>CM057379.1:99405000-100005000 GCA_030015415.1 Cynopterus sphinx
CACCCAGCCACGCCTGCTGCAGAAAGGACCTAGGCCCCTGTGGGACTCAGGTCGATGCCAGCCTTGCTCAGCTGCTGCGTCCCTGGCAGACAGGACAGGCGCCTGGTGGCAGCTGCAGTCGGCCCAGAAGCCCTGATGCATTTTCCTCAGGACACTCCACATAGCCGTGGCCAGGCCAGAGAAGAGAGTGAGGGCCGGAGGTGGCCACATCTCTGCCTCTCCGGGTCCCTGCCAGCCCGGGAAGAGAGCACTTCTCCAGGCTGTGGCCCCGACAGGGCATGCTCGGTGTTCTGAGGCTACCAGCGGGGAACCCCCACCTGCTCATCCCCAAGCTGGGATGGGCTGGGACTCTGTGGCAGCTGATCTCTGTCTGTAGGACTCACTGTTTTGCACTAACTTTGCCAAGGCCAAAGCTACGCCTGGCCGGATGCACTGTACCTTAGCAGGTTAACAGCTGACAGTACAGTACACTAATGGAGGAGGGGAGGGCGATGAGCTGGAACTGCATCTGCCTTTTTGCCTTCACTCCCTGTCGTTCTTCACTACATTATAAATGGCTCTAATCCCCTGGGGAAGGTCCAGTGTTTGAATTTGTACCATGATTACTGTTTTGGGGTACCCACTCTCCTGGTGATCTAATGCATCACAAACCACCCCAAAATGCAGAGGCTTCACACACACATTTATTCTGCGCGCACACCTGTCTTTAGGCCATGCCTGGTGGGGGCAGCTTGTCTCACTTCACTCCGTGTCAGCTGGGGTCATCTGAAGGCTCAGTCACTCGATGCTGACTGGTGACTGGGGGACTCAGTTTTTCTAAGGAACTGTCAGAGGGGGACCTCTCCATGTGGGTTAGTTTGGGCTTCCTCACAACATAGTGGCTGGGTTTCAGGGTCATCACCCCAAAAGGAAGAGAGAGAGTGGTGGGGGACAGAGAGAGGGAGAGAACAGAGAGGAGTGGTATCCTTTTTGTCTCCCAGACCTAGAAGTCACACAGCATCACATCTGTCATATTCTTTGTCCAATTTGACAGGGGCCATCATTCCTCCCTGTCCCCAACCCCACATGTACACACAAGCAAGGCAGAATCCGCCTAGGCTCAAATCCTGCCCCTCCCTCCCTCTCTTCCTCCCTCCCTCCCTCTTTCTTTCCCTTTTTATATTTTTTTAGGCAAGGCAATTCTTGGTTGACCTCAGAGATTGCAAGGACCTTGTCAGCTTACAATCCCTTATTTATTTTTATTTTTATTATTTATTCTTTGCTCCTACAGCACCTGGTCTTCCTAGGTGGTCTCCCATCCAAGTCCTAACCAGGCCTGACCCTGCTTAGCTTCCGAGATCAGATGAGGCTTTTTCAGAGTGGCAGGGCCGTAGCCAAGTTCTGTCTTTTCAAAAACGATTTTCTTTATGGCATCCTAAGATCTGGTGGAAAATTCATTATTAGGGGAACAGCAAGATTGAAGCATCGTGAGCCTTGTAGAGGAGGGGTGCTTCCCTCTGCCTCTGCCCCTGCTGGGATCCCTTCCTTAGCCCAGCTGGGATCTTCCTTCGGCTGGATCATGGCACTCCTGGAAGGGACTTGGCAGCTTTGCTCTCTCCCCAGACAACTGCCAACTTGACTGTTGTTTTTCACTGGGGCGTGACCTGTTTGGTCAGAAGCCCAGGTTTGGGATGACTTGGCTTTCTCCTGGTGGCAGTGGGAGCTGTCCATTCAGCTCTAGCCCTGATGCCCAGGCCCCAAACTCTTCTCTTCTTTCTAGCAAGTGGGAGTCAGGGGTAGGGGGGCCCCAGGGAACTGAGACCCAGCTGCCTGGTTGGCAGTCCTTGCAGAGAGACGGGTACCTTCTGTCTTGACCCAGCTGCAAAGGGCATCAGGCATCACGACCCAGGTTGGGCTTTAAATAGCTTTAGCATCACCCATCAGGGTGTCCCCACATTTGTGGACTTTGTGGATCTGTAGGGCTCCCATTTGTGTAGCCACAGGACTGAGTACCTAGCCAATCTCCCTCCAACCTTGGCACCCACGGCACCATCAGCCATATGGGGTCTGTTGAGATGACAAGATGATGCCAGAAGCTATAATCACTCAAAGTAATGATTTTAAATGAGGGCTCCCATTTATTAAATGAGTTGATACATGTAAAACACTTATCACCCTGCAAGGGCATAAGTGCTCAGTAAATATTAGCAATGATTACTACTTTGTGTCGGACACCATGCTAAGCTCCTCCTACTCTTGTCAGCAGCAGACTCTAGAGCCAGACCACTTGAGCTCAATGCCCAGCTCCCCACTTATGCAAATTACTTCTCTGTGCCTCAGTCTCCCTGTATGTAAGATGGGCACAATCACCGTACTGTCATCATTATGGAGTTATGGTCAAGTCAGTGAGCTCATACAGAACAGCTCAATCCATGTTAGTTGTCCTTGTTACATTTGAACATGTGTTTCATTCTTTTCTGCCTGGAATATTCTTCCCAGCTCTTCACATGACCAACTTTTTCTCATCCTTCAGGACCCAGTTGAAAGGCTGGCCCCGTGGAAAGGTGTACCAGGCCACTGTTAAACACAGACATCACGACCACCCCCCATGCACACACACACTCTCCAACCTCGTCACTAAGTTCATCTTTTCACACTCATTTGTTGTGTTGTCTGCTCTCGTCCTAGGATATGAGCACCAGGAGCACAGGTAACATGTCTCCTTTGTCCACTGCTGTGCCCCCTGCTCCAGCAAGGTGCCAGCACATAGTTAATGCCCAATAAACATTCGTGGAATGAACGGATAGCCTCGCCACAACTTTGCTTTTATTCATTCCACAAAGATGGACTGAGCACACAGGGATGATGAATAAGACGCTCTGATGTTTTGCATTTTAGTAAAATGTTTAAAGTCTCCAGGCATGGCTGTCAGGTACAGTCAGGCAGTCTGTGCTCTGTGCAGAGGGAGCAAAGGGGCCGCAACCCCGTCTGGGTTCCTTGCTGAGCTGAGGCCTGGTGTGGAGCTCTGTCTGCTGGGAGGGGCACCTTTGTTACTAACAAAGCCATGTTATGAGGTCAGTAAGTTACTGTCTCCATTTCCCAGATGTGACTTGCCTAAGGTCAGACCCGTATAAAGGAGGCAGTCAAGATGCAAACTCGCCTTCTGGCTTCTTTGGAGGGTCTCCCTGTGCCTCACTTCTTGGGTGGGAGAAGCAATGCTCACAGGAAGTGGGCATGTGACATCTGGAGTCACACCGGACACTGATGGCAGGATTCTACATTTAGTGGATTTCAAGTCCATGCATCTTTTAAACCCCCATTTTTTTTCCCTCAGAACTCTCCCCAAATCTCCCTTCTCACACTCACCTCAGGCCTCTTGAATGTCTTCTATCCCCATTTCTTGACTCCTGCCAGACCTTTGTCCCCCACACACATCTCCTCACCTGTAGGACGGAACTGTCTGTACCTTGTTTAACGTGGTGTGCGTGTGAAGGAGCTTTGAAAAGCAGTAGGTACTCAGCAAAGTAGAGAGAACGACGCTATTTTCTTTTCATGAAACTGCAAATGGACTCAGTTTCAGTCACTGGTTTGTTCCCTCCCTCATCCCTGCATCCCGCGCTCCCTCCTTTTTACTGGAGTCTACCATGAGCCCAGCCTGGGGGTATACCACACCTCTGACTTCTCTGAAATTTGGGACTGATTTCCAGCTCAGTCAGCAGGCCTTTGCCACCACACCCCAAAGGGCTGGCCCTGGCTTGTCAGGCTTGTGGAAGTTGGGAGGGAGGCTGGTCCAGGCCAGCCAGCTTGGGTGCTCCCCAAAATGGCTGGACCTCCAACTTGGGATGCCCTGACTCTTCTTCTGCCTTTGGTCAACCATGAGGTTTTCTGCTTAAGGATGCCCTTCCCCCATCTCAAAGAAAAAAAAAAGGCAGGGCCCCAGGGGTAGGCCTGGAGGGGCACCTTTGTTATTAACACAAAGCCATGTTATGTTGGAGTTGCATACATTTTTTTAATTGAGAGGTCAGCCTCCTAAGTATTGCTTTTACAAGTTTATCGAAGTCAAGTATTCATACCACTCGCATTTTCTAAAAATATTTCTGGCCAGAGGAGCAATGTGGCCCTTCCCCGGCACGATGGATCAGTTCTGGCAACTTGATGAATAAGCAGCTTGAAATGAGTTAAGTCAAAACCCTTCCCTCAGCCCCCAACACGGTCCTCGCCTCTTCTCCTGAGCCACTCACGGAAACAGTCATGACATCTAAGACCAGCCTGGTCCAAACTCAGCAGGCTCAGGGCTCCGTGGGCATCAGCTGGATGTGTGTGTCTGTGGTCTGAAGTGTCCTCTTGAAGGTTAAGTGGGGGAAGCAGGTGCAGTTGGGGGGTGAAAAGCAGGGAGGCAGACTCTGGCTGGTTCCTGTAAACATCCATCACAACGGCAAAAGGTCAGAAGCCAAGGCAAGGCCATTTGTGCGAGCGGCAGGCAGGTGAGGTTTTCAGATGCCCCAGCCTTCTCACTTTGGGGAGGGGGGCAAATGCACTCAATCTCAACCTCTCCATCGCACTGTCCTGGGTCTGGACAGGAACTTCGCTGTTGGCACGGAGCTTTCGAGAGGAACAGGCCTAACAAGAAGGAAAAAAGGGGCATTACCAGCATGGAAGCATCACCCGCCACCCATTCTAGGGGGATCTGGACCTGCCCCTTCCCTGCCAGGCCCCAGGAGGCCTGGGGTGGGCCAGGGAAGTCTTTCTCCATCTCTCAAATTCAGGGAATTACCAGAAGCCCCCAACTCAGGCTGGGGGTGTTTTCTGATCATTTTTATGAAAAATTAATGAATTTGCCTGATTTCTAAGGACCCTGGGCTGAAGAACTGGTGCGATCTGACCTAAGTGAGGGACTGTCCATTACTGGGGAGAACAGTCTGCTCAGGAGTCACCTAGGACCTGCTGGCTGACTTGAGCTCCAGGTGGCTGAGAGAGCTCTGGACAGTGGGCAGGGCTTGGCAGCACCTCCCACGTTGTCTGGAAAATGCTTTGCAGCAGTAAGGAAGGCTGTGGCCACAGCCAAGCTACTCAGCATCCCCACTTTGCTTGTCCTTCTGGGATACAGCATCATCCTCCACCTGGCCCCTCGAAGGTCTCTATTCCCTGTTCCCTTCTGTGTCCAGCTTGGTGCCAGCGCGTCTGCATCATCTCACACTACCGTGCCCAATGCCCTGGCCCAGTTCTGAGTCTCCTCTTTGCCAGCTCAGCCTATTCCTTCTGCAAATGTCATCAAGCACCACATAAAATTTCTGTTAAACACCCGACATGCATTGTGTGTGAGGGTGCTATGGACATTTGGGGCAGAAAGTTTCTCCGATGGGGCAGGGTGGGTTGTTCTGGGCATTGCAGTATGTTTAGCAGCATCCCCGGTCCTTGACCACCAAATGTCAGTAGCACTCACAGGTATGCTGATAAAAATACCCCCTTACCCCATTTCCAAGGATCACCCAAGAGGGCAAAATTGCTTCCACTGAGAACCATGCATCTCCTGCAGGTGGAAGCCGCCTGCAACTCCTGTGATCACTTTCCAAAACAACCATTTGCACTTGAATCTTCGTCCCAGTGTCTGCTCCTGGGAGAGTACACCTGAGACGGAGCCTTACACAGGTGATTTCATTCAACGCTCCTAACAACCCCAGGAGTTATATACTATTAATGATTCCATTTTCCAGGTGAAGAAACTAAAAGAGGGTAAATGACTTGTCTAAGGATGCCAACCTCTCTAGGTCTCTGTCCTACAGAAGATCTCAAAGATGACAAAATCCCACAACTCCCATGTGCCAGGTCCTGAGCTGGGTGCCAGAGATGCTGTGAGGAGTGCAGCTCCTGCCTTTGACACATAATCTAGTGAGAAATTTCAGCCCAAGGTAACATGCCTGATAACAGGAGGAACAGGGGCTGGATGGAGCGTCTGGAGAAGGCTGTGTACAAAGGGCACACCAAGTGGAAGGCATGCAGGGGACCAGGGCACAGCAGGTCCTGGAACCTCCCGTAGTTTAGCACTGGGTAGGGGGAAGGGCTAGACAGCAGAGAGACAAGGCTGGCCAAGTCAGCAGAGGTTCAAGTTTCTTGTGACCTTTGCCAGATTCATCTGGAGGCCAGCTGGGATCATGTCCTTCCAATGCTCAGAGATGTTCCCTGCTTCACAATGACACAGGTAAGCCCTCATGTCCTCAGGCCCCCCATCCCACCTCCCCACTGGACCTGGCAGGCAGGAGGGCAAATGGGCTCAGTGCTCTTGAGAGGGTTCCCCTTGCAGCCCGCCAGGAGTCCCCCTTCTGTTCACCTCCCTCCTCTTAGGAACCCCTGGGGTTCCTGTGGCGGTGGGGTGCAGGTCAGTGGTGGTGCTGAGAACCCTGATGTCTGTGAACCTGGAGCAGAAGTCATTATTCAGACTGACCCTTACTAGGGCTCACAGCAGCCATCTCCGAGGCAGAGGACCCTACTTGAGCCCACTTGACTTGTGGGGACAGGGAACACAGGATCGCTCTGCGGAAATAGTTCTTGTGACCAGAAACAGCACTGAGTCCCCGACACTGTCAGTCTGGCTGGAGCGCCTCTCACGTGTGCTAATCTCTGTCTGAACAGGCTCAGGGCCTGGCAGGCGCTGGCTCCAGCTGGAATTCACTGGCTCTTCCGTTTTCAGGGTGGTTATCTGCAGTCACCTTCTATTTGTGGCAAGTGATGCCAGTTTTCCATATTTGCTAGTAATACGAACTTCCTCTCTTTCCAGAACATTAATTTCACTTTAAAAATTTAGAGATGGTTTAAAGAAAACAGCTACATAAATAATAGTTCAGGCGGTAGGACCATAGAGCAAAAATTGTTGACAGTGTCATGTGAGGTTTGGGAGACCTTGAGCCAAGTCAGTCCTGCTCGCTCCAAAGAGACTGAAGGGGCCCAGAGAGGGAGGTGATGTGCCTAACGTCACACAGCAAGCTGAAGATAGAGATGTGGTCCCAGGTCTCTGAGTGAAGTGCTAGAGCCTCTCATCTGTGCCACCCTCTGGTGGCTGTTAAAGATCAGTCTCTTGGTCCTTTGACTCCCAAGTCTGGCCTCACAGTAAACCCGAGTGAGAATAGCTGACGTCATCAGTCAAGCACTTTATGCTCGCCTTATACTATCTGTTTTAGAGTCTTAGCTCATTTCTTTCTCAAAATGACCTTAGGAGGTGGGGCCAAGGAGAACCATCATTCCTGAATTTCAGATGGGGCTCAGAGAAGTTAAGTAAATTGTACAAGGCCACACAGCAAGAAGAGGCAGAGCCAGGATTTGAATCTCTGTGGTTGACCCCAAAGTCTGAATTCTCAGCATCTTAGGTTCATCTCTGTCCTCCAAGGCATCACAAGCCCCAGCTGTAAAGCATCTTGAGTTGCAGCTTATAGAATCCAAGGAAATGGGTTCTCCAACCTTCTAACATCATTAGAACAAGACAATTCATTAGCCATTGGCTTTTTTTCTTTCTGAAACTGTCAACTTTCATTCAGGCCACTCCGCAGAGCTGGACAGAAGGAGTGGCTATCTGCCTGGCTTCCGTCATTAGAATGACACTTGAGCGCGTGACGCATTTTTAAGCAGCAATGTCCCAGCTTGCTACCTCTGCAGAGAAGCTGCCTAGTTTGGAGCTGGGCGTTAGGTGAGAAAATGGTCCTTGTGGGCGTGATGCTGAAAGGGGATTCTTTTGTGCAGTTCAACCATCCCACTGTCATCCTCTTGTCCTACTCTCGGGCGGCCAAGGCGAGGTCTGGAATTGGCCTGTCTTGGGTAATATCGGCTCTACCTCTTCCTAGCTGTGTGACCTCAGGCAAGTCACCTAATCTGTTTGCTCATCTGAAAGGAAGACAACAAATGCCAACCTCAGTGGACGGTTTGTTGTGAGGATTACATGAAATTGTGGGGGTGGAATGCCTGCCATACCTAGACCTAGCACACATGAGGCATCACTACCTGCTGGCTCTTCTCCCTGTCCTCACCTGTTCTCAGTCAGAAGACACCAGACAGGGCGACCTGCTCAACGCTGGGGGCCTTCTGAGAGGAGCAGCCCTTTTCCTCCTCCAAAGGCCTTGCTTGCTGGAAACCCATTACTTGCTCCTCTTCGTCTTCATAACAACAACCAATTAAAGTGGCTATGTCACTACAGATGTCACCCTGTCACCTCCACGATGGGCTGTGCAGCAGGGGCCTCTGCCCTGTCTAGTTGACAAGTGCCTGGCCAGAAGGGGACAGGAGAGAAGCTTCCTGTCTGCCTGGGTCCATGTCCCTGATGGAAACCAGCATCCTGGAGAGACAAGGACCAGTTTCTCAAACATGGATTCTGGTTTACGATTCAGCTGTCGATGCTCATCAGTCATTGGTTTTGTGAAGATTTTTGGTCTGGAGCATGTCTCCAGTCAGTTTTGCCCAAGACTCAGTGAGGCGCACGGGGCAGCATTTGCCCAATGCCCTCATGAGTCCTGCCACATCAGGGCACCACGTGGACTGCTCTTTATTTAGCATTTTCAATCAACATGCCTTTTTTTAAATCTAAAAATTTAAAAAGAACCTTTTTTTGTCACTGTCATGAACAAAAAGTAGTATACTTTGTCATAAACAAGACAATGCTAAAAATAAACACGATGGAAATGAAACTATAAATTCTAGCGAGATGCCCCTGGCCTGCAAAGGTGAGCCTGGGTTTGGTTTCTCTGATCAAAGGGAAAAGTAGCAAGTGTCACAAAGACGGCAGACAGCTGACAGCTGGGTGGCACTCTGCCTCAGTGTACCCACTGCCTCCCGGGATGCCTATGATGACCTCACTGGGGAAGCACTGGGAGTGTGACTGAGCGGCCCGACTCAACCACCTCAAAGCTGGGCATCTGGGGTGAGTCACTGAATCACCCCAAGCCTCAGTGTCCCACCCTGCACAATGGAGCTAATGAGTCTTACCTACCTGCTTTACTGGGTGACCTCAGGGGAAGCTATGGAAAAGTGGGGGAGGCGGTTATTTTTAACCACCCCACCAAGTCTCTTGCCAGAAAGGAATCCCAGGAATGAAGGCTTCCCCTTCTGGAGGTGATTGGAACCAGAACCAGCTCCCAGCCACCCTCAGGCTCAGGGCAGGAGGCGAGGCCTGGGGACACCAGTTATCATCCCCAGGCTGCTTCAGAGGCTGCCCACACAGACACACCCTTCTTGGTGACTGGCCCCCAAGAACAGCAAGAGAGCCGAGGAAAGGGGAAGGCCTCCTGGGCTAAGTCTGAGTCTAACACACGATCAACACTGGCAGCATCATTTATTAAGAACTGACTACATACCCGTCCTTCACCATCCACTGTGCACAAGCCTTTCAGTGGATACTATTATCCTAGGGAGATGAACTCACTTGTTCAAGGTGTTGGCAGAGCAGAGATTTAAACCCAGATCTGACTGCAAAGCCTCTGTGCCACAATTTTAGGGGTACATGGAGATGGACTCAAATAAGACCATGTCACACGCAGCGAGCAAGCTATTTGTTTTTTGGTTCTAGGTCAATCCTTATGATTACTTCCAGGAGAAACTTCCACTTTGGAGCTGGGGTATCTTTATCACCTGACAGCTGCTAATCTGTCTTTTTAAAGAAGAGCAGGCCAGAGGCCCAGAGCCTTTTAGTTGGGTTTAGCACTTGGCCACAAGCTAATGACTTTGGCACTTACTGTTTTTATCTGTGCCTGGTGATGCTGGCTTTCTCTCTTCAGTGAGATAAACATTCTTTAAAGAAATAGTAACTTTACAGTGGAAAGAACAGGCAGACACCACCTAAGCCAAATGATCAAAGTTAACATCACCAGTAATGGGACAGATAGGTATCACGTATCTTCTGATATGATGAACTCAGAAAACATGCATTCACTTCTCTGTGGTCTTCCTGCCAAAAAATGCATCATCAGGACCTAATCTCAGGAGTATGCATCAGATAAACCCAAACTGAAGGACACCCCACAAAACACCAGACTTTTACTCTTTAAAAATGTCAATGTCATGAAAGATACAAACAGACTAAGGAGGTGGCCCAGACTGAAGGAGGCGGTCCAGACTGAAGGAGGCACAAGAGACATGACAATTAATGCAAAGAGCAATTTGGGATTGGATCCTGGACCTCATCCTCCTCCCACTTTTTATAGTGAAAGGACAACTGACAAAGCTGAATAAAGGCATAGATTAGATTGGTTCTATGGTTATCAGTGTTAAATTTGCTGATTTTGACAATCGTATTGTGGTTACGTAAGTGACTGGCCTTGTTCTGAGGAAATACACTGAAACATTTAGGAGTAAAGAAACATAAAGTCTGCAATCTGTTCTTAAATGATTCAGAAAAAAACTACACATATGTGTATAAATATAGGTTCATACACAGAACAGAGTAAACATGTGTCACATCCACGAGCAAACATGGCAAAATGTTCATCAGTGCAATTGGTGAATTGGGGTGAAGGGTATATGGGAATACTCCTCTTATAACCTCTAACTGTAAATTTCCAGTTTTATTGAAAAAAAAAAAAAAACCCTCAGAAAAAATGGGGTGAGAGTACATGAAACAGGCCTGGCAGTCAGAAGTGGTATTCCAAGGGCAAGGGTTGGAGCCCCTCCCTGGAGGCCCCTGGACCCCCAGCACTGGGTAATGGAGCTGTCTTACTCTGGCCTCTCACTTCTTGTTTCTCGGCCTCAGTTTCTTGATCTGCCAAATGGGGATAATGAGGTCTGTCCCATGTATTGTGATTTTGGTTTCCCAAAGCTAACTAAACTTACAGAAGTCCCAGGGGGAAAAGTCAGCAGATAAAGCAGGAATATGAAGGTCAAGTTGGGAGGAGCCCTTGATTTCTTCTCTCCATAAAACAGACTTAAGGGCTGTGGGGGTGTCCCTTGGACATGATCTCTAGTTTGCACCAAGGGAGTGGGACCTCTGACATCTCAGCTATCTGAATCACACAGTAGGGTCTTCCCCTGTCCAAAGGGGCAGCCAGGACGAATGTACCCTGTGGACAGCACCCTTCTGGGTTACCTTTATGTCAGGACAGAGCCGGAAAGTCAGCAGGTCTGGGGATGCACATGCCTACTCCCCATCATCACTGCCTGTCTTCCCACCCAGACCCCTGGCTGGAGCAGCACTGGCTGCCTGGGGCATCTCCCAGGACCTGAATCTATCATGCCCATGTCCCCAAGGAAGGTTGGAGCAGAGCAGCGATATGTGCAGCCTATGTGTTCCACAGATGGCACAGACCACAGATGGCACAGAGGGAGCAAGGCAGGTAGGTCAGGAAGGAGCAGCTTCAGCACCCAGTCGGGAGACTGAAGCCTGGGGAACCTTGTAGTAAGTAGATGCTGGGTCTAGTTCCCTGAGCTCCAAATCTGAGCTCCACCAGTCCACAGACTCTGGCAGTTGCATTCTCCCGTCTCTCCATTTCCAGCACAGCGAGGCTCCTCTCCAGAGCCCTCCCTCTGTGCCAGAAGAGGGCTGGCAGGCACCAGCAGCTTTCATCAGGAACCGGGACAAATCAATCCGGCTGAGCTGCCTCCGCATTGGAACTGCTGGGACCTGCAGACTCTCACCAGCTCCCAGGCCAGCACAGTGGCCCCCTATCCTGGGAGGGAGGGAGCTCCTGAGTCCCCACTCCCTGTTCCTGGGCAACGATGAATGCTCTAGAACAGCTCTCTCCAAGGCCTCCAGATCTGGTGGCCTTTGGAGGCACAGGGCTGAGGGCAAGGTCTCCCAAGGGTCCTGGGCCTGGAAGGCTGAAAAGGAAGGCTGTCTCGGTAGTCCAGACCTGCACCCACCTAGCACTCATTTAGCCAGTTCTCTTTTGCTCATCGTGGACCATAAATATTCTCGCATGGGTGTATGTGCTGGTTGAGGCATTGCAAAGGCACAAATGTACACATTTTCCACTATACCTGACTGTTAACAATAATAGCAGTTAATTTTAAGGTTTACTGTATGCAGGACCATCTAAGGGCTTTACATATATCTCATTTAATCCTCACAAGGAGGTTTTCATTATCCCTGCCTTCTAGAGAGAAATCTGACACACAGGGAGGTATGCCACATGTCCAAGGTCACAGCTAGGATTGGGCATCTGAATCTGAGGTCCTTGACCTTAACACTGCCTCCTCAATTGGTGCTCAACAAATGTTTGAGGACCTGAATTATGTGGGTACACACACACACGAGAGAAAAAAAGAGAGGGAGCAAAAGTGAGTGCATCTTTTCATCTAGAGATCCACCTGCATCCCCACTGCTTGGCATGTCCCTCACCCACAGTGTTTCCTAGATTGACTTGTGTGTAACATGAGATTGTGTCCACGTGAGAATGAGCGAGAAAGAATAAGATTTGACCACTGGTGTTCCTCTGCTTATGGAAAGGGGTCTGGAGATGGGGAGTGGTCATATCATTTTTAATCTTTCCCAAAGGCTTTTCCTTCTGCCAGCAACCCCTCCCCCACCCAAATCTGGGCTTCTCAGGTCCTCAAGGCCAAGGCCACCTTGGCTTGGCTCGGGGAGTGAAGAAGGAATGCTGTGTGTGGCTTCTACCATTTCTCTGGGCATGAGTATTCCCCACAAGGTCGGGCCTCCCCACCTCCTAGCATCTGGCCCTGTCACTTTGAAAGCTTTGCAAGAGTGTCCCTGAGACACACTTTCTCTGTTTCTGCTCAGACAGTGTTTGCTGCGAAGTATGTCAAAGCATTTGGGCTTCAGTTTTTGGTTCAGAGTATGCCAATGTTTTCACTTGGAAGGGGAAGTGTTTCTGTTGGTATGGTAAAGAGATAAAATAAGACATTCTTCATCAAGTTATACTGTCTGAAAGTCAAGCATTTGGCTTTGGAGAAAAGATTTATCTTGGGATCCCCAGGGCTTAGCACTGGGTTTGGCAGAACAGCAGGCAAGGCTAATGTTTGTTGAATGACTGAATGAGTGAATATGCAAACAGCCTAGAAGCAGGTGCGGTAGGTGATCAATATCAGTACAGGTTCTGAATGGCTCTCATAGGTTCTACCTTCAAAAGGTGTTCTCCTTTTGTTTGTGTTTCTCCATCTTCACTAACCTTGGCTCATCCAAGCCTGTCACCTCTGGCCCAAGCCACTGAACAGCTCCTAATTGGCTTCCCTATTTCCACATTTGCCCCTATAGCCCATTCTGCCCACAAATGCCAAAGCCATCTTTGTAAAATGTCACTTGGAATTGTGTCATCCCCTGCCTAAAACCTTCTGATGGCTTCCCATTGCTCATGGCTGTGGCCTCCAGATCTTACAGTCTGGCCCCCACTCACCCCAATGACACTTCCTGGGGTCACTCTCCAACCATGCTGGCCTCCTTTCAGTTGCTGGAAGAAACGTCTCCCACCTGATGGCCTTGGCACTAGAGGTTCCCCTTGCCTGACTGTCATTCTCCAGGTCTTTGTGTCTGGCTACTTCCATCAGTTTAGGGCTCAGCTCAAATGTGCCATCTTAGAGGGGCCTTCTCTGACCCCCCAATCTGCAGCAGCCTATCTCTATTCTTTTACGTCACTCACTCACTAGATATTGAGCACCTACTAGATACCAAGCATTATTGTAAGTGCTGAGGAAACAGCAGGGAACACAGTAGGGGATGCCCGTGTCCTTCTTACCTGCCTTCATAGCCCTCAAAAAAATCTGATTATCTTATTTGGGAGCCTGTTTGTCTTTCTCACCAAGTGCCAGGAGGGCTGGGGCTAAGTCCGTCTTGTTCTCTGTGTTCCCCATCAGGCACAGTAGGTACTCAGTAAACATTTGTTCAATAAAAGAACCAATGGATGGATGGCCGGCAGTCTGGGAAGGTATGCAGAGCAGCTCAACTGAAGCTTTCTTCAAAGAAATCTCACTGCTAACCCATCAAGGGAGCCCCTGGCCCACAGCACTACTGGCAGTAGATCCAGCCCCACCCTGTATCACCCTGTATGGTCATCATCTTAGCTCAGACAGGCAACAGAGGAAAGGTGTTACTTCAGCCTGCCTGGAGTCAGGGGCATTAGTGTCTGTTTTCCAAAAGAAGCCCTTGCCCACAGCCTCAGTACCCCCATCCACTGCCACTCAGGCCTTGTGCCTACTGACACTCCAGCACTGGCCAGCTGACGGGCTCCAGCCAAGGAGTTCCTGCATGCCCCATGAACCCTCGCCATACCCAACAGTCTGCTAGTCTCTCTCTCATCTTGTCCAGCAGCCTCTCTTCCTTGCTATGTGACTTTGGCCAAGTCTTTCTCCTTTCTGGATCTTCATTTCCCTCCCACCAACACACAAGGTGGGGCTGCACACAACTTCCTGGTGTCAATCCAGAGGAAGGACTTGAACATTTCAGTGCAGTGATCCTGCGGTTCCTTCTCCCACTGGCCCAAGAGCCCCCTGAGGCCTTGCAAACCCTGCAGCCAAAGCCAGCCCAAGCACCAACCCGCGGCTTGCCTGCTCCATGAAGGCAGCCTGTGAAACTGGCAGCCCCTGCAGATTCGAGCTGCAGAACTGCGGAGCTGGAGCACCCTGAAACCTCATTCCAAAGAAGCAAACCCAAGGCCAAAGGTAATAAGAGTTCTTTGCTGAATTCTCCTCTCACAGCCAGGAGCCTTGCTCTGAGTCCCCATGCAGTCTCCCAAGGGGCCAGAGGACAAAGGTGATCAGTGCCTGGCTTCCTATCTTTTCTGACACTCCAAGTCTATTCTTCTAGGACTAGTGAGGATCCTCCCCTGCCCCCACCCCCAAGGTCATCATCAAGCCAGGCTGAGGATGGGAGGAGGGGCTGACTCGGTCTCAAATGGATATGGGTGCACAGGCTTTCTTCCACAAGCTGTAGCAGTTAGTACGCCGGCTAACCCAAATGCCACCTTAGGCCCTGCCTCCCGTCCCTTCTTCAGCAGCTGTCACCTTCGCTAGGGGAAGCTTTCCAACTCCAACTAAAGACCTAAGAGGCGCCCAGCCATTCCTGGCACCCAAACAGACCTGGAGGAGGTGGGCGGAGCAACCGGAAGGCTGGGGGAGGGGTGTGTGTTCGGCTCGGAGATGCCTCTCTCGTCCCCACCAGCGCCCCGACCCGCCCTCATTCCACGCAGAGGGGGCACTTACAGGCCTTGGAGGCCGGAGAGGGCCTCGTCCTGGAGGTCCCATCCCTGGCCAGACGATGCCCTCAACCAGCAGCGGCGGCATGATCTGGGCTCCTGGTCCTGGCGGAGGGTTGCGGGCCGCGCGGGAGGAGTGGGGTGGGGGTGGGGGAGCGGAGCCGAGCCTACTCCAGGTAACCATCGAAGACGTCGAGCTCTGAGTCGCCGTCGTAGAGCCCCGAGCCGGGGTCGGAGAGCACGCCGAGGTCCACGAGCGCTTGGTCCATGTCCTCCGGCAGGAAGACGAGGCCCACGTTGAGGACGATGTACTCCATGAGGAAGGCGTAGTACAGGATCAGCACGTTGACGAAGAACAGGCCCACGTAGAACATAGAGGGCAGCAGCGGCGGCGGCACGTTGGGGACCAGGGGGCCCAGCGCGTCCAGGTGGGCTGCCACCCGGGCGCCGGGCATGCAGGGGGCACCCCGCGAGGACGGCGGCGGCCCGGCCAGCTCGGCGAGCTCAGCCGCTGGGGGGCAGCTCAGCCATCCAGGGGCGCCCCCGGCTTCCGAAACGTGCCTGGCGGGGTCGCCGCACCCTCCGATGTGCCCACACGGGCCTCTCGGTCAGCCCGGCCGCCAGGCGGGCCACCTTAGGGGGCCGGCGGCTCCCTGGCTCCTCCGACGCGCCCCGCTGGCGACGGCGGGCCCTCGCAGAGCCGGCGGGGACCCCGCCGCGGCTCAGCGTCGAGGGCCAGGCCCGGCGGCGATCTCGAGCTCCAGCTCAGCCCGGCAGGCCCTCGAGCCCCTCTCGCGCGCCCGCAGGCCCCGCGCCCATGGCGGCGCCCACCGCGTCTCCCTGCGGGTCGCGTCCCGAACTCCGCCTCCGGAGCGACCCCCGCGCTCATTGGTCGACCGCCCCCGGCCCACGCTCATTGGTCAATCGCCTCTCGGCCCGCGCTCATTGGTTGGTTGCCTCTCCGGGCGGCGCTCATTGGCCTGCTCAGCGCTCGCGCTCATTGGCCCGAACAGTACGCGGGCGGGGACCTTATTAGCTCCGCCCCTGGGGTTCAGCCCTCTGCGTTGCTTTCCTGGTTTCTGGACTTGACCCTGCTCTGGAATCCAGTGGTCTCTGCGAATCCCCCACGGAGTAGGGGGAGGGGGAAGAAACCCAGCACAGTTCGGTCCCAGACATATCCCAAAGCGACAAACGTTGGAGGAAACCGCGTCGTCCTCCGCGCCTTGTTGGACTTGTGTATGGCCTCTTTGGGACGCAGTTGAGCAGTTGAGAAAGGAGGCGAGATAGGGAAGGGGTGGTGGCCTTTAATAGTGAAAATCTTCCCCAAAGTACCGATTTTTCGTTTTAGGGATGATCAGTTAGTGCCCCCTTCCTTTCCAAATTCTGGCTGCTGGAAGCTCTGCCCATGGCGGGAAGGCGGGGAGGTAAGCAGGTGTACTGCATCATAAGGACACCCGAGTAAAAAGACTCGAAGACAGGTCAAACCTTCAGCGAGTAGGGTCGCTTCTTGTTTCTTTGTACTTTGTAAAGCGTGTTTGAAAGCAACAATACACGTGGTTAAACATTCAAGAAGTACACAGAAAAGCGAGTCTCTCTTCCATTCTCTGATTTTCCTCTCATGGGCAACCTCGTATATCCTTTGGATACTGCTTTCTCACAACGCCTTCTAAAGCAGTGCGACAAGTCTTTTAATCTCAGGCCACACTGAGCTGCTGGGTGCTTTTACATGTGTTGCTTAGTTGAAGCCAGACGGGACACAGTAGTATGTTACCCCTTTTTACAGATGAGGAAACTGAGAAATGGAGGGACCCTGGAAGATACTGACTGGGCCTACCAGGGTTTGGAGGCCAGAAACCTGCCCTCTTGTCTCTGTCACAATTTCTTGCCTCTTAGACGAATTACAGAGCAAACCACTAACCTACTACCTCATTTCTTAAACCACACAAAGTGAAATAAAACCTTCGTTTATTAATTCACTCTGCTGATATTTGTTGAAAGCTATTATGCACCAAGCCTTGTGCATTGGGGAGAATGTTGGCCCCAGCCCAATTCTGTCCTGAGCACAGTAAATGGGACACCGTAGGCCTTAGATAACTATGAGGTATAGAAATAAGTAAATGAATGAATCATGAACAGAGTCACCTTACCTCTTCAGAGCTTCCCACGCCTTATCCAGGAGAGAAATTTAGCTACAACTTCTTGGCTCACGTAGGAAGTTGAGTGTTTTCATTTTTTTGTTTTGTTTTGTTTTTTAATGTGGTAGTTTTGGAAATGGCATGGATTTGGGGTGAAGACCAGAGAAATCCTCTGAAAGTATAGAACTTTTAGTTTTGGCACACTGTTACTTAAAGGACTTTTAGTACGTATTTTTTAATTGGAATGGGAAAAGAAAAAGGCTGTGAGGACAACAAACAAGGCCATTACCGATTGGATTCAGTTTATTGGGAGATAAAAATAGTGGTGCCTGGGTTTGAACTCTGGTTCTGCCACTTACTAGCTGCATGATCTTGGGCAAGTCAACCACCTCTGTGATTTAGTTTCCTTGACGCTAAAATGGAGATAATAATAGAACCCACCTCATAGCGTTGTTGGAGTTAAACAACTATATATAGATGTAGGCGCTTAGGAGGAGTGGCTTTTTGTATACCCTATGCAATGGCTACTGTTATTCTCACCATAAAGCGAATAATTGTTAATATTGCGGTTACTTTTATCCCCCGACATCATCAATTTCCTCCCCTGAGATCTGCACATAGTTTTCACATCAAAAAAACTGCGGATTCTCCTCCTCTCGCTCCGCCTTTTCTCAAAGGCCGCGGGGCCCGAGCGATGCACGCCGGGTCTTGTAGTTCGTTCGCAGAGTCCTGTCGGCCGCGGCCTCGCGGGCGAACTGCATTTCCCAGCGTGCCTTGTGGCGGCGGCCGTAAAGCGCGACGGTCGAACGGCCGGTTCCGGCTGAATGTCAGTGCGGGGCTGTGGGCCGGGGAGGAAGGTGGCTGGCGGTCTCTCCGCCACCTCCGCGGCTTGCGTCGCCGCCGCGGGCTCCCGGCCGCTCAGCCGCTGGGGCATGAGACCGTGAGGCGAGCGACGGGCCGGGGCCGCCAACATGTTTGGCCGCTCGCGGAGCTGGGTGGGCGGGGGCCACGGCAAGTCTTCCCGCAACATCCACTCCCTGGACCACCTCAAGTGAGTGTGCTGGGGCGGGGGTGGGAGGCCGCGGGGCTGGACGCGGGGTTCGGGGAGCACAGCCCCGGGCCGGGGGTCCTGGGGGCTGTGAGAGCGGTGGTGGACGGCCGAGAGAGGCGCCCGGGAAAGGCTGTACGGTGGTTAAGAGGGAGGGCTCTGGAGTCCGGGCGCCTGGGTTCGAACTCTGGTCCCGTCAGTCCTCGCCGTGTGACCTTGGGCAAGTCGCTTTAGCTTCTCAAGAGTCTCAGTGTCCCCATTATAAAGGAGAAGGGCATGAGACTTCAGCTTCCAGACGCAGATTTCGTTCTTGTTGGGGCAGATCGTGGGCACCGAGTTTTCCGGGGTCGTACTTCGTACTTCTTAGGCTGGACAGATGGGGCGGGGGGCGTCGGAGGTCAGAGGTCTGGATCCAGGAGAAGGACGGATCTGCATTCGAATTTGTGTGTGAATTTAGGCTTTGGGTTCCTCAGTTGTAAAACGTACTGTGACAGCACCCGCTTTCTACGATTGTCTTGAGGGTTGGATGAGAGAATGCGCGTCAAGCTGGAAGCGCATACAGGTGCTCAATGAAGGGCAATAATTAAAAACAATTTTCTTGGAGGAGTCTAGTGAGGAGCTGTCAGAACTAGAGCTCTGGGGGGAGAACAGGTGCAAAACAGGGTCCAGGTGTGAAGGAGGAGGAGTACACGGAGTGGCTTCGCAGTCAGACCTGTATTCAAATCCTGATTCCACCACTTAATGGCCGTGTGACCTTGGACAAAGCACTTCACCTCTCTGAGCCTCTGGTTCCCCATCTGCACGTGGAGATGGTGAAACGTCGTGCAAGGATTCAGTTGTGTCATGCACAGAAAGAGATTGACCCAGTGTCTGTTACACAGTAGGTGGCCAGTAGTGGTAGCTGTTTATCTGTTAGGCAAGGCCTTTCCAGACCACTCACCTGAAGTGCTTCCCGCACACCATCAATGCATCTCTACTATCTGCAGTTAACCTGTTTGTTTTCACCACTTTTCTGTTTGCTACTCAACTGGTACCTCCAGGAGGGCAGATACTGCTTGCTTTGTTCAGAGTTGTATTCCCAGCACTTAGCACTATGCTTACCACATAGTAGGAGCTCAATAAATACTTAAAAAATGAAAAAAAAAAAAAAACCTTGAATGAACTAGGGAAAGCTGCAGAACATAGAGGCCGAGCCTAGGATTTTTCTGGCGGGGGCAGGGGCTATGGAAAATAGAGATATTTGAGGAAGGAATAACTTCAGGGAGGGAAATCTAGGTGGTGGGGGGCGGGGGAAGTTGGGTGGAGGAGGAGGCAAACCTTTAGTGGTAAGAAATAGGCTGGTTTCCAGAGGGAGCTCCCAAGTTTACCGACAGGAAAGAAGCATCGATGGGGGAGGTGGGGAACAGTAGGAGGAAGACAGGGGTTCATGGAAAGGATTGGTGGGAAGGAAATTAGTTGGGGGCTTCTCATTTGACCAGGGGTGGGGGTGCTGTGATTCTCAGCTACATCCTTTCTAGCATGGAGCATGCATTTAACAAATGTCTGGATCTCAGAGAGTGTGGGGGCAGGAGGGCAGATCCAGGGTGAGGGATGGTTTTAGGGAGTGGTGGTGTGAGAAGATATGGGGAGGAGAGAGGCCCAGGACAAGGAGGGGGTGTGTGTAGGGAAGCAGTAATCCTAAAAGGGAGGGCAGCTGGACGGGAAAGGGAAGGGCTTAAGGATTTCAGGAATGTAGAGAGTGGGTGGATATGGCTGAGAAGGGGAGGGAGTTGGGCCTCCTGCCAGCACCCAGATACCTGCAGACTCTCACCTAACTGCCTGGCTCTAACCCTTTTAAATTACTTTAATATTTATTGAATGCATTTTTTGTGCCAGGTACTTGCTAACGACTTCCTATGTGTTGTTTTTCCTCTAGTCCTCATGAGTCCATGAGTTATAGGAACTATTATTGTTTCCATTTTATTAAAGTGGAAACTAAGGTTCAAAGAGGTTAAACACTTGCTCCCAAATGACAAAAGCTGAAAAATGTCAAAGCCAGGATTTGACTTGGGTACTTGTACTCATTACACTGTCTTTTTGAATGAAACTTCCTTGTATGTTGATTTGGGAGACTTTCAACTGGGTTGAGTCTCACTGCCCAATGCAATATCTTCACCCTCCTGCCAGCCCAGGGAATGGTAAAGGTTCTCAGGTTCCTTTGAAGTATCCTGGGAACTGCCTAGGTAATTGTTTAGGTCGTGTGGCCATCAGGCCCTTTTTAGAAATCTGAGCTACCTGCCCTAGATCAGGCAGATCAGCTTAATCCACATTACAGCCTGAACAACCTGGCGATTTGTGTACTGGCGTGGGGCTTAGCAGATCCCAAGGTGACTTGGAAAAGAGTGCTACAAACAGCCAATGCCCATCCCAACACTGGTGATGGTTTCCGTTTGGCTCTGCTAGTAAACATCTTGGGTTTGGGGTATAGAATAGCTCATTCCCTGAAGGATTTCGCAGGCTGAGGGGAGAGAGCCATAGAGCCAGTGACTGCACTGCATGGCAGGTGCTGGGACCGCTGTAGGCACAGGGTTCTGTGTGTGGGAACTTATTGGGGAGCTTTCTGGAGGAGGCAGTACCAGAGTGGAGTCTTCAACGAGCAGCAACCAACGTTTGGGACAGCGGGCTGTGTGTGTGTGTGTGTGTGTGGGAGGGACCCTGGGATTTGTGGGGTTCAAGGTGAGACTGGTAGTTGTGGGAAACGAGGCTGGAGATGGAATGAGGCTTGGGCTTCATCTGACACAGGAAACAACCAAGCATCCTTGTGTGCCTGGGACTGAGGGGTTTCCCAGTACATGGGACTTTAAGTATTAAAACTGGGAAAGGCCTGGGGATGTGGTACAAATTGTTCTTCCTACCAATAATAGATGACAGTTTCTAATGCACTCTTGCCCTGACCTAAGAGAAATTAAGATATGTAAAATAAAATATTAAGATGTATAAAACAATTTAGAATTGACATTTTTGAGGGCACACAAAGCACCTGTGAATGCCCCTTCCTTTTTTAATGGATTTAATTTTTAAGAACAGTTTGAGATTTACAGAAAACCGAGATCATGTGGAGAGCTAGAAACCAGAGGGGAGTCTTTTTGAACCACGTTATTCTACATAATATTCCCAGCTTTCAGACTAGAAAGGAATTTTTCTGTTAGACAGTGTTTTAATTTTGTTAAACAATGGAAAACTGCGTGCCTGTGGTCTTTGTCTCTTGAATCAAGTTCATGATTTAGTTGAGGCAAATTGAAATACTAAGAGGTTATTTGCTACACGTCATTGGTGGTTTATTGCCCAGACTGGTGGCGAGGCTGTGACATTGACTACCAAATGCATACCGCTGAGCAGAACCTTTACTGAAAGTCTAGCGATTTCTACTGAAACATCACCTGAACCAGGACCTGTGTGTGAGTCCACAACTGATGAAACGTTTTTGTTCTTGTGTTGTGATTGCTATGATTCCGATCACCTTTTTGTGATGGCTTAAGATTCTTGGGTGCAAGTGACAGAAACCCAGATGGAATTGCCTTAAGCCCCAAATGGAACCGATTGGCTCCTGTCACTGAACTGTCGGTCCTGGCTAAGCCATGGCTGAGTCCAGTTGTTCAGATGAAAGCCATCAGTATCTTCCTGTTTCCAGTTCTTATCTCTCCTTTCTCCTTCCTGTATTGGTGCAATGCTCAGCAGGCTCCAGGCTTACATCAGATCAGCTTAGCAATCCCTGAGAAAAGCTCATTTTCTTAGTATTGCTAGCAGAAGTCCAGAATTGAGTATTGTTAAACCAACCTGGGATCTCATGCCCATCCCTGAACTAGTGACTGTGGCAGGGATTGTGGGATGCTCTAATTGGCCTTTCCCTGGTGCTGCGGTGGCATCAGCTCCACCCAAGCTAGTGGTCAGAGAATGAGAGGAAAGGGTAGTTCCCCAGGGGAAAATCAGGGATTATTACTCAAAGAGATAGAGAATGTATACCCAGCAGGCAGATGTTCACCTAATTGGTATATTCAACTTTTTTCTAAGATAGCAGTGATTATTTTTAAGCTTGAGGTACAATATTGCCAGATTCATTTTCTTAGAATATTCTATTCCCCATGATCAGTCCAAGGCACCCACTATGTCAATCAAGCCTAAGTTTTTCCAGGCCTTCAAAGTGCTCCAGGCTCTTTTCCCACCCATCTGGTTTGGTAGCACAGAGGAGGGTCCTCAAAGCCAGGCTAGAATAGAAGCATCCTTGGTAGCTGGACACCCATTTAAACGAAGACTTGAAGGATGAGTGGTTATCACTGTGCTGGGGTTGCGGGGTGCAGGGTGGAAGGGAGGACGCTCAGGCAGAGGAAGCAGTGTTTGAGAAGCCTGGAGGAGAGAGACCTGGGTCATTCAGCAAGGGCTGTGTATGTACGTGGGCGAGGAGGAGGTATAGGACCCTAGAGGAGAGCAATAAGGCAGAAGGGGTGACAGAGGCCAGGTCCTATTGGGCCCTGTAAATCGTATTATGGAATTAGAACATTAGGCTGAGACCATGGGGAGCCATTGAAGGTTTTTCACCAGAGCAGTGCTATGGACCTGCCAAAGTTGGAGAATGGATTGGAGGAGGCAAAACTGGAGGTGGGTGTCCACTCCGGGGACTGCTGCCATCTTCTGGTAAATTGGGGTAGCAGCCCACTGTGATCCAAGGATATTTCTGTGCCATTTCACACTGATGGTTCTTCATGCTCAGTTATATGCATCTCATATGTCCACCTGTCTGCATCTTTGTTCCCTCCACTAGAACTCCCCTTCTCTTTCTGCCCATCCGAATGCCTAACTGTATCTTCAAAATACCAGTTCTTCCATAAAAATTGCCCTGGTAACTTCAGCTAAGAAAAAATTTCACCATCTTCTTTAACTTCTCATGTTCTTGTTCTCACTGTCTCACTCAATCAACACATTATTGTCTACAGTCTTCTCATAGACAAAGAGTTAGAGTAGCTGTTAGATGCTCTGAGCTCTCTAGAAAGCTGGTCAAGGTTCCTCAGGCATGTCCTTTTGCCATCAGAAATGGTCTTACTTGGTTATACATTAGGTTGTCTGTCTCCCAATTTGAATATAAGCTTCATGAGGACAGTGATATATGTGGCTTGTTCACCTGGAAATTGTCAGATGCCGGCACAGGGCCTGGCATGTAGTAAGTGATCAACAGGTATTTGTCAAAGGATGAACAAAAGAGGCAAGTTCTTGCCAAGCTTTTCTTAACAACAGCCTGTCCTTGACAATTTGGTCACAGTGTCCGTGCTGTGGCTGTGACTTTTCTAGGGCCAAAAGCCTTGCCTACATGCTTGCCATGATCGCCAGCTTCCTGGCATCTCAGACCCAGTCTTACTCGCCGGCCCTGCTTGACATCTTTCAGGGTGATTCATCAGGGGAAGCACCGCCTGTAACACCTTTCTCTAAGCCTCTAGTGTGGTTCCACGCTGGATGGAGCTTCTCCTTGTCCTTCTGGTCAGAAGGCCGAATGCTGACCAAATTGAGGTTTCCAAGGCACAAAGTGGGACACTCTGGGGAATATCTGAGGCATCTCTGCCTTGGTGCTGAGGAGGCCAAACAGACACAGGCTCCGTGTACCCGCCCTCTCCTCCACACCAGATATCGCTATTTTGGGGGGATGTGCTTTGGGGCAGTGGATTTCTAGCCCCCGAGGCCTTTGTCAGTCCACTTGTCCTTTCTCACACTGTGGCAGAAGGTTTCAGGATCTTCCAACAGGAGCATCCTAAAAGGTATATTATGTTAGAAGTCATAAAACTTGTATGAACTTGAACTTAGTGTGTCTATCTCTGAAGTGGACATAATTGTTATTAATTGTAGTGGTTTAACTTGTGAAATAAATGATCTCTTGGGAAAGCAGGGTCTGTTGGGGTTGGATTTGTTTACTGTCTGTCGTCCTAGATGCTGAGCCTCTAGTGTGTTGGTTGCACATTGGCAATAGGCAGCAGTTCTCCAGTCTCCAGGCATTTCAAACTCTTAAGCTCGTCTCTTACGGTAGAGTTTGGTAAGATGCAAGGGTCTGATATTGGGATTTTACATTCTGTAGAGCTTCTTTTAGAGATACGGTAATGCTGGCTGTTTTGTGAAAAATTGGAGTAAGGGCCAATTATAAGATTTGCCTTAAGATCTGAAACGTATTTTCACACCTTTTTGGTTTGTTTATCTATTTGATTTTCTTGTATGCTAGGCATCCATAACTTTATGTAAATGCTGGGCTAAGAAAAGTGCTGTTTACTTCATCATTTCCATTTTCTATACTATGATGGTTATAAGCGTGAGGTCTGGAGTCAGGCTGCCTGGGTTCTCTCTGTAGGGACTCTGGGCAGGTTCTAGCCTCCCAGAACCTCAGCTCTCCTGAGCATCAACCGGGTGTGATGAGTGATGGCATCTGAGGCACTCAGAACAAAACAGGGCCTGGTGGTAGGAGGCTGCAGCAGCTCTGGTGATGATGATGATAAAAATGTGCATACAGAGAGTTTGAGGGAAAATGCTATCATTGTTTTCATTGTAACAGTTGTTATATTGTAAGAGAAAAGTCTTCATTTGCTGTAGTTAAATATCCAATCACTCAGTCCTGGGAAACTTATCTGAGATAGGGACACAGCTTTGTTCGTAACATTGTTGATCGTCTAAACGCTTAAAATTCCCAATGCTCAGCGGAAGAGTAACTGCCATTGTTTGTCTTTTCCATGGTATACTATGTAGCCATATAGATGTTTGCAACAGTTGTCAGTAACAAAAGAAAATAATGCTTTTATTTTAGCCAGAGGTAGGAAGAAGAGATGGGCTTGGAAATTGACATATAGCATGAACTCAACTGTATAAATCTCCACAGCAAAGGAAAAGACCCAGGGAAATACCTTGTATTTCCAGCAGTGCTCATCTCTGGGTAGCGGCATGATTAACAGTTGTCATTTCTCTTTTGTTGTTGAAGTTTCCAGCCTTTCTAAAACGAGTGCTACATTTCCAAACAGAAAGTTATTGAAGTTATTAAACTATGTTAATATCGTGGAGGTGGTTGAATTACTTGATTTTCCCAAACACTGGGATTAGATACAGCATTAAAATATTAAATCCTAATCCATTAGGCTTCTTCCCCACCACCCCAGCCCCCAGTACATTTAAGCAAACATACATTGAGGGTTCCCAGCCCCCAGGCTGTAGACTGGTACTGCTGTGTCTCCTGTGAGGAGCCGGGCTGCACAGCCGGTTAACAGTGAGCCAGCGAAGCTTCATCTGTCTTTATAGTCGCTCCCCAGCACTGGCATCACTGCCTGAGCTCTACCTTAGACCTTCAGGTACTAGATTCTCATAGGAGCACCGGTCCCTGGTGGCAAAAAGGTTGGGAACCGCCATTCTAAAACATTATCTAAAACAGTGTGCTGGGCGTAGTGGAGGGAAAAGATGAGCAGGTACACATATAATCATCATAGAACTTCAGAGCTTGAGATCTAGTGCATATTTCTATTTGTCAACAATAAGCATTCAGAAAATGAATATTTCAAACACTACAATTTACGATAGCATCAAAAAACATCAAATATGTAGGAATAAATCTAACAAAAGATATATAAGACCCCTCTCCAGCAAACATTGAAAGAAATGTGGTGAATGTCATAATGTTATACTACTGTAGAGATATCAGTCTCTCCTTATTTAGCTATAGATTTAGGTCAGTCTTAAAGAAAAACTTAGGTATTTTTGTAGAAATGGAGGAGGTGATTTTTAAATTTATATGGAAATGCAACGGGCCAAGAATAGCCAATACAGTAATAAAAAAAAAAAGGGAAGGAAGGAAAGAAGTCGGAGGCCTTACATTGTTACATAGTAAGATTTATTATAAAGCTGTAGTAATCTGACAGCATGGTATTGGCACAAAAGTAAACAAATACATCAGTGAAACTAGAGCAGCCAGAAAGTTCCACATGTGTCATCACCTGATTAATGACAAAGGTGACATTATAGTACATTGGAGAAACAAGAACCTCTTCAGTAAATGATGATGAATGAACTAGATATTCATATAGAAAACAATGAATTTTGGCCAATACCTCACATCAAACATAAAAATCAGTTCTAAATGTTCTCTAAGTCAAAGCGTGAAAGGTAAAGCGGTGACTTTTTTTTTTTTAAGAGATTACAATATTTCTTCATGACCTTTTAGTTGGGAAGGATTTCTTAAGCTCGGTAAACACTATAAGGGAAAGACTGATAAATTGGACTACATTAAAATTAAGAACTTCTGCTCATCAAAAGACCACTATAAAGAGAGTGAAAGGCAAGCCACATTCAGAGAAAGTAAGAAAAAGGTAACTCTACCGAACAAAAAATGAGCAAAAAGACTTGCACAAGGACCTTGCAGAAGATATTCAAATAGCCATAAATATATGAAAAGGCACTTACTTCAGTTATTATGCAATAAAGCCCCAATGCAGTGTCACCATATACCCAGCAGAATTGCTCCACTGCAGTAGGCAAAGGACAACGTGTGTTGGAGGGGCAGCTGGAACTCTCAGACCGGGCCCCGTGGCCCTTTGGCTGTGGCCGAGCTCCTGAATGCCCCTCACTTGCTGTCCTGGCTTGTGCAGCGATCACAGTTTGCACATCCCCAGGTTACTGCAACTATGAACATGCAAAGCCCTTTACACAGAACCAGGCAGGTAGGCCATGTGCCACACATGGGAGCTTCCAGAATTTCTTTTCAGGACTTAACTACCCTGCTCTTTCCCCTGGTTTGTCTGTAAGGGCCTCCTCATAGTTACTAGAATTTTTTCCAAAGGTTATTTAATGAAGCAGTGATGATAACAACAATAATGATAGCCAGCACTTGTGTCATAGATAGTAATCGCCAGCTTAGATATCTGTCTTTTCACTCACTTATTCCTCCTAACAACACCATAATGGGCAGGTACGAAAGCATTATGGCACTGCTGTTTCTCCCATTTTACTGGTGAGGGAACTGAAGTTCCCAGAGATTAAGTGACTTGCTCAAGATCACCCAGCTAAGACTAGATTTTTGACTTCCTGATCTGGTTTCTCTGTACCATCCCATAATTCTTCCCTTAAAGTCTTTTTATAACTGTTTAGATCCAGCCTGATCTCTCCTCCCTAAGTTCTGGAATATTCCTTGTATAACTTAATAATGATGTTAATAATAGCCCCCATGTAATAACCACAACATAATAATAGTAGTAGCTGCTACCTCTGCATCTGTTGAGTGCTTACTGTGTGTCACATGCCATGCTTGGCTCTTTTTGCGCATTATCACAACAAATCCCTGGAACAACCCAGTGAGAGGGCCTTGAATGTCAACACTGCTTTATGGAAGCTGAGCTCCAGAGAGAAGTGCCTCATCCACGGCCACAGTTAGGAAGTGGCAGGGCCAGAGGTCAACTCCAAGTTTGTCGGACTCTAAAAGCCTGAGCTTCTCACCACTCGCTGACACTCTCTGTTTTTGGCTTTTGGACCCTTGACTGTATTCAGTCTTTGAATGCTCTGAGACACCTCATGTTTATGATGACAGTCCCCTACCCTACCCCCCAATTCAGCACTTGCTGAGCACTTACTGTGTACCAGACATTTTGGAGTATATCGGGGTCACCAAGATCAATAAGATGATAATTCTGACCTTAACGGACTCAAGTCTAGTCAGGGAGGCAAATCATTGCAAATGAGGTTGGTCTGTGCAGCAGCAAATGCATATGGTTACAGAGGTGCCAGGGTGGAGGGAACAATCAAACCCACTTGGGTAGGAGGCTGGGGAGGTTCTGTAAGGAGTGCTTTACCAAGAGCTGCCTATGCTGGGTTTTGAAATAGGAGTAAGAGTTGCAGCAAGGGCATTCTGGGCAGAAAGCACAATATATAGATGTCAGGGCTAGTCCTAAAGGTTTTATTCATTCATTCATTCATTCATTTTAGGGAAGGCAACCTTTGGTTGACCTCACAGATTGCAAGGACCTTGTCAATTTACAGTCCCTCATTTATTTTATCTTATCTTATTTTATTTTATTATCTTATTTTATTTATTTTATTTTGCGCCTGCAGCACCTGGTCTTCCTAGGTGGTCTTCCATCCAAATTCTAACCAGGCCCAACACTGCTTAGCTTCTGAGATCAGATGGGATCAGGCTTGTTCAGGGTAGCATGGCCGTAGACTAGTCCTAAAAGTTTAAACTCTCCTGTCTCTACCAGAGGTCTTTGGAGCAGACCCACTTACTCAGGCCACTGCCTCCCATGGGGCCAGAGGTATGATAGCGTGATGCTCACCTCTGTTATACATGTAAGGAAATACCAGAGTGGAGAGGATTTGCCTCTCCCGTGGCACCAACAGTGCGTGTCACAGCAGGAAGTGGGCATGCTGTGGACTGCATGAAGTGTCACTGATGACCACAGTGTGAGTGACTCTATGGCTCTGAAACCTTAGTGGAAGCTTGTTCAAAATGCAGATTTGGGGCCTTGCACCCAGGAGTCTGTGGGTTGCTCTGAAACCAATGGGTCCTGAAGTGCAATCTGTCTTGTGGACAGGAAGCCACTGTCAGGACAGAGTACGGAGACAGAATGGTTTCCTGTAGACAGAGGTGTCAAACAAGAGTGCGCTTTATCTCCCTATTTGTTTAATCTGTACGCAGAACATACCATACGAAAAACTGGGCTAGACCCAGAGGAAGGAGGAATGAAAATTCGTGGAAGAAATATCAATAACTTACGATGTGCAGATGACACCATCTTACTGGTAGAAAGTAGCAGTGATCTGAAACAATTTCCAATGAAAGTGAAAGGAGAAAATGCCAAGAGTGAGACTTGCATTTGAATATCAAGAAGATGAAGATCATGACTACAGAAGAAACGTACAACTTTAACAAAGACAGTGAAGACACTGAAATCATTAAAGATTTTGCTAACTTTGTTCCAGTCGTCAATTCAAATGGTGACTGCAGCCAAGAAGTCAAGAGAGGGCTGAGACTCAGAAGGGCAGTAGTGGAAGAATTGGGAAAGAGCACACATGTGTCATTAGAGGCCAAGGCGCTAAGATTATCTACATCCTCATATTTCTAATTACGATGCAAAGATGCAAAAGTTGGACATTGAAGAAGGCTGATAGGGAGAAAAAATTGATTTACTTGAAATACAGATACCTGGGACTGCCAGAAAGACAAACAACTGGGTCCTAGAGCAAATTAAGCCTGAAACGTCACTGGAGGCAAAAATGACACAACTGAAGCTGTCCTATTTTGGGCACACCACGAGAAGGCAGGGTTCTTTGAAAAAGATAATAATACTGAGAAAAACAGAATGCAGCAGCAAAAGAGCAAGACTGAATATAAGATAGATCGACTCCCTAAAAGAAGCCACAGGCCTGAGTCTACAGGAGCTGAGCAGGGCTGTGGAGGACAGGACATTGCAGACACTCATTCACAGGGTCGCCCGGAGTTGGAGCTGACTGACTCACTGGCATGTAACACACTTGGGAGTCAGTTCCGTGGGTCTGGGGTGGGGAACTAGCATCTGCAGCTTAGGTGATTCTGATGCAGGAGGCCTGTGAATCACAATTTGAGAAACTCTGCTCTTTAAGTCTCTTGGGAGGATGAGTCAAGGACACATGATGAGAGATTTCTGAGTGGATCCCCCTGGCGGTTCGTCCAGGGTGGTTCAGTGCCATGGAGTTGTCTTACTGCCTAGGGATACTGGCCTCTGCTCCCACGTGCAGCCTTGCAGTAGATTTGGGTCCAGTGGTACCTTTTGTTCGTGGAGATTTCGGTTCTAGTTTTTGCATGGTAAAGTTTCAGGCATTTTTTAATTCAAACCCAACTTCCTTAAGCAGCAGATTGTTCCTTGTTCCATCTTCAAGGTTCTACCTCTTACCAGGTTTTAGAGATTTTCCACTCTCCAATCTTTCCCTGTCCTGCTTTCACCAGCCCCCACCCCCAAACTGAAGGTGGTGATAATAAGTTAGGAGATGAGTCACTCCCTCTTCGTATCCCCTTTTCCTTCCCAAGTGTGAGGCTTCTGTAGCAGCTGGAATAAGCAGTGTGGGGCCCTGGCAATGCTGCCTCTTGAATGCTGTGCCGGGTGGTGTTCCTCGGACATCCAGCCAGGCTCCTGGGCCCCACACTGCTTATGACAGGCCTCAGTGACTCTTTCAGTTACCCTCACCACCAGTAGAGGACTGGCCTGGGCCTTCTTGTCTCTGCCTCAGCGGCTGGCACAGGTCTGGAGCAGTGAAAGCCTTCCAGGACCATATGGGTGGGTGAAATACAGTGCCATGGTCTCAAGCTCCCTTGATTTTGTGAATTCAACAAGCTGTACTCAACAGATAGATAGGTGCCCTGCAAGCAACCCACTTCATGTGAGCCATCAGTTCCAATGGGCGGTCTGCACTTTATGGGGGATTATGGGCAATCCAAGGGTAATCTTGATTGCATGTGATTTTTACCTCGCTTGCAACCCACCTTCCCTAAACTGTGGCTCTACCTCTTGTGGGGCTTATGTTAGACATTCAGCCCTGGGTCATGTTTCTCTACATGCCCCACGCGCATCGGAATCACCTGGGAGCATGTGAAAAAGACCAGTGCCTGCTCTTCCCTCAGCCCCCCTGAATCTAAATCTCTAGGTGGGCTCCCATAATCCCACTTTATCCAGCTCTCCAGGTGATTCTCTTATGATTTAGAATGGCTGTCTTCAAGGGCTTGACCATTCTGATGCCTCAGTTGGGGTTGGTGTGTCCCTGGTTATTTATGCTTCAAAGCCATTTTTCTTGAGTGGTGAGTTCTGTCTCATCTGAATGGAAATTGTGCTAACCGGATCTGAAAAAGCACAGCCATATTGCCCCCCAAGTATTGCTAATGATCATCGAGCCTGGCTTTCATTTCAGTTGGTAATCTTTTCTTTCCTTTCTCTCAGGTATCTGTACCACGTTTTGACCAAAAACACTACAGTCACAGAACAGAACCGGAACCTGCTGGTGGAGACCATCCGTTCCATCACCGAGATCCTGATTTGGGGAGATCAGAATGACAGCTCTGTATTTGAGTAAGGGTTTCTGATGTTTTTTGATTCTTCTTCTTCTTTTGAATATTTTCCTAAATGAATATTAGGAGTCATTTCTCACGTCAGAATTCATGCCAATTTGGTCTTATTCAAATATATATCTGTAGCTCCCTATCTAAATAAAATGTCCTTGAAACACTGAAGCTGAAAATGGGGTAATTATGGAAATAAGTCTCTCTAGAAGATCTGATAATATCATGGATCATTTTCCCAATGGTGTCTGATTTCACCCCCAAGGAAGGAGACAGTGTCCTGGATGCATGGACTCCAAGGGACCTGAAAGGACCCTGCCTTGGGGGAGGCTCTAAGGGTGGACTTGTTCTGTGTTTACCAATGGATGAGGCTCAGTGCTGAGCTCTTGATGAGATAGTCCCCTTGAGTCTCTCAGGACACAGAGTGGAGGCCCTGTTGTCCCAGTTATATCTAAGGTCACACAGCTGTTAGTGAGATGTTGCAGCAGTCCTACTACTGGAACCAACACAAGGGTTTGTCTTCATTCTCGTGCTTCCTAGATGAGCAGTCTTAGGCCGGCCTCAGTTTCCTCTTAGTCCAGCCTCAGTTTCCTCATCTTTAAAGGTGAGAAAGTTTCTTACCTAGTGCCTGATATAGAATGGGCACTAAGAAATGTTAGCAGTTCATAAAAATAAAAAGGTGTCCCTATTGGAAAGTTAAAAAGAAAAGGCTATAAACTATGAACTGATTCCCAGTAGACCTCGCTCAGGATCTGAGTACAGAAGAAATTGGGTTACGACAACCACCAAACACAACCATCAAAAATATTTTATATGAAACAATCTCAATCATAAGTATTGAGGCCACTTTAAAACTCATTAAAAAAAATAAATAAAGGTATTCCATTTCCAACCTGGATTTTTATTAGATGTGCTGATTTTCTGGATAGCTCTATATTTTCATGAGTAAGATTAACTAAGATAAAGCCACTTGTGGAAAGTGTAAACCTGTGACATTGGCCATGATCCCCAAAGGACAACATGAGTAACAAAGCAAGGTGTTACTTATAAATGGGACTAACTTTCTTTAAGTATCCATGAGGAATTGGTTGGTCATTATATTTTGGAAATGAGAGAGACCTTTATGTTAAAGATTAGAAATCTTGTCCCTGTTTACTGGAATGCCCACTTAAAAACTCCTGAGCTCTTTGAGGTCCAGTGATTCTTAAATGGCTGCCTAGCAGAGTCCTCAAGAGAATTTGTTTTTCATACACTTTTTATTTTGGAGTAATTCGTGAAGATAGTACACAAAGTTCTCATATACCCCTCCCCCGTCTCCTCCATTGTTAATATCTTTGATTACCGTGGTGCGTTTGAGCAGCTGATATCGGGACCTGATTATTGAATAAACTCCAGACTTGATTTGGATTCTGCCAGATTTTCTTATTAGTATCCTCTTTTGGCTCTAGAATCTCAATCCAGGCTTCCACAGTGCATTTAGTTGTCACATCTCTCTAGTGTCCTCTGGTCTGTGGCAGTGTCTTGTCTTTCCTTGTTTTTATGACCTTGACAGTTTTGAGAATACCTATGCCACCTGGGAGTGTGGGAGGTAAGCCCCACCTTCTGGAATGGGGGAGTATCTACATTATTTGAAATTCTTCTGCATGGAAGATATATTTCTTCTCCCCAATTATTTATTTAGTCAATTATTTATTTAATCAATGTGAATTCATGGATATTTATTTTATACTTTGGATTATAATCCAATACTGTGTTGTGTATTTTGTTGCTCAACTTGTCCCAGCTTTGGCCATCAGATGCTCTTTTTCAGGTTGGTTCCTGTGTCCCTTTGACACTCCCCCGTCCTTTTGTTTTTTGAGCACTTCCTGACTTCTTGGTACTATAAGATGCACTAGGCTCATCTCGTATTTTCCCTGCCATAGCCCTAGAATTAGTCATTTTTCCAAAAAGGCCTCTCCTGCCCCACTCCTGGGGTGTTTTAAAAAATTCCTTGGACTTCATGCTGGACAAGCTCTAGGTACAGGCATTTTGATGAGATCCTGAGTGGGCCATCATTATGCTGCTGTGAGCTTGTTGGGTGATGCTTGTAAACAAGGTAAATGAAATAGGTCAATGATTGGAATATTCTGGGGGATCAGTGTGAATGACTCCCAGAGTCAGAGTTGGAAAAGATTTTAGGGGTCTTTTTTTAGGCCATTTATTCATTAATTTACTCTTTAATGGCTTTAAACAGGCCTACAGCCCTGCCACCATGGAGCTGACAGCTGAGGGGCGAGGACAACAAAACTAAGTCAACCAGTAGACACACTTGGCTCCAGGGATTGGTTTGGAGTATCCCAGATGAGAGGTTATCTGGTTTTAGCTTGAATTCAGAGAACGTATAACTAGAAACATTGCTTTCTCCCTTTAAAGAAAGATAATAGGGCATTCTGTCTCCTTTTCAAGACTAAAAGAGCCAGTGTGTACCCCCAAAAGCCAGTGCCACCAAGTTGCATGCAGACAAATGTCCTGTCCAGAACAAGAATGGCAAATGCAGACGTAGGAACTCCTAGGGTCCCCCACCACACCAGCATCTTCTATTTCTTTCCAATTCTTTTTCCTTAGATATGGAAACTACAAACCTGACAAATGAGAAACCAAAGCTCTTAATATTCAGCAATATCTTGCCCCTTTGTAGGGAATTCCCATTGTTGTTGTTTAACACTCAAAAGACATAGAGAACAAAAGAAATGCTTAGTTAGGGAAACGAAGCCTATAAAATATTTGAAGGAAAATTCTGCTTGTTGGGTTTATACGCATAGATTACTGTGTAATCACTTCGCAGGTAAAGGTCTTTCCCGTTCTGTCAGAAATCTAGTTAACTGCTTCCCAGAATCAACACTGTTCTCACAATCTAGGAGGAGTGTTTGGAAGGTCACATTGGCCTTGGTGAAAGACAGCATCGTGGGAGCTGGATAGCACAGAGGCCGAGGCAGGCGGGTGATGTGGCCTGGCTGCTCTGCGGATGCCATCGGGGGGTGGGAGTATACATGTGCACTTTGAATGTAGCCAGGATGATTTGGACTCCCACATGTGGAAGCAAACCACTGACACTTTCCCATTCCCTCTCTAGCTTCTTCCTGGAGAAGAACATGTTTGTTTTCTTCCTGAACATCCTGCGGCAGAAATCAGGCCGCTACGTGTGCGTTCAGCTGCTGCAGACCTTGAACATCCTCTTTGAGAATATCAGTCACGAGACCTCACTTTGTAAGTACTGTCCTTGACACCTACCTGCCTTTGTACCACTAAGCGTCGGCAGTATGTAGTTTGACATGTTTTTTTGTGTTGTTGTTTTGAATGTCTGTGCTTGCCATGTGTGCTTGGGCTTCCATGACAAAGTATCCCAGATCGGATGGCTTAGACGACAAATTTATTTTCTCAAGGCTGGAAGTCCAAGATCAAGGTGCTGTCAGGGTTGATTTCTGGTGAAGTCTCTCACCAGACGGCTCCCTTCTTGTTGTATCCTCACATGGTCTTTCCTCTGTGCGTGCATGAGCGTACACACACACACACACACACACAGTTCTGGGAGCCCTTCCTTTTATAAGGACACCAGTTCTGTTGGATTAGGGCCCTGCCCTAGGACCTTATTTAACCTAATTCTCCTTAAGGGTCATCTTCAAATACAGTCACATTGGGGATCAGGGTTTCATCATAGGAATTTTGGGAGTGCTCAGTTCAATCCATAACACCATGTTTATCCCTGCATGGTGAGTACCATGAAGGGTTAAGAGAGGGCTCCCCACTGCTGAGTGATTCTGTTTGCATTTCTACTTCTTAATTTGTTACTAAAGAATTAGGAGTCACTGAATAATCAGCCAGCCAACAGAACAAGCATTGGAACAGCAGGGTGAGGGAGAACTCACCAGGGAGTATGCAAGGGCGTGGGCTTCAGCACCCGCCAGACTGGCATGTGTGACTTGGAGCTTCTTCTCTGCCCTTACCATGTCTCTGGTTCTTCATCTGAAACAACCCCCACCCTCTCCCCCCTCCTGACAGGTAGGTGCTGTCCCTGCCCTCATTTAATACCCAGAGTTTGAGTCATTTGCCCAAGGTGACAGCTCTAGCCAGAATCGAGACGGGGTTCAGCTCAGGTGAGTTATATCAGTGGTCCTTAACTGGGGGGGAGGGGGTGCCCCCAGTGGATATTTGTCACTATCTGAAAACATTCTTGTTTGCGGTAATGGTGGTGGTAGTGGTGGGATTTGCTAATGGCATTTCACGGGCAGAGACCAGGGATGCTGCTAAATATCCCACCCTGCCCAGGACGACGCCACAACAAAGGATTCTACAGCTCAAAATGTCAACAGTGCTGAGGGCAAGAAACCCTGATTAAGCCTGATTAAGGTTGAGCATCCTCTGTGCTCGACTAGTGCGCTGTCTTTGTTATTACGAGATGACCACACCAAGCTCCAGACCCTGCTTCAGGAAGTAGGGGAGAGAGGACAAGTGACCAAATGTCTGTGTCTGAGGAGGACTTTAGGTTTCTCAAGACAGGTTTAAAAAAAGTTTCTGGTGCGGTGCGTATAAGGAGGTAGAGATGGTGTCATTGACATTCCTTTGGGGAAGGAGAGGTGAGAAATAGTGGCTGAAGGGAGGCTCTCAGAAGTGACCACTAGATGGTGCTCCCGTCCCACGAGACTCCTCACACTGCCCAGTGAATGCGAGTTGACAAATGTTGAGTTGACTCACTCTCCTTAAGTGGTTTCTCTTGTTATCAGCTTTTGTTACGCTGAATATGAATTGTGTGTGGTTTCTGAAAACTCCAAGCGGGGAAGACCCAGCTCAGTAATGCAGGCCCTGGACTCAGACCCACATACTCCCCACGCATACGTTGGGAAGTGGTCCCCAACCAGACTGTTAAAGATAGTAGTTTCTGCTTCCACGAAGAGGAGCACATCCTAGTACCTGCGGGATGGAGTGGTTAGAGGGCCAAGCGTGACAGCATGTGTGTGGCATGAAGCAGACAGAAGTGGCTCTGGCAGACAGAAGTGTCCAGAAGAGCTGGTTTTATCATTAACTCCAGCGTTCCCCCAAATGTCTGTTCTCTGATAATCCCTTTCTCAGCCCATCTAGCCACAGGCTACTGGATTAAAGATAGGGGTTAGGACAATGAAACATTCTGGGGTTCCTGGATCACATGGCTTTTCTTGTCACAGGTCCAAAAAGGCCTCCCTGAGATAAGAAACCCAGGCAGATGCCACTGGCTCTGTGGGGAATTCACCAGTGCGCTTTTATAAACACTGCCAAGGTGGCAGAAATCACTGCCTTGTTACAGAACTTAATTTGTGGGGGCTGAGAAGGATAGATGACTTTTGCTTTTATTTTTATTTTCTAATTATAGAAAGAAAATGTTCTCATTATTAAACAACAACCTTAAAAAAATCAGACATTACAAAAATATAGAAAGCAAAAGCTCTATAGAATTTCACGCTCAGTTCAGTGCACACATACCATTCTCATACCATTCTGCCGTTTGCTTTATTTCCCTCCAGCCTACAAGTGTATCTTAGATCTTCGATTGTCCCTTTATGCATCCTTATGTAGTTTGGTTCAAGGGTTGCATTTTGTTGGGTCATAACTTATTTAACTTGACCATGGGCATTTAGGTGGTTTCCAGATTTTCACTATTACAAGCAGCCACTTCACGAGTGCACCTGTTGTTGCCTGTGACATAAGTGACGGAAGGCCCGAGAGACTGAGATTACTTATAGACTCCTAGGTTTATTATAAAAGGATACCACAGAAAGTTGGCTACACAGTGAGGGGGTAGGAGAAAAATCCCATCTGAATGATAGATGCACCCCCGCTGCCCTCATGGTGGCCCCCCACCACCCACAGAGTCACCCTGTGGAGGCCCTGGAAAAGTCCCTGCGGGGCAGCGATTGGAGCATGTGGCTTTTCCAGCTCAAGAATGCAGGCAGGAGGCTCATGGTTGCATGTCTGAAGCTGCCAGCATTGACATCTGTACTTCTGGTGGCCCGGAAGCCACTAACCAGTCACAATGGGGCTCAACATGACATCTCCACAGTCTCGTCTCTTGCCAGCCCATTGATGCCTAACCACAGCCAGAATGACAGAATGGAAACGAAGTGCTCTAGGTAGTAGCACCCCCTAGGCTGCTTGGGTAGATGATGGACTGTTCAAGCATGGAATGCTAATTAGCAAAAAGGAAAAACGGAGTAAACTCCCACTGGGTGCAGCAACACAGATGACTCAGATGCGATGAGTGAAAGAGGCCAGACACAGGGAGCGTGCATGCTGTGTAATTCCATGTACGTGAAGTTCAAGAACAAGCAAAACTAACTGGTCTATGATGATGGAAGTCAAAGTAGGGGTTGTCTGTCTTTGGACAGTGGGTAGTGACTGGGCAGGGGAATGAGGTACGTTCTGGGGAGCTAGGGATATGCTGTGTCTGATCCGTGTGGTGCTCATGGTGTCTGTGTTTGCAAAAATTCGTCAAGCTGGACACCTAAGCTTTGTGAGGTGTGTGTATATATATAAAAACACATGGGTACATGTCCTTACATTCATACATATGTACATTTCCACGTACATCAGGCCTTACACTCAAGGTCTGTGGTATGTGGAGCTTCGTTTTTAAACACAGTAAGATTCTTAGGCCCTCACCCCAGACCTCTCTGGGAGCAGGCTCCAAGATCTATCTCAGGAATTGTTCAAATCGGTAGATTTTGAAAATCATTTTAAGACTACACCCTTCACAGCCATTCTGCAAAGTCAGAATACCCAGTGCGCTTTTCTGAACGCAGTGGCTTTCCTGGAGAGCTGGCTCTGAGGAGGACCCAGCTATGGCCCGTGCCATGTCCTCTCACAGCCCTGGACTCCCGCATGACTTTTGTGTTGTGTTTGGTGATTCCAGTCTTTTCAGTAATACTTTGGCCCAAGGTCAGTACCTTACTGGGCCAAATAACTTAATGGTTTATTTCCAGTTCACTTGAGCAGTTGTGTTCGGTCCTGGGAATATAGTGGTGAAGATTATGACTCCAGACAATAGCAGTGAAAATAATGGCAGTGCACATCACCAGGGGCTTACTTTGTGTCCCTCATTGTCTTTAGTGCTTTTTGTGTATTATTTCCTTTAATCCCCACAACAACCCCGTGAGGCAGGTACTGTTATTTCAGTTTCAGACAAGGAGCCTGGGGAGTGGGGAGGGTAAGTAGCTTTGTGCAGAGTCACCCAGCCAGGACGTGGCAGGGGCAGTGTAGATCCAAGTCCACGTTTGAACCCAGTGCATCTCACACACCAGATGATGGCAAGCCCTTTAGGGTTTCTTAACACGGAGTGCTGGGCCCACCCCAAAGATCCAACTGGGGGTCGGGGCTGGGGCCCAAGAACCAGTGTGTCTGACCAGCTCCCAGTGATGCCATGCCGCTGGTCTGAGGACCAGTTTTGAGTAGTGACGCTCTGAACTGCTCTGTTCTACTGCCTCGCATGTCTGCCTGTGGGTGCAGATGTCAGCTGTGTTTTGCCTTTAACCGTTGGCTGGGAGGCAGGTGGGATGGTACAGAGCCTACACGCTGGCAGCTGAGCGACCAGCCTGTGAGACAGACAGTGGGGACAACAGAGCCTGCTTTGCAGGGTGACTGGTGAGGACTCAGAGGAGAACATGTCTGACAAGGGCCCAAAGCCAAGGTCATGCACTGCAGGCCTACGGGCTGTGGCTGGTCTTTTATTTGCTGGCCAGTGTAGCTTTAAAAATGAACTGATCTGGTGGCCAGTATTTCAGAATCAGGAGATGCAGCATTAAAATCTGTTTCTTAGCTTCCTCTGCCCAGGCGGAAGCTCTTGCCAGGCTGGCCTATATTTCTGCAAGGGCCTGGAACTGGGAGCTTGTGGGGGGTAGCCATTCTACAGTTGGCCCCAGTACCTCAGACCCTTGTCACCCAGTTTTTATTGTTGGCACACAGTAGCGATGATATTAACACAGGCTTTGACTTTGAACCTGAGTTTGAATCCCATCTCTGTGACTTACTGTCTTTACATCCTTAGGCAAATTAATAAACCTCTTTGAGTTTTTGTTTTTTTGTTTTTTGTTTTTTTACTTATCTGCAAAATGGGAAGAATGAGACTTAGGCTACAGTACCGTCATGACAATTTTAATGGAAAGCACTCAGCTTGCTACTGGGCTTGTAGAGGAGGGTCAGCATAAAGTGGCTTTTATGAAATTGTGTTATGATATAGGGAGAAAAGAACCGTATGAAACCCTTTGTGGCTTTTAGGGGAAGATTCTTATAAAATACAGTGCTTTTTACCCTCATCCATCGGTGGTTTGTGAAATGCCCACACACAACTCATCTGTCCCACCCCAAGCTCTGTGTTGAACTGTGCCGGCAATGAAAGAAAATGTTCAAGTGTTCTTTTCTGTTTCGCGTGGGAGGCAGGGGTAACCCGGGCCTTTCTCTAGCATTGCTCTTGAACTTTTTAGTGACTACGCGTAATGGCCTATTTCTTTCCTGGCTAAAGGTTAAGCTCTCTGCAAGCTTGTTTAACCTCACCCACCCAGAAGCTTGACTAGGTCGGGCACCTTTACACCATCATCTGCCTGTTACCTGACGTTTTCTGTTTGTCTTTCCTCTAGCATGAATTAACTGGATTTTCTTTTCTTTGTTTTTTTCTCCCTCTAGATTATTTGCTCTCTAATAACTATGTAAATTCTATCATTGTCCATAAATTTGACTTTTCCGATGAGGAGATAATGGCGTATTATATATCGTTCCTGAAAACACTTTCGTTAAAACTCAACAACCACACTGTCCACTTCTTTTACAATGAGGTAAGTAACTGCCACATGGTACATTTGAGAGGACAGCTAGCTGGTCAGAGCAGCACCTTCTTTCCCGGTGGCCTTCTCTTTGTTTACAAAGCACTTATGTGTTCACTATTTTTTGACTTTCATGGCAATACTTTGGCTTTGGCGTGCTTAAATTTTTTTAAATTTAATAAGTTACCTCTCTGTTTTTGATGTAAAATTCAGTTTGTGCTACCTAAGAGCATTATACCTGGCAGGGAAAAATGCTTGGAAGTTGACTTGGGGTCATGTTGCCCTGTGGGAAAATCAGACACTCTGGACAGACCCAGCTTTGCCACTTCCCTGCTGTGTGACCTTAGAAAAGGTCCAGTCCTCTGAGCCTCAGTATCCGCCTCTGAGAAATGGGAATGATAATATATACCTTGTAGGGTTTTCCAGGGATGGAATTAAATGTGATGATGTCTTGAAAACACCTAATATATATCTGGCTCCCTTAAAAATACAGCCATTGCTGTTCTTTACAAGTCAACATCCCTGGTATTCCTTGGGAGAATTACTAGGAATTTAAATAAATAAATTGCTGTTGTTTTCACAATTAAAAGTAGTTTGAAAAATAAGGTCAATTTATCTCACATGCCAAAAGGTACAAATGCCGGCTGTCCTGAGGCTGGTTCATCCTGTAGCTCAACCACTTTATCGAGAACCCAGGCTTTTCTGTCCTTGAGCTCGACCTCTCATGGTCTCAGAATGGCTGCAGCAGCTCTAGACATTGCATACTCACATGCCACTGCTGAAAAGCCCAATGAGATCACTTCCTTATTTGTGATCCTTTTTAACTTTCAAAAACTGCTTTCCCAGAAGCCTCCCAGCAGACCTCCTCTCATGTATCACTGGTTAGAAATCTGTCACGTTTATTGAACAGTGCATCTAGAATTTGGGAATGGCCTGGCAGAATACTTCTAGTGTGGTATCTGGTGAAGCTGCAGTCATCTGATTGGGGTTGAGGGTCTGCTTTCAGTTGACTAGCTTATATGGCTGGCCTGTTGGTACTGCCTTTTGCCAGGAGACCTCAGCTATATAAGCTTCTCCAGAGGCTGCTTGAAGGGCCTCATGGCATGGCAGCTGGCTTGCCCCAGAATTAAATGACCCAAGAGACCAAAACAAGCTGTAATGCCTTTTATGAGCCAGCATCAGAAGCCACACACTGTCACCTCTGCCATAGTCTTTAGGCCACAAGGGCCAGGCTTGATTCATGGTGGGAGAGGATAACATGAGTGTGTAACACAGGAGATCAGGATCATTGGGCCACCTTGGAGGCCAGCTCTCACACAGCCATGTGGCAGGCATCTTCTGATTGGCGGTTACATAGGCTGCATGGCCTGTATTTGAAGTCAGACCACAGTCTCAAACATATCCTCCGAGTCTGGGCAGGATCCATCCAGCTGTCCTCATATGATGCAGCGATGGTGGCCTGAACCTTGCTTTTCTTTTTCTTCGTGGAAGAGCTGGCCTCGAAGGGAAGAAAAACTAGTTGTCAACCACAAAACGTGTGGCAGTTTGAAAAATTAACATTGTGTGGCCCAGTACCTAGCACATAGTAGGTGTTCAATAAATGTGTCCAGAGACCAGATGAATGACACGTTCTCCAAGGGACTGTCCCCGGTGGAAGAAACCCCACCTACAAAGGTCAGACCAGAGAAGGGGCCAAATTCTCCCTCCACTCAGGTGCAGCGGGGCTTCTGTGCACCTGACTGGGAAGGCAGAACTTTGGAATTTCAGGGCCAGAGTGATGCTTCTGGAAGAGCATCAGGAGGAATGGTACGGGCCTCGTTTTTTGAGGTGGGCTTGGTGTCCTCTTTTATATGGGCCAGTATGGTAGCTACTGTTAAGTGTACACTTGACTTCTAGTGCTCAAAGTCGATTCGTCCTTAATAGACTGTTGTCACCTCGCTGGAGGTGGCCTCTTCCTCATGCCCTCACTGCCCATAAGTGCCCTCCAGGTGGCCATGTGGAAAAACTGGCCAGAAGAGGGCAGCAGAGCATGTCGTGGAGCAGCTCCAGGCCCAGATCCTGTGGTGCCTTTTTTTTCTAAAGAGTGCCACAGTGGACTTCTGTGGTTCTGAGCTGTTTGGGTCTGTTCTGATGATCTCTTTGTAGTGTCAGAAGATTCCTGAGACCTCCTCCCTTATTTACCCTTCTAATGTTTCCAGATAGAGAAATATATACTAGCCAAGACAGATTCTGAATGCAGGAAAACTTGACATTTGCCTTTTTTAAAAGCAGCATCTAATAACAGCTAGCGTTAGTACTGAGTTCTTCTAAGGTACCAGGTGCTGGGGTTAGCAGTGTGCTGGAAATAACTTCATTTAATCCTAGCAGTTACAAAGTGGGAGTTATTATCCACATATTCTAGATGAAGAAACAGAGGCTTAGAAATATTACATCGCACAGCTAAGAAGTGGTAGAACAGATCACACATGAGCCCACGTCTAGACCCTTTCTGTTTCTTCCATGGTCTCGCCTCCCCATCCCTTCCCACAGTCCCCACTGGGAATGAACCACTGGCTTAAGGCTCGCGTTTGGTAACATTTATTGGTCTCTGATAGAGTTCAGAAAGCTGGGGTCAGGGCCAGGCCTGTCTTATGGGCTTGTGACTCCTTTTTGGTATTCTTTTGTTTTAGCACACTAATGACTTTGCCCTGTACACAGAAGCCATCAAGTTTTTTAACCATCCTGAAAGCATGGTTCGAATTGCTGTGAGAACCATCACTTTGAATGTCTACAAAGGTAAGTTTTCCTTCTGATCTCTACTGTGGCAGCTAGTACTTGCTCTCAGGTGTTTATGCATCCAATTCTCTGGTGGTAACAGGGAGCCTGTTTATCATAGCTCTGGTCACTTGTCTCACCAAAGGCTTGTAGTTACTGAGCTGGGCCCTTACTGAAATTTTTATGCCCCTTCCTTGAGCCTGCACACTCCGTTCTGCATGCTAAAGTCTTAGTGCCCATACACAGAAGTGGTAGTGTCCTAAGAGAGGCACATGCAGGACCCAGATTAAATAAAAGCAGAATTGTTTTTTTTAAATGTTAGATTTAAGTTTTTGTGTTTTGGCCTACAAAATAGAGACTTCCAGTGGGGATGTTATCTTTAAATAACGAATAAAAGCACTTCACATCCTGGATGGACAGCAGGGGGCAGTGTTGCATTCTCCACCAGCTGCCAAGCAGAGCAAATTCCTCCTTTCTTTCAAGATGTGCAGAGTGCCCAAATCACTACCTCCAGGAGAAAGCCTTCCAGGGCTCCCTGCCGGCACCAGCACAAAGCCTGGTTGATCACAAGTCTCCCGACCTCGAATTGCCCTCCAAGGCGATATCTTCTTGGCCGAAAGTTGGGGTTATTTTCCTGTAATCACCATACTGGAGCTGGGATTATTTTCTCAGGGACCAAAGGGTATTGACCTTCAGGAGTTACGATGTTATTACTTAAGATGACCCCTAATTGGGAGGGGGCAGGAGCTCCTCAGGGACTCACTCCAGCCTAGTCTGGGATTACGTTAATTGAAGAACCAACCTTCCTAAGGGCCCAGTGGGGCCCATCCAGAGGTCGCAAACTGAGGGCCTGGGAGCCAAATCCAGCCCTGAGGTTTTAATTGATTTAGATATTTTTTTTTTAATACGTAGTTGCCAATATTTAAAAGCTGGGAGGTCTTAGGTAACAATCCAGGTTTCTGACTTGAGAAGGTAGATTCGGCTATTGCGGGCCCACAGACCTGCAGGGTGGTGGTGAGCTGGTGCTGAGAAGTAGCTGCCCCCTGTGGGGTCATGGCCCCCAGTTCACACACCAGCTTTCACTCACTGAGTCACTGGCCAGCCCCGCAGGCTTCTGAGTTTGCGACCTGCTCCAGGCTGCAGTTCTGCTGCCTCCCTTTCTCTGTTTTCTCTTGTTCTCTTCTAACCTGTGTCTTTTGGTTTAGATGCCTCCTGCCCCAGCTCTCTCCCTCTGAGCAGCTGTCTCACCATCCCAGTTCCTAACCCTGTTAACCGTTGTCTGTTTTTTGCCTTTCCTTCAATGACGATTCCTGTGTTCCTTATTCCAGTGTCATGTAAGTTATTAACCTCTGGTTTTCTGCTTTCTTAGCTTATCCTTACATGTACATGAAATACGGGAAACTTGCTTGAGAATGGTGTAGCTTTCGTTGTAGCCTAGCTAAACACACTGCTGTTAAGTAGGCTTTCTAATGTGTTATTGATGTTTAGCCCAATTAATTAATTTTATCCATGGTAAAAATAGCATAAGAACTGCCTTGATGAGGATAGTTTTATGAATAAGATAACCATTTTAAAGTATTTCCAGGAAGCCAGAAAAGATTCAGATTCTAATAGAGAGCTTTTTCATTGTGGCTTTTTTTTTTTAATCTCCCCCAAGTTATTTTTGGTAGCTTGACATTTTTTTTCTCTTCTTTTGTGAATTTTCTCAGTGGATAACCAGGCCATGCTACACTATATCAGAGATAAAACTGCTGTCCCTTACTTCTCCAATTTGGTCTGGTTCATCGGCAGCCACGTGATCGAACTTGATAACTGTGTGCAGACTGATGAGGAGTAAGTGACCTCCTGGGGTGCTTATTAGGGAGACAGAGTAGGGGAGGAAAAAGTAAACATTAGTACAAAACTTACCCACCTGTGTGTAGGCAGAATATAAACTTCCACATTCAAAGGTTCCACCTACCTTTTCACTTTTTATAACAGTGGAAAGTTGGAAACACTCAAAGCGGGTGAGTACACTTACAGATGGGGCGCTAGGCAGCTGGTAAAAAGATGAAGATGAGTCCTCACTGGTGAATGGGTAAACGAAATGTGGCATTTGCATACAGGGGAATAGTATTCAGCAATAAAAAGGAACGAAGCTCTAACACATGCTACCCCATGGATAAGCCTGGAAAGCATTATGCTTGTGAAAGAAGCCAGACACAAAGAACTACCAAGTATATGATTATGTTTCTGTGACCTGCCCAGAATAAGCAGAACCATAGGTTTATAGGTTAGCAGTTTCCTAGGGCTGGTGGAAGGGGTTTATGGGGGAAATGGGAAATGACTGCCTGTGAGTAAAGGTCTTTTTATGGGCAGAGAGGATAAAAATGTTCTAAAATTGATTATGATGGTGGTCAGATAACTGTGAATATATGAATAAATTATTAAATACAAATTTTATAATTTGTATTTGATTTATACAAATATATACAAATTTATAATTTGTATAATATATACAAATTTATAATTTGTATTTAATAATTTATGTATAAATTATTAAATACAAATTTTATATTTTAAATGTGAATTTTATGGTATGTGAATTATATCCCAGCAAATGATTAAAAAAAAAAAAAAGTTGGTGATTTGGGCCCCAGAGTGAAGATTAAGGATTTCTCAAATTCAGCACCACAGGTCTTTTGAACTAGATGATTCTCTGTTGTGGGGCTGTCCTGTGCCCTGTAGGGTGTTCAGCAGCCTCCCTGGCCCCCATGCACCGGATACCAGTAGCACCCCTCTCCCAGCTGTGACAACCAAAAATGTCTCCTGGCATTGCCAAATGTTTCCTTTAAGGCACAATTGCCATTGGTTAAAAACCACTGCTCCCAGAATAACAGCTTTGCACAGACCTGGGGAGAGGCACATAGGATGGGGTCAGGTCAATAAAGGAACCCAGAAAGGCCTCCTGGGGAAAGGGGGCTAGAGAGAGAATATTAGCTCTGGTATTGAGAAAGAAGCAAGGATAGGTGGGTGGCAGATCTGATGGAACATTTAGGAACACAAGGAGCCATGTGGGTGTGAATAGTCATGGACGTGAAACATAAGGATGTACTTAACTCCAGAAAGAAGCGAAAAGTGACACAAGGAAGGAAATGAACCCCTAGTCCTCTCTTTGGTTCTGCAGTGAACAGTTATGATAACATCATACCAGTTGCTGATGGCTATTGGGGTGATGAAGCAGAGAGAACACAAAGGGCTCTGTCATATAGGATGTCAACATGTAATATCTGAAATGGCTTAGTCACAAAATAGAAGTCCTCACAGATTTTATAGAACTGTGGGGGGAACTATCCATAAGAACTAAAAAGAGTTAAAAACTGCCTCCCCTGGAGGCTGGACCAGGAGCTGTTCTTTTTGTCATCGGCTTATCAGCATTATTTGATTTCAAACCCAACTGTATATATTCGCTAATATATTTTTTGAAGTAATGTTTTAAAAAGTGAAGTACATTAAATATCCTGCTACAGAAAAATCCCCACAGTGCCCTAAGCAGGGTAAAAGCTTGTGAAACATTGTCTGTGGATGTTCTAGGCCTCTTAGCAGTGGGTTCATAGGTACTTGTTATAATGTTAGGCTTTTCAACACGTATTTGCTATAAATACGTGTCTTATTATAAGTGTCTTATTAAAGTGTAATGAGGAATAATTATCCAAAATTATGTAAAAGAAACAAAATCGATCCCATTTTTACTCATTTTTTAAAAAGCATAAATGGTTAGAGAGATGGGTGTACAACCTACATTTTAAGTGTGACTGTAGAGAGACAGAAATGTGGAAAAACAGACCGTAGGGTCCAAAATCCCAGATATCATCTGTTTGTCACGCGACTGTAGGAGACTTAAATTTCTTTTTGCTTTAATTTTTTTTTTTAATTTTCTGTTTTCTAAAATGACTATCTATTACTTGAGTAATACTCATAATACAAACACAGTGTCTTACCTTGTCTAGATTGATCTTTGCAACAGATAGTAGCAGCACTTTGGGGAGTAGGAAAAATGCTTGCTGGCTATTTGAGGGGCTCTGTCCTTGGCGTGGGGAAAACTGACTCACCCATGGAACCCAACGAGCTTGCTTATTGCCTCACTGGAAGAAGACAGAGACCTCCTGGGGCCTGAGGTGGGATGTGCACTTTGTTCCACATATTGTCAGGGCCTGCCTTTTCCTTCAGAATTTCTCTGGAGTGTTTTAATTAGCAAAGATTTATTGCTCTATTAATACTACTTATCTCTGGAGCCAGGGGATCTTGCCACACTGGCTAGTGGTTGCTCTTGTGAAATGGCTCTCGCTAAGAGCTTAGCTTGTTTTCGCTTCGTTTACACATCTTGTTTTGCGGTTGTGGTGATGGTAGGGGGTGAATTATACTGAGGGGATCCTGGAAGTCCCCTAAATCGATTCGTGGGACATGTCTAGATTCCCATTGTGGATCTTACCAGTAGGGCCAGGATAGGTGTCTCCTGAGAGTAGCTCAAATATTTATTGCTGAGGCCCCCAGTGACCTAAGTCTCAGGCCATTGATTCTAGGCCCAAGGGCCCGAGCTTCAGATTCCAGGCTGAGATTGTCATTCTCTCGCCAGGCACCGGAATCGGGGCAAACTGAGCGACCTCGTAGCTGAACACCTGGACCACCTGCACTATCTCAATGACATCTTGATCATCAACTGTGAGTTTCTCAATGACGTGCTCACGGACCACCTGCTCAACAGACTCTTCCTACCCCTCTACGTGTACTCACTGGAGAACCAGGACAAGGTGGGCCTGGGGTCCTGGCCCCACTGCTCTTGCAGGCTGAAGGTCATCTTCAGAAGTGGGGAAAACAGTCACCTTGAAAAGGGCTAAGCTTTGCAAGGGACCAAGGCTTTGAGCCTGAGAAAAAGTCCTTTCAAAGCACTGGTTTTCCTTTCCTTTCCTTTCCTTTCCTTTCCTTTCCTTTCCTTTCCTTTCCTTTCCTTTCCTTTCCTTTCCTTTCCTGTCCTGTCCTGTCCTGTCCTTTCCTTTCCTTTCCTTTCCTCCCCTTTCGTCCCCTCTCCTCCCCTCTCCTCCCCTCCCCTCCCCTCCCTTTCCTTCCCCTCACCTCCTCCCCTTTTCTCCCCTTCCCTTCCCTTTCCTTTCCTGGATGGTGGCAGGGAGAGAAAGAGAAAGCGTGTGTGTATTGTATATAGACTGCAGAACTGTAAAAGTGAATGAGAAAAGAACGCTGACATCAGAATGAAACAGGAAACCTCTGCAAATTTAGGTTTTTGGCTTCTGTACATCTTTCTCTTAAGGTGTTCTCATCCCTGGTAACTTTTTCTGGTAGTTGCCAGAGCTAATTGATTTGGAGAAGATCCAGCCAGCCACAAAACTTGCACAGAATGAGTGGGAAGGGAGGAAACACACTTAGGAAGAGCTCCCAGGGTGATGACTGCCCCCACTGGCAGGCTCAGACTCCCTCGTGGGGAGAGTGCAGTTCAAGTACACATCCTCGGGTGTCCCCTTCCCTTTCTCAGGGATGCTGATCCAGTGGGTCTGGGGTGAACCAGAAGTCTGCATAGTTAACCTGCCCCCAGGGGATTCCAAGTCGGTGGCTCTTGGCTTCCCCTGTGAGAAATGCTGCTTCAGGGAGGGGAGACCTTCCACCCTGTCCCAGAGTTAAGGGACAGAGGCCTTGGCAGGAGGAGGGACAGAGCCAGCCGGTTAACTCTGCAGGGGCTTCAGCCTCTGCAGATGTGTCCCAAGGGAGTTTAGTTTTCTTTTTTGGAAACGAAAGATGGAGATTCTCACTGAAAAAGAGTACACAGAAGAAAATTGCAAGCCTAACTAGATCTAGCAGAGGCAGCTCTGGGAGGCAGACAGAAAGCATGGGAAGTGGAGTTTTCAGACCTGGGTTCAAATTCTGCCTATTTCCCCTCACTGTGTGACCTTGGACAAGGCAGTTAACTTTCCTGAGCAAAACAAAGGTCCTGAAGATCCTCGCTGGGTTGGTGTGGGCTAGAGCTGGTTGAAGCTCAGAACAGATGAGGGGCTTTTCCAAGACTACAGCCACCGTTCTCTCCCTGCCCCATTGTGTAAACTTTTGAGAAAAGGCCTCCGGGGGCCTCCCTGGCCAGACCTGGCCTTGGGCTCTTGGTGCCCCAGCTGAGGAAAATTAACATTCTTAGTAATTTAAGGAGCCAGTTCTTCTTTTGGGTGCAGCCTCTAATCTGTGACTTATAGTGAAAGATTTCTCAGGTGGAAAAATTGTGGTCTTGCAAATAGTATTGAATGGGGTCAGACTGAATTTCTTTTACCGAGTGGACTTCTGACTAAACCAGATCAGCGAGAACTGCTCAGGGGCCTGGAGGAAATCAGGGGACAGGGTGCCTCCTCTCCAGGCACATGGCTTTTGGCTGCATATATTTTGTGCTGCTCTCTTGTGTGACCGGATTTCTCTCTCTCTCTCTTTCCCATCAACTTTCGCTAGGGAGGAGAACGGCCGAAAATCAGCTTGCCAGTTTCGCTCTATCTTCTGTCGCAGGTATGTTTGATCATTTGCCCGTGTCCCCAACACATTTAGGGGGCCTTAGAATCCTCCCAGAAATGTTCCAGGTCACATTGTCTTGTCTTTCTCTCTCAGTGTCCCCCATTTTGAAATAAAATAACAAAAGGAAAGAGGGTTCTATTTTGTGGACACTGAGAGGAGGTGCTGGTATCTTCTTCATGGTAGTAGATGGAAATTTAAAAAGAAATGAAAACTAAATCTAACCTGGCACTTGGGTAGTTGTTTTACCATGGGGACTGGGGTTGCCAAGACAACCAAGGAGTGTTGTAAATACCCTGGGAATGCAGACTCCTGGGCCTTATTCGTGGAATTTTGAAATAAGCTCCAAACCCAGCACCGCTGGGTTAACAAACTTCCATTAACGAGGCTGTTTTTAAAGGCTTTATCCTGGTTCTAGTTCCCACATTACCTTCTGGAAGGTATCTTGTAACAGCCTCAGTTCCCAGATTTGTGTCTCGAGCCAATTTGTCTGCCTCCCCCCCTTAAACAAGTGTGTTTCCTTCTTATAATTATGTAATATTTACAAGAAGGGAAAAACTCCATGGTGACCCAGTTACATAACTTTAAAAATATTTTTATTACAAGCAGTCCAGACTTTGAGGCCATCTCATTAGACTGTCAAGTAGTCAAACGTTTGACCAGAGCTCTGTTCTCACTTCTGCAATGGCACAGGTATTTATTTGCTTTGCTGAGAGAATGTCCTTCTAACTCGGTCCCCAGGCCATTCTGAGTTTGAAGTGGGGCTGTCTCCCCTTGGCCTGAGGAGAAAGGCAGACCCAGCCTGCTCCCAGCGGGAACTACAGTGGCCTGCTTACTATTTCTTCACCCCCAAAGCCGTGTTCTGGGGGCCCTGTTTGCTTGGAGCTCTGCACTGGCGCTGACTCCATCTGAATGCCCCTCTGTGCGACAGAGCTCAGTGCAAGCCCCAGCCTCTCCTGGCAGCTTTTTCCGCCACCTCATTACGAATCCGCCAGCATCTCCCGCTTGGGATTCTGGGAGTCTGGCAGGACCTGAGCAGGCCAGATGCTCAACCACAGGAATCTCATGGAACACACCCTCAAGACCCTTCAGCTGTCGGAGCATTGCATGGCATGGTCTCTTCCCAGGAGCAAGGGGTCCGGCCATGCCACTTCTCTAAGAGCCCCTTTTTCTCCCTTCTTACTGAGGGACCTGTAGCCCAGGCACCTAGTTACTTGTTCTAGTATCTCACAGAAAGCGGAGGCTTTAGTTTGATGTCCTCCAGCTTGCGTGACAGAGCCTTCCCTCTCCTGCATTCTCACGTAGCCTCATCATAATGTCGCCTAAGTATGTGAAAACCTTGAAGCAGGTATAAATCTTGTGTCCGTAAGCGCTGTATCAAAGCATCTTTATAAATTATTTTACAAGCACAGCCACAAAGCCAAGAAAATTCACAGTGACATTAATTTAGTGTGATGGGATTTCGTCCTGGTGAAACTAAACTGTCACTTGGAACGAGAGTGTGGTTGAGACAAGCTGGCCCAGCCTTTTGAGCCCGGCCTGCGCATACTTCCACGTACCACGCAGTGACTGGCTCTCCTTTCATTTTGCCCCATCTGGAGCCCAGAGAAGAATGAACCCTATGTGTGTCCACAGGCAAGAATTGGTTGGCCTTTGTCCGGTGGGCCTTGATAGATGCCCACTGAATGTTTGTGGCCTGACTAAAAGAGTGAATAAATTAGGGTCACACGAGGTGCACGATAGGTGTTTATGGAATGAATGAACTCAGTGATTGGAGTTTGTTTTGTGGCTAAGTGTGGCAGTAATTTGGCCATGATAAAGATGAGAAAACTCACCTTCCTCATCATCGTAATTGCCAGCAGTTGAATGCCTGCCACAGCCCTGGATGTAGGTGAACTCATGATCATTCACTATAGTTTCTATGACACTATGATAGTAAATGTCACTCTGGTGTTTTAAAAACAGATGTATTTTTATTTTTCCCCCTAGGTGAGTACCACCTTTGGCTAGTCTGTCTATACCTTTAATTTGAATTATGTTTATTTTTTTTGAACAATATATTTCCCTCTTCAAACAATACAAAATGACATACAGGGAAAGGTCTCCCTCTGACCCCTAATCTCCAAAGCACCCAGTCCCACTCCCTAGGGGCAGCCAGTGTTTCAGTTTCTGTCTTTACTTTTTTTTTTCTTTTTACAATATTTATTTTTAAAAATATTTTTTTTAAGTTAAAAAGTTCAAGCAGGTAAAAACCAAGTTTCCTTTCTGCTTTTGTTCAACCCGCTGATTTCTATCCCTGGAGACAACTATAATTACAGGATTTTCCTCTGTCCTTCTGGAAACATTCTTTGCCAGGGGTTCTCACCTAGGGGAGATCCCACACTCCTTCTTCCCCCAGGGAACATTTGGCAATGCCTGGAGACATGTTTGGTTGTCATAATTGGGGTAGGGGGGTGCTACTGGCATCTAGTAGGTGGAGACCAGAGATACTAGCAAATACCCTACAGCACATGGGACGGCCCCAGTGAAGGATTGTGGCCAAGGTTGAGAAACCCTGTCGCACGCATATGTAAGCACATGTAAATATGTGTACACGCCCTTTTTATACACAGGTAGTTGATAACCCCACTCTGTGCTACACCTGTTTGCCTTTACATTTTAAAGCAAAGCAGCGAGTGTGTCTGAACCAGCTTTGCAAGGCAGTTTTGAATACTCTGATTCCTGAAGCCGTTCCTCTGAGTGTTGGGCAGCAGGGAGGGGTAGCAGAACCATCCAGATGGCCCAGGGCCTTCTGATTTTGCATCCTGGCATGACTAGGTCTGTCTCTGGCTCATGTGGCTTTTCCTCCCCAGTTTCCACTCTTGCCACAGAATCCTGGTGTGGCAAAGCCCACCACAGGGCTCACTGTTTGCTTGAGTGGTGGGATCACTGTATAGCCGACCCTTTGCCAGTCCTTGATTGGAACAAGACTGGTGGCCCCTTCTTCCCATATAACTAAAGTCTTGGGCCGGTGCCTTCTGGTCTTATCATAATCGAATTTGACACTGAGATGCCTGTGGAGAGGAAGGAGTGTGCTGGTTTGGCTGCTCCTTTCCCACGTTGCTTCACTTCAGCTGGATTTGGCCTCACCCAGCCATGAGGGACAGTCTTGCTTTTAATGCACTTCCTTCCGCTGAAGAGCAGCCAGCCAAATAGGCAACAGTCTGAATGAAGGAGGGGCCAGTCCTGAAAGGAGAAAACGTGGAACTGGTGTCTCCTGAATGTGCCCTATTCTTTGGATTTTCAATCACAGGGATTGCCACTTAATACTGGACTTTTGTAGCCCAGACTTGCTGCAAGTCAGGGCAGAATGGTTGAAAGACTGCGTGCTTTAATGCAAATCCCATGTGTTCTTTCTCACCAGGTCTTCCTAATTATCCATCATGCACCCCTGGTGAACTCGTTAGCTGAAGTCATTCTGAATGGCGATCTGTCAGAGATGTACGCTAAGCCCGAACAGGATGTTCCGAGAAGTTGTGTAAGTCATTAGTGTTGGGACCACTTCTCGACCTTGATAAGAAGCCATGGGGCTCATTTTGGTAACCTCTATGTCTCCTTAAAACCAGAAACCAACATTCTGCTTACAGCAATGATGATGCTTAAGCCGGCCTGGGAACCTAATCAGAACCTTGCAATGGGTACCTGGGAAAATCCGAGGGTGGGTACCAAGAGTGGATCGTTGGTCGTGTGTTGTTGAACATGGAACTGTACCACTCTGGGCCTCAGACTATGTATCCATGAGACACCATTGTGGGGACAGAATGGGAGAGACCTTGTCTAAGGCACAAATAGCTGCAGAGGCTGGACCTGAAACATCTGTGAAGATGTAGGCCCCATGTCAGAGCAGCAGGGAGTTGCTGGGACCACAGCAAATTGGAGAGTGTTTGCATCCTTTGTGAGCAGTTGCTGTTCTACCCCTGCCTGTAGTCCTGTAGTCATTCTGCAGGAATATGGATGCAGTATCACCAAGTTTTCTCACGTTTCCAGAGAAGCTGAGATTCTGTGTTTTGATGCAAAATCTCCCAAGTTTTCAATGATCACCCAACTGTGACCCGCACAATGCATGTTTGTGCATTTTGTGATCTGCTGAAGGAAAGTGCTAGAAGACCAGCGAGGCTTTCCCAGTTTGGCCCCTGTGTATCTCGCCTGCCCTCTCTCCTATCCTCCAGCTTATGTGTCCTAAGCGCCAGGCTACCTCAGTGCTGGTCCTGCTTGCTCTTTCCCCAGTGTGCCCCATGTTTCTGCCTTTGTACCCGTGCTCTTCCCAGTCTGGAATGCCCTGGTGCCTAGTTCCCTCTTATCACAGATCTTACCGGCTTTCAGAAGCTTACTGTAGGCATCTTGTCTGTCATTGTATCCGCAGCGGCATGTCCTCAGCAGGTGTGTCTGAGGTGAGTGCAGTGTTTTTCACAAAGGCTGTTTCATGAGGGCTCTGGCTCTGTGGCCAAGTTCTCGGGCAATAGCCATACAGGTAGCGGGCTGGCCGCACCCTTGGGTAGTTGTCTCTGTACCATATCTGAATGAATGTGTGGAGGGCCATCCTGTAGCATGAAAGGCCAGAACTGCATGGTGTACAATTACCAGAGGCCCCTGTCCTTCTGGTTTTTCTGGTGCACTATGGGTTGGCTAAGCCATTTTGCTCTTCAAGGCAGCATTTGAGCCTCTGAAAAGGTTCCCAGAAACTTTCTGTCCTTGTTGGTGGTGGCGTTAGTTCAGCTGAATTGAATGGGGCCTTTTCATGTCCCCTGTCTGGCCCATCCCTTCTTTGATTCATTCAGCAAGTGTTTCTTAAGCCCTTTCTTTGGTGCTGGCATCGTGCTAGTTCTGGGAATATACAAAATCTTAAATAGTTTCTGTTGTTTTGGAGCCTTACGGTTCAGGAGAGACAGAAGTTGATCAAATATACAAAGGGCTGTACTATCTTGAGTCTTGTAAGTGCTCTAAAGGGAAAGAGTAGTGTTTGATGAGAGGATTTGACCTAGAGGTGACAGGGATGACAAGCACTGAACAGGAAGGACTCCCCTACTGGTCCGCATCATGACAACACATGGACTAGAGCAGAGCTGACTCGGTGTTCATGGAGCCAGAGATATTTCTTTCCAGCGTTCTTAAATTTGCTTTTGCAGAACGAATGCAAGTGCTGAGTCGGCAGAATCAGCAGGGCCTCCCAGTGAGAGCTGCTGAGGACCCGCCAGTCGGTGGGCCACCTTGGGCAAGTTGTTTCACCCCATTTAGAAAACAGGGATCAAGCCCTACTCTGGAGGGCTGTTGGTGAGGATGGGAAGGAAATATACAGGTTGCAACCCGGCCCTCAGAGCTGTTTGGTTTGGTGTTCACAGTGTTTAAAAGGAAATTTGGGAAGTTTCACATGAAAACCCAGATTTCAGGATTGTCTTGAACAGTCAGAAGATCTGGTTCCCATTGTGAATGTTTCTGCGGGAAGCTTCTCAGGGGTGGCCTCTATCCCATGAAGTGTGAGTTGGCTGTTAAATTTGCCTGGTCCCCACCCAGCCTGCTGCTACCTCACACTCCATTTAGTGGCAACATATTAGATTTTCTTTTGTTTCGTGATTTCCAGAGAGCTGCCTCGGCTTCATCGTAGGATGTCTTCCTATGAGACACTCACTGCTGAAGTGAGACTTGGTGTTCCGAGATGAACCCAGAGATCGTCAGGACACTGGGTTTTGCAGGGTTTTCTCACTGAAATCGATTGGCATGCAGTTGTAAGAAGTAATAATACCCTTTCTCTAGTTTTCCCCCAAAACTCAAGCACAGTACCACAAGCAGGATATTGACATTCATACATGAGGGTTACAATTTGAGCAAAAGCAAACTGCAAAAAGTTTCTGGTGACCTCTCAGCGTAGGATACCCACTTCAGTCGAACCTGCTAACCAGAGGGAGCATTTAGATCTGTTCTTCCTCCCGGTGGCCTCTGTTTGGGGTGGATGAAGGTCGTGCCTCCCGTGTGACAGACGTGCAGACGCTCGTCGTGGTGGACGCCTGAACTGAAAATGAGATTCTTTTGAATGTGGAAGGAATTGCCAGCCCAAGTGAAAGTGTCAGCTTTCTGCTTCCGGTTTTTGCCTTACCCCAGTGCGAAATCAAAGTTTGTTGTATTCTGATGACGGCAGTTCAAATTTGGGAAGAGTGGAGGTGACTCTCATCTATGATTTGTTTGACAATAGTCCTGGTAAGATTTACCTTCCTTCCCTCTGAGCAAGAACAGTCTCCTGTTGTTTCCTGCCTGACTCGGATGTGGTTTGGTCATACTTGTTTTAAGTTTCTTGGTCTTTTTTAACCTACTTTCTCCTTCCCGTAATTTATAGATAAGTTACTGGTATTGCTTCATTTTACCAGCAGACCTTTCACAAAACCAAACCAAAATTGAAGAGAGAGAAGCATTGAGGGGCGAGCAGAGTTATTTGAAAAGTCTGTAATTTAGGGTTAAATTTAAAACACATCAGCATGGTTAGGTGAATGTCTAATTGAAATTCGTCTGTGCATTAAAATCATACGGTTCTTTCTAAGGGATAATTCTTGCTATAATTCTAATGCACAGCAGATAGTGTTTCTTGCCAGGGAAACAATGAGAGAACACTAATTCTGAAACTGCTAACATCTCATTACTTTTGCAAAATGAACATATAGATTAGATTATGGGATATGCCTCATGACCTGTAGGTACTTTTTTTTTTAAGTAGGGACTTTTTTCATCCTGGGTTTCTGTGGATAGTTTCTTTAGTTTTTGCATTCATTCATCCATTATTCAACAGAGAGGCAGTGGTGCACAGGGGAGATGTGACTTCTGCTCACCCCTGCCCTCACTGGGCTTCTCATGCCCGGCAGGGACAGGGAACCGTGTCTCAGAGATGCCTGCATTGCCTGTGCCATCATGGGGCTTGCCAGAGAGGCTCAGGGGGCACTTACTGCAGGAATGAATGACTCGATGGGTGGAGTGGTGGGGTCACAAGGGCCCTTGTGAGGTTCTTAATGACTCTCAGAACAGAAATAGCCTCAGGGCCTGACCCTCACATGCCACTTTCTCTTTGATCTGAGGCTGGCGTCTCGGCAGTGTGACTGGGTTGCCTTGGTGCTGGTCCACATTCTGCCTTAAGAGGCGGTCTAGTGGAGTGGACTCTTCGAAGCCAACTGGCTGGGCCCCTTGTCTCACCATGTGTGTCTCGGGGCAAGTCAGTACACCTCTCCTAGCCTCGGTTTCCTCACCTTTCTAATTAGAATAACAAACATGGATTTTCGGAGAGGGTTAAATGCAACATAAAGAGCTTCTTCCAAAACCTAGCAATCATCAAGTCCTAAATATTCGATGTTATCATTATCATGATCTTCGATTCTGAGCCAGCAGAACAACCCCGTGCCCCCTACTCGGGACCTCCCTTCTTGGTACGATTAACATAGAGGCACGCTCAGTGTGCCCCTTAGGGAGGTGCCTTATGACAAAGACACGGAGGGCCAAGTGTTAGCAATAGTGACGACACAGTGACAGTGCTAATAGGAAGCATTTAGTGATGTGGGATGAGCCCTCTGTGCATTCCGGGCCCTCTGGCTGAGCCACCCCGATCCAATCTTTGGAAAATGCAAACACTTAACCAGCAGTTGTACGTTCACATGGTTGGCTGGCTGTGAGTTCAGAATGGGAAATGAGGATGTCAGCCATCTCTCTGCAGGCACCAGTTCAGCCAGTTGGGATGGTCTCCAGATGATTCTCTGGGGATCCGAGAGAGTGAGTGCACACCTATGAAATTAGCTGACAGTTCTGTGCATGACACCTTTCCTTCCTGGCAGCTGGGCCCTCTGCTAGCAGAACACTCCACCGGGACGTGGCCTGGGGAGCCAGTGACAGAAAGCAGCAGCCTGGCCTCTCTGGCCTGACTTCGCAGAAGCCGAATCTGGGCTTGGGGACTCGGGCTGCTACTTCAGTGCTCTCTCCAAACCAAGCTTGAATCAGACAGCAGCCAAGCCTCCCACGTAGCCAATGCAGCAGGCACGATAGTCCCCCAGATTAGAGTTCTCCCACGTCTTTCAGGGACCTTGACCTTACTCACAACCTCTGTTTAATCAGTGCTGGTTCTGAAGGACACACATTCTTCTTCCTGGCTTCGGGGAGAAGGTCGATCTTATCACCAAAGGGAAAAATAGACTTGTATAAATCAAGGGCTTTAACTGGCACCGTTGCAGCATTTCTACAAAAGACTCAGAGCTCGTGTGTGTTCTCCCTTTTTGCGGGGCATTGTGGTCTATCCTGTGATCCCTCAGTGGGGTTACAGCTCCGAGGCACCACTGTTGCCTGCAGAAGTGTTGAGTGGGGCAGCGCTGGTTCACAGATAAGAGGACTGGACAGAATCAGAGAGAATCCAGGAGGCAGCGTGTTGCACATATCAAATAAGGCATGGTTGTAGATGAGCGACCTCTTAGAAACAGTCGCCTCTCCCTCCCCCCCTGCAGAGGTGGGGCTGGACAACTGAACGAGGAGGTCCCATGGTGTGGAGGCTCACAGAGGGGCACCCTTCAGCCAGGGCTGCAGGTGACTGGACCCAAGGGGCTGGGGGTGCTGTTCCCGATCCGGTGAGCCAGAGAAGGGCCAGCGTTTCTCAGAATGGTCACATCGCAGGGGAGCCAAAAGGGAAGAACAGAGTGGGCAAAGTGGGTTTGGGGGTGGAGAATTTTCGTGACTCAGACCCTTGCTGGCTTTTCTGTGTCTGCCCGGCAGCATGACACAGAAAGGGCTGGGGTGGCCACAAGGCTGGAGACAGACAGCCCGGGGTGTGAACTAGTGTCACACCCCCTGCTGAATGAGTCCGCCCTGAGACTAGTCTGTATTGAACCGCTGGTGACTTCTTCCAGGTTTCTGCTAAAATCAGGAAAATCGAGAATGGGGTCAGAAAAACGAGGCACCACCAGTGCTTGTGTAGACTGCCCTGGGGCTTTGTTAGTTTTCATCAGTTGCCTGAAATCTTTGGGCATTTGAGGTTTTTAACCAGACTCTTGAGTTCCTTAAAGCTGGGTCAGCATTATTTATTCATCTATTCAGCAAATAATTATTGGGCTAATATCAGGCACTACAGGAGATACACCAGGGAACAAAACAAAGACTCCTGACCTCTGGGAGCTTCTATTGTGTTAGGAAGAGGGAGAGGAACAATAAAACTCTTAGTAAATATTATGTATTAGAATGTAGAAAGGCAGTAGCAGGGAAGCGGAGAAGGGGGACGGGGCAGTGCTAGGAGGCTTGAGTGCGATGCAGTTATCCACAGGGTGACCGGGCTGGGCTTCACTGGGAAGGTGACATTTGAGTATAGACGTGAAGGAGGTGAGGGAGTGAGTCATGCACACATCTGTGGGGAAGAATAGATTGGCCAGCAAGAGCCAGTGCAAAGGCCCTGCGGCAGCAGTGTGCCCGGTGTGTCGGAGCAATAGGAAGGGGGATGAGGGTCCATGGCACGCGGCACCTTGTGAGCCATTGGCAGACTTGGGAGTTTTCACTGAGAGAAATGGGAATGTCTTAAACTCTGTGTCTCCAGTTTAGTGTGGTTCCTGCAGGAAACATCGATTCTCTCAAAATAACGAACCTCAGTGAGGGAACTGAGCACCGTGTCTCTAATGAGCACAGAGATCTGGGTTGGTTAGTGCCAAAGTCCTCCAGCCAGGAAACCTGGGGTGCTTTGCCTGATGGGAAGCTAGGGGCTGCACGTGGGTGGGAACAGGGCTGCTCTGTCCTCTTCCCTCCCCTGGTGCCCAGCGATTTAATGACAGCGGCCGGGAGGGGAGTCCTATGTCACTCATTGCCTGACAGGACGATAGACATGGCAGGTGGGTACGGCTCATCCCAGGAGATGGTTAATGAAGTTTTCCAGTGAGTTCTGAGGCCCCGCTTGCCTGAGGATGGCTGTCCACTGCCCACCCACCGAGATGCTCCTAACCTGCCCCCAGGGGACCTTCTTGGTAACCTGGTAACCTCTAGTCAGACATAGGGACAGGTTCTCAAGAACTTCATTAGCAAAGAGATGTTTTTCCAGTGACACTTGCCTCTGAACGGGTCACTCCCTGGTAAGAGCGGCGCCCATCTCTTGGGCACTTGCTGAGTGCCAGGCTGGCGGGTCTGTTCCCCTTTTCTTCTCCCTCCTCCTGCAGGGGTTCCTGGAGCACCCACACGTTCTGGGCAGGCGTTATGCTGGCCTCAGGGAACACAAGATGACCAAGACGAGTGAAATCCCCTATCCTGATATTCTGGGCTGGGGAACCGGTAAACCAGCTTGTCAACACAGACTTAAGACCAGATCTGGGAAGAAAGAGGAAACAGGTTTGGGAGGTGATGGTGAAGGAAATCCTCCCTGGGGAGATGACATTGTTGCGAGGACTGAAGGATGAGGAGCTCGCTCACCCTGATGATAGTTGGGGGTTGGGTCGGGGACAAGGGTCGTGATGGTCAGGGCGTGGAAAATGGTGAGTCGGAGCCCTTAGTGGGAATGAGCGGCTGTCTGGGATCAGAGAGAGGCCAGTATGCCAGAAATGTATCGGGTTAAGGGGAGAGGGGACGTTTTCCATTTTTGAGAAGAGGAACTTGCGAGTTCTTCTAATATCTCATTTTAGACTCGTAATAACCCAGAGAGTGGGGTCGTATTATCTCCCATTCTCTGGGTCAGGGAGCCGATGCTCCCAGAGGATACGTAAGTGATCGTTCTGTTGTCACGCAGGGGACTGCAGGTGTCTAGCCCCGAATCTTCATGCTGTTTCTATTTTGTGTCCTTATGTCACCATCTGCTGTCACAGTCACTTCCAGTTTAGCATGAGATGTAGGGTTCTGGACCTAATGTTTCGGGTGCCTGAGGATCACCAATCTTTCACAGTCCATTGTCTTTTTTCACAAAACAATATAGTAAAACACTCTTCCTAAGGAAATACCAAATAAGTGCTTGATACGTCATTATTTAATGAAAAAGTATATTTTATTTTGCATGAGCGTCAGACATGCCTCTTCAGTCACAAATATCTTGCAGTTAATTCATCCCACAAGCATTCATTAGCTCCTGATTGACTGCCAGGCGCGGCATTGTGGGGGACAGAGAAGATGACCAGTGAGGCCAGTCTCTTGCAGACCCAGCAACACCCCAGAGGTCACTGTCTAGGAAGTCACAGCCCTGTCTTGATGTTCCCTGTTGTTCCGCACAAGTGTGCTGAGTGAGCGTGCGGTGCATGTCTCCTGAGCCCAGAGCTCATTCCGACTCCAGATAGATGGGCATTGCCTTGGTTTATGCCTCTGCAGCTGCGACACCCCCAATAATTGGCCAATTTTGTGGGGAAGAATTGCCATGCTCCTCTTGTTAATGGAAGCGGCCTGTTACCTCTTCATGTTTCCTCCTCTAGGTTTTTATTTTCCCCGGGAAATCTGGCAGGGTCGCCCAGATGCCTCACTGATGTGGTTGCAACAGGTCAGGAGGGGAGTGGTGTGTCACTCATTGCCTGACTGAGGACGACACACAGTGGGCTTTGGTTCCGCAGCCCCACGTCGCTCAGGGTTTGGCACATAACACTCCCCCTTACGTCACCCTGGAGTTGTTTCAGTCTGATGTTTGCTTGCTGGTCACCTCATCCTGGAATGAGAAGAGGCTCACTGTGCAGCAAGTATTGGCCCGTTTCCCTCTGCAGCCAGTTGCAAAGCCACGTGCTGTTGGTTATGCTATGCTTGGTGTAAACCTGGGCCAGCGTGACCTCCTATGATGTTAGGAGCTCTGTGTATATGAGGCAAAAATGGGAAACAGTTATGTATCGTGGCTAGCCATAATGATCGTCAGGTCACAGGGCCACCTGATGAGTGATGGGTAAACTGTCCCTGAGCTTTTGTCCTACAGGCTGGCTACCTGCTTTTCTGATTAGTGTGACAGTGTAATGCCTTTACACCAATCCTTCAGGGGGCTGGCCCCACACTGGGAGGCTCAGCAGTGCTCGTTGAAGGGCATGGATGTTTGAGCAATGAATGCAGCAGAATGGTTGACTAGCACAGGGGCAGCGAAGCTAGACTTCCTGGGTTCAAATCCTGGCTCTGCCTCTCACTAGCCGGTGACCTTGGGCAGGTCCCTCACTCTCTATAGCTTCCTGCCCCACTCAGTTGTTTGGAGCAGCGGTCCCCAGCCTTTGTGGCACCAGGGACTGGTGCTCCTATGGGAATCTAATGCCTGAAGATCTGTAATGGAGCTGAGGTGGTGATGCTACCACTGGGAAGTGGCTGCAAATACAGATGAAACTTCACTCCCTTACCTGCTGCTCACCTCCTGCTGTGTGGCCTGGGACCCCTGGTTTGGAGGATAAAGTAAGCCCATGTATGTAAAGTGCTCAGAGCAGTGCTGGGTGCATCACAGATGCTCACTGAGTGTTACAGTTGTTATTACCTGGAAAAGGTGACATGAGAGTGTGCTACCTCTCAGCACCCCACAGCAGCCCTGCAGGTGGAAACTGAGGCCCATAGAGGAGGAGGTAGTGAGCAGCGCAGCCAGGACTCACACCAAGTTGAGTAGGATAGCGGGCCTAGACTCCGGCTGCTCCCGTGTCCCCGTGGATCCTACCCTGCCTTTGTGCTGTGCACCCCACCAGTCCCCACCCCTGAGGCTGGAGGATGCAGAGAGTAGCCAGGGTCCCAGGAACGCTTTGGAGAGGCTGAGTCTAGACCACTAACAAACCAGAAAGCCAGCAAACAGTAAGGTGCCAGGAGTTAGGGAGTCAAGTTTAAAACAGAGTGCAATTTTTTTTTTTTTTAAAGTTAGCCCTTCCCCTGCCATCTCTTCCATCCCAGTGAGCTGTTTGCCAGAGGGTCGAAGGGGAACAAATATTCCTAGAGTCACCCGTTTGGGGCCAGCAGTATGCCAGGCATTTTTGCAGTCAGGATCTCATTTAGGCCCCATGGTGGCATATGATGGATACTGTAGACCCTGTTTTGCAGATGAGGAAACTGGGGCTCATTTGGTCAGGGTCACTCGGCCAGTAAGCGGGTGGGAGGTCTGCCCTCACCTCTGCCCTTGCGTTGGGCCTGTTTCTGTGAGTCAGTGTGGCTGCCTCCTTTCTTGGGGAAAACCTTTTTCATAGTTCTCAAATCCCTTCCCAGAGCCGTTTGAACAAAAGGATTCCAGTTGCTCTCTCGAAAGGCGAGTGGGCTAGGCCCGGGAGAGCCTGCAGGTGAGCTTACTTAGCTTCGTTATCATGACTGCCTCTACAGATCCAGACAGAATTCTGGGGCCATGTCATATGTCCTGTCCCTTTCTTGCCTCCTTTAGCCCCCAATCTCTTTTTACCCTATTTCCTTCTCAACCAAGATTCCGCCTAGTGTCCCCACATTCCTTGTTTTGTCCACTCTCCTGCCCCTTCTCCATTCCCCACTGCACCCCTGAAACACACTCAGCAGGTAGTGTGACTAGTAGGGCGCTGAGGCAAGGGCACCCCGGCATCGCTTCCTAGGCCATGAGCATCATGGGCTCCTCCATGACCAGCTGGCTGGAGAGGCCACCTGGTTGGCCCAGCACCATCCCCTGACGTCCCATGTTCATGCTGCTGCCTGGGTAGCTGGCCAAGCACATTGTGTCCCGGGCACAGCTGCTGTCACCTTCTAAGCTCCCCTGACACCCAGCCTGGCACAGTTTCTGCTCCGTGCCATTGGTGTCCTCTTCCTCCTTTTTGTCTCATGGGACGCATGGCAGGACATTGCCTGCTCCTGGCTGGACCACGAGCACTGTGAAGGTGTGGCCTTGGCTTCCTCGCCCAGCACTTGGTGTCTCATCAGGCCTTGGGGGAGGACTGGGTCAGCTCCCTGTTGACTGCAGTGAACCCAGTTGTCTGTTGGGCTCCTAGCTTGTATTTAGGGCACTGTGACAGTCTGACTTTACTGAAAATAAAGTCTAGGGAAAAAAAATTTTTTTTTGAGAGATAATAAAGTGCATAAAAGTGGAGTATTTTAGGTGTACCACTTGACGGCTTTGCACATATGATTACATTTATGTGTAATTCAGGTGAAGACAGAAAACATTTCAAGCATCCCATACAGATCCTTCTCAGTCTCTAACCACCACCTCCCCCCAACCCCTCCCCCCAACTAATCACCATTCTGTCCTCCAGAGGTGCCTTTTTAAAGGTATTATTTAAAATTGTGGTGAAAAACGTTTAACAAATAACATTTATGATGGATGAACCATTTTTAAGAACACAGTTCAGTGGCATCAGTACAGTCTTTCAAAGTGGTCTTTATATTTAAACGGCGCTGGTCGTACTTTCTTGGGTAAAACAACTGAATGATATAGAAGCAACTAGAGTAGAAAGTGAAAGTTCCCCCAACCTCAGTATCTTCCTCAGAAGGAACCACTGTTTTCAGTTTGTGTATCCTCCCAGACCTTGCTCGATGTACTGTCATGCAAATATCTATCAGCACAGGAAAACGCCAGATGTATGCTCATGTTTTAAATGTATGGTTTTGGTTTTAACTGTAAACAGCATCCTCGATTTGTTGATTAATTGGTTAATTGATGGCAGCTATTCTTTTCACGTGCAGTCTGTGTCTGGCCTTCTAAGGGGGCCGTGCCAGGCCTAGTGGAGGACATTCTGTTTGACATTGTGGCATCAGTGATGCTGCGTCTTCTTCACTCAGATGCTGGCCTTATGTGTTTCTGTCTTTCCTCCTGACCCCTTGCTCCCGACCCCTTCTCATTGTCCTCGGAGAGTCTGCTCTCAGATACCCCAGCCCCTAAAAAGGCCTTAGTTATTGTTGATCCCTGGGGAGTTACCTTGAGCATTCAACTTTTAAGCAAGGCCCAAAGCCTTAGGTTGGAGGGGTGACAGCTCGTGGAAGGTGTCATTAACCAGCAGGTGGTGACAGACATGTTAGGGAGCAGTTGAGCCCTTGGGCCTCCCCTGAAATCACATTGCTGGCCTTCAGCTGCCCCTGAAGCCAGCCTAAATGTCCATCCAGAGCCCACGGCTCTCACCCTGCATCCCCGGCTTGGGTACCTGGCAGAATATCTGTAATCAAGGAGGGCCCCGATCTCCATGCTCCTGCGGCTCAGGCTCCAGGTCCCCAGGAGGTGAGCCTTCAGTCCAACCCCTCCTGAGGCATTTGGGAAACAGACCGTACTTGCAGAATACTTTTCTCTGGGGTACAAGGGGTGTGCTTTCTTTACGAGAAGGAAAACCCGAGCCTTCTGATTTTTGACTCTGAAGTGGGCTTCGCCACTTTGTGGTTAGTTTCATCACACTTGCTCTCCCACTGTGGGTTGGTCAGCTCCTGCCAGTCAGGAAACTGTCTTTCTTCTCTCCTTCCCTTTCCTTCTTTGTTATTCTCTGCTTCGTTTTGGACACAGTGTGGTACAGCCAGCCCTGAACTCACTTGGCACCCCATCTCATCAAGGCCCTACCTTCTGCAGGTTTAGTGTCAAGAGCACAGTGGGAAGTAAGATGGATGGGGCCCTTCTCCTGGGGCTTTTGCATCTGGGACATCTGGGATTGTTCAGCATGACAGAGAGGCTCCTGAGAGGCTTGCAGTCGTAAGGCTCTGAGCAGAACAGCAGGAATGATCTCGAATCTCTGCCCACGTTTCCCAGCCAAGCCCTATCAGCCTCTCCATGTTAACTGAGATTTTGATGATGTTTGTATTAAGAAAAAAATTGGGTTTTTAAATATGGAAGAAAAGAGGGAAAAGCAAGTCCATAGTTCCAATGTCCAAATGATCCTTGTCGAATTTTTTTAAATGTCAATGTGCATACATGATTAGAAATTTCAAACCCAATGGAAAAATGTAGAAATGAAGAATTGTTAGTATACTCGGTGGGTGTACACCCACCCAGAGATGAAATATCAATATGTTCTTATGCAGCTTTCCAGGAAAAATCGTGTTAATACCATCACGTGGAGCCTTTGAAAAGCTTTACCCAAAAGGGACCCTACTGTGTTCCCTGTTTTTCCTTTTTTCACCCTCATGCTGTTTCTGTATCAGTATCAATAGATATAAAAAAAGACCTCAGTCTTTTTAACATCCACGTGGATTTCCACTCTCTGTACAGACCATGATTAACTGCTCCCCTGTCGATGGACATCTAGGTTATTTCCAGCTGTTACTGGGTAGGTTGCATTTTAAAGGTTTGAAATTTCCCCAGCACGCATGCTTTTCCTTCTTCCACTCCCAGGCACCTGATCACTGAGAAGAGCAGATACCTTGGGAAAGTTTTTAAATTCATTTTCACAGTTGATTTTTTTTTTTTTTTTTTATTGTAGAAAGGGAAAGGAAGGTGACTGTCCTGCATACGTTGGCTACTTACTGTATTTGCCAGGTTCTGAAGGAATGTTATATTTTTGATTTCATACAGTTCTGGGTCAGAGTTACTTGTCCTATGTGTTAGAAGAGAAGCCTCAAGCTCAGGCTACACAGCTCAGATGGCATTCAGCTCGGGTTCGCAGCTCCACCAGCCCTGAGTTTTGTGCACTGTTTCACTTCCCCTAGTTCTGTCAGTCCTGTACATCTGAGTCCACACAGAGCTCAGGGAGAGGTTTCTACATCCATCCTTGTGAATTTGCTCGTAACTTCTAACCGGGTGGTGTTTTGCTCCACGTCGGGTCTCAGTTTTCTCTTTCTGAAAGCTTTGATTGTGTAATTACATGCTCTAATACTCACTGGGGTAAGTGGTGATCAGAGAAAGCAGTCACTTCATCTCAGAGCCCTAACTTTAACAGGTTCGAGGACTTCAGAAGATGTGGTGGGGACCTGGGGCTGCATTCCATCACAGCATCCTGAGTGGGCTCTGATGGATGCCATCTGTCAAGCAGTGCACACTCGGCATGCTCCCATCTCGGCTCTTGGGAGTTGGCATCTGGAATGCGCTCTCTGGGTTTCCTGGACACTAGAATTATATCTTAATTCATCTGTCATTTCTGTGGTTGAATAATTCTGAGTGGGTAAATAAAAATTAATGTTCGAATTTGGATGCTAATTTAGCTTTCCATTACGTTTCGTTTTGAGTGTTATTGAAATTAATTTGTGTTCCTTGAACACATTCCACTTTGTGTTCCTTGAACACATTGGCAAGGTACACTGCTCCGCCCCCCCGCCCCCCAGAATACAATTGGTGGTTGTTTGGGGTAAATCGGAAGATGGATAAATCATATCAAGATAATGGAAAAGTTTACTTTAAAACTTTTTCTTCCTTTAATGATAAAATGATGTCTGAACATCATCCAGACCCTGGAAAGAGAAAAACACTTCAATCAGAATCCTGCCCCAAATAAATCAAACAGTTTTCTTTTGTCTCTGCTTCCTTCTAATCTGTTTGCGTGTAAATACTTTTCAGAGAGTACTAATTATAGAACTGAGTTTGAGCTCCTGGTGAAACACTGTTATTTTGAGAAGAGCCTGAGCTCCTCGGGATTGGGCAGGCTTCTATTAAAATTCTGACTCTGCGGCTCAGCAGCTGTGTGACATCCGGCAGATCACCTAACACTTCTGAGTTTTCTCATCTGTAAAATGAGACTGATAATCCTTATATCTCCTGGTTGTTATAAGGACTGAAATACAGCCATGTTTACCACAGGCCTTCTTCATTTCTCTTAGAAGCCTTCTGACTTTTTAGGAAAAAACTTCCTTTGGGGCAAGCTTTCCTTGGGGATGAGCTTTATCACTGATACTTGCTAGGCTCCCCTTCTAAGGAGAGCCGGCATTTGGCTCTATCCAGTTACCTTGCTTTTTCTTTTATGTTATTTATTTTTATAATAGCAAGGCACACTGATGTTCCATTTCTTGTGCTGTACTGTTTCATTCATTCATTCATTCATATTATTATGGTGACATTGGTTAATGAAATCCAGTCAATTTCAGGTGTACAATTCAACAGTAAGCCATATATATTTTGCATTGTGTGTTCCTCGCCCATAGTTAGATTTCTGTCACCACATATTTGACCCCTTTACCCCATCTACCTCTCCCATCCCCCTCCCCCCTCCTCCCATCCACAGTCTGTTTGTCACATTTGTTTGTTGCTTTTGGGTTTATATCCCACATATAAGTGATATCATGTGGTTTCCAACTTTTTCTGTCTGGCTTATTTTGCTTAACATGATTATCTCGAGGTCCACCCATGTTGTCACAAATGGCAGTATTTCATTCCTTCTTATGGCTGAGTAATATTCCCTAGTATATATGTGCCACAGCTTCTTTATCCAATTATCTATTGTAAGACCCTTCAGTTGTTTACATGTCCTGGCCACTGTGAATAATGCTGCTATGAACATCGATGTGCAAATATCTTTTCGGATATGGGTTTCAAGTCTTTGGGGGAATTGCTAAATCACATGGTAGATCAATTCTTAGTTTTTTGAGGAACCTCCATGCTGTTTTCCATGGTGGCTGTACCAATTTGCAGTCCCACCAGTAGTATATGAGAGTTCCTTTTTCTCTGCATCCTCTCCAACACTTGTTATTACTTGTCCTGTTGATAACAGCCATTCTAACAGGTGTGAGATGGTATCTCATTGTGGTTTTGATTTGCATTTCCCTAATAGCTAGCGATGTTGAGCATTCTTTCATATGTTTCTTGGCCATTTTTATGTCTTCTTGGGAGAAATGTGTCTTCTGGTCCTCTTTCCATTTTTTAATTGGATTGTTTTTTTGTTGTTGTTGTTATTGAGTTGTATGAGTTCCTATATTTTGGATATTAGGCCTTTATTGGAGGCATTGCTTGCAAATAAATTTTCCCATTTGTATGGTTGTGTCTTTACCTTGTTAATGTCTTCTTTTGCTTTTGCAGAAGCCTTTTTAGTTTGTTGTAGTTCCATTCATAAAATGAATTAATCTAGATTAGAATAACATCAGTGTGCTATAGATAAGACATAAATTGTGCAGATGGTATGTGTGTTTGAATCCTAGCTCTTCCACCTCTTGACTGTGTGACCTTGGGTGGATCATTTAGCGTCTGTGAGCTTCAGTTTCCTCATCTGTAAAATGATAATAATAGTACTATCTCATGATCATAAAGTTTAAGTGAGATAATATAGTCAAGAGCCCTTAGAACAGCACCTGACACATGCAAAGTACCATAAAATGTTACCAGAAATGTGTATCTTATGCAAATGACTTGCCTTTGGGAAGTAGGGAGCTGGCGTTGGTGAGGTAGGGAGTTTCTGACTTTGGACAGAGGTCAGGAAAAGGTAGCTGGTGCTGTTGTCTTGATTATTTAATAATGATGATGTTAATAATAATCATAATTGCAAGCTAGGAGGTAGCGTTTGTTGTTTCAGAAATGAATTTCTTGGGGCAGAAACTCTTCGGGCAGTATGATGGGATCCAGTGAGGTACCAAGGTTCAAATCCTTCTTGCTTCAACTTTCCCAGGCCAAGCCCAGCATTCGGTGCTTCATTAAACCCACCGAGACACTCGAGCGGTCCCTTGAGATGAACAAGCACAAAGGCAAGCGGCGGGTGCAAAAGAGACCCAACTACAAAAATGTTGGGGAGGAAGAAGACGAGGAGAAGGGGCCCGCTGAGGATGCCCAAGACGACGCCGAGAAGGCTAAAGGTACAGAGGGTGGTGCAAAAGGCATCAAGACGAGTGGGGAGAATGAAGGTGAGTGCGCTGCGAGCCAGGCTGTCATTTGTGTCTGGTCCCCTCTTGTGTGTCAGCCAGTGCTTCTCTTCATTCCTTACACCCGTGTACCTCACTCTATACAGCCTAGCCATTTGGAGGCAGATCTGGTACGAGGCCTACCTTCACCGGATGGGTGACCTGGAGTAGGGTTCGTTACCCTTAACCCGTGCCTCAGTTTCCCCATCTGTAAAAAGAGGGTAACAAGTAGTATTTACTTTGTTATTATAAGAATTAAATGTAATATGTAATATGCTCAGAACAGTACCTGGCCCATGTCATAAATATTTGCTGCTACTGCTGCTACTGTTACTGCTATTATTTTCATCATTGTCTTTATCATCTTCACTATTCTTATTATTCCTGATAACTTCAGATTATGATTTTTGACATAAGTCATTATTTTCATTACTCTGCAGGAAGGAAGAGGGCCAGTGTTTAATGAGCTTAACTGCGTTTGATAAGATTGGGTTTTTTGGAATCAAATAATCAGCTATAATCTCCTAGGTTCTTATATTAAGATTTTCTAGAAGGTCCGTCTGTTTAGAGTGAGGTACACTTGTGTTTGGTGCCTGTGTGTTCAATAAGAGTAGTTCAGTCCTCTTTTTTGCCTTTGTCAGAAATGATTCTATTTTATTTTTCACCTTCCTCATTTAGATGTTAAGACCTTCTCAGTCTGGGAGCATGGTCTGCTCTGGGATTAAGCAAACTTAAACTATCCATTTCCTTGTGTCATGGGCTGGGCACATAGCCACATAGAACGGGTCCCTGGCCATGGCCCTGGGCACTCCGGGTGAAGGAGGTGGTGGGGTGTAAGTGGGATGGGATCTCTGTTTGCTGGGCACGAGATCCCACCACACCTCCTGGGACAAATACTGGGCCTCCTTAGCTCCAAACTGTGATGTGCTGGGATTGTGGGGGGCACTTCCTACAAGCCATCCTCCTGGATCCTGGGCTCACAGTGGCTGCTCTAAAGCCAGCTCTCCCTGCCCCATCGGCCTGGACTGTGCGATTCCCTAGTTCCAGGCATCTGAAGCTGAGAAACAGAGCGCCTTAGTACATCAGTGACTGGGAGCTCCTTTATTTGGGGGAGTTAGCTGCAATTGTGCTGTCCAAACCACTCCCGCCCTTTCCCCTTCCAGCTGGCCTCTTTCTGATTCTGGCAGTTCTCAGTGAATGTCACGAACACATTTTGATAAGCATCACCAAAGCATCTCTCTGGTGCCACCCAGCCCTCTTTTTGAGGCTGAGATCTCCAGTATACTTTTATTTCTGCTCAAAGTGTGGGGTAAGCATTTTGGTTTAGGAATCCTCTTTTGACTCAAAAAACCTTTGCCAGCAAATATCACTTTGGTGGTGGTAGGGGGTGAAGGGCAAACACGAGGGAAGCCATACTTGTTTGCTTATTTATATCGTTTGGATTTTCTTTTTTAACTCAGGAAAAAATTATCTGCTTAAACCCTAGGTTTAGCTGTCTTATAGCCAAATGAGGGGGGAAAATGACAATTTTACCCCATTTTGTACACTGTGTTCTTGTTGATTTTGTTTTGGAAAGATGCTACCTCTTTCATTCCAATCCTTTTAAGGGCTGCTCTCTAACCAGTCCTGGGCCGTGACTAACCATGGTGTGGACAGGGCAGGCTTGGCCTCAAGCACACAACCAAATGAGTCAGCCAGGCGGCCCAGGCCTGTGCACAGGGGCTTCCGTGGCTTGGCAAGGCTGCCATTCCGGCTCATTGCTGGGGTTGGAGCAGGGACTCTTGTATGCCCAGCCCACCTGTTCTGTGCCAGGGGCAAGGGGAGGAATGTTTACCAGCTTCCAGAAATCTGTTTTCCAGGTGGTCACTTGGCCAGATTGTGCCAGACAGGGCCCAGGAATTCCCTAAGGCTTTGCTTGGACTGTTGGTGCCGACTTTGAAGCCCAGTAAGGCCTTCTGAAGTTTGGTGCCTTATTATTTTCAGGAACTTGCATTAGTCTTCCCACTCAGCTCCCCATAAATAAACACAGCTTTCACAGGCCCATCTAGCAAAGAGACACCTGACTGGGCAGCAGGAGTTGTATTCCGGGGCTTTTTGAATCACATATTTGATCTCTTCGTTGTTCTTATAATTGAAGGCGTGGCTGGTGGGTGTTCTCTCCTTAGACTGTTTCTGTGTTTGGGTAAAACCACACAGCTGTTAATTTCTGTGACTTGGAAGGGCGTCAGGCACATTTTCTCATTCAGTTTCAAGCCAGAAGACAGTGTAGATGAAGAGTTGCCTGGCAGACGGGAGACCTGACCTGCAGACTTGCACCCCTGTCTTGACGTCCATGTTTACTGTGGGCCTCAGATGGTCTCCTCAAGTCTGGGCCTCATTTTCTTCTGGAAATTATGAGTATAGAAACTATAATTCTTGTGATGACCTTTTTTTTTGTTTTTGTTTGTTTGTTTGTTTTTTTTAATGAGGACATGTTAGGAGTCTTGAGTTTGCAAGATTTAGAAATCCAACTCAGATTGGCTTAAGCAAAGAGGGTGATTATTGTTCCTGTAACTGAGAGGCTTAGGTAGGGCGAAAGCCAGGTGCAGAGATGACTATCAGCAATGCCAGGCTCGCCTCCTGCCAACTTAACCGCCCAGTGGAGAGGGAGCTGCCCCTTCTCTCTGGCCACAGCTGAAGTCCGGGGGCCGATGCTTGTCAGTGCCAAAGGGCCCGGCTTGTCTGTCGCTGGAGAGGCATGTTCTGCGCTGACTGGCCAGGCCTGGGTCATGTGTCTGCCCTGCAGTGACTCCCTCAGTAAAAAATGAGATGCATTCAGCAGAAGAAAGGGGAGGCACAGATGCTGGGCCAGCAGAAACAGGAGATGCTAGCCTAGAAAGCCACACTATTTCTGTTACTGCCATCCTCTGAAGGCCATCTTCTCCCTTCCAGTTTGAGGTAGATAGATAAGGGGCTATTTTCTGCTCCAAATTAGTTCTCTAGTAAGCATCTCGCATCGTCTCTGGATCTAGGGGTTTGCTGACAGACTGGTCGTAACAGACAGGCACAGGTGACTCTTCAGTAAAGAGAGGCCGGCACCAGTTACCCGCTGCCTACCTTGCCATCCCCATGTTAGTGCCGAACTCTTAAAAAGGCAGCCTAAGTCACAGGAGTAAAGAGGCATGTGGTTACAAGTCACAATTTTGCCATGACCTGATTTGAATGTGGCATTAACATGTTTTTTTCTACAAATGCGGCACCCAAAACTCACACCTCCTCCACATTTAAGCCCAGACAAGGAAGTCGTGTGAAATGAATGTGCAGCCCTGGACCTCCCCATTCCCATCCCCAGTTTGCAAAGAAATTTGCTCTGCTTCAATGTGATGGGCAACTCATTCTGAAACCAAGAAAATCACAGGGCCCCTAAATTTTCAGAAATTGAATACCGAAGAGAAGACAAGGGGTGCCCTCGCCCTGCGGAGGAGTGTTCACTGGATGTGCGTCCGAGTCCCAGCCTGCTCTTCGGTCTGAAAGGGCATTCATCTCTTTTGGACTCACTTCGAGCAGTAACTTAATAAACATGCCTGAGACAAGAGAATCAATCATCTGAACTTCTTGTTTGAAAAATAGGGTTTGGCTTCTGTGTTTTGCCTGTGGAGAAAGTAGATATCAGTTTAATGGCCTGACCTTCAAAGCCTGCTCTTGTCTTGGAATCCCTTGGAATCCCAGCAAGGGCAGGGAGTACAGGTGACAGCATTGACTTTGAACCCGCAAGGTCAGCTGGGAGTTTGCAGCCCCAGCTTAGCTTTCTTTTTTTTTTTTTTTTTGAAGTCACTTCTACTGGCGTAAAATGGGACCTGGCCTCAGAGCTGGCACCTATTGTAAAGCCACAGTAGACCCCAGGCCCAGCAGAGTTCCCTGACTGGCGTAAGCCAGGGGACTAGCCATCAGGAGGTTGGGGTCTGAATCCCAGACCTGCAGGTCTGCCCCTGAGCAGCTGTGTGACCCTGGGAAGTAAGTCATCACCCTTTCTGTGCTTCTCCACCGACAGAGGGGGCTTCATAAGGCCCAGCCCTCAGGTTGTCAGAAATGAGAACGTCGGTGCCTCAGCGTTCAGCGCGAGACACATGGGCACTGAACAGGAACCCCAGCTGAGTCAGGGATCAGGATCAGGAGCTTGGAAGGGGTACTTGGGCTTGGCTGAGGGGACTTTGGGCCTGGGCACCTCGGCACATTTCTCTCGGGCCCGTTTCCCTTTTCATCTCTATGAGGAATAGTGAAGTGGCTGGTGCTGTGTGTGCGTGCATGTGCGCGTGTGTGTGTGTGTGTGTATGTGTGATAGTGGGACAAGAGGGAGGAGGTGGCTTAGTAGGCTGGGCCGGTGTGGTAGAGAGCTGCGAGGGTGCCAGCGTTCCAAATGGGCTCGGCTAGTATACTAAGAAGGACTGGAGGTCAGTTTCGGCAAATCCTCTGAAAAGCAACTTCCCAGAAAAGCATTCTGAATTCAATCTCATGCTATTCAGTAAAAGATAATAAAAACAAAGAAAGGGGCACACTAAACACTCTGTACCTACACACCCAGTAGTTGCCAGGTGCTGTTGCCTCTTGAAATTCCACTCCAAAGCCAATAGCATGTGGTCCTCCCCCTCGTTCCCTAGGCAACCAGCAAGGGCTTCTCTCTCCTGCTTCCTTAACCTTCTTTTTAAGGCCTTTTCTCCCTTGCCCCTCTGTTTATCGTCCATCCTCTCCATGATTGCTGGGATGTAGAACACAGGGGGCAACTGAGAAAATCCTGGAATTTGTGAGGTCAAAGACTGTCAGGAGGTCATGCCTGCCATTTCCCTGAAAAGCACTTTATTTACCAAATATTAATCAGATGAAAGCGTACATCATCCCAGACCAGATGATGAATTGTTGCTGTTATTTTAAAACATCAGAGTGTCAGAGCATTGGGGAAGCTCGTGGATTTGGCCAGAGTCGTCCTATCGAGAGGCAGAAGTTGACGTCCTTGGGTCCTGAGGGTCCTCAGGCCTCTCCGGTACATTCACACGGTTGAGGAACCACCGCCACTCCCGGCCCCAGAACCCTTCTCATGTTCCCAAACTGAAACTGTCCCCAGTAAACAGCTCCCATCACCCCTCTCCCCAGCCCCTGGTGACGACCGCTCCACTTTCTGTCTCTGTGGATGCGAGTGCTTGAGGCGCCTCATATAATGAAATCATGAAGACCTCTGCTCTGGGGACTGGCTTTTTTCACTGTACACGATGTCCTCAGGGTTCATCCAGGTCATGGCAAGTGGCAGGATTTCCTTCCTTTTTAAGGCTGAACAATATTCTCTTTTTTGGGGTATGCCATGTTTTGCTCATCCATTCTTCCATCATCAGTGGACACTTGAGTTGCTTCCACCTTTTGGCTGTTGTGAACAGTGCCTCTGCGCACGTGGGTGTGTAAATCCTCTTCCACTCTGGAGGCTTTTGTGGAAATGAGAGAGGACAAGGAGGGCCTGGGTAGGACCTACTGGAGCCCAAGTTGCTGGCAGTTTGGGGTCCTGTTCCCAGTGTCTGAAGACTCCAGTGTATAATGGGGTTGTACCCCCAATGGACTGGGCTTCTGGAGCCTTCAAAATTGTGGGCTACAGTGCCTGGTGCAGGAACTAATACCACACAGATGCTCATTTACAAAATGCAGCTGTGGGCGGTATGGGAAGAGAAGGCCACAGCTGCTGAGAGCGGAGGCCCACCACCTGAATCCCTCTGTGCCTCAGTGTCCCCTTCAGTAAAATGTAGAGGTTACACTAGGTCATCATCGCCCCAGCCATGGGATATGGAGATTTTTTAGGTTGGACAGAGCGGGCCTTAAAGGCCGTGGTGAGAGGATTTTCAGTGAGTGCTCGGGGGAGCCTCGGATTTGAGGTGCTATATCCGTACTCCTCTCTCACGTGCCTGAACCTGCCTTTTTCAGTGCACACAGTGGGCCTGGACACCTTTTGGTTCATTCATCGTATATATTTTCACAGTCACTTTCTATTTATACTAGTTTTATGTTTATAGCAGTTATTTCAGATTAACAAAAAGTTAGAAAAATGAAAATAGTATAAAAAACACCCATTTATCCTTTATGCAGTTTCACTTTTTAACATATTGTATGTCATTTGCTTTCTTATTTATGTTTTCTCTGCCTTTCCCTGTGTGCACTCGTGCGCTCTCCGCCCCCCCCACCTCCACCCTTCTGGGCGTGTTACATATAGATGTCCTTCTGCCACTCGTGGGTGCTGTTAATTTTGGTCTCCCAATTAAGGTATTGTCCAGTTTCTCCGCCATGTAGTTACTCTCTGTTTTCTTTGCATCTAAGCAGCAATCCACAGGGAGGCCCTAATACACAGATGTCCCGTGCCTCATTAAGATTCTCTCTTAGTCTTGGCATTCGCCGATGAGTTTTGCCTGTCCCAGTCTTTGCAAGAATGGTGGCAAAGTGTTGGTTTTCCAACATTGATACTCTTTCTATGTTTAAAAGTCCACATTCCATTATAAGCAAGATTCTTCTCCTTTTCCCCATTTATTTATTTATCTGTCTAGTCTTGGCAGGGACTCATAGATTCCAGATTCTTAATGGTTTATATTTCATTACTGTATTTAATTACCTTGATTCTCAGATTGTCCCAGATTTGGCCATTGGGAACCCTTTCAAACTGGCTGCTGTGTCCTTGTGATAAGGCCCCAACATTTCTTCAAACAGTCCTTACACTTTGTGGCATAACAAGGTATTCCAGGTTCACCTTGTACCTACTCTGCCCATGCCCGGGATTAGCCATTTCTCTGAAAAGCCCTCATTCCTCTCAATGGGCGATGATGGTATTAGAGGCCAAAATCCGGGCACTGGATGTGATGTGCTCATCACTGCTGGGCCGTCTTACTTTTTGGCCTTTTCAGTGAACAGAGCTAGGAAATACATGCATGTATATACACAAAATAAACATTTATTCATGCATACATATACATACCTTCAAACATGCATATCTGTATTTTAGAAATCACATATTCACACTAGTACCTCTAATTCTGATCATTTCCCAAAAGGCTCTGTCGTCTTCCTCCATTTGTATGTTTTTTTCTTTTACCACAGTGAGAGCTCTAACTCCCATCGACATCAATAGATTTAATTTCTCAATTCTGTATTCTACACATATATATTCTATATATAACATCTAAAAAGTTTCAGAATTGTTTTTTATTTTTAAATAAAGAATTCAGAATTGTTTGCAATTCTCACCCACCCCTAATGCTTCATCTGCCCCCAAACTAAAGGTATAGAGTCAAGTATTGTGTTTGTAAACTGTTTGGACTAGTCTGTTCTTTTTTCTTTTCCTCTTCAAGTAGGTCTAATATTCATTTGACATAAATTTGGGTATTTTATTATTATTATTATTATTATTATTATTATTATTCCATTTGGAGTTCTTCCTTCCCATATTTGTTGATTTAATTTCTTTTTCTATATGGAATATTAAATTCAAAACCATGCCAAAAGTATGTTTAAAAGAGTGTCTCACCCTCCCATATTACTCCCATATTCTTCCCCCTGTCTGTCGTAAATAAGGAACTTGATCGTTTTGTGGAATATCTTTCCTGTTTCTTTTTGTAAAAAGAAGCGTATGTATGTATGTTTTTTATTTTCCTTTCTTCCTTACACACAGGGTAGCACACTGTACATGCTCTTTGTCATTTTGATCGTTTCACTTAGTAATATCTCCAAAAATCGCTTTGTATCAGTTCACGAAAGTCTTCCTCAGTTCCTTTTATAGCTGCCCTGTGTGCATGTACCATAGTTTGTTCAGCTAATCTTTATGCTTGGACATTTAGGTAGTTTCCAGTATTTTGCAATTACAAATAATACTGCAGCGAACACCCTAGTGTGTGTGCATTCTCATTTTATCGGAGGCATATCTTCCAGATAAATGTTCCTGTAAATGCGATTGCTAGATTGAAGGGTGATTTAAAATAATAGTGATTTAAAAAAATTTTTTTAAAGCTTCTTTAAAGAAGTGCTCTTTTAATTGATAGTTTCTTCTTAAATGTATTTAGGTTTTAAAAAGTGAGTTCAAATAAAATGATTAAGTAAATAACAAATAATACAACATAGAGACATGGCAAAAATTGTAAAGGCAGGCAGGTGACTCAAGTTTGAGCCAGATTAGGTTAGGTTATTGCTGTAGTCCCTTCAGACTCCAGAGTGAAACCTGATTGAGGTACAGGCTCAAGGTATAATAACGGAGGTTCAGAAGGAGCCCCCAGGGAATTTATCATCAGGGCCTGAGTTCTGGCCTTGGTGACTGCAGTGGAAATCTGAGTCCACACGAGCCCACTGCTCTGCTTTCCCCAGTGGCAGCAGCGTGGCGTGTGCACTCCGTGAGGGGCGCTAGGCCACACTGAAGCAGGCATGGTGTCAGCAGGGAGAGGTGGACAGGGGCTTAGAAAGCCATGCAGAACCATGCCAGGGTGTTCTGGTGTGGCATAAGGAGGAGTTCACTTTGACCTTGAATTACCAAGAAAGGTCAGATCTCTTTTAAAGATGGCTGTAGAATTTATTTTAAAGCAGTGAGGACCTGGGAGACAGATCCTCTCACTAAAAACCTGTTACCCACTCCTGTCATGCCCATATCGCATTTTGCATACAGTTTCAGGCAGTTGGCTGTAGGTAAGAATTATGACTTTTAAGAGTTGTTGGGATAAAATAGTTAACAAAAAGCTGAAAAAATACTTTTGGCATTGGAAGAACTGTTCTATATTCATCTAGAAAATGAATCTAGGTGGAACAACAGCTGGCTGGATGAGGCGTATATGGGAGTGGGAAGGAATGGAGGTGCAACTGTGAAAACCAGGCGACCCAGTCGAGGTTCGGACTCCCCATTCTGCGTGGCAAGGCCCTCGTGGGCCTGGTTCTACACCAGTGCTTGACAAGGGAGGTGGAAAGGAGGAGCAGACTTGGCTCTGGCTGCTACTTTTCTAGCTGTGTTAAGCATCACTGCACTTCTGGGTTTCCGTTACCTCATATCCAATGCCCAGGACCAAACCAGTGGTTTTCTGTAGTTTTGTGGGAAGTTCTAGAAATCCAGAAAGGGGCCTCTGTGGAGTGCATGAGGGAACCTGTGGTTGGAGACATTTGGAACCCACCTGCCCTTCACCTGGAGCAGCTCTGCTCCCATCAGGTTATCAGACCAAGGTGATGTGCCATGGGAAGTTGTCATTCAGAATTAATAATCAGCCACTTAACTAAGTTTGATGAGCACTGGACTAGATTATCTCAAACCACCCTTCTTCTGCTCCAGAGGTCTAGGAGATTAAAAAGCTGGAAGGGGATGACCATGTCACAGCAGGTTTATTCTCCAGGCTGGGACACTTAGGCTTGGCCTTGTAACCTGTGGGGGCTGGTTCTTGGATCTGAGTTTTTCCCATGTCAGCCTGGCTGGGAGGCGGCTCAAAGGTCACAGGGCAGAAATGGGAAGCTGGTGCTGTGGTCTAGCTTTGTAGTCTTCAGGTGTCCTTGTTGGCATGCCTTAATACATAAACGTGCATCTCCCAAACACACACACACACACACACACACACACACACACACACACACATTTATTTATTAAGAATTATATATTTGGCATTACTGTGCTAATGGTATATACATTATAAAACAAAATAGATTTTTTAAAAGATGAGAATAATGAAAAATGAAAGAGGTTCTGCCCAGGGGATCATCTTGCACACCCACTGAGGTGTGTGTGCCCTGCTGTGAGGACGGGGTAGCTGGGAGGCATCTGGAGGAGGTTGGTGGAGGTGAAGATGCCAGGACAGAGAAGATCGTTGGTTCCCAAACGGTGGCCTACCCCACCTCCTGCCCTTTACCGTGTTCATGTGCTACTTCAGCTACTGTGGACTCAATAGTTTTCCGTGATTCACTCTCTTATTTTTTATTTCTTAAGTTTAGCCTCATCCTAAGCAGTAATATCCACAAAAGAACAGGTTTTTTTGTGTGCAATTAGAATTTCCTTGTAATGATTATTAAAATAAATACAAGACTGTGCAAACAAAATGTTTGTCTATGTACCACTTAAAAAGCATGTGTCAGCTCCACCTCTGTGACGGGGAGATGGCCCTGTAACACTTTAATCTGTGGCATCTGACTCCAGATTATAGTGGAAGGGAAGTGGCTGGTGAGGGCAGCCCCCTCCACCGTCCCCTGAGGTCTAGGGCTGTGTGGACACGTGGGGGGCGCACTCCTCAGTGCTAGTTTGTGGTCACAGGCACAGTCACACCTAACAGAGTCCCAGAAGAAGGGGGTAGCGATGCAATGCCTCCCTGTGAGAACACTGTGCACAAATGGGTTACAGGCTGGGTGGGGCTATGGACCACTCCACGACCTGTCACAGTTGCCATTATCTGTCCTGCCTGTAGCCAGAAGCTCTTGAGCTGAGTTAGAGCAGTCACCCAGTCATCCATTCCAGAGGTACTTATTGAGTACTCCCCACGTGCCAGGCCCTGGACTAGACACTGAGGGTCGGGGGGACAACATGGCAGCCAAGGCAACCACTCTTCTGAAGCACACATTCTAGTAGGAGAAGGCAGGCAGGCAGCAAGCAAACCAATAAAGAGAAAATCCAGGTAGTTATAAATGCTATAAAGTAAAATCGAGATAAGAGGGGAAGGGACAAATCTCTGCGGAATTCCAAATAATTTATATAGCTACTACCACCTCAAGGAGCTAGACCTCCCCACTCTTCAAGGGTGGGCTGTGCTTAACAACTTGCTCCCAAACAATATGGGAGGAAAGGAGGAGGGAAGGGTCCTTCCAGTGGAGAAACATGAGCAATGGCCACTGGACCCAGTGGTGCAGGTGAACGTCAGCAGTCATGAGCCACGCTGGTACCCTGGACACTTGATGCGGTGTGATGAGAAGGCCACTTTCCCTCTGTGGTCCTTCTCCCAGAAACCTTTGATCCCCATCTAGTTACCAGAAAAACGTCAGACAAACCCAGATTCAGGGACACTCTACAAAATACCTGACCGGTGCTCCTCACACTGTAGAGTCATCAGAAGCAAGGAAAGTCTGAGAAACTATCACAGTCAAGAGAAACCTAAAGAGTCCTGACAAATACTTCTAGTTGGTATCCTAGCATGGGTTACTGGAACGAAAAAAAAAAAGGGCATTAAGGAACTCTGAGTGACTTATGGAGTTTAGTTGATAATAATTTGGAGAGGTAAAGGAGAAACAGGTGGAGAGGGTGTCTGAGATGTCTCTGAGATGGTGACATTTGAGCTGAGCCTTGAATGGTGGGACTGAGTCAGGCTTGGGTCAGGAAGACGTGGGGAGAGAGCATCCCAGGCAGAGGAAACAGCCATGTGAAGATCCCAGGGCAGAAACCAGCTTGGGCTGATCTCATGAGAACGAGAAGAGCGCAGCACGGCTGGAGTGGTGCCGGGCAGAGGGGGCCAGAAGGTGAGGTCAGAGGTGGACAGGAGCCAGGCCGTGTAAGGCCTTGATGCTGGAGGCATTTGGATTTCATCTTGAGTGTGATGGGAAGGCAGCGGGGAGTTTCGAGCAGAAGGGTGACATGAGCTAATTTCCGCTGAAAATTTGGATCTTTGTGAAGGCCTATTTGTTATACCCGTGTGGCAGCATCGGTAACAGGGACACCTTACAGCGCAACAGCCACCCACCCCTAATTCAAGATGTTTTCCTTTATCGTGCGTACCTTTTTCTGGAAAGTAAAATGTGCGCCATGCTTACGTTGTTTGCTAGCTCTTATTTAATTGGGAAAACTAAAACATGGCTCCTAACCTCTCTCTGCCTTCTGGAAGGTGTAAATGGAAAGGGAAAGCAAATGGCTTTAGTCATGTCAAAGCCTCTTCTAAAGTGTAAATAGTTTCAGAATATTCTCAGCGAATCTGGTTATCTTTTATTAACCACATATTTCTTCTATGCTGCCTCAGCTCCTTTGGGAAGGAAGTGAGTGTGGGCGGTATCAATAAAGTAAAATAAATACCTTTAAAAACAAACAAAACCTTGAAATCAAACAAATTATTGCAATTTATGCTTTCTTATCAAAATCAGGGCCTTGTTTCCTGGTGATACCAGGATTCAAGGACAGAGAGGTTCTGGCCAGTGTCTCATTTCTCCCGCAGCGTGTTGCTGGTGCTCCTGTCACCACTCTTGAGCCTTTGCTGATGTGATAGTAGTAGTTCCCTGGGGCTTCATCTGGAATGTAAGCATGTCTGTAAACCTAGGTCTGGGACGCCGTCCAGGCTCATCCTGGTCTCTGCATTTGCTTCCAGAGATAGAGATGGTGATCATGGAGCGCAGCAAGCTCTCGGAGTTGGCCAGCACCTCCATGCAGGAGCAGAACACCACGGATGAGGAGAAGAGTGCCGCCACAGGCTTGGAGAGCGTGCAGTGGAGCAGGTAGCCAGCCACCCAAAGGCCCAGCCCTGCTGCACCTGTGCTATGGCGGGGCTGCCCACAAGCCAGCCCGGCAGGGTGGGGGACTTAGTGCTCAGTCTGTGGGAGCAGGAGCTGGGCTCCTGAGAGTGTGTGCCTCAGGGTACAGATAGCCCAGGGCCTCTCCCCACCACCCAAATGGCCTCTTCGGCCTTTCAGCCAAGCCGTCTCCCTTCTTGCCTTTTCCTCTTCTCCAGCCCTTCCTTGGCTGCCAGAGGAACAGCTCCTCTCGAGAGGCATGGGCACAGCTGGGACTCAACACTGCAGTGCTCACCCCTTGGAAAGAGAATGATGGGGACCTGGCGTCACTACTCCCAAGCACTGTGGTGCTGGGTCCTGTCCTGAATTCAGGGTCCTGGCCACTCCTGGCAATGCTCTGTGGCTGCCAGGATGGATGCCCTTGGGAGCAGCCTTTGGATCTCCCTGTCTCATTCATTCGCTGCCACACACACCACCGTCCACACAGCCTGCCCTCATGACTCAGCCGGCATGATTTAAGGCTGCTGTCCACCTCTGACTTTGTGCCTGATTATTCATTTCAGTGATGGCCTGCCAAAGCTACATCCTCTGAAACCTTTGAGATGCCCTGTTTCTTGGAACCTCGCTGTAGCACCACCCCTTTCAGAATGGACTGGGGTTGGAGGCTGCTCCCCGAGTGTGCAGTGGACTGCTAGGAAGGCTTCTTTATTTTGGTATTGTTTTCCTGTCAAGTGGCCCCACTGCACAGACCCCTGTCATAACCTTCTAATCCTATTCTAGTGTTAATAAATGGGTAACAGCATGATGTCTCTGTCAGCCTGCAAGGCATTCACTTCCTGAACTCCCGGGGTGGGGAGGCTGAAATCACACACACCCCCATCCAGGCTGGATTCATTCATCCAACTTGAAGCGAAGAGTTGAAACAGACTAAGTTTTTCCTCCACATCTTGTTTATCTCTTTGCTTGGCAAATGTTTCAGTTGTCCGACAGGATTAATTTTTATCAAATGCACAAGGGAGCCATTTTTAGTTTTTGTTAAATAAAACGCAAGTGCAGAGTGCGGTGTGGGCTGTCGGTTGTTGTAGCTTACAAAGACCTTTTTGATTTTGCCTGGCAGCAAAAATAACTCCTAAAGCTCTGGAAATTAAAGAAATCATTCTAAACACAGAAAGGGAAGGGAAAACAACCTTTAGGTGCCGGGCACAGCATTACTTAGAACATGAATAATTGGAAAAACCACAAATGATTAGAAGTGGGGGATGCGAAAGCGAATGAAGGGGCATCTGCTTAGTAGAATATTAGCTGCTGCTTTTAAGTGAATACTGTCATGATGTGTTCAGTTTCTTAGGATCTAATAAACGGAAACAGCACATTTTTTACACAACATGGTAACACTATAGCTTTGCTAAAGGCTGAAAAATACCCATATATTGTGGGGGGAAAAAAGTGAATATACCAAAATGTTACATTTGTATGTGGGGGCTGAGACTTCCTTTTTTTCTTGAAATTTAGTGAAGAGAGGTTTTTCTTAGAGTAGATTTGAGATTGTTTCTTAACTTTCAGTAACTTTAAGTAGCATCTTCGGCCACGTGGTTTATAATGGAAGCTGTTCCTGGTGCCTTGAGTTGGGCCACATTCAGGCTTAAGGCCCCGGGAACTTTGGGGCCCGAGTCCTGCTCTGCTATGAGACCGAATGCCAAGGAGAGACCGGCCCAGGTGGAGAGTTGCCTTCTCCTTTGCAAAGGTATCGAGTTGTCGGTTGTCAGAAACACCGCCAAGGACTCTGTCCTCCCAGTTCCCGGCACTGAGCAGGGAGGACGGCACTGAGAGTGAGAGAGGGGGACAGTTTGTTCTCTTTGACATGAGTTGAATCTTGACATTGGTCCACTTGTCTGAAGAAACAGCCTAGTACAGAACGTAACTGTTCCTACATTATGGGCTATATCTGCATTCAGAGTTAAATATGGGCCAGGAAACTAAAATCCATTCAAAATACTCTTCTTAAAAAAAAAAAAAAGAATAAAAGCTTTAAAAAATTATAGAATTAACACACATTCAGAAAACATTAAAAAAAAAAACTTGAAAAATATAAAGAAGGGGAACAAGGTTTTTCATGATGCCAGCATTTAAAGGTAGCTGTTACTCACATTCTGGTTATTTCCTGGTAGTCATTTTTCAATGCCAATTTAGTGGGAATTCTCCCCTCCTTCTCCCCAATGACTTATACCATACCATATCTGTCATTTTTCTTCTTTTTTTTCTAATAGCAAGCACCAAGCATCTTCTTCACTTTATTGTACTCTTAGTAAACAAATGCTAATGGCTTCATAATACTTCATTTCATAACAGATGGTACATCCACCCAGCCTGCCTCCTGCTGCTGGGCGTTTGGTTTTTGTATAATTCCCAAACGAAAACACAGTCCAAACTCTAAGCAGCTGGTTTACAAGAAAGCATTTTCTCCTTTATCACACTCTTAATTTGAAAGTATTATCGCTGTGGGCTCCCAAGAACCCAAATGCACACGTGGCATAACTATTCACGAGTCTGAAAAGTCTGGGGATGCTTGGTCTGGGGATCCCAGGAGACAGAGCCCAAATATAAACATCCCCTTTAAGGTTCCTCCTGTAATTTCTGTGTATCCCATGTTTATTTGAAATGCACGAGAAGTAGGTTTTCACTACTTTCTCTTTTACATTTTTCAGTGTAATATTCTGAGTCAGTGGTACATTTGTGGAGTTTGAAATTCGAGAGTATAAAAGGTTATGCAGTGACCAGTCTCCCTGCTTCTCTGCTTCGCTGTGTCACTTTCCCCAGCATCCTCTGGTTGATGTTGACAGTCGCTCTGTATCCTTCCAGGGATCAAGTGTGCCCTTGGTCACCCATCGAGGCACTCTGTTCTCTCAGCTTCGACCTGGCATCCAGAGGGGCAGCCACAGGCAGTCACGGGATCATAGCCTCCTGCCTCCGTGCCAGATCAGTGCATATTCTACTATCCCTGTGCTGGAGAGTTTTCTGGGCCAGGCCTTTCACCTGGAAAGGTGGCATTTGGGGTGTGCAGTTTGTGATATCTGCAACCACTCTGTAGATGTCACCCACAAAGCATCCGAGGTGAGAGGCCTCATTGATTCTCACCAGTCAGGGAAAGTCGGTCCAAGAAATTGCTGGGCCAGGACCTACCGAAATGAGATCATGGAGAAATGTCCTTGAAATATTTAAAATAGAAATCAAATGGCAGATCCTGTGTCCTAGCACTTTCCACTGCGTACCTGGCCCTATGTTAAATGCCTTTTAATTTTCCTTGTACTTGGATTCTCATAATAACTTTGTAGGGTTTAACCCCCATCTGTAAGGAGAGGTTTTAGACAACTAACCCAAAAGTTTGCAGCTAAGAAGGGGCAGGATCAGAATTTGGACCCCAGCAGTCTGGTTCCAGGGCCCACGTTCTGAAATCGTTCTGACTTGGTGCCTTGTCTGGTGTTGTTAGTCTACCACGTTACCCCGTTTTCCTCATTTTCTTGTTGCTCTTTGAAGTGACAATGCAGTCTGTCTGTCCTCCGTCTCTGCCCACTGGCACGGGAGTGCCACAAGAGCAGGAACTCTGTATCATTTATCCCTGATGTCTGGACCGCTGATGAACTTCTGCAGAGTGATTCAGTGGCATGTTCCTCAGTCAGTTTCTCCTCGAGATAGCAGCTTCCCACAGGCAGAGCTGTCACTCATTTGTCTTGTCATCAGCACCTGGTGCTGGATGGGGCACATGGTGGACTCACACAGCTGGTGGCAGAGCTGTAAGAGGCAAAGGCAGGTAGCTCTGTGTAGGTGGGAGAAGACAGCTATTCACCCATGTGCACCACAAAGCTCATGAGTGTCCCCCCTTTTTTCCAGACCCTTCCTGGACATGGTGTACCATGCCCTGGACAGCCCGGACGATGATTACCATGCGCTCTTCGTGCTCTGTCTCCTGTATGCCATGTCTCATAACAAAGGTAAGCCCGCTCACCTCACCTGCCTTCCTGGTATCCCTGCCCTCTGCTGTCTGGAGGGAAGAAGGAAGACGGCTTTCCTTGGGGAATTTTCTTTCTGATCGGCAGACTCCCTCGGAACTTCGCTTCGGCCTTATTAGAATTTCTCAGGAGCTTTTCTACAGACTGAAGCCACAGGAATTGGTTACTCAGGCAGTACGGGGGGAAAAAAAGGTTCAAATGTGACTGACCCAGTCTGACTGCATTCACGCTGTGGTTTTCTTTCGACCCCTCGCTTTACACCTACCTTAGCATCTGACCTCTTTCCTAACATCGGAACCCAGATCAGTCAAATTGTAATCTTGGTTTTGCTATTTATAATAGTTGATGTTCTCGTTCTGTGTTCAGAGCTAAAATAGGCTCTGGTCGGATTGTGTGGAAGCGCACGTTTCCTTTCTAAAGAAAGGTGTGGTTCCTCGGCTTCCCCCGCTGAGGCTGCGTGGTCAGGATCAGACTCCCGCAGAGCTGACAGATGTCAGTAGGATTCATTCATTCACTTCCTCCCTGGGAGCAGCCTGGTGGGTGCCCCACCTGGCTTGATAGGAGTTTCTGAAACCTCCATGTCAGAGCCTCCTCAAAGAAGAAATCAAGAGTATTCCTGTGAGCTGGGTTTGGCATACATGGGATTTGACATCAAGAGATGTTTTCGTTGAGTTTTCACAACTTTTTTTGTGAAATAGGTGGAGGTATGTTTTACCAAGACAGCCTATGGCTGGAAATATGTAAAAAGCACTCAACATAAAGCAGTATTTCTTCATTCTTAAATCGTTAATCGTGATAAATAAGATGATTAGTGGCAAAAGAATACACAGTGAGAAAAGTTTCCCCTCCATCTTTGTCTTCCGACTCTCTTCTTTGAAGCAGTTCGTGTAACCAGTTTCTTTTCTGTCTTTTGTAAAGATAGCCCAAGTACGAGTATGTGCGATTTTTTCTCCACAGCTGTCCTATGCCTTGTTTTTCTCACATTGTCATGTGTCAGCACATCATTTCACACCCCTATAGAGCTGCCTTCTTTTTCATTGTATGTCTGTGCCATCATTTATCCTGCCATTCCCTTCCTAAGCGGCACTGATGCTATTTCCAGGCTTTTCCTACTACGACAGGACTCACCATGATGGCGCTTCTCCCTCCACAGTATCCTCAGGGCTTCCTACGTCCCCCTCAGCTCCCAGCTTGGTGTCTGGGACCTCCTTGAGACTAACCAGTTCCCACCAGTGGGTCGCTTGCCTCTCCTCCGGCTCCCACCTTCTGTCCCCTGCTCATTCCAGCTCTGTAATCTGGAACTCCTGCTGGTTGCATGGTGGATGCTCCATCTCAGTATTTCAGCAACACCTGAAACGGTCTGTTTATACCACACTCACCCTTGTAAATGTACCCTGACCTCATCATACTTCTTGCCATTTCTGATTCAGCCAAGGTTGAAACTGCCTTGACCTTTAGCTCTTTCCCTCCCTGGATCTCAGCATTTAGTCATCAAATGTCACTGCTCCCTCTTCAGCCTCTGATCAGCAGAATTTAACTGAGTGTGACTCAGTGCCTGGCTCTAAGCTGGGTGCTAGAGGCGGCAACCAAAGGCATGAGAGCAAGAGAAATATGGGCACATCATTCCAGTGGCCAATTTCACAGCCTCCCCAAAGGATCAGACACATGTTGTAATCCATCCTCCATGGCACTGCAAGGTAGTCCTGTGTAAGACTGCGATGACCATGCCCTTCCCTGGTTCAGAAACCTCTAGCACCTTCTTGCCCTTAAACCTCACCCTTCCATACCTGTCATTTTGAGTATCCGGACTGCATTCGTTATTCCAATTTGATCTGATTCCCCTGACTTCCCTTCACAGAGCCTTGGCTCTGGCCTAGGGATTAACCTTTTTATATAGTGATCGAACTCTTCTGTAGAGAGAAACTTGCTGTCATGGTACTCATTGAACTCTTAGATGTTCTTGGGTTGCAAGCAACAGAAACCACCTCACATTAACCTAACCAAAAGGGAAAGTCTATAGGGAAGGCCCCTGGGGAGTGGCTCACAGGGTCCTAGAAGTTACTGAAAAGCCGAGGGATGGACAGGAACCGACCAGCTCTGAGGACTTCCCTCAAGGTGGACCGTGATTTGGCCCCAGCAAATCCCAGGCTGGGAGTCTGTCCTTATCCAGGTTTCAAATTCTTGGGCAAGAGATGTGACCGTTGCAACTTGATGGCATGTCTCACTGTGGGAACAGTTGGGTTTGGCGGGTATTCAGGGTTGCATAGCACAGACTTGGCCCCATGGGCCAAGCTCGTATCTGGGATTGTTCTCAGTGAAAGGGGCTCTTTGGAAGCCTGGCCGCCACCCCAGCCAGTGCCAACACAGCTGCCTTGCCTGGTAGTCAGCCACCTTCTTGTATTCGTTTGTGGTTTTCCCTACCATTTCTCTGCACCATCACCCCCGCCAGTTGAAATTCAGCTTGCTTATCGAGGGTCTTCTCAGAGTCACCTTCTCTAGGAAGTTTTCTCTGATCCCTTCAGGTGATACTCTGGGTTATTACCACCTAACGTGACAGGCACATTTTACACATTGCTGGATTTGATTTGCTGAAGTTTGGCTAAGGGTTTTTGCATCTATGTTCATGAGTGATAATAGTCTGTGGCCTTCTCGTAATTCTCTTGTTCACCCTCAGAGTGATGCTCACCTTGAGGAATAAATTGGGAAGTACTCCCTCCTCCTGAATTTTCTGGAGCAGATTTTGTAGAACTGGTTTTATTTCTTTTTTAACTATTTGGTAGAATTCACCAGTGAAGCCATCTGGAGTTTTCTTTGAGTGAAGGTTTTGATCTACTCGATTTCTTCAGTGGATACAGGGCTATTGAAGCTTATCTATTTCTTCTTGAGAGAGCTTTGGTAGCTTATGTCTTTCAAGGAATTTGTCATTTCTTCTAAACTGTCAAATTTATTGGCATATACTTGTTCATTACGTTTCTAATTATCCTTTTAATGTCATTAGGATCTGTAGTGATGTCTCTCTAATTCATGGTATTGATAATTTAGGTCTTCATTTTTTTTTCCAGATCCGTTAGGCTAGAAATTTATCAATTTTATATTAATTTTATTGGTACTCTTAAAGAACTTTCTTTTGGTTTAATTGATTTTTTCTATATTGTTCTTCTGTTTTATATTGCATTAATTTCTGTTCTTATCTTTATTTCTTACCTTCGGCTGCTTACTTCAGATTTAATTTACTCTTCTTCCTATAGTTTCTTAAGATGGAAGGTTAGATCATTGATTTTTCAATCTAATCAATTTATTTTACTTTTAAAATTAGCATACAGTAAAATTAACTCTTTTTGTGCATAATTCTTTGAATTTTAGTACTCGTATGGATTTGTGTGAGCACCATCATAATTAGAATACACTACAGTTCCATCAGCCAGAAAGTTCCCTCATGCTATTCCTTTTCGATCATACCCTCCCTATTACCAGTCATTGATTTTTAAATTTTCCTTCTTTTATAAAATAAGAGTTTAATTCTCCAAATTTACCTCTGAACATAGCTTTCACACCACGCAATGCATTTTGACATATGTGGTTTATTTTTATTCCCTTTAAAATATTTTATAATTTCTCTTCTGATTTCCTCTTATCTGTTCTGCCAACTATGTAATTTCTAGTTATGTTCTAGTATTGATTTTTCTCCAGGTTTGTGTCATATTTTCCTGGCTTGTTTGTTTGTTTGTTTGTTTGTGTGTTTCTTTCCATGCCTGGTAATTTTTGATTGGTTGACAGTTTTGGCAAAATTGGTTGAATTTTACATTGTTTGATGCTGAATTTTTCTTCCTTTCGATATTTTTGAGCTTTGTCCTAGGATGTGGTTAAGTTACTTGGAATAGGTTTGCTCCATTTCGGGGTTTGCTTTTAAGCTTTGTTGGCGAGAGTCCAGAGCAGCCGTTAGTCTTAGGCTCGCCCGGCCCACTCCTGGCACAGTCCCCTTCCGAAGACTTTACTTGATGAGCCATGGTTAGGTGGTTTTTCCACGCCGGCCAGCGGGATTGTTTGCCTGCTTCGTTCCAGTAGGTTTTTCCCTTTTCTCATATGCATGCACAGAGCAGAGTTTAGCTGACGCCTCACAGATAATCCTGTGCACATCTCTACAGTTCACTCTGAGTGGCTCGCTTCTCCCCAGCACTCTCTCCTTTCAGTTCTAGCCCCTTGGCTTCCCTCAACTCCAGACTCTCTGCCTTCTCATCTCAGAAAGATTGCGGCTTTGTTTGGGTTTTCTGTCTCTGTGCTGAGGCCTGGAAATTCTTTCCAGATAGTGAGCTGGCGTGCCGGGCACGCTGCCTTTGCTTCCTCTCTCTTGAGGGCTACTCTTTTATACTATCCAGTGTCTTATAACCATTGTTTTATGTATTTTGCCTAGTTTTTTAATTGCTTGAATCAGGAGAGTAAATCCAATCCATCTTGGCTGGGAGTGTAGCACATATTTTTTTTAAAAAGTTTTATTAAGCTGTAATTGATACATAATAAACTGCGTGTATTTAAAATGTGCAATTTAATGAATTTTGGCATATATGTACACCCATGATATAACCAGCACAGTCAAGACAGTGTATATCCATTATCCCAGGGGTCCGCAGCCTGTTAGGACCCGGGCCACACAGCAGGAGGTGAGTGGCAGGTGAGCCAGTGAAGCTTCATCTGTATTTGTAGCCGCTCCCCAGCGCCAGCATCACTGCTTCAGCTCTGCCTCAGATCATCAGGCATTAGATTCTCATAGGAGCGCCGGTCCGTGGTGCCAGAAAGGTTGAGGACCTCTGCATTACCCCAAATGTTTTCTCCTGCCCTTTGTCATCTCTCCCTAACTCTCTTAAGCAACACTGAACTGCTTCCTGTCACTCTAGATTAGATTGCATTTTCTAGAATTTTATATCGATAAAATCATCCAATATGTACTCTTTTTTTTTTTGGTATGGCCTTTTTCAATCTACATATATATATATATATATATTTTTTTTTTTTTTTTTGAGGTCCATCCATGTTATCGTGTGTATTGGTAGTTCATTTCTTCTTGTCGAATAATATTCCTCTGGGTGAATGTACCACAACTTGTTTATCCATTCATCTGTTAATGGACCTTGGGTTGTTCCCAGTTTCGACCATTGCAAATAAAGCTTCTGTGCACATTTCTGTACAAGTCTTTTATGGACATATAGTTCCCTTTCTCTTGGACAAGTATGAAGGAATGGGATGGCTGAATCATATGACAGGTGTATGTTTCTGTATTCTCAAGAAACTTCCAAACCGTGTTCTATAATGGCAGTGTAATTTATATCCCACCACTAGTGTATGAGAGTTCCAGTGTCTTCACATCCTTGCCAGTGTTTGGTATAGCCCCCTTTTCAATTTTACCTGTTCTAATACCTATGTAATGGTGTGTTGTAACTTTAATTTGCATTTCCTTAATGACTAATGGTGTGGAATATCTTTTCAAGTGCTTCATTTGCCATCTGCATATCTTCTTGGTGAAGTGTCTTTTCACACCCTTTGCCTATTTTTTAATGTTATCTATTATTGTTTAGTTTTAAGAGTTTTTTAAATATGTCCAGGTACAAGTTCTTTATCAGATGAGTTTTGCAAAGGTTTTCTCTCAGTGTATGGCTTGTCTTTTTATTTTCTTAAGTGTCTTTTGAAGAGCAGACGTTTTAAATTTCCATCAAATCCCTATGGATCTGTTTTATACCTTTCTTTCCCTGCATGTTTCCTCTCCCGTTCTGGTCTGCCAAGCCTCTGAAGGTAGCGAGAGAGACCACGTCCCCTCCGATGGCCCCCTGGAGCCCTGAGCACCTGGTCCATACTCAGCCAGAGCTGGCTGATTGATCGCCTTTCAGTCCTGTGACTGTTCCCCCAGGCTGCTCTTTGCTTGGCAGCCTGTACCCAGGGCCTCAGCAGGGAAGATGCTATCTGGGGGTAGAGATGCCAGGCTCCAGGGGGGCAAGGGGCACGTGGATGAGCTTTCTATCTTGCTGGTGGTTGGCTTTTCCCATGGGTTTTCTTCCTGGAGCCCCGTGCTGGGGACTGAAGAAGTCATGGTTTGCACACACACACGTGGCAGTACTCCTCTGTTCAGTGCTGTGGCCCAGACAGACAGCCCTGCCTGAGGTCCTGCCTGAGGAGCCTGCCTTTCTCTCCTGGGATTTCTTCTTAAAAGGGTAGAACTGAATATTTGAGGGCATTTAATTTCTCCTACCGTTTCCCACTAATGCTATTCATTTATTTATTCATTCATCCTTCTAACAGATATTTTTGAAGCACTCATTAGATGCCAGGCATTGTGATTAGTATTGAGGATACAGTGGTGAAGTCAGCACATATTTTCATGGAGGCGAATGGCTGCTGTGGAAGGAGCGAGTTGAGAGTGTTGTGAGGGGAAGGTTAGTGTGACAGGCAAGCAGGAACACATCATGGCATAAAGGAGCTTAGATTGTATTATAATGGAGTGGGAAGCTCTGAAGGTTGTTCAAGCAGAGAGGTGTTGTGTAATCTACATGTGTCTTATGCGGGTTTACTTTCTTTTGAAAGTGATCATCTGTTTTGTCTGAAATCTCCTCTGGTTGCAAGACCATGTAGTCAGGTATATCATGATGAGTTTATTCATATAGTTATTCAACAAATACATGTGGGGCACCAGCTGCATGCCAGGCCGTGCACTCAGCATGGGGCTGCAGACTCCAGGCTGCCCAAGGTCCTCACCCAAGAGGATGTGGACCCAGCCTGCAGGAGTCAGAAAAGACCTCCCAATGACACTGGGCCAAGGGTTCAGGGTGCTGGGGACGGAGTAGCCAGAAGATTGAAGGGATCACTGGCAGAGGGCAGCACAAAAGAGCCTGTGAAGCATCTGTAAGCTCGCCGTTCATTCATCAGGTGGGCACACAGCATGTCCCTGGTGGGCAGGTACTCTGAGAGGTGGCAGGCTGGAGCCAGTCCTCAGAGAGTAAGTGGGCAGTGGCAGTGGACTGCATCCTGTGAGCTACAGAATGGTTCAGCCAGGAACTGATCTGATCCTCTCTGCTTCCCTCAGAGGGGGTTCACAATGGTTCAGTCAGAAGAGAGTGGGATGGAGATTTGAGCAGGTGTGGGCAGTGTTGAGGTGAAAAACTGAAAGCCATTCTCATCATTCTCTAGATATCTGCTGAGATAGCTCCAGATATCTGCATGCTGAGCGCCACTAGGGCATTGGAATGAGTCTGACAAGTCTTATTCAAGTGACTGGAAAAACAAGTTGTGATTGTGGAGTGATAAAAAGTAAGCTGGTGGTGACAGTGCAGGGGTCACTAGCCGGGGTGGTCAGAGAAGATGTCTATGAGAAAGGAACAGCAGAGCCAAGGCCCAAAGAGTGACAAGGAGTTCGCTCTGCAAAGTTCTGAGGCAAGAGCTCTCCAGGCAAAGGAAATAGTGTGTGCAAAGGCCCTGAGGTAGGAAAGTGCTTACAGGCTTAGGGAATTCTGCTTGCTTTAGATGGCTGGGGCACCAAGGGAGAAAGAAGTCTGACTGATGCCCACATCTCTGATTCCTGCCATTATGTGGCTGGCAGTGCCATTTCTAGAGCCAGCAAGCATGGGCCATGGAGTGGGTTTGGAGAGGGAGCCGGGGAGTTCAAGTTTGGCACCCTGACTCTCAGGGCAAACTTCCCAGTGGAGGAGCTGCCACCTGGTTTTTGCTCTCGTCCTGGCCTGTGGGCACAGGTCCACGTTTGCTGGGGATTTGTTGGTGATGGCAGTGGTGGTGGCGGTTGGCTGGTTTTGGGGTTAGGCAGCAGGCAGTTAGCTGCTCTTCAAACCATCAGCCTCGCTTTTCCAAGTCTGTACCCTGCAAGCAGGCCCCCTAATGAAATGGTCTCTTTCTGATAGATTTTTCATTATAAGACAATTTTAACATAAAAGCAATGTTAATAAAAACCAAATGTTAGTTCAGGCCTTCCAGTAAATCATAATAGATTAGATGCTGCACCGAAATGAAGATCCCACAGTGGAGCGGGCTGACTGGTTGGAGGAAGGCGCTTGTCATGATTCAGTTGGGCCACAATGAATTCTGGTTATATCTGTAATAGAAAATGCAGCCTTCTCTCCTTTGTCAGGTCTGCAGAGCTCTGGTCCAAGGGGGGGGCAGGGGGGGTGAGTTTTGCAGCTTGAATATTCTTAAAGTTTCCCCCCCTCCACTCCTGCCCCTCCATTTATTATTGTTTACTCAAGAGGCATCTTGGGCTTGTTTTTTTTTTATTTTTTTTTTTTATTTTTTAATTTTTCTGAGAAGTTACTGGAACATGGATGAGAGATGTATGGGAAAGGTCGAAAGGTAATAGAATAAAGGGAGGCTTTCGCCATGGAGAGAGCTGGCAAAACATTATTTTGGATCTCGACTGACACATCCTCAGAACTAGAAGTACATTGGAGATCGGCCCAACATCTGCGTAGGTTTTGAAATAGTTGGTCTATAGTTTTCCAAAGTTGGCAATGCTCGCGTGACTACGGCCAAGGAAACCTTGCATGGTCAAAAGAAAAAAAAATTATTTTGACCATTGGTTACCTAGCATCATTGTGGTCTCTGTCCGGGTTCGACTGTCTGCTTCTTTTTACATAACTTCAGTCTGGGCCTTTTCTACCCCTTTCCTGGCTGGTGGCGACCACTAATGAGAAAGAATCCAGAAATCAGGACTTAGTGGGGAGGCTTTGCAACTAGTCACTGACATTGCAGAGCCAGTCTTCCTTTCTACTTGGGATTTTGAATTAGTTAGTTGGGAACATGCCACCCCCACCCCCTGGAGATGCTGGGCGAAAGCAATGGAAAGGGGAGACCAGTTCTGACTCATTTGGGGAGGATCAGGAAGGGAGCGAGGAAGCATGTGGTCTGCTGGAAGCCTGATGGTGCATCTTTGTGGGCCATGTGAAGCGCATCTGGTTTCTTTGGAATTTGTCTGTTTCTTGGCCCTCAAGGCTTGAAGCAAATAGGGCAATACATTATCCACAGTTTTTTCAGTGGGGGAGGGGGGAATGGCTAGCAAAGAAACTCCATCAGGTTTGCAACAGAACCTGCCTATCAGTGACCAGACACGTGTGTGTGTGTGTGTGTGTACACGCACGCATGCACGCAGGCGCACACACATGGTATGGATATGCCCTCTCACGGGCATATCCTTGTCATGTGATGACGTTGGTGCTATTCATTCACAACTGTCAGCCGCTGTTTGGTTTGGACCCAGAAGAAAGTCTGGAGCTTCTGAATTACTGCCCTGGCTCGCCCAGAACAGTTCAAAGTAATAGAAGGGTTTTAGAGGCCATGGTGGAGAAAGAGAGAGATGGGGGAGGAAATGAGGCACCTGGCCCAGGAGGATCTTTGGGGACACAGTGCGGTGTTCAGAGGGGTTTTTTACAAAGTTTTGTCATATGTTGTGTGGAACCCACCCTGTTCTCTGTCTCCACATGGCCGATGGTAAAATCCACCTCACGTAGAACGCATTACAATGCCAAGTCTGTTTGGGGAAAGGGCCAGCATGTGGAGATCACCTCAAATGGCCAGGAGAATGGAGACCACTTCAGAGTCAGCCAGAGCACAACCCGGTCACGGCATCTCCCCTAGCTGTCCTCCAGGGATCCTGGCACCCAATCCGGGCCTGTCCCTCCCTTCCCTGCCAGCGTCTGCCTCCTCACTTCCTCCCAAAGCCCCTCACCCCACCTTCCCCAAGCTCTGCCACACTCTTTGCAGTAGCACCTCGGCCTGGCAAGTCCTGGCCCCCTATGCAGCTTAGAGCAGAATCCCATGTGTCCCTCAGAACCCAACCTGGGCAGTGTGTCCCGTGAGCTGGCCCCCAGACGGCCAGCATGACTTCGCGGGACCTTCTCAAATAGCTTGGTTTTAGCTTTCGTAGGGTTTTCTTTTTGGTCCTTGTGTTCTTTCTTTCTTTTCTCTTACAACACAAATGATACAGAAGTGCATTAAGCCATGCTCAAAGTAAAAATCGCCACCAGTACATGCAACAGCAGGCTGCAGTCGTTGAACCATGACTGCGTGCTTTGCCTGGATCCTGACAGCACACCTGAGACAGACAGTTACCGTAATTATCCCCATTGCACACAGGTAAGAAGATTGAGGGTCGAAGAGGTTAAGTAGCAAGACACAACTGCTTCTGTGCCCTGCACCCAGCTCTTGCCGCTTCCATCCTACCGCAATGTGGAAAGTCCCTGGGAGAGAGTGAGCTCCAGGGCACCATGAAGCCTTGGGGCTGGTGGCTGCTGCCAGCACAGAAACAGGCCCCTGTGCACTGCTCGCCATGGTCAGTCACATTGCAGGCGGTACCACCCCCCATCTGGGCCCTCTCCACCTTTGCAATCATCTCAGTTCCAAATGTGACTCTAATGTGCTCTGTGACCTTGAGGGTGTGACTTAATGTTTCTGGGCCTTAAATTCCCCCAAACGGAAGAGGCTGCACTGCAATCTGGCCCTGTGACGTCCTGGAAGTGTTTCAGTCCCCCAGGGTCCCCTGCCCTTCTTCACAGAGAGCGGACCTTGAGGAAGGTCAGGATAACCTTGAAGTGTTTGTTTTCCTGTCGAGAGATTTTTGCCACAGATTTCATCCTTTTCGACAAGTTCTAAGAGAGCGGGGGCACTAACAGGAAGGAAAGAAAATGGAGCTCACCATAGAAACCCAAGCCCCGGTCTGAGTCTGTGTCTCTGGTTCTGCCGGCCACCACCACACTCCCAGGGATGTCAGCATCTGGGCTCCCTCTGCCGACCGTTCTCTTTGAAGTGGAATGATGGATGGTCGGGTCATACAGTTGGGTGATATACTGGGCAGGCCAAGGAGTCATTATTTCCCCAGAACCACTGACTGACAGAAATGAAAAGAGAGAGATGTTAGGACAGTGTTGATATCTCCAGAAAAAAAAAAAAAAAGATGCCAGAAAGATTCAGTTGACGTTCTCGCCATTTAATAAACCAGAATGCTTCAGAGTTCGACGTTTTGCATCCAGATGAGATATAGAATCCACAAATTACATTTTCGTTGCAATCACACTTTTTCGACCGAAGCCACTGTGGTGATGCACGAGAGAGAGAACTCCCCAACTCAGACCCTCAGGCCGTCCCTCACCCGTGTCATCTCCTTGGCGTGACTTAGCCTCTGGTTTGGAGCTGGAAGGAATTCAATAAAACAAGATATATTGTTATGGTTTCTGACGTCAATGTGTGTGGGGGGGGGAGTTACTTAGAATCCAGACAATCAGCTCTTCAATGCTATCCTCCACTGTTTTGTCAAGGTTCTAAATGAAGCATCATCTAGTACTCAAGGGGCCGTATTTCAAGAGTTCCCAGAAGTGCCACCTTCCCCCCTTTTGTAGAATAACAGGAAAAGACGTGCTTCGAGCACAAACAATCTGTTCAGCTCTCTGCGCTCGGATCAAGAGAAGTGTTTGTTTCTGCAGGCGTGTTTGGCCAGAGCCATGTCAGATGAGGGGATAAGGACTTGGAATACCTCTCGTCCCACACCTGGCCTGTCCAGGTAGCCCTGACAGGTCTTCCTGTCGGGGAGAGACCTGCAAGGCCCAGCCTGCAGGTTTTGCTTTAGGAAAAACGATAGTTCACGGTTACACTTTGCACACTCCCTCTTCTCCACCCCACCCCCCGCCCCCAGTCCTGTCTTGTCTTTTGTCTTTTCAAAGCTGTGAGTTTTCAGTGGAGAATAAATGATTTGTTTGCCTCTTGGATACAGAGCCCCTCTATGGGGTTCATGGTATTTGCACCTTTCTGTGATGAGGTTCAGCCTGGTCTCTTTTTGCAATGCCACCCCCCCGCCCCAGCGTGGTGCCCGCTGCCACCCATGTACGTGTTGAGTGGTGGGCCCAGCCCTGTGAGTTTGGTGTTAAGGCCTTGAGGTGAGATTGTTGGTATGACTGTCGTTTTCTTCCAGTCTGATCTCTCTTTCTCTAGGTCTGTGACCCCTGCCGTTGTGGCGTATGTCTCATACAGGGATAGCTGGATTGACATGGGAGGGAAGCTCACTGTGCGAAAGTTAACCCTTTTTCCATTCCCGTTCTGTTATCTCTGCTTTTGTCCTGGAGCGTGTCACCATTTGGGACTAGGGTGGCTTCAACGCCTTTTAAGTCACCTGCCAAGCTCCCTTTTTAGCACAGACAGAGCAGGCCGCAGGCCCATCAACAGTGTGGCTAAAATGTAAAAGCATCGTTTGCTTTTTATTTCTTTTTATTTCTTTTTGTTACAGTTACTCTTAATATTTCAGCACTGCCGATTTGCCACCTACAAATAGCAATAGAAAATTTACATTTTAATATTTACCTAAATTTCATTTATAGAAAACCCCGAGGTGGAGGTTAAGTTCTAATACAGACACACCTAGCCACAGCAGAACCACGAGATTGGACCGAGGCTGGCTGAGGGCAGGGAAGCCCTGTTGTAACAAGCCTTTCAGGATGAGGACAGCTCTTGATAAGGTGGCCCCCCTTACTTACAGCTCACCCCTTCCTCCATTGCAGGCATGGATCCTGAAAAACTAGAGCGAATCCAGCTCCCAGTGCCCAGTGCGGCCGAGAAGATCACCTACAACCACCTACTGGCTGAAAGACTCATCAGGATCATGAACAACGCTGCCCAGCCAGGTGCCTGGGGCATGTTGGCTGTTCACAGGGGTGGTGGAATTTACAGGGTCTAGTCCCCCACACGGGGCACCAGGAGCCTGGGGCTCTAGACCAGGCTATCCGGGGATCCAGGAAGATCTCAACCACCCTCTCTGCCACCCACACCAGTGTTCTGGGCCACCCATACCCTCCTGTGCTGCCACGTCTTCATCTCCAGTCTCCTCTCCTTCCTACCCACCGCAGTGTTTGTGCCAGGCCTTGTTTTTCTTCTCCTTCCATACCCTTCTTTTGCCAGTTTTGCCAACGTCTGTGGCCCTCCTCTTGGGATGAAGTTTTGGGTCGGGTGCTTTTGATGGCACAAGATGTGCCCACTGCCTGGCATTGTCAGCCTAGCTCTGTGGTTTTAGCTAAAACGGGTCTACAGCCACAGCAAGGGCTAGAAATAGCAGGTAGAATGACCTAGCACAGTGGTTCTCAAGTAGGGCAGCTTCGCCTCCCAAGGGACTTTTGGCAATGTCTGGAGACATTTTTGGTCATCACGACTTGGGGAGGTAGTGCAAATGGCATCTGGTAGGTAGAGACCAGGGATGCTGCTAAACATCCCACAATGCACAGGACAGCCCCACAACGAAGGATTGTCTGGCCCAAAAAGTCAACAGTGCCGAGTTTGAGGAAACCTTGTTTGCAAGGCAGGTTCTCCGCAAAGGCAGGAAGAGAGGCCATCAGGGTGTGTGAGTGAGTACACAGGAGGGGAAGGGGCCTGAGGAGGGCCAATGGCTGAGCTGAGCCATCAGGAACAATCCAGGGGGTGGGCCCAGGTCAGGCTCAGGAGAAGGATGGGGTGGCGCTGGGGGCTGTGATTGCATAGGAGGACTTCAAAAGTCTAAGAGAAAGGGCTCCAGGTGGTGGCCAGAGCACAGAGGACTGCTGGGGAGTGAGTATTGGGGCTTAGAGAGCTGGATTCATGGCCCCAAAGGTGTCAGTAGGGGATCAGTAAACTCCACAAATGTTTATTGGGCACCTCCCGCATGCCAGCCACTGTGTGTGAGCGATGGGGGTACAGCAGCCACCTCAGGGGGGGCCTACGAAGTCCCGGCAGTCTAGGACTCCATGTGGAGATGGAGTCTGGAGCTCAGAGTAGGGCCAGAACGGACACTGCGGGCCTCACAGACATGTAGGTGGTTTCTGACGCCACAGGAGAGGAGAGGAGAGGCGTGTCTGGGACCAAGCCCTGGGCCACTGCGTATATCTGGAGGTGACTTAGAAGGGGAGCCAGCACAGGAGGCTGAGCCAGGCCCTACATGGGAAGAAGAGGGGTCAGACGTGGTATCTTGGGTGGCAAGAAAGATGTGTGTGGCTCAGGATGAAGGGGCTCTCGGCAGGTTCAGTTTCTGCTAAGTCCAGTCAGGGAGGTACAGTGTGTCCCTAAGGGTGGTGGCCAAGGGGGAGGTCGGCAGGGGCTGTGTGAGCAGGTGGCTCTGTGGTGGAGGAAGGTGGACTCCTGCAGGGATGCTGGGAGAGGCACTCTGGGGTGGGGCGGGACAGTGGGCCCAGAGGGCTGGTGTGTAGAACAGCCTGGGTTTCTGAAGAGCAGAAGTTGGAGTAGCTCAGAGGGACAGCCTGGAAGCTGCGATGAGGACCAAGAAGCCTGCTGCCCTCTCTGTTTCCCCCATGAGACAAGCCGGGTGGGAGGAAGTCAGCGCCTTGGTGGGAGTTTGCGAAGGGAGAAGGGTCTGGTGTGGGGGTGGGGGGAATCATGTTTTCCTGAAGGCAGCAGAAGGGGCATGACTCGGTGGAGGCACAGGCAGGAGTGAGGCTGAGCTCCGGGGGAACCATTGAACTCCAAGGAGGGCGGGCGGTGGGTGCCGCAGGGGTGGGCAGCAGCACAGAAGTGAGGTTAGTTCTGGGCCAGAAGAGTAACTGAGCTGAAACCGACCAGCCTTCTTCCATGTGCCCCTCGGGCTTGTATCATGCTTAGGAAGGCCTGCTTCTGCTTGCATGTAGCCTATCCATTTTCGAACAAATGATTCTGTCTTCTCATCTCTTCCCCACCTGACACCTGCGGCATCAGAGATGGTCGGGGAGGTGTGTGTTGGTCTCTCTTTTTTGAGTGTTTCCTGGTGCCACATCCTGGTCCCTGACATTTCTAAGCCTCAGGGATATGACCTGGAGATGTCCCCCTCCCCTGGCCCCTCTTCCACATTGTGGCCTCTCCCCAGAAGTGAACTGAAGGACCCAGGGAAGAGTTTGCGTAGGAGCAGGTTGCCCCTCAGTCAGGCAGTCACAGATGCTTCTAGGAGAGATGTCAGCCGTGAGCTGTGGCATCCATAGCGTCTGGAGTCCACCACCGCCCAGGGTGAGACTTTGGGCAAGTCACTTCACTTCCCTAAATCTCAGTCTTGAGAGCACCCACTACAGTGAGTGTTTATACAGATTCCTTGGGGGAGCATCTGTACAGCGCCCAGACTATGCCTGGCTTCACAGTAGGATAGCAAGCCCGTGTCACTCAGAACTCGGTCATACAATTGACAGACACCCAACTCGGACTGGCTGAAACAGCACAAGCAGAAACAAAGAAAACTGTCGGCCTGTGTGACTTTAAGTCTGTTAGGCCCCATCTTCAGGCCCAGCTGGATGGGTCCAGGGCTTCAAATGTTGTCAGTACCGTGTTTGGACTCCGTGGCCCTCTTGGTCGGCAAGGTGACAGCCAGCCCCTCCAGCCCTCCCTTCTCCTTGGAGAGACAGCCCAGGCAACCCGGTGGGAAGGGAGGCTTGGGCTCCATTTGTAAAAAACTTGACTTAAGACTAAAAATGCCAGTGAGCGTGGAGAGGTGGCTACTGAAGACCATAATGCTTGTGCCACTCAGAGCCTCGCCACTGCCCCTGTCCTCTCCACACCCCAGCACGAGGAGAGATTCTCTCGCCCAGTTGTTTGAGCACATTTTAGAATTGAGTCTTACTGGCTCTGACTGGCTCCTTTGCCCAACACCTACCTAGTCACTGTGACCAGGGGAAGAGCACACCCCCACCAGCCTGGGTGATGTGGCCACCCCTAAATGTAGGAAAGGGGACCAGCTTCACCCAAATCACATGTCCAGCAGTGGGGCTGGTGTTTCTCCAGAGGAGCCGATGTGGGGAAGGGGTGGTGCTCGTCCCTAAAGAAGAGAAGAAATGCTGGACAAGCAAAGCAACCACAGATGTCCACTTCCTAGGCCTTCTGTAATAATAGCGAGTTGTCCCCTTCTTCCTGCGTCCCCTCTCCCAGCAAAGAGACTGCAGGGCAGTATTAGGCACATGCGGTTTTGATGAGAATATTTAATCATAATTCACTGGGGAAAGGATTGGCATGTAGCGTTCCTTCTCTGTCCCTGCTGGATGTCAGGGGCCTCGAGCTGTCCGCCCATCAGCTAGCTGACCCATTAACCTAAAAGTCAGACCAGACACTGTCTAGGGGCATGCAGCCCTGGGCGTGCGAGGCTGACCCCCATGTGCTCCGCAGATGGGAAGATCCGGTTGGCAACACTGGAGCTGAGCTGCCTGCTCCTGAAGCAGCAAGTCGTGACCAGCACAGGCTGCATCATAAAGGACGTGCATCTCGCCTGCCTGGAGGTGAGGGCCTCCCCACACCCTGTGCCTGTGAGCCACTGCCCCCGGGAGAGTGACAGAGGGAAGCTGGTGTCCACGGGACCGCTGAGAAGAAGCTGGGCCCGTCAGCCCTGGAGCCCACTGCGACCCACCTGTCCCCACAGAACTTCCCTCCTGAGAAGTTGGGCCAGCTTGATGAGCCCACTTAATTAGTGAATTTGGATAATTTCTGTTACAATTATTTGGCTCTTATTTTTCTTTAAGATTTAAATTTTTTTCTTTTTGTATTACAAAAGTTTTATACATATACAAATATGTACACACACGTTTCTTGATAGTTTATTGTGCTAGTATCGACGTTTATTGTTTTAAATAGCTTTTGTTCCCCCACACACTTTTTTCTGTTTATCTTAGAAAATTTAGAAAGTGCAGTTGTCAAAAGTAGCAGCTGTAGTTGATACTTTGGTATGTGTCTTTCTAGATACACACACACACTCACACATTTTTTAAAATAATTTTAAAAATAAAAGTAGAGCTATCACGAACCCATATTTTATAACCCTCGCCCCACACACGCTTAACTGTGTATTAACAACTTTCCATGTCGTCATGTTGATTGTCTATCCTCTGCCCATTTTTTATTTTGAGCTCTCTCTCCACCATTTTATAGATTAAGGATGTTAGCCCCGCATCTGTCAAAAACACTCAGATTATAGAAACTGTGATTACCCAGCTCACTTGCCTCCACGAGACCTGCCTCCCTCACGCCCTCCATCTCTTCCACAGGGTGCGAGGGAAGAAAGCGTTCACCTCGTGCGGCACTTCTATAAGGTAAATTGGCTGGGTACGGGGGACAGCAGTGTGGTGTGTGGCATGTGCAGGATTATTGTGTCTGGCCCTGCACACATAGAGGCTCCCTTGTCTTCAGTTATTTCTCTGCCACGGTGCCCATGTGAAATGCTGAAGTTCACGATCCCTGGTGGTCTCTCAGCTTCTCTGCCCATGCTCTTATGAGGACTCACCCCTAGGAAGTGAGTTTGTTTATTAATAAGATATGAATTTGTCCATTGAGGAAGTCACATGTAAATTATGAATTATATACATACCTGCACGCGTGACTAAATTATACATACGAACTGATATGCTCATGAATTATATATGCTTATACATATAAAATTAGAGTTGACTCCTGGACAACTTGGGTTTGGGGCACCCTCCCCCTGCACAGTCAAAAATCTGCAAGTAACTTTTTACTCCCCAAAAACTTAAATACCTTTGGTATCTGTGAGGTATGGGTTCCAAGACTTGCCATGGGTACTAAAATCTGAGGATGCCCAAGTCCCCTATATAAAATGGTATAGATCAGTGCATACAGTCAGCCCTCCCTCCACAGCCTCAGAGTCCCCCATCTGTGAGTCAAAAACAGTAAAGATATTTATCGAAAAAAGTCTGCAGACAATTAGACATTCATAATTCAAACCTTCATGGTTCAAGGATCAACTATACTTTTGAATTACATATGAATTGATGAATTCTTTACATATATGTTACTTATATACGTGTATGCTAAGAAATCTCATACAGTCTTCCAAACATCTATCATTAGGGTTTAGGGAGATTTGGGCGAGGACCACCACGACTTTTCAATAGCTAAAAAATTTGTAGATTTGGCTTTGAGTTTCAGGTGACTGGTATTAAAATACCTCATTGTGATGGTTTCATTTTGCTCTTAACCTTAAGGCATGGTATGTCCTTAACAGGGCTCATCATTTGTCAGCAGTAGTGGATTAACCCATATGTCAAACCATCCTTGCTTTCTGATATTTTGGCCTCCACGTCAAGTCTCTCCTGATCTTGTTAGTGATGGTTTCCCCTCACAGTCTAACTGATGGAGAGATCCCCTCAGGGGGAGTAAAAGCGTCGGTGCTGCCATTTCCTTGTTTGTCTGTGTTTCATCTTCTGAATTCTCTCAAAACTGCTGTGGATTATACGCGTATATGCAAGGAATATTTTTCTTTCCAGGAAGCTCTTTAAGCCACTGGCCATGATCATCCGTGTTTGCTGAGATAAAACCAGGTCACATAATCTGGAAATCCAGCTCTCAAGGGTCAGATGACCCCCACACAGCAGCAATATGGTGGACATGCGCAGATGAGGGTGGCACCACTGTGGGCCCCCACACCCTGGCGAGGGAAGTCCTCGTCTCCCCTTAGACCATCCCAAACCACACATGGCCACCAAGTGAGGACACATGCTCTTAGCAAAGCCCAGAAATAGGCAGAAACCTCACAGTTGCATTAGTCATATTTGAATCTCTTTCCAGTATAATTGTTCTCAGTGTATTTCCCCCCTAGAAAGCTTTCGGGTCACAAAAACGGAAGGACACATGAACAGGCACTTTCCCAGAGGGTTTTTCTTTATCATTAACAGGAGAGCTATATGCAGGTCCTTAGATGACATCATTTCGTTTAACGTCACTTCATTATAACATTAATGAGGGGAAAAAATGGATTCCCAGCCTGGACCACGGCCTGTGTGGCGTTTGCACATTTTCCCCACGTCTTTGTGGGTGTTCTCTGGGGACTCTGGTTTCCTCTCACATCCTAAAGATGTGCGTATGAGGTGAACTGATGTGTCTAAATAGTCCCAGTTTTAGTGAGTGTGGGTGTGTGTGAATGACCCTGGGAAAGAAGGGCGTCCTGTCCAGGTGGGTCCCACCTTGCGACATGAGCTGCCAGGACAGGCTCCGGCCACCTGCAACCCTGAACTGGAATAAGCAGGTTGAGAAAAAATGACCTCACTTGTTTTTATTAGTCTTTCTTAAATGTATGAATAGCTCACATTTTATTTCAGTGTTTAATATAGAAGTGTTGTGGGTTTTTGTTTAGAAGTTTGGTGGTGTTCTTGTGATCAGAAGTATGTGGTAGGAACTCAACTCTAGTTTGTATCAATTAGCCTGTAGTGAAGTTGATTTCGTCACATGCCAGCACACTTAAAGTCGCAGTTTCTCATCAGCTACGTTAAGTGAGGACTTGCTCTCTTCTGCAGATTTGTCTCTCTTGTATTCTATAAGGTTCACACCCTAAGTGGAATATCAGACGCTTTTGGGTTTTCAGGGGTTATTTCTGTGGTTATACAGCACACAAGAACATTCAAGTTTATCCATAGTTCTGATAGCTAGAAAAATGTATAAAAGATCGATTATTTTTCCCATCCCAACTCTGCATGACTCTGTGTGTGTGGGGGGGGGGTGAAGAGATTGATTCAGGATTTATGAGAGACAGCACAGTTCCAACAGTCATGTTGCATTCAGCTGAGTCTCCCCACCCCCCAGCTGTAGTCCCATCCGGCAGTGATCTGAGCCCTAACACTTACCAGCCCTGACCAACTGGCAGGCTCTGTGCTCAGCACTTAATGCGCGTTAACTCATTTCATCTTCACAAGGACCCACACAGACACGGGCAGGCATCCCAGTCTTGCAGCGAAACAAAGAGAGGCTCTGAGAGGTAAAGCTGGGCTTCGGCCCCTGATTTATGTGAGCCAAGTTCACACCCACCACCCTGTTCAGAGAGGAACCCCCTGGACAGGGTCCTCAGGCCTGCAGGAACTGCAAAAAACCCCAGTGGTGCAGCTCAACAACGAACGGAACAGGCCGTATAATTTTAGTGTTAGGCATATTTAATTCCTTTCAGACATGTGGAGCCTCACAGTTTTAACGTGGCAGCTGAGCCAGGGTCCCCCATTTCTTCAACCATTCTCGACCAAAAGAGGATCTTATACACTCGACATAGGAACCATTGTCATATCTTAATTATATGCGTTGTTATTTTCAGTTTGTGTGTCTTAATTGCCTTGACAGAAGAAATCTAACTACATGTGCTTGAAAAAGGGAGAAAAACATTGAGAGGTGCAATTCGATATCTGGGCTTTCGTTTGAGCGTGTGTGTTCGTGTGCACGTGTGCATTTTACTTCCTGGTGATTTACGAGAACTCACTAACGAGAAGCAGATGGCCCCGAAAGCCGTGAACTGGAGTCTAGAATACTTTGTTGTTTATGGAAAAGAAATATGCATAATCTCCTCTACCCTCCCTTCCTTTCCTTTTAGGGAGAAGAAATATTTTTGGACATGTTCGAAGATGAGTACAGGAGCATGACAGTAAGTGAGGGGCCAGAAGGCACCTGTGTGCCCCCAAAGCTTGCCCTGCCAGCCTGAGAGAAAGCTCTCTAACTTGGGGCTTGCTGCCTGGATGGCAGAGACTTAGGGCTGGGGAGTGAATTGGAAATGACATTCCCTCCCCCTGAGTCGGGCTGTGTTATGAGATGGGTCAGAAAGATTCTCTTTGATGTGAATAGTATTTGATTGAGGACTTACTCTATGTCAGGTGTGGAAAGCCTGTCATGTATATTAAATTTCTTAATCCCCACATCAACTGCTATCATTAGCCTCTCTTTACTGATAAGGGAATGAGAGTCAGGTTGAGTGAAGTGTCCACGTGTCCCCGGCCAGCGACAAGCTGAGCAGCTCGTTTCCCAGGCCCCTGCCCTTCTCTGTTTATAACTCTGCCTCCTTTGCCAGGCCACCAGAATGTTCCAGCATGTAGCTCCTCCTTGAATCCGCAGCATCAGCCCAGAACCTTCCCTTTCTCCATCCAGCAGGCAGAATCATGGGGAAAGACAGGTTCAGAAGATTACAGCTCTCTCTGTGGTGTTCCTTTGTCTCTGCATCCCCAGCACCTGTCCCTTAGTTGGCACACAGTAAATAGAAGACAAATGATCCTTTTCATGGACATTACTCACCAAAGAGTAAAGTGATTTGGGAAGTTTATAGTAAGCCTAAGTGTTTAAGTGTCCAAGAGGAAAAGGCGGGCGGTGTGAGTGTGGCTCCCTGGCTCCCTGGCCTGTCACCGGGCATCTGGACAGCTGGGCCCTCACCACATCCTCTCCACGGCACATCTGAGGCCCCCGCAGAGTCTTTTCAAAGGAAAAGCATCAGTTGGCATAATTCATCTGCAAAAGCGCCCAGACCTCACCGTGATATGCGGGGGTGCCTGTGAGCACCTCGCTCCCATTGCTGGCCACAGCCCCCTACTCATCCCCCAAACCCCCAGAAAAATGTGTCAGTCTTCTATTCGTTGGACCATTAATTAGAGTAGATTCAGCGGTTAGCTATCGTTTTAGCCCTGTGACGTCCCCTTCCACCATGTCATTCCCCACAGTTTGGTTTCCTGTTTGGAAATGTAAGCCTCATATGTCACTTGATGGCACTGAAAAGCTCGGGCTTCTAACCCCTGCTGAGTTTCTGCTTTTGCTACGAACTATGTGATCTTGGGCAGGATGCTGACATTCTGAACCTTGATTTTTCCATGTGTAAAATGGGGCCCAAGCCACCCAGCTGCCCAGGCTAGATGTGAAACACCTAAGGGGTGCCTCCTGTATGGTCTTTGTACAATGACTATTCAGTTTCTCTCCCTCCCACTGTAGGGAGCTTCTTGGGTTTTATTTGTCTTAATCACACGTTTATTGTGTGTCCTGCACAGTGCCTGGCACTCTAGAGAAATACAAAGTTGACACCGCCCCAGTCCTCTTGTCTGAAAGTCAATACTAAGCTCAGACTTTAGGAAACCAGCCATCAAGGTAAATGTAGCAAGTGCAGGCCCTTGGGTGCTGCTAAAGTGCTCACGGAGGCCCCTGCACTAAAGCCAGGCCTTCGCTTTTGACCATTCACTCGTTTTTCTTATCAGTTTTTCTTATCACTTCTTTTTTAATGTAAAAGGCATATGGAGCATGGCCATCCCATGTGCCTGCTGACAGCAGGCTAGAATGGGCTTGCTGGGAAGGAGCTTGAGGGCGGCGGGAGCAGAGTGGAGGTTATTTGCAAGGGTGTGAGAGGTGGGCTGTGAAAGCTCTGCTGGAGGGTCCATGCCAAGGGCAGCCCTGGGGCAGAAAACAGGGTTCCGCCACCCCTGCTCTGGGATAAAGGGATTTGCGAAGGTGAACCGAAGGCTTCTGGAGGAAAGTACCCACAGTGTCCAAAAGTAAAAGGCAGGCGGCATGCGCTGAGTGGCACCTCCGATCCCTGGCCTCACCAGGTCTCTGGACAGCCGGGCCCTCCCTACAACCCTGCCCTATTCAGTCAGGTTTATGTTACAGGAGGGACAAAAAATGTGATATGATTGAAGCCCACATTCTAAAAAAGACAAAAATAAGCTCGTGATGCTTTAAGGAGTAAAATTAATTTCATAGAAAATTCACCTTTGTGACACGTCATTCCTTTATGAAGCCAGGTAAATGAAGTCCAACATGTGTACATTAAATGACCAGTGCTGATGCGGCAAAGTGTCAGGAGGGGAGATGATGGCTTCAGGTGCCTTAGTAATCAGAGAGGGCTTCGTGGAGGTGGTGTGAAGGAGGCAGACAGCTCTGGCCCTGTCTGGCCCACTGGCTGTGGGCATACACCCTTTCTCTGAGGCCAGTGTTCTCCTCTATAATATGGGACAGCAGCAGCCCCCTCTGTCCAGTATGAGGTAAGCCCTGCAGTGCCTGGCATTTAGTAGATGCTCAATAAGTGGGTTTGTTATTTCACCCCAGGCAAGATGCTGAGGGGGCGAGGAAGGAAGGGGAAATGTTGGTCGTGTGGTAGAAGTCATAGGGGGTCTGTGTCTGGGCTGCAGTCAGCCAGCCTAGGGGACCTGGATCCAGTCCTTGGCTTCTCTGAGTCTGTTTTCTCATTAGCAGATAGGGAAGCATCCCCTCTGTGGTTGTTGGGAGCATGACACAGGACCGTACATGCAAAGCCTTTAGCCTGTCCTGTAGGCAACACTCCTTAGATGGAAACTGCCTTCACTGGGACTGTTGTCATCATTCCCAGAAGTACAAAGAGAAGGAGGCAGGCAGCAGTCAGGGACACACATAGGCAGACCACCCTAAAGAGACTATTGTAAAGGGACCGGTCTCCTTCCCAAGGACCCCACACCCTGCTGCTGGGTGCAGGGGATGAGGATGGAAAAGCAAAGGTTTTCATAGCAAGGAGGCCATTTCTCAAGAGCGTGTAAGCTGTCACTTCAAACGGAAAATGCACCTTAGAAAACAAAAGGCACTTCTCTCCCAGGCCTTCCTGCCTCGAGGCTCCCCCTGAGCCTTAATCCAGATTTTATGTGCTCATTTTCTATGTGCATGCGGGCCTATGTGACCCTCCCGGTCCCCTTGTCCCTTCAGTGAGGTCTCCTGTGATGTCTGTCTTCTAGATGAAGCCCATGAACGTGGAATATCTCATGATGGATGCCTCCATCCTGCTGCCCCCCACGGGCACGCCGCTGACAGGCATAGACTTTGTGAAGCGACTGCCATGTGGTGACGTGGAGAAGACCCGGCGGGTGAGTGAGTGCTGGACCACTCCCAGGGTAGGGACGGATGAGGCTCCGATGGGGTGAAGGGCCCCCCCCCATCCCACACAAGTTCAGATAGTGGGTAGACAGACAGCACCTCCCCACATCCTGCCACCAGGCGAAACTTCCAAAGCCTGCTTGCTGCCCTCTGCCAAAGCAGGGATTGAAATCCCATCGCACCTGGCACCGGATGTGGGTTGCAGACAGGCTGCGTTCACGGCTGGTGCAGGCCACCCCTGAGCTCTGGGGGAGGAGGAAGCCTTGGGGCTGGGCTTCTAAAAGATGCGGGGGAGTGAGCAGCGTCACCATCAACGCAGTGCAGGTGAGGCTGGTGTGAAATCTTAGCCCAGATCGGCTCAGGACTCGCGGAGATGGTGCAATGTTAAGGTATCTGCGTGATCTCGGGGTGAGGCACACGCAAACGAAATGGTAATTCTCGCCGGCCTGCCAGACGTGAGCGAAGGGCAGACTAGTTCTCAGAACCCAGCTGGAGTGTGTGCTTCCGTTATCAGCGCCTTTTTTTTTTTTTTTTTCTGAAACAGTCTCGCAGGGCTGTTCATGGTATTTTATCTCCCTCATAAGATCACACTTTCTTTCTTAGAAAGTACCAGAACCTTTTCCTAGAAAATCATTCCCTGGAGACGTGAATGTTAGTGGATAAATGAGTGGAATTCATTGAACTCAGCTCCCGTTATCAGCCTGCATCTTCTTCTGAATTCATCCCAGTGAAACCAGAGCAGCTGAGGTGTTTAAGTTTGGGATCATGAGAAGCGGGAGGGACCTGCTAGATCCACCTCAGGCCGGAGGGAGGAAGCTGGCGGGGCAGAGGAAGTGGGACACACGTGTCTTTAAGTCAATCCACATTCCCCGCTATCTGACCAAACCCGCAGGCCTCACCACAGGGCCCGCCCTGGCCTTCCCCGTGCTCCCAGCCAGTGCTGCAGGCCCTGCGGTGTGCACACAGCTATGTTTGTGGGTGGCAGTGTTTGCACTGGGCATTCTTGGTGTCAGCTTTTATAAGGGGGCTGGTTCTGACAACTGGCTCCGTGACGTGGGCATGCTCACCCTCAGCCTTGGGTCGGCCTAAGAAGTGCTCCCTAGCAAAGTGACAGCGAAGCTGTGCACCTAGAGGGGCCGCAGTGTCCCCAGGCCGGGAGGACTCTGTCTCCGCAGTCCTCTTCGGCCTATGAGCACTGAGAGCCGCCGCACTAGGTCGCACCTACCTGCTTTCTGGGTCACAGTCCGTCAGGTTTCTTCACACTTAGGTGAGCACCTGGTCTTCGTTATGTAGTGGATTATTCATAGCAGTTCTTCATGTGAACTTCCTCAAGTGATTCCACAACGATCCTAGGAGACCAGCACTATCATCCCCAAGTTACCGAGGAAGACACTGGGGCACAAAGAGGTCAAGTAGTTTGCTCAAGGTTACCTAGCTAATAAGTGGCAGAGCCACGGTTCAGCCTACGGGATGTGACCTCCAAAGTTTATACTCTCAGCCACACTGACCCGCTGCTCTCCACTGCTATTTATTAGCCCTCCTCAGTGCTGGACACCAGGGACTTAGAAAACACAGCCCCAGTCCTCAAGGAATCAAGAGTCTCAAGGGGGAGGTGAGAAGAGGTAGCATTAATCCTTGTGGCTGGGGCCTGAGGAAAGGAACATGGCATCAGGCCCCTAATCCTACCCGGTGAAGAAGGCGGAGCAGGCCCCAGAGGGATGCGGCCCTTTCCGGGGCACTGTGGCTGGAGCCAGAACGAGAGACATGTCATAGGAAGGGATGAGTCTGGAGGGGCTGGAGGATCTGGGTCTCGGGCGGCCTTGGTATTGTTAATGGATTCCAACATGCCCTGCTGTCCTGGGGCAGGAGGTCCTGATCCACAGGAGAGAATGGGAGGATTCGGGGATGAGGCCCATGGCAGAGGGAGAGCTCCTCGGGCTTTGGGGTCCCTTCTCCCTTCTGAGCCACTCTCCCCATCTAGAAAGCAGTGTGTGCCAGAGTTATTGTGAGGACTCAGTGACAGGAAGAAACACGGAAGGCCGGCAGCAGTTCTCAATCGCAGGGCTTTGCTTCTTCCCAGTGCCCCTCACCTATCACTTAGGTGCAGATACCTAGGGCTCTGCTGCCCACCCCCCTGGCCGCAGATGACATGCATGGTCCAGATTGCTAACTGAAGCACAGACAGAGCTCCTGGGGATGTCCCGACTTCTCTGGGGGCTCTCAGTCAGCCTTTGTCCATGTGACAAGTTCATAAAAGTGACTCTCTTGTCCCGGGGTCCATGGGTTTAGAGCCACAAAGAAGGTGGTAGAGTGATATAAAACAGGGCTGGCAGGGCTGGCCACCTCCAACCAAAGCCATCCACCTAAGAGAAGCCTCCCTTTGTGACTTCAAGAATCGTTTTTTGTTTGTTTTTGTTTTCTTTAAGTATAGTCGTCATACTTAAAGTATTACATTAGTTTCAGGTGTACAATACAGTGACAAAAGCCATCTCCGAAGGGGAATTTCCACCACCCACCTAGGTCCCGTTCCTGTTGCAAGGCAGCTGTTTGGAATGCTCCAGAAACTCAGCTCCCGAGCCCATCCCAGACATCAGAACAGAGCAGTGTGCTTTGAATTTGAGCTTAAGGAAGTGTATGGTTTAGCAAGCAATTGAGGGCTTATGTGGTTTGTTTCAAGTTCTTTGCTTCTGTCCAAATAACATTCCATTTCATCCTTTTGGATTCAAAGGTTTTCTTTTTCTTTTTTCTTTTTTTTTTTCCTACCAAGTAGACTTTCCTAGCTTTTAGGAGGCTGAGCCGTTTCAGAAATCCCACCCTTTATTTTCCTTAAGGACTTGTCAGAAAAGTTCAAACAACCCTGACTAGTAAATCGTTGCCAACTCGTAAGACATCCCTGATTTCTGGACTTCACATGACATCGAGAGAGATAAAGTTAATTAAGAAATAAACAAGTGTCCAGTTTGATATCAGAGGGCAGGAAAGGCTCCGAAGTAGAGAGGGGTGGCCCTTCTTTAGAAAGAGAGTGGTCGGGAAGGGTGTTCCACCAAGGCTGACATCTGAACTGAACCTGAAGAGTGAGATAGCAAGGTTGATATGCGAGCCAGAGGCGCTTCCCAGACAAAAGGAGCAGTGAGTGCAAAGCCCATAAGGTGGGACAGCGTAGGGTCACTAAAGAGTAGGGTCACTAAAGAAAAATGAGCAGAGGGGAGAGGAGGAGCGGTGGGGACAAGAGAGGAGGGCAGCAGGGCCTTGCAGGCCATGGGGAGGCAATAAAGTCACGTTTTCCCTCTCGCATTTTGCAAGTTACTGTTTGTTCTTTCATTTGACATATTTGTTGGGTGTTTTCTAGGTGCCATATACCGTGCAAGATTTAAGAATAGGCAGTGAACAAATAATATAAAATTAAAATGAAACCTAAATAGCAAGAGTGCCACTAAGCTGTGGCAGCGGACGGGGCCCACACTACCCTCTGCGGAACAGCCCACACAGGTCCCAGCTCTGAGTTTAGCAGCACGTAGAGGCAGCACAAGCATCATGATTCGGTTTTTCATTGATTTCCTACCTTATGGGAAAGTTAGGAGGTGCAAACCTTACAGAGGAACAGAAGGGAAATGCGTGTTGAAAGGAGAGTCATTGGAACTGCTGGGGTCGAAGGAGAGCTGCGAACAGGAACACAGGCTTGGGCCAGACTCACCCCACGTGTGGGGACAATTGAGAGCAGCAGTTAAGAGAGAACAGGCTCGTGAGTCAGACCAACCAAGGTTCCGTACCAACTCTAGCTGTATGACCTTGAGCAAGTTACTTGACCTTCTTAAGCCTCAGCTCCCTCGTGTGTTATGCCTTTCGGTTCTTGTCCAAGGTATACGAGAGAGTGACTGTGAGGTGACAGGCTCAGTGCCTAGCACACAGTAAATGCTCAGATGCTGGCTGAACAGCAGTGGAACATTCTAGCATCTTAGGTGGGAAAAAAATAGTCTTTCATGGCCTTAATCTCCTGAAGTTTAAGCTAGAGAAAAGAGAGATAGGAAGAGGATTTCGTAGTGAATAGTAAAATCTGAATATAAGCCTCTAGTCGTATGTAGGAATCTTGGAAACCATTATGAAATAAAGGTATTTGCACGAAGTTTTATTTATCCCTGCATTCTTTTTCCCTGTTTTCTTATAAAAGCACATTTTTGTGTGTGTTTATTAGTATCGGCCTCGAGGAAACAGGATATTTGGCTTTACTTTTCAGATTTGTATTCCACATTAAAGAAAATACAATAGCATCTCATAAGGTTTCAAAAGTGGAAAGAACTTTCCATGATTTCATCACCCTAAACAAACAACACTTAGACACTTTTTGACTCCTCCCTATTTTTTGCAAATACATCTCTTCATGGTTGCAGAGAGAGCGTACCATGACCTTGCTTTATCCTCACCCCCTTTTACTCCATTGTAAAGCAAGAAGTTTGCCATGTAATAATACGGTTTTAATAAGTCTAACTTCTTACTGGTACAGAAAAGTTGATCTGCTGACTTCTGCCATCATTCACTTAGGCATTTTCCTGCTGGTGGACATTTTGGTTGCTTGCAGTATTACATTATTTTCAACTAAACTGTAATGAGCAGCTTCACAAATACAGTGTTTTCTTTCTTTTGGCTTATTTCTTTAGGATAAGTTCCCAGAAGTGGAATTTCTGGTTCAAAGGGTATGAACATTTTTTGTGTGTGACTCTCTGCATATTGCCAGATTGCTTTCCCCATGGGCTGCGCCCACTTTAAACTGCTTCAGCACTCTGTGCACGGCCACGTCCACGGCCTCGGTGGGCTACTAACCCTGAGTGATTGTCGCCTAAACTCAGCAAGGGATGCGGGGGAGAGAACTGCATCAGCATTCGATCCGGGACCAGCTCCAGGGCTCGGTGTGTCACCTGCACTGTAACCAGGGGTGGTGGGTCCCCATTTCTAGAGTTTGAGCCTGGGCCTATGTAATTCACAGGACTCACCTGACCCCAGGTTGAGCCAGGTCTGCCTGAATCTGAAGCCGTCCTCCCGCCCTACTCATTGGACTCCTTCTCTAGGACTCTCCATGCCAGAGTTTGCTCCTAAGTGCATTGAAGCAAACTGGAGAAGTCTCTTCTTGATATTGGAGCTTAGTCAGTAGTCAACCCCTTTTAAATCTAATCATAATCTGTTCTTTCAGAGTCTGTCTTCCTGGAATTCTGTGGAAGCATCTGAAAGAATGATATTTCCTTTTTCATAATATTTTTTGATTTGCATGTTTATTTAGCAAAGTAAAGAAGGCACTTAATAAAAGCCTGGGTCCCAAGCCTCAAATCTGTTGAAGGCAAATGCTTGTGGTTGGACGAACATAGACTTTGGAGTCCGATTATTAATTGAGTCACATTTGGGCGGACTGCCTGGGTTTTGGAACCCTGTGGGTCATTAAAAGACTTGAATGAGATGACATAGTGCAGCCCCGACCCGTACTCAGCAGGCCATGGGTAAGCAGAGGACCTGGCCATTGTTTTAGGGATGAGTTTGACAACCTTTATCCTGGTATCTTTACCTTCCTTTTGTGGATTCTTGGAGTTGTGTCGCTGGTCAAAGTGCCTGCCAGACCCTGTAGCACCCTGTAGGAGCCCAGCTTTCACCCAGGTAGAGCACCTGGCCCTGTGGGAATCTGCCTTCCTCGCGTTCATGGGCGTGGACTTCTTTTGAGCTCTTCTTTCTCTTAAAAATTGGGGCAGGAACCAGGAAAAGTATTATTGGGGGGTTTATTTTATATGTTTTGTATTCTGCTTTATATTTTTTATTATTTTATTATTTTGTATTCCTGGAAATAGCTTCCCTTTGTTGTTTGCAAAGCAAAAGCAGATGTTTTACCAGAAAGGTCTACATTAGGAACCAGATTCCAAACTCCTTTTATATTAGAAGGTTTCTGGTTTTCAGAGAAATGGGCTGTAGAAAGCTACACACATTTCTCTTTCTACATCCCCTGACTAGAGTCCTGCTTGATTTCTCTGCCTTCATAACCCCAAGAGGAAAGTTTGGGGTTTTTTTTAAATTCTACTTTATTATTTATTATGATTTATGCCTACAGTACCCCATCTTTCTTGGTGGTCTCCCATCCAAGTACTAACCAGGCCCGACCCTGCTTAACTTTCAAGATCAGACATCGGGATTGTTCAGGGTGGCATGGATGACCGTAGACCATGGATTGTGGCTCCACTGGGGCATGAACCCAGGACTTTCTGTGTGTAAAGCAGACGTGCTAACTGCTACACTATGGAACCACATCCGGGAATGGATTTTTGACAGAAATCAAGCATCTGCTCAATATGGTCCTGACTGTGATGGGCCTTTCTCCTCCTTTTTCTCTCATCTCCAAAGTCATGACTCCCTATTCAAGAGCTCAGACTATTTAGCTCAAGTGCCCACCCACATCTTGGGCTTTCTGTACTTGGGCTGGTGCGGGCATTTGATTTTCCATGTGAGCTTGATTAAGTGACACAAATATTAAATGTTCTCGGGTCCCAACCCCGGCTCAGCCACTCATCAGCCACGTGAACTTAGATTGCTCTGCCTTTCTCAGCTCCCTTTCTCCCTGCATAAAATCTTGACATTGCAATAAGGTGCCCACATTGTCTGGCACACAGTAGGAACTTCGGAAATAAAAGCTATTTCGATTTTTTTAAATGAAACTCTCTCTCCTGATTGTTTCGGTTGTCTTTATGAAGACTGTACCTTAACAAACTAAGACCAGAGCAGCACTAACGCTGCCACCACCAGCACCACCATCATCTTTATTATAATATAAAAGCTTATCTTTCTCTAGTGCTTATGGTTCACAAAGGGGAATCATGACCTCAGAATAGGTGCAGGAAGTAGGATTGTTCTTCTGGTTTTCTACATTAGATTAATTAGCCAAGTGTCCCATGGTTCCAGGCCAAGGCGGGATTAGGATTAGACTTGCCGATGGGCATCCTTGCTGCCTGGGTTATCAGGAGCCAGTACAAGCCTGGCTCCTTGCAGGCAGTAATTTGTCTCTTCCTCGTTTCGGGAGGCACCTTGTGGTATAGAGGCAGCCTCTTCTCTCAGCTGGCCACACCTGCAGCCCTCAGAACTGTAAACAAGGAGACCCAAAGTGGGCTGGAATTCATCTTTGTGTGCTGACCAGTGGCGACAGTGGTTTGTCCCCATGCCCTCCCCCATGCCCAGCTGTCAAGTGATTGGAGTAAAGGATGGCCACCCCTTTAGAGAACACACTCCACCAGCATTATCTCAGAACTTCCTAGCAGCCCTGAGAGGTGCCACCCCCATTTCACAGGTGAGAAGAATTGAAGCACACAGAGGCCAGGGGCCATGCCCGTGGTGGAGCTGGTAGTCCAGGTAGCCCTCGCATATCCGACTCCAAAGCTGTTTCCCTCAGACGCACACCCTCAGGCAGGCCAGCCAGCCAGCCAGGGTCAGGGATAGGGGCCTGGAGGTGGCCCTTCCTGCAGGCTGGCTACCCTGCCACTTCTTGGTCTCTGGTTGGTGGGCAACTCACCACCGACCTAGGACCCCAGGGGAGGGTGCCACCAGGGCAAGCTGGCCCCAGGTGAAGGCTGCTTTCTACACAAACTTTTCTGGCTTCCGGGGCCTGGGATTCTGCTTTTTTCTGCTTTCTGGAAACATCCAATGGCCATGCTGGATTCCGCCCATACACCTCTTGTATGAGCCAGGAATCCCAGTGCTGAGAGGGCCACTCTGCCTCCAGAGAGCTGTCTGGGGAGGCCTGAGAGGCACTCGACACCAACGTCACTGCACACCTGCCAGGTGCCAGGTCCGCTTTCCCGTCAGTGGCACACCCCTTATTGTAAGGCCAAGGGCCCAAGGCTCCAAGGTGAAGGGGCTCATCCAGGGAGGGGCAGGGGCAGGGTTTCACTTGAGTCTGATCAGCTCTGAGCCCCACCAGCAACCACCCCCTTCTGTCTCTGCTGCCCCTAAATTGAAACCCTCCCTCATGATTTGGATTTCCAAATTCCACACTGCTTTGGCTAGAAGACTCCTGTTTCTAGCCCTCCCTGAGTGTGTGGCCTGGGGCAGGTCATGTCGCCTCTTTGGGTGTCAGTGCCCTGGATTCAGAGTGGGGCTGCCTGCTGAGCAGGGGTGTCATGAAGGTCACATGACACTAGGGAAAAGGGCCAGGCAAATGACAGGTGCTCAGTCAAGGTCAACTGGTCGAAACCTGAACCCATGGATAACTGGAGGCAAAGCACCAGAACCATGACACTGGGAGAAGGGGAGAGGCGGGCTTTGTTTTGTTTGTTTGTTTGTTTTTTGTTTTTAACTAAGTGTCACAGTGTGATTTCTCCATGTGGAGAATCTCACCGAAACGACTGCTGTCTCACCCTCTGCTCTCTGCACTGCTCATCCAGGCCATCCGAGTGTTCTTCATGCTCCGTTCCCTGTCACTGCAACTGCGAGGGGAGCCCGAGACCCAGCTGCCACTGACGCGGGAAGAGGACCTGATCAAAACCGATGATGTCCTAGATCTGAGTGAGTTGGCCTCCGAGGCACAGCAGAGGGGGACACGCCATGCTGACTCACACGTCACTGGGAGGGTCAATGTGTAACTTGCATTTTGTACTGTGGTTGATCTGTGACCATGAGCTAACAGTATACATGCCTCACAAAGCTTTCAAAGAACGGGCCCTAGATTGTGGGCATCTCGAAATCAGCCTGAAGGTTCTACTGTCTGGAGTCCAGGCAGAGCTGTGCAGCTGACTTGCTGAGATATCTGTGCAGGGGGCTTGGGGGTCCTTGGCCTCCAGGATCCCTGCCCTCCATGGAAGCATAGCAGCATCAATTTGATTGGTTTTGGGTATTAAGCATTTTCTGTATGACTCCAGCAATGAAAGTATTCTGCTGCTAATTTTAAAAAAAGGCTCGCAAAAATGCAAATCACCAGTGTTTAGATAAAGACCAAGGCTTTGAGGCTGGAGAACCATGCGCTCAGCCTGTACCTTGAGCTGTTTACTTAACCATGCAGTGTCTTTGTGCTCGCCCCTGCAGCAGGAGGCTGAGACTTAATGAGACAACAGGCATATTGAGTCATGTTCCTGTAACCCTACGCGTGTCTGTATAGCTCTTTCTCTCCTCCATTTGCTATGGAGTAGGTAAGATGGTCTTCTTAGAGGCCTTGTGGTATATTAGGACTCTTTGATCATAAAGGACAGAAAACCCAGCTTAGGCTGGCTTAAGGAAAAAGAAAGGGGAATCGGCCAGTGTCACTGGAAAGTCTACTACCTTCAGGAATGGCTGGATCAAGGTGCTCAAGCAGTGTCATCAGGAAGCTACCACCCTCCATCTGTCAGCTCTGCTTTCCTTTGTTCTTTTGTTCTGTCTTCATCTGCAAGAGGGCTCTCACCAGGTAGTGACAGTGGCCATCATCAGCTTCGAGATATGCTGAACCAGCTAAGCAGCCCTGACAGAAACAGAGCTTCTCATTCCCTTTTATAGAAGTTCAGGGCAGTGTTCTCATTGGCCCCGCTAAGGTCATATGACTGTCCCTGAACCAGTCAGTGGTCAGAGGAATGAGACTCACTGATCTGCTAGGCTGCAGTCACATGCCTGGCCCCAGAGCTGGAGGTGGGGCCTGTTCCTTTTGAGGCCTGTCACCTGAGAGTGAGGAAGAAGGCTCTCAAAACTCACAAAGAAGAAATAGGGAAGTGGGAACAGCAGATGGCCATGTGTATAGTGAAGAGAGAGTCCTTGTTGTTTTGAATCAGCTTTATTGAGGTATAGTTTACACCCACAAAATTGACCAACTTTAGTTTATAATTGAATGAGTTTTGACAAAACTATTCAGTCGTGTGACCAGCAGTCGTGATATAGATTCACTGAGGTTTGGCTTTCGAGCTTTGTATTCCCTGAGCAAATGACTTAAACTCCCCGTGTCCATTTCCTGCCTATAAAATGGGAATGATCTTCTGTAATAATGGGGTGACACATGCGTGAAATATAACATGAAATATAACGTGACCAAGCATAGCACCTAGTCTGTATCTGTTCTCAGTAAATTGTAGCCAGTACGCCCATTAATTAAATGAGGTGACGTGTATAAAGAGCAGAGCACACTGCCTGACACATAGTGGAGTGTCAGTAAATGATCATTATGGTTTAACTCGTCGTCAGTCTTCTTTTTCTACCTTGCCTATGTTCTGTTTTCCTTCTCTTTCTTGGAAGAACAAAGAAGCTATGTCCCTTCTGTGCTCTATGCCCATCTCCTTTGGCCCTTTACCCTTGAGAGATGGCCACAGGGATTTCTGTAAGGGTAGAAATTGATCGAAGTTGGCTGGAGAGAACCATAACCAGTCTTTTTCTGATTCAAGGAAAGAGAGGGAAACAGCTTGCTTTAAAAGAGAGGGCCACTCCATCAGGGCAGCAAGAATGTTTATATCTGTGAAATGAAATTATGCTGGGAATTCACATTTCTTCCCCTCCCAGGAATGGCTACTGAAATATAAGTTAAAAGTATTTCACTTATCCATTTTAATTGATTGGCTTAGTAGTCGAGGTCACTTAACTGAGCCTTTTTGTGTAGTTGGCCATTAGGAAAGGAATGACTGTCTCTCTTTACCCAGCCTGATTGCTGAAGAGGGGCTGTCCAGAAAATCTAGGAATTATGGGCTTTGCACACACATGGTCTAGAGTAAGGTTTGCATGTGTTGTTAACCTTTTTTGTGTATGTGATTGTTTTTAAATAAATACTGGAGCTTCTGACCCTTATTGGGGAAAAATTAGTATGCTTTGAGTTGCATAGAATGCCTTCTTGAATACAAAATGAAGGAAGCATTGTTACGTAAGTACAGGCATTCATACTTGCAGAATGATTGGAAGCTGGGATACTTCTCATGAGCTTAGCTTTTTGCCTTTGTGACCAAAAAAAAAAAAAAAGCTGACTCAAGGAGAAATGTTTGGGGTTGGGCAACTTTTATCTAAGGCAAGATATGGTCAGATTGGCTTTAAAGGAATGCCAGTCACACAGCAGGAAGAGGTGACTTAGAGTGTATTTACTGAACTTGTCATGCTCTGATAAGGAACCACAGCATAACAGTACTAGGAAGCCACCTCACCTGTCTGCTGACCAGCAGCAGGCCTCTGGGCCAGGTGTGGCAGGTGAGCTGTAGCGGTGTGGCTTCTGACAACATCAAAGACGCAGTCACCCTGCCAGCATCCCTCAGAAACAAGCAAACTGTGTTTAAAACTGTATTTGTTTTCACTGGAAAGGAGAGTGGTGTGGAGCAGAGGTCACAAACCGGCAGCTGTGAAGAAGGGAGGGAGGGACAGAGGGAAGAGGAAAAGGGAGGGGGAAGGGGAGGGGAGATAGGTAAGACTAGGTAAAGTAGATTAAACTTTTTAGAGAGAACAACATGAACCTCCATATACCCAGGTTTCAGCTTCAACAGTTGTTATGCTTTTGCTAAGTCTCATTTTACCTGCCCCACCATGTCCTTTTTAAAATATTCCCTCTGTGTCCAGTGTATTAAAATGAACGGAAGACATCTATCTGTAAATGTTTCTCCGTAACAGATAAGGACTTCATTACTCTTCTTAATTGGATTGGTTGCCACCATAGCTAATTGTGAGCTTCTCCAGCCCAGGGGGCAGGGGGGAGGGGGGACAACCCCCAGACATAGCACCTGTGTTCTCCTGCGTTCTGGCATCCTGGCCCCATTGACATATGATTTTGTGGTCCCTGGTGTAGTTGGAAATAATCAGCTCTGTGATCTTTCTCAGAGTCTTAATGCTTGTGAGGCCCAGCAGTGGCCTTGCTAACTTTAAAATGGTCCTAAAAAGTTTTGCAAAGGCTGTTGAAGATCAAATGAGACCATGCACATAAGGCACAGAGTGCCATGCTTGGCGCAGAGTAGGCACTCAGTGAATGAGAGCTGGCCATCACCCTGTTACAGCTGCTGAATATCAAGATACAACTCTCCATGTGGGGTGGCAAGGGGTGGGCGTTTTCTGTCTTGACAACAATTTGAGGAACATACCTTGAATTGTTCAAATCAGTCCTTAACTCATGTGACAATGACACTGTTTTGTGGGGTATGAAACAGCTCTGGCTGCTTGGACCCCATCTAGGCAGGGCACTCTGTACCTTCATGAACAGGCCTACTGAGGACAAATAGGCTTCCAGGAGAAGCCAGGCTTCACCTGGACTGGCACTGGAGCCTTCGGAAAGGAATCTTGCCTATTTCCACAGGCAATCACAGCAGGGGAAAGCGCCCCATTATCCAGATACCCTAAGGAGTTACCAGGCAACCAGGCATCCTCAGGAAGCTTCCGGTTTCCTTCCCAGCCAATCCACGGGGGCTCTTGACCTTTACATAAGCCATACCATGTGCCACATGCACCTAACCTTGTATTCTGATTTTTAAATCCATTTATGAAATCCATTCAGCGAAATACATCCGTTCATTCAAGTATGTATTGAGCACCTGCTGTATGATAGGCACAGTGCTAGGAGCAGGGATGTGATAGTAAGCTAAAGCCAGGCTGGTCTCTGCCCTTCTGCTTCCAGTTGGGGCAGGGGAAAGGAACGGGGGGAGATAAGGACGTAAATAGACCTTCATAGGATTGCTGAGATAGCTCTGTGGAGATGATGAACAGGGTCCCGTGCTAGGGAATAACTAGGAGAAAGGACCTCAGAGGCTGGTTAGGGAAGGCCTCTCAAGAGGGCCATGCAAAGGAAAGACTAGAAGATTCTATGAGAAAATGAGAAAAATGAGGCCTGCCACTTTGAAGGGATGGCAGGGGTGAGGCTGGAAGGTGGGGGTAAGCTTGGATCCTAAAGGATCCCAGGATCCTAAAGGAAGCTGGCTTGGCTGGCAAGTAAGGAGCAGTGGGGAGAAGAGCTGAAATGAACCCCTCAATTCCAATGCAGGAAGCTATCAGACGGTTCCTGCAAGGACATCTGTCCTGAAAGTGTACTTCCAGAACCAGAACTTCAGGTCAGACCATCTCAGCAGAGGCCTGTGAGCCATGTCGAGGGGCTAGAGAGGCCACGGAGCATAGTGGTTATGAGCGTGGCGGTCCTGGGGGCAGACGTGCCCGGAGTGAAGTCCCACCCTTGCCCCTTGCCTGCACAGTGCATGGTCTTCGACAAGTGACTTAATCTCTTGGAGCTTCACTTTCTTCACCTGTAAAATGGGAGTTCTTAGGAGGAGTAAATTAGTTAATATGTGTGAAGTGCCCAGAACAGTGCTTGGCACAATTGCAAGGAGGCCATGTAGGAGGTTGTGGCCAGGGGCTGATGACAGTCGGGAAAGGAGGATGGGGACACAGTCTGAGGACAGCATTCGGTGACTGACCTTCCATGATGATTCTGGCAGTCCAGCTTTACTCTGGGTTCTGAGCTTGGGGACAATCCTGGCATCAGGGGGTTGGTGGACAGTGATTCTGTAATCCCAGGGTCAGCCTTGAGATTGTCGAGACGAGCTGGCTGGCGAGGTGAGGCCCCAGCACACAGCTTGTCTGAGATGTCCAGGGAACAGGTTGGAAGCCCCTTTCCTCCTGCCTCATAGGCTGTTTTCCACATTATCCCAAGATTTCAGAGTTCTCGTATCTCACATAATGCTCCATTGACGGAGATGTCTCATGTAACCATTCTGTGGTTGGTGGCACTTCCACGTTTGCTCTGTTATAACCAAGATAGCTGTTCCTCAGAGGAGCCCCGCACAGCTGTGAGAATCCTAGCTCATGAGGTCTGGGGGAGAGGGCCAAACCTCCAGAAAGAGGTCCACGGATAAGCAGGCCTCTGTGCTCTAGGTCTGATTCCACGCCAGGCTGGATGCACTTGCCAGGGTCTGGGGGCCTGGAAGAGATCCATCGCCATATAGAGCCGTGGTTCCCAGTGGTTCCCGGACCTTGGGACTTCACAGCCCAATGAAATGCCAAAACAAATAAAACCCAAAAACGCCTCCAGGGATAGGATTGCCAACCTTTATTTCACCAAATAGTCATGTGTGAAAGAAAAAGCACTTATGAACTATTATTTCATGAAAGAAAGGACACTGTTAATACCAGATAAATAGGAAGGACACCTTTTCAGAATGAGGGGCAGTGGAACTGTAGGCCCACATTCTGTGCTTTAATGGGGTGCTTAAAATAAAGTTGAGTGCAGACCAATGACAAGAGCGAGAGCCAATGTCTCTGTCTTTTCTAGTCTAGTCTTGTGGGGGAGGCAAACACTGATCACAGTATGACACAGTCCAAAGTCAGATGCCACTGTGCTTCGCACTGTGGGAGCAGTAATGGGGACGGGGGGCGGGGGAGGTGGGTATTGGCCTGCCCAGATGTCGGGAAAGCTTCTGGGGGAGCAGCGATCTCTCTGCAGACTGGATGTGGATGTGGGTGCCAGGAAAGGGGCCTGGCAGAATCAAAGGTTCTGGGGCCAATGGGGAATTGAGAAAGATGACAGACAGCCATGTGGCAGGGCAGAAGAAGCACGGCAGCGATGAGATAAGGCTCAGGGGATTGCCCGATGCGCAGGCCTCATAGACGTACCAAGGATTTGAGTTTTATCCTAAGAACAATAAGAAGAGTTGTTAACCAGGTCACATCAGATTTGGACCACCGAGGGCCCCCTCTGGCCTCAGTGTAAAGAGTAGATTTGTAGAGTTGTAGCGGGAGGGGATAGTTACAGCAGGAAGCTCCCTTGGGTGGCCAGGCATGCAGGACCTGTCCTGCAGGAGTGTCCAAAGGTGATGCCCGTGTGTTTCTTGCACACCCTGGTTTTCTCCAGTGAATTGTTCTTGGGCGCTGCCGTGTTCTGCTCTGTGACCTGGGTGCAGAGACACTTAATGACACAGAGACCCATCCTGTTTGGTCCGGCTTGCTCCCTGAAACTCAAGCATCATTCCTTTGAAGTTAATGATTCACAATAATACTATTTCAGTTGTGCTCATCCCCTGGCAAGGCAGGCTGCTGTGGACCTTCCCTCTGCTCGCCTTCTGGCTGTTTCTAGCCCAGGACCTGCCTCTTTAAGAATGGGTGTAGTGGAAGCCCTGGGTCTCAGAAAAATACAGGCGTTAGAAGAGATCTGGCATCTGGATCCCAGCTCTGCCTCTTTCTTGCCGTGTGACCGTGGACAAATCGATTTGCCGCTCTGAGCCTCAGTTCCCTGATTGATAAAACGAGAGTAGTAGTGCCCACCTGTTGGCACATAGCCCACAGATGTAGTTTGGTGGCCGATAGAACATTTGCGAGCAAATTTTGTGTTAGTTGCCAACATTTTAAACTCAGGATATTTTATTGTTCAACACCAGATATCTATCACTTTGGAAATGGGATGGGCTGGCCCCGTGGGGCCTCTGTCCCCATAGGTAGCAGTTGGCTGCCTCTCTTTCCTGGGCATGCACCCTTTTCACCAGCTCGCCCTGTCTCCAGCCACGAGCCTCCGCCTACCCCCAGACCTGACCCAGCTGCCTGCACAGCATCTCACGCCGACCACGAGCACACGGCCTGCAGTGGAGCTCCATCCTCCCCACAAACCCGCCTCCTGCAGCCTTCCCATTTCCCAGTTGGTGGCAGTTCCCGTCCTGGTGTCAAAAACTTTGGACTCATCTTGACACTATTCTTTCCCTCAAGTTCAACTTCCAGTTGGTTAATACACCTATTCAGCTCCTCCCTCCATCTAGATCCAGGACCTGACCATCACTCCCAGCCCCGCCCCTCAGCACCTGGATTGTGCTGGCGTCATCTTTCACCTAGATGGTTGGAATAGCCTCTTAGTCACTTGCTTCTGCCTTGTCCCCTACAGTTCTTGATACACGGCTCTTAAAATATGTCAGATCATTTCCTCCCTTCACTCAAAGTAGCTTTCATCTCACTCTGCCTAAAAGCAGAGACGTGGTGACTTCCGAGGCTGAGCATCCTCTGGCACCACCTGGCGCTCTCTGCTTTCTTGCTGTTCTTCAGACACACCAGGCATGTTCCCACCACAGGGCCCTTGCTCTGCCTGTGTCCCCCACCTGCAAACTGCTCCTTCAGCAGACAAGTGCAGCTGTGGCCATTTACTAGGCCACAGAAGCCCACGTGCTCCACATTCTCAGTCCGCGTTTGAATTCTGGACCAAGTCCCCCTTTTCTTGTTTGTTGATAAATGTGAGTGCGAATGTCACGAACAACCTTGCAGTGTTCCCCGTTTCCTCAGCTCCTGTCACTCCCTGTGCTTCGTCCCAGTGACCTTGGCAGGTGGGAGTTTTTAGGCCAAGCAGAGGTCCCTGGCTGTATGTATTCATCTGATGGTCTTGAGATTCGTTTCCAGCAAGAGCGCTATGAAGCCCAAGCAAGTTGTGGTTTGATTGTAAGCCCGTGACAATGTGAGCTCATTGATTTGCTTCTCTTACAAGACCAATGATGGTTTTGTGGTCCTAGCTGTCAGTTCTGGAAAATTCTCTATGTTGCCTTAGTTTGCTAATGGCCCAGTCATTGTCACGTGTCTCATCCTGGTGAAAATGAGAGAATAGTAAAGTAGTAAAGACTGTGAAAGACAAATCTAGAAGGTGGGGCATTCTAATAGACAACTGACTTGAACATTTTATAAATGCAAATATCATGGCAGACCCAAAAAATGGGGGCGAGGCCCCAGGGCTGCTATTCTAGGTTATTGAAATGAAAGAGATGTAATTATCAACTTGGATTGGACTTTGGATTAGGGTGGGGAAGTAGCTTTAAAAAACATTTTTTTTTTTTTTGTAGAATCAGAAAGTTTTGCACATAGTTGTGATTAGATAATGCAGTTGAGGTCAGCATTACATTTCTTAGGTGTCACGATGATGAGGTTCTGTGGGAGACGTCATTATTCTTAGGAAGTGCAGGCTGAAGTGTTTAAGGATCAACTGTCACGTTGCCTGCAACTTTGGAATGACTCACAAAATAAAATAGTGAATGTGTGGGTATAGTGAAAGAAAAGGCAAATGCACCTAAGTATCAGCAATTGATATTTCTAAATGAAAGCTGAAGGAAGTGGCAAGAGGGAAATCAAGTTTTTGAAAATCCAGCCTTTCATTAACAAGGAATGGTACTGTTTAGGAACTAGAGCTCTGGATTCCGAAAAACCTGGGTTTAAATCCCAGCTGCATGACCTTGGGCAAACTGCTTAACTTCTCTGAGCCTTTCTCCCTCATCTGTAAAGTGGGGATGTCAGTACCGGTGTCGGGACTCTACCATGATATCCGCATTTATAAAATGTTCAAGTCAGTTGTCTATTAGAGAGGATGCTCACTATAGCCTCTGTGTGTGGAAGCTTCCTAGTAACAGCAGTCATCAGTCTTCATCATCTGGACCACACATGGGGCATTGGACTATTTTTTCATCAGAAGCTTCTCTGTAGGAGTTCTGACAAAGCCAAGCCTCATGCTCTGTCCATGGGATACTCTGAAAAGTGGGGGAGGTCAACACAGGCTTGTTATTAAGTTTCTTGGAAAGATGACTTTCAGGAAAGTGGGTACCAGCTGTTTGGAGAACTGCAACCTGCAGGGGAGGCTGGATTCAGACCCAGATGGCTCCTTGGGGGCAATTGAGTTCAAGCGCTGAGGCCTGGAAGCCCCAGAGAAGTGGTTTGTGTAGTGCTGACTCCCAAGTGGACCAACGTGGACGTGAAACCCGAGAGGCATGTACGGACACAGCATTAGAAGTGCGCTCTTGAGGAGGGTGTGGTTTTGTGGCTCCCCAGCCTGCCTCCCCTGCCGCGTTTTGTCCCTAAAAGGAGAACTGTCCACACTGGATTTCCTCATGTGTAGGCGTGTGGTGGGGCACCCCAGTGCACATCCCCACCTGCCTGTCACCTGACCTGCCAACATGAAAACGCTCCTAAGCCTGTCTAACCTCACAGTTGGGGTCACCAGCCATCCCTCCCCAACCTATGCTGTCTGTGCCCAGAGTCTCCCACATGGGATCGCAGCCCAGGGTCTTGCCCCACTGGTCCATCCACCCTGCTGCCCATGTCTAAAAGGCACAACTAGCCCACCATGACTCCCTGATGAAAACTTTCAGAGCTCCTGGCACAGCTGCCTGAGCCAGCCTTGGCCCTCTGCTCCCGCCTTCCGTCTTGCAGCATCTGAGGCCACCTGACTGTGGTGCCGCCTGCAAGCTGCTGGACACAGCCCACCTGCCATGTCCCACCTGTGAGCCTCTTTGCCCAGGCTGTCCCATCTGCCTGGCTTGCCCTTCCAGGCCCCACTCCCAGCCTCCTTCCTCCTCACGGCAGGATTAGCTAGCCCCCTCCCCAAGCACACCTCACATGTGCAGTGACCACCTTGTTTTCTATCCCTAGTGCCTGGCACAGGGCCTGGCACATGGCAGGCACTCGAAGAGGGCTTGTTGGATTGAACTGATTAAAGCTTGAGCAGTCACCATATTCATAAACACTTACGGCACTTTCATTAACACAGTAGTGACATTTCTAAATGTCGTTGAGTAATTTGGGGCAGTTGGCTTGTGAGTTAAAAGAATGATGTTTGTTCATCATTCCCATAAATTTGAATAATCAGGCTCCCAGTGCAGACTTCCCCCCACCCCCGTGAAATATGCCAAGACTCTTAAATCCACCTCGGTGTTTTCTAAAAATGCAGACTGTCTTAATTTCAACTGTTGAGCTATCCCAAATCATTTTCCTAAAGGATAAGATGCTGCTTTTTTTCCCGCCTTTTGAAACTAGGACCCTGAACGAGACTGATCAGAAAAAAATCACATTCGAATTAAACCACCAATTCTCTAAGGGAACAGAAAACATGGAATTAACAGCATGCCCCCACCTCCCTGTGATCAGGCTGCTTCTCCGTGTGCTTGATGAATAACGTTGCTGGCCCCTTTTCAGAAATGAAGTAGAAATATGGAGAAATGAAATTTGTATCTTATAAAGTGACTGGAAATGTGATTATAATACAGCTGTCAGTTTTGTTCAAGTGGAAAATTTTTAAGTAAATCCAATTGTAGCATTATTTGGTTCTTTTAAAGCAGGGTGATGTAGCTGTTTCCTGCGTATTGATTATTTGATTGGTACCTGTCTGCTGGACCTATTTTTTTTCTCAGTAGCGCTCATTGATGTGGTTTAATGTATATTCCTGTAATCTTTCCCTGTTTTATAAACTTACGATCATAATTGAGCTGCATTAGAGAGACATGTTCTGCTGAAATCACAAGGTCACCTAATGGCTGTGCCCTCTGTTGTTGGTTCTGTATTGAAGTGGTCCTGGGACAGTTCTTCTGAAAAAGACAGAAGTCATTATTTTTTTTTTCTCTACAAAGCAGAATTTCTAGATTCCATTCTATGCACTGGGGAAATGAGGCATTTGAGTAGTCTCTACTACTCAAATGCCCTTTGCTTTTTCCTTCTTGGCCTATGAAAATGATTGTGTCTGCCGAAGGCAGTCTACAATTTAAGTATTTTTTTCCCCCCAAATCCTAGTCCTTCCCACGCATTTGAAAATGGGACCGCAGTTTTGATTTCTCCCATCAGAGGGGACCTGGTGGCTTAGATTTGTTTTGCTCTAGGAGCGACATCTTCCAAGGCACATCACAGCCCCCTGAAAGGGGACGTGTTCTGGATGCAGCTACATCACAGGGCAGCCAGGAGAGCAGACGGGGTTCCAGCAGGCTGTGGGGTCCCAGCCTGGCACTCTCAGGCTCTATGTCCTTGGTGTGACCCACTAACCTCACATCTCTCTGTCTGTACCTCCTGAGGCTCTTGGGAAGGAGAGATGCTACTGGCGTGCTGAGCACAGTGCCTGGTGTGACTTTAGAGGGCTCAGCCAGCAAAGGCCAACAGAGAAACAACCCAAACATGACAGTCTGCCCTAAGTCTCTGTCTAGCAACTCAGACTTTCTAGTCGCTCAGGCGAAAAGCCTGGGAGTATCCTGTCCTCTCTTTCTCTCATCCCTACAGCCGTGCTCTCTGTGATTGCTGCCTGCCAGTTGAGGCATTAGATCCACATTCTGCCCCTGCTCCCCACCATCAGCACCTCCACCCTGATTCTGATTCTAGAAACCACCTCTGACTAAGGTGCCGACTTCCCCTGCTGCCCTTTCTTCATCCACAGCCCATTGTGTCCTTTTAACTGTCTGTCAGAACCCTCCAGAGACCCTGGTTGCCCATCTCAGGGTTGGCTCCCAGTCCTGCCTGTGATCTGCAGGGTCTGCGCGATGAATGCTAGCCCCGCACCACCTCCCTCCCCACCAAACCCCCCTGCCCTATGCTACTCCAGCCATAAGGAACATGGAAATTCCCACCCTGACTGCTGGCTTCAGAGTGGCTCCCCAGCCCCCACTGCCTTGAGGTGCTGTTGAAGCCAGCCTCGTTGACCACATCTGGCTGGCAGGGGGAGGGCAGCGAGCTACCACAGGAAACAGGAATTCGTGGGGGGAATGGGGTTGAGGGTTAACGTTGAGTTTCGAGACATCCCTCGCTCCAACCCACTCGATGGGGCTGTCTGGGGCTCTGCCCACACAGGACTCCTCACCCTGAAGCCGCCAATTTCCCGCCCACCTTCACCACCCTGCCCGGCCACCAGGGACAACACAGGACTGCTGGGGCCTCGAAAGGGGAGGACTGGCTCCAGGCCCTGGTATCTCATCAACCACAGTACACCCCAAACAAATCTCTGGGGAGACCGAAGCAGCAACAGACAGCGTGACCTTTACCAAAGGTCCATGACAGGAACAGGCTGCCTGCCCTGTGCCTGTCCTCCAGCAGGGACACCAGTGCCACTTACCCCAGCACCTGGCCTGCTAGCAAACCCACTCCGCTTTTAACCAGTCTTCACCCTGAGCCTATCCCTCCCCCACTAGGAAAAGCAGGAATGGGGGAGGGGCTTGGCACCTTCTTCCTTCACTTCACTTTCATTCAGGTTGTCACCTAGTATTCTAAGTAAGGGTCAAAGTGGAGGCATTGGAAGTACCTGGAATAACATGAATGACCACTGAATCTCTGATTTAAAGAATGTCCTGATTTAAGACTTCTGGGCTCCTGCGACGAGGGGGCCTTGTTCCCGGTGACCAGCATGATTCGGGGAGCAGTGGGCAGTCCGAACTGATTTTTCAAATGAATGTCAAATGTTGTTTGCTCTGCTAAGCTTTTAAGAAATATACAGACTCCTGATCTTGTGACATTTAAAAGCTTAAATTGTCATTTCACTTTGACCTGCCTGAAAATAGAAGTGAAAATTAGATTGCCGTGCTGCCCTTGCACGTGGCCACACATCAGAGGAGCTGCTCCCTGGGCATCTGACTTGCTTGTGAGTTCATAGGACAGGGCAGGGCCGTGGGTGGTGGTGGCAGGGCTGGTGGTTTCTGGTCTGGGGCTCTCTGTGACAGAAGAGGGCGACAGCAGAGATCCTCAACCCGAGTTGTGCCTTAGAATTACTTTAGCATCACTTGAAAAACTGTCTGTGCCCAGGCCCCACGCCAGGAGGTTCTGATTCATTTGTTCCAGGGATGGGGCCCTGGCAGCTATTTTTAAATGCTCCCTAGAGGATTCCATTGTGCGGGCAGCGTCGAGAATCGTTGGTTAGAGTGGGGAATAATCTAGGACTTAACACTTAGTCTCTACTTTTCCGCTCTCATGAATTCCAGCTCCTTCTCAGGGCTCTCCTTGCCCGCCTCCTAGTCAGCCAGGTGCTGTCAGGCTGGCTTTGGTGGCGTGATGTGGCAATCACATCTCTCTCTAGGTGCTGATGTCTGCTTCCAAGGTGGAAAGAAACCTTGTGCCATTCAAGTCACCCGTACAGATTCCTTGAGAAGGTGACATGTAGGAAAATGACATCTCTCGAGGCATCTGACTCAGCTGGTCTTCCCTGCAGGGCTGAAATAGACCTGTTCCTGAGCACCAGCGGATGGAAGGCCGCATTATGTGAGAGTGGGTATCTCTACCTGGGAGAATCTCACCTGGGCACTGTGAGGAGTGCTCAGGGAAGAAGCAGGAGGGGTTCCAGGGAGGCTCAGGGTCCCACCTGCTCCTCAGGCTCACTCCTCAGTGAGATGATAGGCAGAGCGACCTGTGGCATTTAAGCTGTTACGTTCATCACCCCTCTCCCTTCCTAAACGTGTACAGTTAAGTTTGTGTAAGTTAACCATGCATGCAGTGTGCCTCTGTCTTAGCCGAAGACAAATCACTTCACCTCTCAAGCCTGAGGCATCTTGTTGGAGAGAAGAAGGGCCTAGGTGAGGGGCTGGGCCCCCTGCACTGCTCCCCTCCCCCAACCTAGCCCTACCGCCCCCCAGCTACTCATGTGCTCAGGCAGCCTCTGAAGCACCCTGTGCTTGGCCTCATTTATAACTGATATGGGCTGGGTGAGAGGGACCCTTGCAGAGCTGGCAGTCTCTGCAGCACTGAAGCCCCAGCCTGCCCCTGACTGTCCAGTTGTCCTGAACCAGCCACATACAGTCCTGCAAACAGCCTGCTCTGCTTCAGGCAGAGTTGTAAAAATGCTCCAGAGAAGGCAGGCAGACTAGGAGGCTTAGAAGTCATTTGCCTATAATTAAGAGCTAAAAGTTCTCATCCGGATTTCCCTCTTTCCTCCCTCGGTCTGGTGGGGGCCCCCATTTTTATACCAAAGTACAATAGACCTTTCATCTCCCTGCCAGATCTTCATGTAGAAAAGCCTCGTGCGACTTCCTGGTTTTCAGCTTGGCACATCCCAGTCATGTTTTGCATTCGTCTCTTTTCATTACCCATGCCCAAGCCTTCGAGCTGTATGATGTACTTTGCGTTTTTCTAACTGCATTTGGGGTTTTCCAGAGCTGCGCGAAGCCAGGAAATATGCATGTCATTTAAATGACTCCAGTTAACCTTTAGCCTTTGGTTGCTCATAAAACTCGCTTCTCTCCCAGTGATGGGTTACATTCTCCAGAGCAGCAGCATTGATGATCAACAGCTTTCTTAGTTCCGTGCTAGGCCCCCATCCTTCTGCTGCCTCTACCTCGATGAGCCCTGGCCCCAGACTCTCAAAGAGGAAGCTGGAGGTGGAAATGGGAGTCCCAGGTCATGTGTACTGAAGGTTCTAGGCTAGAATCGTGCAGCCTTGTTGACACTCCTTGCGGTCTTCCTTGGCCCTGACTTCAGCAGCCTCTCTTCCTGTTCGGCATCCTCTCCTGGATCACACAGCCATGATGGTAGATACCATCTATTGATCCATCTCCTCAAGCCGGGCCGCGTTGTAAGCATTTTACATGAGTTATCTCATTTAACCCTCACAGCCTGGCCAGGTAGGCCCTGTTATTATCCTGACTTTACAGACGAAGAAGCCAAAGCACGAAGAGGTAAAATAACCCGCCCAAGGTCGCACTGTCAGGACACAAATGCAAGATTCAGACACAGAACATGTACACCTGACTCTGGGCTAGGACACCTCTCTCCATTCAGTTACCCACTTAACATGTCCAACCGTCCATCCATCATTTACCAAGTGGTGGGCACCGTACTAGGTGCCAGAGATGCAAAGCAGAATAAGACAGCTGCTGGTGCCCTGGCAGGAGTGAGGTCAGCAGATGGGTGCAGGTGCTCGGATGGACACCGCAGGGTGCGACGGGGAGAGCAGAGAGGCTTTGGGCCTTTGCCAGTGATGGTGGGCGAACAGGGACAGGAATCGCTGCTGAGAGCCCCAGCTGTTGGGCCCAGTGTTCTGAGTGGTGTTTGGCAGGCAGACAAGCTGGGCAAGAGTGTTCTTGGCAGCATCCCAAGTGAGGTCACGAAGGTGTGTGTGGCGACTCTGGTCACTTCCCTGTCTCCAGAACATCAGGTGGCGTGTTCCTTTGCTGCTGCTGCTCTAACAGATTTCTACAAACTTAGTGACTTAAAACAACACACATTTACCATCTTAGAGTTTTATAGGTCAGAAGTCTGACGTGGGTCTCAATAGGCTCAGTTCAGGATGTCAGCAGGCCTGCTGTTTGTTCTTTCTGGAAGTTCCAAGGAAGAATTTATAGGCTAGATTTATGCACGCTTTCTAGTTTCTAAAAGGCTGCCTGCATTCTTTGGCTCATGGCCCCTTCTTCCACCTTGAAAGCCAGCAATAGTGGGTCGAACCATTCTCGTATCAGTTCACTCTGACCCCTTCTTCTGTTTCCTTCTTCCACTTTCAAGACCCCTTCTGATTAGATTGAGCTCACTCAGATAATCCAGGATCATTTCCCCCATCGCAAAATCTTTAATTTAATCCCATTTGTGAATCCCTTTAGTAAAGTAACTTTTTCACAGCTTCTGGGAATTAGAGCATGGACGTCTTTGGGGGCCACTGTCCTACCTGCCATGGTGGAGTGTGGAATCTGGCAGCAGATGGGGACAGAGAGCGGAGCAGAGGCTCTGAGTGACACCCTGCAGTTGAAAATGCCCCGCAGACCAGTGACAGGTGCACAGGCTAGGGACAGTGACTTCTTGGATACTCTCGGATTATGTGACCAGGCCCCACCCCCAGCCACACCCTGGGCAGATCCTTCTGACCTTTCAGCCCCATGTGGGGCTGAGCCTTGCCTGGCAGGGCCCCACTTTGGTTGTACAAGTTAAGCTTCTTCTGTCTGTGCCTCCCTGCTTCATGCCACTGACTCTAGGATGCCCCTGGTATCTGCCCACTGACATTCCCCAAGTTGCCTCCCCCCGGTTTCAAACACCCAGCCACTTCCTGCCCTTCTTGCCGGTATTCTCCATTCTTTCCCTGGGTTCCTGCCCCTACGCTTTCCGAGGATTGATGCCCTCCCAGGCAGCTCAGGCTCACTTCTCCCCAGAACTCCTTTTTGCCCTAAAAGCCTCAAATGTCACCCTCTATGGCCATCTGACAACCTCCCACACACAGACACACAAGGCACCACTCCCGTGGGTCCTCAGACCACAGGGCCCTTCTTGTTTCTTCTTGTACACCATTAGCCTAGGACAGTGTCACTGAGAATGGGGGTTCTCTCCAGCCGATTTTAACCAGGAGGCATTTTAACCAAAAGCCCCAGTTTGGTTTTGAGAAGGACCTTTCTCTAAGAAAGTAATAGAGAATTCCAGTCGTTAAATGGTCTGTTGCAGTATTAGTCCTTGACTAAAGTGGTTGAATTTAGAAATAAAATAAATGTGTTTTAATTGTGTGTGTGTGTGTGTGTGTGTTTCAAGAAATGAGAACACTGTTGACCATAAGGGAAAAAAACATTCTGATTCAGGCCTAAAGTATATGTGTGAGAATTAAGGTTCTACAAAGTTCTGCATATGCCATCCTCTGTTTTGATGGCTCTTGTTAAAAAACAAACCCACAATAACCTTAGACACTGTGTGTGACTGTGTATGTGCGCGCAGACATGTGTATGTGAATGTACATGCACATGTGTGTGTGTGCATGTGTGTGTGCGCGCACGCATGCGCATGCAACAGGAAGGCACAGCAACCTGCTTCGTGGAAAGCCAGATCCACTCACTGATGGTTACTCACCCCTGTGGGCCAGGGACCGTGGGCTCAGGACCAGTGCCACTTCCCCATCCAGGCCCGCCCCTCCCTTAGACTCAGGTCCAGGCTTTCGCTTCTCTTCCTGCCATGAAGAAAGTGTTTCTCTTGAAAAGTGACAGCCCCGCCCTCACTCGCTAAATGATAGAGTGACACCGAAGACAGGAACTCATTTGGGTAAAAACTTGAAGGTTAAAAGTGAGAGTTGACAAGGCTTAAAGTCCTGATGGGTTTACTCATGAACTAGCAGCAAGTATTGTGTCTAGGTGGCTGAGGGGCATTTACTGAGGCCTCACTGTGTGCCAGGGCCAGGCTGAGCACTGGGAATAGAGAAGACACCTCCACCTCCACCTCTGTGTCTCTCTCCCCACCCTTCTCTCATCTCCTGAAAAGTGGCACTTTCTTCCTAAGGCCAGACTCATTCACAGCTGGGTCCAGGGTAACTGGTTCCTTCTGCCTGGGATGTACAGTTCGAAAACTTCCATATTTGGTGAATCTATATCCTGGTTTTATCGTTTGGTTGAGCGTGGGTGTGAAACTATATTTAGCTCTGAAAATGGTGGGAGGTGGAGAGCCAGCTGCATATCCACGGCTTCCTCTGCCTAGTGAGGAAAACAGCGGGATTTCCCATTCGGGGTCCGAGGCTGCAGGTTCTCCTCCAGCCGGTCTTTGGGTTTGCCCTCCCAGTTCTAACCTCCATAGGAGCAGTGACCCCTGGAGAACCTGGTCAAAGGCTCTGAGAAGTCCTGCAGACCCAAAGCCACTGAGCTTTCCTGCCACCACAGTCCCCTTTGCATGGCTGACTCCCTAACATCCTTCAGATCTCTCCAGAAGGCTCACTTCCCAGCAAAACCTCCTCTAGTCACCAGCTCACTCTCTTGTCACATTGGCCACCATTTGTAATTTTCGATTTTCATGCAGTTAATGACTCACGGCATCAAGCTGCTTGGGGGCAGAAACCCAACTCTTTTTCTCGTACTTGATTCCTGGGGCTGACAGCATAGTAGGTACTTGGTGAAGAGTGGCCGGATATGAATGAATAGAAATGAGAAAGCGGCTTAGGAACCGAGCCGACTGGCCTCGTTTTCAGAAATCAGACTGTGATTCCAGGGCCATGGGCATAATTGTAAACCTCGCCATTCTGACAAACTCTCGACATTCGTTCTCACTTAGGGTTGGTCCCTCTTTGCACTGGGAAGTTGGAATAAGATCAAGACTGGATCCAAGGGTCCAGCGTTCATTTTCTGAACTTGCCCGGCTATGTGAGTCATTGCCATGGTTGGAGGGAAGTAATCTGAAATCCGTAAGATCAGTCAATACGTCAAAATACGCAGTAAATCACACAGCCCTCTTCAGGGGCTCCTTTCACTTCCTTGAAACGCCTGCCCTTGTGCAGCTCTCCTGGAAGATGCCGCCCAGGAAGCGGCAGCCCAGGCACGGCCGGTGATTACCTCGAGGAAAATTAATACCATGCCATCAATTCTGCAGGCAGCAAGGGCCCGCGGCCAGATGGCTGTGCATCGGCTGGAATAACGCACGGCCCTGGCCCTGCGTGCAAATCAGGAGGTCTTCCAAGGAGAGCCGTTGGCTGCCTTTGCTGGGGGTGGGGGAAGGGCCTGTTGTGGGCCCAGGGCTTGAAAGGCACCTCCCCAGCACCTGTTCTCTGCCCAGCGCTGGACTCGTTCATGGGTGGGGCTGTGAAGCCCACGTCCTCATCCCCAGTAGCATCATTGGAAGGGGCTTTCAGCTTGGCTGTCAGAGCAAAAACGTGACAGACCCATTTTCACGCCGCAAGCCTTAATTGCATGGTCAGAGGGCACATCTGTGGCTTATAAAAAACAAACGCTGCGACAGTGTGCCTCAAGCAGAGAGAAGACTCGTCTCCGATTCTCAGATTGAGTCCCCAGGGATGGAGATGGGGGAGGCAGCAGGCTGGCGATCACGGATGGATTTGAGCCGCGTCCCAACGCCATCATTCGCCATGAGGCCTCAGTTACTGTCTTCATCTTTACAAGCCTCTGCTCCTGCATCTGTAAAATGAGGATAAATGAGGCCAAACAATGTTAACATGCGAGGCTTAGAAGGAGGACTGAGTGGAAAAAAACACATTTAAAATGATGTAACGCAACGCCCTTGTGTTACAAGCACTCAGTGTCGTTATTGCCCCACTGTGGTCTTGGGCGGCCAGACCCAACAACAACCTCATGTTTTAGTCTTAAGTGGCTTTATCTCAGTGTCTGTGGGACCCAGGTTCCAAGTGTCACGTGCTATGTTCTTCAGGCCGGGCAGGCCATGCTGCGGGGACAGATTAACCTCCATGACTTAAGATTTATATCTGGTTCACTTCGTTTGTCCCACAAAGGTCAGCAGGGTGTCTCGCACCCCATGTCACTGAGACGAGCCTGGCAGGGGTGCTGCCATCCTGTAGCTGCTCTGTCTGGCACTCACCCATCTCCTCAGTGTGAAGGGTGGAGAAGAGTGAAAAATCTGGGAGGCCATGTCCCAGATTTTAAATGCTTCTGCACAGAAGGGACACACTTTTTTCTCACTGCCCGCATGGACTCGCCAAGCTGTCAGCGGTGGGAAACGGGGGAGGGCATGGCGGCTATTTGGTGAGCAGTGACTGCCTCGTCCACTCTGGTGAATACACAGCCTCTCCTCTCCCTTAGGAACCTCTTAATTCAGCAGTTGGCATTTGGGTGTTTGGGGCAGCAGGTGTAATCACTAAGCCAGGAAGAAATCTGAGGAACTAAGAATGAGGGAGGAGCAAAGACTGAAACTGAAAGGGAAAGGGAAGACAGTGAATTAAGGCCTTGACTGATTTCAAGACAATAAGCAAATTCTGGGCTGGGCTGAGACGGGGCAGGCCAGGGGGGTGATTTGCAAATAGTCCAGTCCCTCCCTAGACCGTCACTGTTGCTGGCTGACCATCAGTACCAGAGGAGCTCCAGCACTGACCTGAGGTTACCCCAAACCACCAGGAAGGGGAGAAACTAGGAGAGTGGGGACATATCCTGGCCATCTTGGCTGGCTTCCCTGTGGGGGTTCAGAACTGGTTTGGACCGAGCAGGGCTGAAGCCTACATGGCAGAGGAGGCTGAAGAGTGTGCTAGGTGTGACTGTGAGCATTGGGGGTTGGCTGGCCTGGGTCCCAGTCCCCACTCTGCCGCTTGGTGGCTGGGTGCCATGGGAAGCAACCTTGCCTCTCAGGTCTTGTCTCTTTCTCAGAGAAGCAGAGAGAATGATAAATAATGGCTACCCAAAGGGATGTCGTAGGGTAAGATTAGAGGTGTGTAAAACATAGAGCCACTGTTACTATTACTGCCTTTGTCATTGTTTGTGATGAAGATTTGGTCCAAGCAGCTTTGGCTGCTTTGTCTTATGGGGTATACACACAAGCACCAAAACCAAGGATAAGGCTCAAGTAGGGGTCCCTGGATTGCTCCCTGGCCTGACAGGCGAGGGCCAGGGGTGTAATGGTCAGGAGCACGGGCCCTGCCCGCTCCACTGGCTCAGGTCCCCACTGCTGTCTCTGTGCCCTGGCAGGTTATGAAACCTCATCTGTAAAATCGGGATCATAATCAATTCCCCGTTCTGGGGGGTTATTGTGAGGATTCAGTGAGACCATCCATGTCGTTTCCACCGTGCTTTGCCACACTAAGGACCTGGGATAGTAACTCAGGGTGACTGATTTCCTTGTTAAAGACGTAGCCAAGATGTAGTATTTTATTTGGTGGCGGGAGCCAAGTCCCAAAAGGGACAAGCGAGACTGTCTGAGTGTCTGGGCGCGGCCCCAGATCTTGCCTTGCTGGAGCCTGGTGTCATCTCTAAGGCGGCGCCACCCTGGCTCTTGAATTCATGTCCACCTCCACTCAGCAGAGGCAGTTCTGTGCCGGTACCACCTTGGAGATGTTAGCCGTGTCAAAGAACCATCTGTATTGTTGTTTATTTAGTGTTTTTCTTTCAATCTGTTCATAAGTTCTCCCACTCAGGGCCTGGTGAGGGAAGGTAAGCTGGTCCTAACCTATACCTGTGAATCTTGGGATCCATAGCTCAGTATATATTTTTCTCACTACATGTGAAGATAAATATAGAGTGACTCAAAATAACCATTCACATGTGCCATCTAAAACCATCTCACGTCCCCTGTGGTCTGCACATAGGTGTCTTTGTTAATCACCTCCAGGCCATCCACCTGCCCACAAAGCCCCAACTGGTCCCCAGAGCATCCAGGGGGAAGCCTTCCCTCCCCAGCGGTTGGACTATTATTTTCATTCTGCTGTGGTGGGTTGTGGGAGAAGTGTGTAGAACCACATTTAATATTTGGTATTGTCATTTTTAATTTACAAAATTAACCTAAACTCCTACTTTTTTACGGACACCTGTAGATGTTAATGTGGACAGATCTTGCCTGGTCGAGCGTCCGTTTAGAAGGCTGGGTTTGAATTATACTGGTAGGATTCAACCCCGTGTTCTTTCTGGCCCAGGCAAAAAAGTTCTATTTCTGTCTCATCAGTGCTGATCTTCCAAATTATGTATCACAGTCACCAGGGATAGGTATTTAAAATGCTGATTTCTTGCCTCACTGTGGGCTGTGATGGGCAGGGGGCTTGCCCAGGTCAGCAGCCAAGGAGGGTGCTCGCGAGGCCCAGCTCTCCCAGGTCCTTCGGAAGAGTGACCAACTGGAAGCTATCCAGTGCCCATCGATGAGGTGGCTGGGAGGGAAGGCCCAGCAGGTTTGGGGCAGGAAGGATGCTGTCAGAGCTCCTGCCCTGGGCACAACTGTCCTGGAAGCCCTTTTCGTGTCAGACCCTTCATGAGCACAAGCCGCTTGTACACTCTGGGGCAACTCCCAGGGCGCTTTGAGCCCTGCAGTCTTGTGACTTCAAGGTTCTTGTTGCATTAGAGCCTGTTAGATCTTTCTGTCACCTGGGTTTTCTCTGTCCCCAAAGGGGCCCCCGCGCCGAGACCCCATTGTTTCTCTGTATTGGTAACATGTGAGCCCTACTCTGTGACAGGTGCCCAATGGCGCACTTGTATGTATTATGTGAAAGGAATCTAGAGGGATCTTTCTGCACCCCTGAAGCAGGTGACATCTTCACTTTATGCCCTTGAGGACTGAAGCTCCCAGACGTCACATGACTAGCCCAAGGGTACACAGCTAGGATGCACAGAACCAGCCTCTGAGCCCTGGCTCCCTGGCCCCCAAGATCCCTTGCTTTCTTCTCCAGAGCCAGGCTTCTGCCCTCGGCCTAACCCAGGCAGTCAGGCCACCCTTAACAGAAGGTGACATGTTTTCTGTGCAGGCCCTGTTCCCAGTGCTCATGGACTGACCGTTCCTGGGCATCACTTTCAGCTGGGAGCGGGTGGAGCCCTGATGCGGAGGAGGGTGGGCCCGGCAAAGCCTCTGGATGCTGCTGCCTCACACCCAGAGAGAACTGCTGGAGAAGGCCCACAGTGACCCCAGCAAGCTCAGTGCTCTCGGGGCGTTTTGCCTTCTGACGCACGGCCTCAGGCTTGGGAGGGGTGCCCTTGACCCAAGCCTAGGCTGACACCTCCAGAGAAAACTGATGGGTTGCTGGAGTCTGTGCTCTGCAAACCTGTTCTTTCCAAACAGTCTGGAAATGATGTTCCTGCAAAACCGAAACCGTGGCATTGGTTGGAAGATTGGCCCCAAATGAGCTCCCATTCTGTCCCTCACCCGCCCATACAGTGGCCATTGTCCTGGGCCCCATCAGGTTGGAGTCCTGCCACCAAGTCAGGAATTTAATTTTTCACTTTTGCTATTTAAAAGTCACCACATAACAGAGAAACATACTCATGCTGTAAAAAGCTCAGACAATAGCATGGGGAAAGTGAAAGCACCCCTTCCACCCCTCCAGCCTTCCTGCCACTCCTCCCCAAGCCTGGCGACTTCACCAGCAGGAGCATCCAGACCCCATCTCCACACATACACACATCTGAGTTCATACTCGTAGACACGGACCTCATCTCGTTCACCGTGTCAACCCAGCCCTGACACAGGTCCTGGCACTTAGTAGGCATGTGGTAAACATTTATTCACTGCACGGCTATCTCTGTTGTGTTTACGCAAGTGGACCATGTACGTCTTGATCCACAGCTTGGTTTTTGCAGTTAAAAATGGGGCTTCCCTGTGTCAGGACATGTGAGTGGAGCTTATCTGCATGTCATTGCATTGAACGGAAGTGCCCTTGTGCGGCCACCCCCATTGATGGGCACTGGACAGCTTCCAGTTGGTCACTCTTCCGAAGGACCTGGGAGAGCTGGGCCTCGCGAGCAGCTCTGTGGTGGGAGGAAGGCCTAGCCCTGAAGTCCCTGGGTTAGACTCAGGTACCTTGGCGTCTAGGACAGCTGTTAGCAAGGCGCCCTTCACAAAAGCAGTCCAACCCATCGGGCCTCCTGCCGATGGTGTAGGGGGTACCCATTTCCTCGCCCTCCACCCACACCGACCAATCTTCTTAATTTGTGCCAGTGAGACAGGCACAGGCATATCCATCCATCTACTAAACTTTGTCATCCTGGTCAGGTAGTCAGAGGACTCTAGGTAGCCAGGGGTGGGGGTCAGCCCAGGGAATGGTGTTGGAGGGAACGGCAGGGCAGCTTGCTAAGAAGCATCAGGTTCCGCCTGCAGCTTGGGTTCAGCACCCCGAGGCGCCATCCAAACCAGTCACCCTTATGCCCTGCCCCTGTTTTCCTCATTCCGGTCTGCTCATCAAAGAAGTGCCAGAAAAGGCCTCTACAGCTGCTCTCCTGCTTCCTTCATGCGTGTGCAGAGGACAGGCAGCTGTGTTCTCTCAAACCTCCACCATCCTTCACACTCAGGGTAGCTGTTTAGACATTCCCAACCCTCCGCTTGGCAGTTATTTATTTTAAAATAGGACCAGAAATATGCTTGCTTCGTTATTTGGTTCTCTGCCAAATCTCCATCACGTGAAATAGTATATCCCGCATGAAATAATAGTGTCCCTCAGAACCACCGAAGGGGACCTGCTGATGAGACTAAAGCTTCATCAGTTGATTCTTAGAGGCTGGTCCGAGAGGGGACCGTGGGGCACCCTAAGTGGAATTCTGACATGATGAATGTCCTCGGGAGGTAGAGTGGGGTGTCAGTCGGTGTCTGAAATAGTGCCGTGGAGCCTCTGGCTCTCTGCAGAGGACCATTTCGTTAGCACATCCTTCCAGGAACACCCTGCCCACACCCTTTCCCACCACTGTGGGATCACAGCCCCATGTTTTGGGAGGCGCCCCTGGATTCACTTTTAAAGCCCCCAACCTTCTTTCTCAGTAAAGGCCTGACGTAAGCAGTTTTCCCTTCTATGTTTGATCCACCCCAACTCGCACCACGGACTGCTTCTATTAAAAGCAACAGGAGATTGATAACTGGTGGAGAGAAAGATATCACTTATCCCAAAGGGTGAAAGGGAAGTTGTGTGTGGCTTTCACTAAAAGCTCACAGGCCTGTTTCGTGTCAGCCACTCGATGGAGAAGGCCTGCTTTGTGGGATACTTACTCTAGGGTCTGAGAGAGCAGGGCCAAGAGGCAAGAGCACGGTTTTAGAGGCTGGGATTCCAGCCCGGCCACATGGGGCTGGCAGAGCCGTGTGCCCTGAGGGCTCAGGGCCTCCCACCCACCTCTGCACTCTGTCATGAGGTATGGGCACCACGGCAGGTGGGGCCCCAGCATGGCTGCAAGAGGGAGAGAAGAGGATAAGCAGGGCACATTGAATCATCAGCCCTCAAGCCAGCTCTGCTGCTCACCAGCTGGGTGGCTTCGGCCTGAGGTTTCCTTCGTCTGGAAAACGAGGAGCATTGCTGGGAAGGCCTTGAGCACGGGGCCTGAAACACAGCAGCCTCGGAGAGGCGCGAACCAGTTTCATGAGTGAGGCTGCAGAGTGGCCTGCTAGGCTTCTGGTGACAGCTACAGCCCATCCGGCACCTGAGCACCCACTCTTCTTTGCAGGAGAGGCATGCCCATGTCACTGGTCCTGGTATGGGTGCCCTGATCTCCTGGGGGCACTTCTGAGCAGTGTCAGCCGGCTGCCTTGGTTGGCTTGGTCAGAAGGCTTTCCCACCAGCTAGCCCACTCACCGTAGGGGCTGCTGGGGTTCAGTGTGCAGGAGACCTCCATACTCACTTGGAAGTAAGCTCTTAAAACACACTTATTCCATTCACTGGTTTGTAGACATTTCTAGCATTTCCTTAAAAGGTAATTTGCAAATAAATACCTATTTGAAAACAATAGATTTCAGTTTTTACCCCCAAAACTTTTGGTTTTCTTTTTTTTCTTCTTTTCTTTTGTTCTGGGCACAGTAGTAAGAGGAGGGGCCCTGGAGTCAGAATCCATCAGGGTTTGAGGACATGTTAGTCATCTATTCACTGGCAAGTTCCTCAACCTCTGTGGGCCTCAGTTTCCTCATCTGTAAACCAGGGTCGTCATGAGAATCAAAGTACTTAATATACCGGAAAGGGCCTGGTCCAGTGCCTGGCTCATAACATAATGCTCTGTGTGTGTCAGCTCTCATTATCGTTCTCACTGTCCTGAATGTCCCCATTCTAGTAGGAGACAGGACAGGAGGCAGGTGCTTCTCCTCCCCTCCCCCGGAGTGTTGAAGTCCCCATGGAACAGGAAGGAGCCAGGACAACGGCCCATCCCAGGAGACCTCTCCGGAGCCGTACCCCACCCCAGGGAGCCTTCGGGGCATTGCGTGGAGTACACCTTCATCTCACATGAGTTCCGCTAGAACTACTCAGCAAAGCAAAGGGAGAGAGAGAAGAGTTCCAGCTCACAGTCACTGATAGGGTGGCCCATCCTTGCCATTTCTTGCAGAGAACCCAGGCCCCGGAGTCAGTGTATCTGGAAAGGAAGCTACCCAACAAGTGTGAGTCCAGGACTCAACAGTGTATATTTTGAGTGCAACGTGGCCTTCTAAGGGCCAGCTGACACATCCTGTGGTGCTCAGCCAAAGAAACAGCAGCCCCCAGTGCTGAGGGCCGTGGGCATGCCTCCCAGACACTCCAGGGGGTTGCCTGAGGTCACTTTTCTCTTTTTCTTCTACTCCCCTTGGTGGAAGGAGGGCATGATGGGTTGGCTTTCTCTCTGTGTGTCTGTGCTGCCTGGCACAGAGTAGTCACCGAGTAAATATCTCTTGGAATGGGATGAACTCATTTTTGAAGAAGGAGACATCAGCCAGGCACCCAGGGGTGGGTGGAAGCACACCAAGCGGAGGGCACAGCACAGGCAGGGAAGAGCAGGCCTTACCCGGGACTCAGTGGGGTACAGGGCAGGAATGCAGAGGGCATGGAGGGCATGGCAATGTCAAGGGGGGTGGTCCTCAGTAGGAAGGAAAATCTGTGCCTCGAGCAGAGATGGGATTCACTGGGATGTGTGCTCCAGGAAGGTCACTTCCACGGTTACAGTCACAGGTGATGATGAGGTAGCCTTGGACCTGCAGCAAGATGATGATGGCCCAGACCAAGTCAGACTACAAGATGGGGCAGCAAGTCTGCTGGGTTGAGGCTGGGAGGAAGGGTCCGCTGGCCTCATGACCCGTTGAAGAGGGAGCAGGTGGGGCTGAGGGCCTTGGGACGGTAGGCAGGCAGGTCTCCTCAGCCTGTTGGGGGGGCCATAGTAGTTTAATTCTGTCTTCTTTTATAACAGTGACATTAGGAAGCAAAACTGATCCCATCCTCAGTGATGCCCCTGTCCCCGCCTTTTCTGTGGAGTCCTTGCTGGCTCTGCAAGGCCCTTCCCAGCCTGTGTCCTCATGAACTACCTTGTAACAGGTCCTGCTGCTGTGTCACCTTTGGGTAACAGAAGATGTAAGCCCCGGGGGCTCAAAGGGAAACTGAAAGGTGATGTGAGTCAGGGGTTCCAGAGGCTTGACCCAGAAGCTGTGCGCCAATCCCAGCCAGGCCTTGCCTGAGAAGTTTCCAGCTCTCCTGTGTGATTACAGTAAACAGGCTGGAGGGCCCCTCCCCAATCCCCGGAGGCCAGGCTTCACCTACAGGTGCAAGGTTGTGGGAGGAGGTAGACGGGGCTCTGTGGCTTAACGGGCCCTCTAGGCACCAGCTGCTCAGAGCTGGGTAGCTGAGTCTCACAGGAGGCCTTGCCCTCTGAAGTCTGAGGCACTTTCAGCGCTGCCCCACGCCCCCAATCCAAGCCTTGGTCGCCACAGCCGACCAAGTCCACCAGGCCTTTTCCTTTCTTGAGAACTGGCCTCATGCATCTCTTTTGCACCTGAGTTCTTTAGAAAGAATCCCGCCCTGTTTTCCTCTGGGTTCCTGCCTGCCTGGGCCCCTGCTGCCCAAATATGCCTCCTCTCATTTCCCTACTGCCTCTGCCGTGTTCTTCATGACATAACTCAAATGTGAAAAATTAGCTGTGCATGGTCGCCATAAATTTTACATGAATCACATTTAAATCAATAAAGTCTGTAGAGGGATTCCAGTTATCCTTATTATGAGGAAGTGGGGGCCAGTTTAAAGGGGCCGTGGGCCTTTAAGCACACACTCCCCCCTCTCCCCCCGACAGAGCAGTGGAAAAAGTTGTCCACCAGTGGATCAGCCATGAAATAGCAAGTAACCTTTCACAGGTCTGGGCTCCCTCAGTACCCGGATGCCTTTGAAGTCTCTGCATTTTTCTTGGGAGGTGTGATCAAGCAGAACCAGAATGAAAGTCAGATTTTCCATGACTTGTTTCTTCTTTGAACAGTTGCTAATCTTTTTTTCTTTTTTTTTTAAGTCGGTGATCTTTTAAATGACATTCGGTTTCAAATGTGTGAGCTTGGGATCTTTGATGTAAATAGCAGGAAAAAGTGGGCGGTAATGTTATGGACTGTGGAAAGCCTGCCTTTTCTAGGCCATGCTCTAAGAGCGAAAACCAGAGAGAAGAAAGACAGGAAGGGCAACAAGCAGAAGAGAGTGGAGAATGAGCAAGAAAAAAACCCCTGTGAGGGAGTGAGGCTCTGTGCAGGCCCTAATCCCCGCCTGGCTGCTGCATGTTCTACCCCGCCTGGCTGTCTTCACCTTGATCAGACCTGGCATTGTCTCCACAGCCAGCTCTGTCCAGGGGTAACAAGTGAGCTCTGTGCCAGGCAGGACCATCTAGCTCCCTGAGCAGAGGCCTGGTGGTTGGCCCCCTTGACCCTGGATGGTTATGGGAGCTGGAGGCTGGGAGCTTGCAGTGGCGTAAGATCAACACCAAATGGGGCCTTCACTTTGGAAGTTAATGTTTTTCATTAACTTCTAATTGCACAAATGCCGTACAAATACATTGTCCTTGCAAGAAAACAAAACTAGGTAATTCCTGCCCCTCTCCTATCCCCTCCCTCCCACCTCCCCAGGGATAACAGTCCCATGTGTCCTTCCAGATCTGTCTCCCAAGAATGGGGACCTGTAGGAGGAATACGGGACCACTGAAATTTTTATAAATTTATTTTTTTATTTAAAAAGTGTTATCAGTTCACTGTGGAAAATTTAGAAAAGAGACAAGCGTTTAAAAACATCACTTGCCACTGTGCCGTAACCCAAAGATATCCACGTGAGTTTGTTTGACATAAAACGAGGTCACTCTGTGCATGCCATTAGATAGCCTTCATTTTCACGCCAGGCCCTAGGGACACGCCTTTCCAGGTAAGTTTTGGGTGGTACACCTATGAATGTTTTTGTCCATGTGAATTGTTATGTCCTCTATTGACATATGGTGCTCATTTTGTACTTACATAAATGATACCGAGTTTCCTTTTAAAATAAATTTAAAAGGGAGAGATGTAACTTAAGAAAAATATCAAATAAGTGTAGCATCAAATCAGATGCTACAACTACATAAAAAATCCTTAAGGTGGTAAAGAAATGACCAAGGTTTAGGAAACACTCTTTTAAGAGCATTTTTAAAAACTGACTGTGTAATACTCCTTCTTGAGGGTCTACCAAGACTTAGTTTCCCTATTCACGCCCTCGTGCATGTTCTCTTCCCTTCCCCACCTCTCCTCTTCTATCTCTCCCTCCCTCCCTCTCCCTCTCCCTCTCCCTCTCCCTCTCCCTCTCCCTCTCCCTCTCCCTCTCCCTCTCCCTCTCTCTCTCTCTCTCTCTCTCTCTCTCTCTCTCCCCCCTCTACTTTGAACTTCCCTGTAGCTAAATCTCTGAAGCCATAGAAGTGGACTTGCAGGTTCAAGAGCAAAGCCAGTTGATAGGTCTTCCTTACTTTCTTCCCAGTCGCCCTCCTGGAAGGCTGTAACAGTGTGAGAAGCAGGGTGGGTAACAGGGGCTGTTTTCCCGATTTAAATTTACAGCTGTAAGTAAGTGCCTCGTGACCAATTCCCTCATCTAAGAGATTTAATCACTTCCCTCACCCTTGACAGATATCATGCTCTCCCTGTGTTCTGGGGGCCTCTGTAAGTGCCTTTTAATATTTCCATTGTGTGTGTTAATCTTTAATTAGAATTTGATGTATCAGAAATATTTTTAAAAGGCTTGCCTCAATTAATTTCATTTCCCTGCCCTATTATTTTTCATCTTTCCTTACCTGAATCATTAATGGCAAAAAGCGCTGACATACAGGACTGAGATCAGGGCTGTTCTAATTAACTCCCGAGGACGCCGTAGGCAATTCATCAGCCCGGGGATGGCATTACAGCATTGTGTATTTACCGGTGTTTTTTTTTTTCTCAACACCCCCTCCTTGTCCATGAGAACCCCACCAGCTTTTGGGCCCCATTAGACATCTGTTTCCTGAATAGCCTGAAACATCTTGCCCCAGTGTCTCAGAGTCAGATGAGAAGGATGTTGTGTTTGTTTTGTTTTGAATTAATGGTGGTTTTCAAGTTCTTTGCATTACAATAGTGGGATCATAAGCCTCTTCATCAGGGCTGGGTTCACTGGGTTGCTCACTGTGTGGCCTTGGCCAAGTCTGCGTCCTAAGGTGATGCTGGAAGGCAGTGGTCTGCAAACTTTACTGCAGAGTCAAGTCACCTGAAGAGCTCTCAAGACCCCCAATGCTCAGGTCACACCCCATGCCAGTGAAATCAGAGTGTGCAGGGGTGGCATCATGATTCCTAAAGATCCCTGAGTGATGCCACATGCAGCAAAGACTGGGAGCCTCTGCTGTAAGGTTCTATTGAGGCCCACTCTAGCACGGTGACCAAGAAGAGTGCTCAGTGCCCCCCCCCCAAAAAAAAGAGTTGGTTTGGGGAAGAGAAGGAAGAATGTCAGAAGTCACACCCTGCACAGCCCCTGCTGTGGAAGGGCCAGGTGAACCCGCGTCCTGGGAAGGTTGCATATGTGTGTCCGGGCCCCAGGAGAGGACAGGAGGACCAAGGGTGGTCAGCCCCTTTTTCTAAGTCACCTGAGTTGGCCTGTGTAATGTCACTGCGGAGTCCCCGCCGCCTGGGAGAATCATCAGGGTCCTCGAGAAAGGGACCTGGGCCCGGCTGTGGCTTCTTCACAAAGAGCTGTGAGCACCGGGCCTCAGTGTGACTTCGTAATTGAATCTGGGCTCCAGCAGGGCTCCATAGCTGGTTTCCACAGCCTCTCCCAGCCACACCCCTCAGTCCCGAGGCCTGGGATCTGTGCCACCCAGAAGCCCAGCTGCCCAGGTTGCCAGTGGCCCTTGCCATGAGAAATGGGGCAGCTGAGTGGCAGTCTTTGTCTGCACATCCCCTTCCAGGTGCTAGAGGTGTGTAACTTTCTAGCTCATTCTTCCCCAAGCCTTTCTTGCCCTACCCTGTGCCCAGCTCCTTGTGGATTCCAGGACATGCAGAAAGTGGGCATAGAGAGCAGAGCAGGTATCCCCACCCAGACGTGAGACAAGGGTGTGCTCTCTGTTGGCCTTATTATTGTCCCTCGTGCTCCAGAGAGCTGTGTGGGATCTGCCCCTCTGTGGGATCTCCAGGGCCATGGCAGTGTCAGGGCCCAAGAAAGGGCCAAAATGTCCCACAGTAGCATGTGGATTACTTTGAAGTTACTGGTCAAGCAGCCTGGACCAAAAGGACACCTTGACCCTCCCTCATCTCCTCATGTACAGGAAATACATCTCTCCTGTGAAAGGTGTCCCCCCCACACCTGGAAGACCCCTCATCTCTAGTGTTAAACGACTCAGAGCAAAAAGTCTGGGTCGTCAGATCGTACTGCCTCTTTTTTAACTTACTAGTTGAAATTCCTCATCAAAGAATACCCAAATCTTCATAGATCCACTCCTCTCTAATGAGCACTCACTTTCTTCATCCTGTCAGTTTCTCATAAACTTACTGTGTCTTCCTCTGAAAAGTATACAAACAGTGCCTGGTTCGATCATTTCTTTGAGCCCCATTTTATTGTGGTTCTTCGTGCGCATATATTAAATTTGTAGTTCTCCCATTAATCTAGTCTTGTGCCCATTTCATTTGTTTGATTATCAGTTCAGGGTAAGGGGGTTGGGAGTGGTATTTTCCTACCTTTGTACCAACAGCAGCCAAGGTGACACACAGGCGTTAAGGCTCCCATATTGCGCCAAGAGCCAAGAGCACATGCGGCCAGAGCACCCCATTCCTTCCAGGTCAGGGAGCAACGAAGTCCCAGGTCACCGAGGTTTCCTGAGGGAGTCATCGGCCCGTGTGCTTCTAGCCAGGAATGAAGTCAGGCCTTTTCCCACGGTCCCCCACAGCGGTCAGCATCTCCTCTTTCTCTGGTTTCCCCTAGCCACAAGCCACATGTGGCTATCTCCATTTCAATTAATGAAAATAACAGTAAGATTAAATCAAACTAAAGATTCTCTTCCTCAGCCCAACTAGCCTCGTTTCAAATGCTCGGTTGCCGTGTGTGGCTAACACAACAGAGGATGAAAATTCTCATTCTATTTCGTGTTCGTTGAGACAGCCGCATGTGGCTGGTGGCTCTAGGACTAGACAGCACAGAACATGGGCCGATTACGCCCTCGACGCAGCGAGTCCTGCTGGGCAGCACTGTCTGGCGGGTGGGGGTAAAGTTAGGAAACAGGAAAAGCACAAGTTTGGGGGTCCTTCAGGAAGAATCCCAGCTCCATGTTTTGAACCCTGCTGCACTTTCACCTGTGGCCCGGAGGCAGGTAAAGCAGCGGTGATGACAAGAATGTTTCCTTGGCACCGACTCTCCTTATTCATCCATAGTATCTGGGAGCTAAGTCCTGCGATCACCCTCTGCTTACAGATGGAAAAGTGGAGTCCCAGAGCCTGCCTTGTGGGTGAGCACCCAGCACATGGCAGAAGCAGAAACAATGGGGCTCATGATTCTTGTCCAACCAGAGTCACATCTGGGGGCCTGGCTATCTTCCTCCCTCTGCCTGTGCCTCACTCTTATTTATTAGTGGACACCCTGACAGAAAGGTTCCTTTAGCTCTCCCATAAAGAAAGCAGTGCCCGCCTTTTCTTTTCTTTCTCTTTGCCCAGGACGTGCCTGGGACGTATGACCCTGTGGCATCCTAGCCCTGCAAACGTGCCCTGTGCATACGCTCGAGAAGGCATGGGCTTCTCAGTGCAGGTCGCTCCATAGCAGAGAGGCAGGTATGCAGGGAGGACACTCAGCTCTCAGAGTCTGGGCTTCACCACCACGGATCATTTTCTCCTACCCTTCTGCCAACGTCTCTGTCTCTCTTTAATCTTTTCCTTTCTTTCCCTGTGGGTGCATGTTCTCTGCCAGAAATCAGCAAGCAGCTGAAGGCAGCAATGTTCACGCAGCCCGGCCAAAGTGAAGTCACCCCCAGCTCTTGCTCTGAACGCAGCTGGGTTTTCGCAGAGGCAGTCAGACAGCATCCTGTCTTCGCGCTGGCGGTCAAAATGTCATGATGTCTTAAGACAGGCAGTCAAGCATCGTTCTCCCGGCTGGTTTGGATTCATCTAACACTGTAGTGTGTGACCCACAGAATCTGTCTATGGGACTGGGGTCGGGTTTCAAGTGTATGGAGGAACTTAGACCTGACTCAATGGGTATTTCCTGCCTGGGCCCTGGGAATTGACCTTATGGAAATTCACAGCAGGGCACAACCCTGAGCAAGTTAATGACCCTGTCCTGGGTCTTGGTTTTCTCATCTGGAACCTGCAGCCAACAGTACCTTCACTGTATTGATTTGAGTGCTTAGCACAGAGCCAGGAGCTTACTGAAATACTCAATAAACTGTAGCCGTTATTATTTGAATGGATTTGCAGATGGAACTTTTGAAAAGGTCTTTCTGCAGGATTTGCAAATGGAACTTTCTAAACCAGTCTCTTTATTGGCAGGATTTGCAAATGAACTTTTGAAAAGAATTTTCTTATAAGCAGGTAAAGCTTTGCCTTCCCATTGTGTTAGCATCATTTATACAAATAGATTTCTTTAAGCTCTTTGTTTGTAGTCTGTCTGCAGCTACCAGACGGTGATCCCTATGAGGGTGGGAACCTTCTTTTTCACTCCTGCGTCCTTAATACCTGGGACTGTGCTTGGCACATAGCAGAGGCACAGTAAACATTTGTTAAATTGATAAATAAAGAATGATTGGGAACTGTTGTTCATTTGTTTCATATCCTAAGTAAACCCTTTTACAGGTATAGCATAGGTTCCAGTGTGGGTCTTAATTACAAACTTCCAATTAAAAACCTGAATTTAGTTTTAGTAAATAACCACAGGCAGAAACTTTAGTTGCCATGACAGCCTTCCCTTGGTCCCCCGTTCCTGGGCATCTGTTTCTACGACTTGGCATGGCTTGGATAAACAGCCGGTACTGACAGGTCCCCAACCTCTGCACCTCACCCCCACCAGCCCTCGCTGCCTTGTCACATACTTTGGCCCCACGGAAGGACAGAACTTTCCCAAATTCACGTGTTCTCCCATGCCTCTGGCCCACGACACTTGCTTTTCCCTTGCTGTCTGCAACATATCCTTCAGAAGGCTCTGTGAGGACCCACCCGTTCAAATGGCTAAAGGAAAATGAATGAATCCCTTTCTTATTCTTTTCTCGTGAATTTAATAGAGGACCTCATGTTCAAGTTCATTTTTAAAAGAAAAAAAAAACTCAGAGGGAAAAATAGTTAAGATTCTCGTTTTTTATCTTGTTTGCAACATGGTTTAGTAATTTAAAGAAGGCCTTCTGATTGGGTGTGTGGAGGATTGTAAAGAGTTAGGCTGATAAGATTTAGTTTCATATTAACCATGCCATTTTAAATCACGCTTCGGAAGTTCTGTTCCAGTGCCAAACGTTTATTGACACTCCATTTGAGCACAAAAGATCAGGAACATAAAGCAGGCGCTTCGGTGTGTGAAGTATACAGCTTTCGTTTAAGCCCAAAGGTATGGCTTGTCTCCACCAGAGGTCTCCCATATTTTACTGTTAATGTTTGAAGTATACTGAATTCCCACAATCTAATTAAAAATCAGACTGCTATGCCGGTAAGCATTCACTCTGTGAACTAATTTCTGCCAACCAGCCATAAATGTGTCCCCTGGTATGAAATTTAGACGTTCTTTCCCATCAGAAAAGAGGCATGTGGTTTAGTCCCAACCTCTTCGTTTGAGAGAGAAGGAAACTGAGGCCCATCTGGAAAGGTCAGTTGCCTAGACTAAGGCCACACACCCTTGTCCGTGCCCAATTGAGACTCAGCTTTCTCACCAAGCCCTACTCACTCTTGCTGAGCTGAATTCAGAGAACTTCTGTTTTTCCTAATTGCTAGATACTTCTCCAGCCCTTTACGAATATGGTTTATTCTTCATAGCAGCTCTGGAGGGAAGGCACTGGTACTGTCACCCCCATTGGCTGTATGAGGTCCCCGAGGACCAGAGAGCAGGTGGCAGCATGCAGAGGTCTCACCCTGAGCCATATGTCCCCTCACCTGTGCTCTCCACCATGAAACGGTGTTGCCCCAGGGGATAAGACCCAGAGAAGGGACAGACATCGAGGGAAGACCCAAGTGATGGACAAGGGGGAGCTGTTCCGAACAAAGTGAGGCAAGGAGCCTGGAACCCCAAAGGGTTGGTGGAAAATAGGAGGCTAGTGCTGGGCCAGGGTCACATGCAAGGGGGGCTTCAGAGAGGAGCCCGTGAACCCTCTCGAGAGGGACGATGGCTTGATTCTGCTTGAAGTGCCACTGTACTCTGCTTGGCCAATTTCTAGGCTTCTTTCAGCATTCAATTAAGATGTCACCTCCTGCAGGAAGGCTTCTGGACCCCCCAGCTGTGTCGGTGGCCCCTCTTCCAGCCTCCTACAGCCCCCTGGTCTTCCTCTGCTGTGACCATTGTCGCACTTTAATTGTTATTTGTTTGGTCTCCCTGCTAAACAGGATGTCCCGAGGGTGCTCCTTGCCTGTCTCTGTGGCCTCCTTTGCCAGGCATGTGGTCCAGTGTACGGGAAAGTGCCATGGAAATGCCTGAACAAAAAGTCTGGGACAGTGAGGGGGACAGTGCTTGTAAGCACAAAGCTGTTTTCTTCCAACTGGTTTATCACGAGAGGAGGGTCCAGGTTAGACATTAGCAGAGAGAATACTCCCCACCCAAGAGGGGCCTCAAAGGCCTATGTCAGAGCCAGTGAGTAGAAGTTCTCCCTGCAATCTAGCCAGCCTCTGGGGGCGCACAGACCCCCTTCAGATAGATGCCTGTCGGCACCCACATATGCCTTTTCTGATGTTGTTAGCAGTATGAACCCTGGGGGTTTTGACACTTGGGAACAACTCTATAGCTGGTATTCTCTGCCAGGCAGAACCTCGCCTCCCCACCCAAGAAGGGAGAATTCCCTGGGCAGGATCTGGTCTCTGGAATACCCGTGTGTGCTTTCCTGATGAAGTATCTTAAAAAAGAAATCCAAGGGAAGGGTTGGTCCTATCTTCCAGAACCTTCTCTCCAGAGGGAGAAAGGAGACATGTGCCCGTAAGACCCATGTAGAGAAAAATCACGGGCTTTTTCTGCCTCTCATCACATTTGCTCCTCACAAGTCCCTGCGAAGTAAGTAGTGTGTCCATTTCTCAGCTAAGGAGACCGAGGCTTAGAAAGGTCACCCAAAGCAGGAATGGGTCTACCTCCTTCATCCCTGCGGCCCAGTCCCTGGTACCTAGCAGCCAGCAGGCAAATACTGGCTGGAGAGACTGGTAGAGGAATAAAAGGAGGAAGGGAAAAGCAGGCCTTGATCCTGTGGAGAGGCCCAGAGCAGAGAAATCATGGGGGGCCGGGGGAGGGGGGCACATGGGCTTCTGAAGACCTGGACATCCTCCACCCTGGGCTGCTGGGCTGCTGAGTAGTAGCAGAAAGGAGGGCACCGTACTGAAAGTCATCCTGTGCGAGCCCATCTTGCCAGTCCATAGTGAAGAGCTTAGGTATTCAAATCTTTTCTTGGAAATCTCGAGGATTCCATTCAGCTGCCTCAGAGTTAGGTAACTTTATTTACTCATGCTAAACAGGGCCATTTTCAGAGAGGAAATTATGCAATGTACTATGCAAATGTGGCATTCTGGGGAGAGTGAGTGTAGAGATAAGTGTGGTCACCAATGCATTATAAAGATCAGATTGCTGTGCCTTCTGTGGCAAGCTGTGTGTCACTTGATAAGGGGATATGCCAGGCTCTACTTGGAATTGCTGCGCATTTGGATTCCGTTTCTGGTAATTACGTTTTCACCGAGTTGTCTATCGGTGAACTTTGTTTAGTGCAAAGAAGGAACAAGGAATAAAGCTTTTGCAAGTCACCCATCTCAGCGTAGCCTTGAGCAGTCAGAGAGAGCTGCCCCACACATGTCCAGACATGCGGGGACAGGAGAAGTCATTCTCACTCTTTGTGTTCCCAAGAATAAAGTCTCATCGAATTTTCCAAGGGGAAAAGGTGAAGGCATGACAGGTTTCCTGGGCTGCGTTGTGACAATCAGTCACATCATTTTACTAGTCATAGCATCTGCGTTTTAAGCAAGAGAAAGGAAGTAGCCATGGAAAGCCCCTCCTCCGGATGGAGGTGGTGCTGAGCCCAAGCCCGGCACTGTCCCCAGCCTGTGGGAACTTGGACAAGGTTCGTGGCCTGCCCGAGCCGTAAGTTTCTCACCTGGAAACGGCACCAGTGCCTTCCCTCTAGTTATTTATTGAGCCTGGGTCATTTAACAGTCCCCAAAACACTGACCCATCACACAATGTCTGCTTGAATAGTGGCTGAATGAACAAATGACAGACTTACCCACCCCTACCCACCCCAACAAAGCGAGTGTTGATATAGTGTCCTTGGTGGCCCCAGAATCCACTGGGCGACATTAAGATTCTGTAATATTAAGAGGCATTAGAAAGAACACTCACAGGTATCCCCCCACATCCAAACTCTTCCTGTTAAAATTCTTTTTATTCAAATTCAGGAACCAAATAGATGTTCACAGCAAGAAAGTCCTATAGTAATCACACAGGACGGTTATATAAGGAAGACCAGAGAATTAATCATCACACTTGCAGGTACCAGTGATTGCCCAGCACCCGTGCGTCATGTGCAATGCTGTGTTACTTGCGTTGACTTTCACAACAACCGTAGGAGGTCAGTTCCCCCCTCCACAACCTTTTATTTCGGAAAATTTCACGCATCGATCAGGTGAATGACTTGTACCATGAATACCCATGTGCCCACCATCTACATTCCACCACTGACGTTTTATTAGTTCTCTCACATATCCACTCCTCTATTCAACCATCAACCCAGCTTCTCTTCTCTCTCTTTTTTTTTTTTTTTTTTTTTTTTGGTTCCTCTTTTTTTGGTGCATTACAGAGTAAACTGCTGACATCAATACCTTTCTCCCCAACTATATCAGCATGCATATCATAAAGCAGAGCCATAAAGTCATTCGTCATTTTATGACCTTGGCCTACAGATGAGGCAACCCAAGTGAAATCAGTGCGTGCAGGGCCAACACAACCAGAGAATGGGGGCTGCACTTCCAGGCGGCCAGCCCTCAGGCCGGGCTGGGGACTGTTCCCAGCCTGCCACCAGTTTCAGGTAGGGACGTGGACCTGGAATGTGTCAGGAGAGCATGGAGCTCTAGGAGCCGTGGGTGAGGCCAGGAATAGAGGTGGTTGAGGGCCAGGTCGCCAGTGTGGCAGCTGATGGGTAGCCCCGGTGACTTTGGTTTCAATCTTGGAACTGAGCACTAGGTCACAGTTTCCCTGGTTGACTGGATTTCAGCCCATCTCCTAATGTCTACATCCCTAATTGCTGTTCCCCTTGCAAATTCGAGGAACAACACCGGTACATTATTATTTTTTTCCCTTTATTCTTGGCGGGACTGCCCTGTATGCCTGGCACTAGAAATGTGACAAAGCCTGCTGTCTCCATCCAGGAAATGTGCTTTACACCTGCTGTGCTGGGAAGGAAGGCTTTAGGGAGCTTCAAAGAAGACAAAGTAATTGATTGCTACTTGCAGCAAATAACCCATAAGCTGTTGCCGGGTTGATGGAGAAATGGTTACTTAATTTTCTTCGAAGGATTGATTTGACCGTCAGGAGAAGCGGCAGCCTAATTGAGTGCTGGTTCACACCCTGAGCAGGAGCAACAGGATCTTTTTCTCGTTTTGACTTTCGAATGTCATGGGCTGTGTGTGGAGTCTCCCTCCCCGCTGGTATTAATCAGGCTGGAGGGGGTCTGGGTGTCACTTGTACAGGACCCTTCTCCTGTGGTGGTTCCAAATGACCGGGCTCCCTGTCACCCCAGCTCTTCCAGTTGCATCTGAATCAGCACAAGGCTTCCTTCTCAACCCACTTGGGGTGGCGCCCAAGGAAATGTGCGCGAGTAACTTTCTTACGACCCAGAATGGCTATCATTTTCGTTCTTGTAGTAGATATGATAGAGTGATGACATCTGGGAGATGGATTGCACTCTCCCGCTGGGCTTCTGATTGACTGCCTTGCACCGCCTGTGCTTGCCTCTCCCCCTCCAGAGTCCTCCAGAGAGCCTACCGGTGCCCAGTGATTCACTTCCCAGCCATGCCTTGCTGGTCAGTGAAGGCCTCTCCCCTCAGCTGCATCCTGTCCTCAGGGAGCCATGTCACGCTGTTGTCACTGTCGAGGCTGTATTCAGTACCGCAGAGTGCCTTCTCTGTCTCACCCAGCTAGTGCCCAGGGTCGGACAGCTCCAGAGGGCTGCCATCTGTCCACTGGTCTGAAGGCTCTGTGAGGGCAGAGGATCTGTCCCTCTATGGTGCTGGAAGGGGCCACCATGTGCCCGGTGAAGGGGAACCTCGCCAAGGCCAGACCAGGAGCACACGGGTGGTTTTGTGTCGTCCGGCACCCTGAGGTCAAAGGCCCTGGGGTCTGCCTATGGAGAGCTTGGGTTATGTGACTGTCCCCTCTGCCCACCCCCACCAGAACCAGCCCCCATCTCTGAAGCAGACGAGGGTCAGTCCTCTTTCTCTGGCCCCACCCCAGAGCACAAAGTCCCAGGTTATGGTCAGCTTGTCCGGATGGCATGAAGGTCACCCGTTCACTCTGGCCCCGTGCCTCACCACATTATTATCCGTGACATGTCCTTGGGGAAGTTACTTGACGTCCCACAGTTTGCGTCCTCTGGAGTCAGTGAACCCACCTCATAGTGTCCCAAACATGTCAAGTGGCAGCACAGCTCCTGGCACACAGAAACACATGATAGAGGTTGGTCGTGGTGTCAGCAGCACTCATAAACTGGGGGAGGCGGGAGGGGGTCCCCTATCCAAAAAACCTCAGCCCTGGCAATCTTTCAGTACATGGCTTTAGAGAATCAAAGCCCCAGACAGCACCAAGTCCCCACAGGATGGGGCCGCCGACTCCAGGAAAGTTAGCAATCCCCTTATCTTAGCTCGCCCCACAAGGCTGCTGCAATCTCCCTCATTAATCCCTGGCATGCCTGGGGACCCCTAGAGTAGAGACCAGTCTGCCCCCGGATGCAGAAGGAGCAGAGACCACTCGTTACTGGTAAAAGGAGTCATGTGCCTTTCTGCTGACAAAGGAACTTTGGGCTTGTCAGCTGTGCAGTCTTCCCGTGGGCCCGGTGTCTCGCATCCCAGAGTGAGCCCGCCTTTCTCAGGGAGTCAGTGGCCCCTGTTCCCGGGCCCTCCCGACCTCTGATTAACAACATGTGCCTGAAAGAGAAGGCCGTGTTTGCAGAGTTGCTTATCTGCACTCCAGCGGTGGTGCCTGGTGGCAGTGGTGCCTGGTGGCAGTGGTAGCGGCCCAAGAATTGGCCCTGCAGCCCACGGGATCGGATTTCAAAGCGCTGGAACTCAGCTGGCCTAGAAATCTCACTGTGGGGATAAAAGACTTCAGTGCTGGATGTAGGAGGAGCCACCGCCGCCAAGAATTAAATTACGGTATTGGCACCATGTTTTACTACGAAGGGATCGTTTAAATGCAGCAAAAGTCAATCAGCCTCAGTTATTGCTCAGTAATGAGCTACAGCCTGTCAGAGGGAACTGTGGAGGAAGTTTGCAGCCCAGGGCCGAAAAGCTGGTCGAGTGGTCCTTCGCCTCCAGACGAGAGCATCCCTCCATCCAGTGGCAGATACTTCTTCAGCACCTGCATTGCACCAGGCATTGCACCGGGCACTGCACTGGGCACAGCTTCAGGCCACTCTCAAGTCCTCCTCAGGGTGCAACAGTGGAGACGACAGGTCAGGGCCCTGCCTTCTCGGGGCTCATGGTGAGATAGGGAGCAGGCCTCAACCAGGAAGGAGGGAGTGAGTGGGGTAACGGGAGGCTGGCCAACAGGAAGGTGCAGAAGGGCCAACATGGGTATATGTGGTGGAGCATGACTGGGCAGGTGGGGCAGCCACAGGGGTGGGGTCGGGCGGGCCCCTCTCGGAGAGGCCAGGGGCCTGTGTAACTCACTGCCCATGGCCCCACAGGAGTTCTGAGGAACAACCAAAAACCATGAATCATTTTCTCTCTGTGTAGAGGCTTGCTGAGGTTGGAGTCTGCATTCAGAAAGCATGACTTCACCTCAGGCCAGAAGGTTCTGTCGAGAGTCATGGCCCCAAAAAGCAGGGCCCTTCGTTAGCCACTGCTGCTGAGGCCCACACAGCCTGTGATGGTGCTGCTTGCAGCGCATTGCACCGGGCACAGCTCCAGGCCTCTCTCAAGTCCCCCGGAGGGTCCTGCAGGGGATCGGGTCTAAGCTTTATACACGAGGAACCTGAGACTCAGGAGAGTGGCTTGTCCAGGGTCACACCAATAGTAATGCAGAGCTGGGATTCGAACCCCAGTCTCCATGGCTCCAAAGCCCAAGATGCTTTATTCTAGGCCAAGTCGCCCTGATTCTGCACAGCAGGGTGAAGTCACTCCTTCATGCTTTTTCCTTTCCTTCTCCTCTCTCACAGCATCTTAAACTTCCGTTGGAAAATGCCTACACTCCTTTTCCTTCATTCCGCTAAACACTGTGCATCCCAAATCGCCAACCCTGAGCTGTTCGTCCAAGCCAGCCTTCCACACTGTGGTGTGCAGCCGCTGGGTGTCGTTGAAAGAATTGCAGAACGTTAAGCGTACCTGGACACAGCACTGAATTACATTAAATTACAATAAGTCACTGATGAAATGGCCTACTTCTGAGTACCAAACCATCTGAAATTTAGTGACATGGAACAACTACAGCCATTCATTTGGCTCACAGATCTGGAATTTGCTCCTGGCTCAGTGGGAGTAGTTCACCTCTGCTGCACATGGCATCTGCTGAGGTGGCTCCGCTGGGGACTAGGGGAGAAACTGAACTGGGGGCTGGCAGGTTGGGACTGGCTGTGAGCCTGGGGCCTTGGCTTCTCTCAGCGGGTGTCTCCTTGGCTGCTTGGGCTTCCTCACAGCATGGTGGATAGGTTCCAAGAGCATCTTTATGACCTTGCCTCAGAAATCATACTCAGGATCACTTCCACCATACTCTCTCGGTCTAGCAGTCACAGAGGCCCACCCAGGTTCAAGGAGAAAAGACATAGACCCCACCACTTGATGGGTGGAGGGTCAAGGTCACACTCCTAGGGAGCACGTGGCCGTCTTTGGAAAGTATGGTCCATAAGAAAACCGATTTCCTGTCCCTCTGGTCCTTTCTGTTACATCACAGAGGACGTCTGTGATTGGTACTAGTTTGTCTTCCAACTTCTCTGACCTCGGGGCTCCCTTTTTATCAGAAGCGCAGTCTTTGGGCTACAATTTAATAGAGCGGTCTTTTAAATCTATTTTCACGGTCACCTTAATTTATTCTAAGGAATCCTAATTTTTCATTCATGGCAATGATACGAAGTTTCCTTTTGAACTTGCTTTTAGTAGAACAGTGCTTTCGGGAGGAAAATCAGGCACAAGCTCTGCCTCGCTCCTGCTAAAGATTTACCCTCACGTGCGCAGGTGAATAAAAGAGTGTTCCATCAGCTGAGGAGCTGTTAAGTCTCTTCCTTATCCCCACAGAGGGGGAGGGTGTGGCTGTGAAAAAGAGTGAGGAGGGTCTCTGTGTGTTGATAGGTCGCCAAGACGCGTGGTTAAGTGACCTAAGTACAACACACAGGGTGTGACATGCCACCGTTTGTGAAAGACAAGGCGGAAAGAACATACCTACACGCACCCTTGGATTTACATAGTGGATGGATAACAAGAAATTCACAGTGTTTGCCTCTGGGGAGACTTGGCATCCGCTGTATAAAATGTCAAACCTTTTTAAGTGGCAAGATATGAAGGAGTTATCTCTTCAAAGTTCGATAAGCTTAATATTTTCAAGTAAGATGAAATGGCAAATCTCTCCTTTCAAGCACGTAAAACACAGGCAGTACCTAGGACTAGGAGGGACTTGTCACCTCTCCCAGGAGTGAGGTTCTTTCAGGAGACATGCCACGCCTTTGTGGTCCTGGGGAGCAGAGGAGACATCTGTCACCCCCACCTGCGCTGCCCGTAGGGTGCCTGGATGGAGACTTGGTCCACACAGGTTTCGTGGTCTTTGCCCCAGCATCCCTGCCGGCCCCGGAGCCCCTTGCACAGATCCAAGCCTCATTCTTCTGGATCTGGTTCCCTAGTTCAGCTCCTGACACCCACCAGAACTCTGCAGCTCACCCACCTGGCCAGTTTCGAAGTGTGCACACCTGTGTACCAGTAGGTGCTGTGGGAGAGCCCCCAGCTTCTTGCCTTTTCGAGATGATTATCGCAGCCTCGGGGATCGGGCAGAGCCTGCTGGCCAGCAGAGTGGGGGCCCGGCACTGCCCCCGTCACCCTGGCGGGGCCCCAGAGGACCTGAGGCCCTTCGTGAATGAGTGTGGAAAGAGGTTCACTTTTCTCTCTATTTAATTTTAGAGACCCACGTAACATACCTCATTTCCTTTAGCAAAATCAGAACATAGCGTGGTAACTAAAATGACCTTGACCCCGCACCCTCCATCCCACCTCCTGCCCCCCCCCACAAAAAACAAACAAACAGGTATCGCTACACACCCACCAGACTTTTTCTTAGATTTTTCTTTTACATCCACATGCTTGAACCCATAGAAAATGTGTAGTATCGTTTCGTGTGGTTTCATTTTACAAGAATTGTGTTACACTGCGTGTGTCTTGCTGCAAATTGCTTTTTCCACTGAAAAGATATTCGTGAAATAGCTCGAGATCTAACTCATATGGCTTTGCACTGAATGAAGAACGTACACCTTTTCTTTTTTTAGGCTTTCCTCTGTTATTTTGGGACATTACAGACCCAAATTCTGCTGCCAACATCCTCGTTTGTGTCTCTTGGCCCACAGATGTGTTTTTCTTAGGAACATACCAATTGCCAGGTCATGCGGTGTGAAACTTTCAGTTTTAATAAATAATGCTAATTTGCTCTTTAGAGTGGCTATGTTAATTGATCCTCCTCCCAGCAGCGTTTGAGAATGTCAGTTTTCGTTTGTCCTCACCAATACCTGACGTCATCAGACATTTTTGTTTTTGCCAATCCATGGGCAGAAGATAGTATCTTGTCTTAATTTTTTTTCTTGATTTCTCATGAGAAGGAGCACGTCTGTGTGTGTTCAGTGACTGTCCCTATTCTCTTGCCTGCGAATGGTCTGTGGGAACCATTCCCTGCTTTATTTGCTGCTTTATTCATCTTTTGCCTCCTAGAGATATTTTGTAAATATTTCCCCTAGTCCAGTTGTTTATAAAGTCATTTGTTGTGTATGAGTTAAATTTTAATTTCGATGGAGTCAGATTATCAATCTTACATTTACTTGTTGTGCTGATTCTTATTTCTTCTTAAAGAAACCCTTCCCTGCCACTAAGGTCATATGACTATCTTCCCCCTTTGTCTTCAGATAATTTTCTGTAAATTTTTTTTAATAGAGTGTTAGGTCCCACCCCTTTTGAAATGAAGATGGGGAAGAAAGACCTGGGAGATTCAGATGGGCAGCGAGATTTAGTGCCAGTGTACCTGTGTTCTGTCACCTACACTGGCCTTCCCTGGCCACAGGCCACTCCCGAGAAGCAGACAGGGAGGGTCATGAGGCTGCCACACATCCCAACATAGCTACCAGCCTCCAGGTCCTGTCACGTGCCCGAGTCCCTCCTGGTCCCTCATCCCCTGGCATGGCTCCCCCTGGCTCAGAGTGACGTTCACAGGTATCTGCATGCAGGCAATCGGCAAAATTGAGTTCCATTCAGCAGCTCTTTCCTGGGTCCCCTTCTGTCCAAGACACTGTGGCCATCCAGAGGTGACAAGATGACCCCTGTCTCCCAGGGCGGAGCAGGAGAGAGCCAGGGTGGTGAAGGAGTCCCCTGAAATGACACATAGAGGCCCACAAAGGAGTCACCCCACCAGCATCCCCTTGATCTCCCGAAGGACACGCCCTCCCCTGTAGTCCTCGGAAGCCGCTGCACTTCTCCTTAACTGCCCCCTGAGTTCTGCAGAGCCAGGTCTCCCTCCTTCCCAGAAGGTGAAAGTCGCTTTTCGTTTTCTTATGAAGTCTCTCACAGGGCTTTGATGTCTCAATTGCATCTCCGATAGTTGTTCCGCTTTGGGGTTTAGTTCTTCCTTTTTCTGTTCTTTGTGGCAGAGGTGGTAGGTCTTTTCCCCCTGCCCCCGAAGCCCCTGAGGCCAGTGGGCTTTTGGGGGGTGTTGTCTGCTGCCTTCTGACAAACCCCACTATCATGACACACCCCACTGACAGCAACACCTATGGCTGGGCCTGCTTTTCTAGGTCACACCCTTTGTGAATGTGGGAAAGGAGAAGGCAGAGTCGTCCTGGTGAGAGAGGGGAGGGGAAGACAGGGGAAAGAAAAAGGAAGGAAAAAAGGGCTTGCAGAATACTAGATGTCTTCCAGTGTGGAACTAGAAATTCTGTATAACATGGCTTTTAGAAATCTTTTTAAATTATTGAGAGAGTGGAGTCCTAGAGGTCAGCCTGTCTGGTGCTGGTGTTTGCCAGTGGGGCATCTGTCTGTCCTGGACAGTCACAAGCTAGGGAGAAGCAACAGGAACACGAGGCTGGAAGCGCCAAGAAGATGGACTGGAAGTCATCCCCATGAACGCCAGATGGGGGATGCTCTCAGAGGGTGAAACTGGGGGTCATGAGGGGGTAGTACCTGGGAGAGGAGAAATGTCTCTGTGATCCCTTAGATCTAAATGAAAAGGAAAAACAGGGAAACCCTTGGTGAACACCTGAGTCCAAATTTGTTGTCATATGTGTTTGGGGCCAGAACTGACACCGTCTGCGTAATTGCCCCCTCCCCCCAATAAACTTAAGCCAAACATTAGGTTGCAGTGATCCCGATGAGACTTGTTGGGGTGGTAGGAGTGTTGTACAACCAGAACATAGTAATGCACGGCTGTAAATGTATGCAAACTATGCTTAAAATGGGTGAACTTTATGACATATAAATTACACCTTAATAAAGCTGTTTAAAAGAAAACCACCCAGCGTTCTTCTAAGCAGAGACTGCTTTTAAGGTTTTAGTATGTTTCTCTGCACTGTGTTTCTTTGTAGGGCTATCTCTTTTTTTTTACATCAAAATCAAATAAGATATTCATCTTAAGTTTTTAATATGTATCTCAAAAGTACATCATGAATACTTTCTCATTTTAAAATAATTTCAAGCTATACAGTGGTATGTAGAGCAAAAATCAAGTTCTCCCATCCATACTCCCCCCCATACATGTTCCCACCCTCAATTCTCACTTCCCCCCACCATAGGTAACCACTGTTCACAGTTTGATTAAACATTTTTAAACAGGTATATAATTTTCCATTTGATGGGAAATGACATTCTCAAATCGTTCCCCTATTTGGGGTCTTTCAGGTTGTTTCCTGGTTCAGCTATTTCTTTTTAAAACGTGTAGCAGAGGATTTCGTTGAAGGAAACTCAGAGCAGACTGCAGATTAATGCTCCTAGATTACTCTGATGATTTTGTAGCCATCAGGACAGGCACTAAGTCAGACTTCGAACTGAGATAACTTTGACGTAAGAGAAGGGACCCAGCAGACGCTGAGGACCCCATGCTCAGTGCTTTATCTGTCTATTCTCATCTAATGCACCAAACATCTCATGATAGAGGATGTTATTCCCATTTTTACAGATGGGAAGCCACGGGGTGGAGGGGCCAAGCGTGTTGCCCAGGATCACACACCACCTAGTACAGAGCTTGGCTCCAAGTTGCCGGACACCAGCTTGGTGGCTCTGTAGCCGAGCAGGGAACTCTTGCCGTCACCACTGATTTTAAGCAAACGCCATCATAGTGCAAACCTCCAGTGGTCTGCAAACAGATTCTCCGTTTGTCGGTTTGTTTTAGCTGCAGTTTGAGTCCCTGATGTGCAGAAGGATTGCACTGATGCCTTATGTGCCTCGTATCCATCCTCATAAATAGCGCTTAGAGAGGGCTGGACGCTATCCCCATTTTTCAGGTGAGAGCTCCGAAGTCCAAGAGGTAAAGAGAGTTGCCCAGTGTCACTCAGAGGAGGGCGTCAGACCCAGGGGTGTGTGATTCCAAGCCTGGGCTCTGACCACCGGGCTCTGCTGCCCGGCAGAGCACGAGTCAGCTCGAGTGTCACCATCAGGCTGGGCAGCCGGACTCCATCTCATTCTGCTCTCTGTGTCCCTCCCACCAGACAACAGCGACCTGATCGCGTGCACAGTGATCACCAAGGATGGCGGCATGGTCCAGCGGTTCCTGGCTGTCGATATTTACCAGATGAGTTTGGTGGAGCCCGACGTGTCCCGGCTTGGCTGGGGAGTGGTCAAGTTCGCGGGCCTCCTCCAGGTAAGAGCTGCAGAAGCTCTTCTCGGTTGCCTGTACACACACATAAGAGTAGCCCCTTTACAGTTTCTTTTTTTTTTTTAATGTTTTTTTTTTTTTTTACAGTTCATTTCTAGGGACACAAGGACTACGTTTTATCATTGAAAAAAGTTAAACTAGCTCCCAGATGCGAGCCAAGTCCCCTGTGACCAACACCCAATTTTACACTCCCTTCCCCCCATTATCAGTAATCTTTCCTGGTTCTCTGGTTGTCTGCCAAATGCATGTATAAGTATAACTCACATGCTGTTTTTAAAAACTGCGTACGTATACTTACATATATAACTACATGCACTGTTTTTAAAAACCGTGTATGTATACTTGAGAGGGGAGATGGGTGTGTGTTTTTGACAGTGTCGCATTAAACCTATTCTCAGCTTTTTTTTTTTTTTCACTCAACATGTGTCTGGGAGAGCTGGCCGAGCTAGCATTTGCAGACTTACTGGTATTCTTTTAATAGCTACCCGAAGATATCAAGGCATGTTTAGCCGGGGCCTTGCGGCTGTTTCCAGCTTTTTGCCTTTACAGACAGTGCTGCCGCAGACGGGATTGGCCTTACTTCCTTGTGCACTTCGGCAGGGGTTTCCCTCCGCAGATCCCAAGAAGTTGGGGTGTGCCCGCTTTCAGTGTTCAGAGACACTGCCAAAATCCTGTCTGAGACGATCGTTGCCGCTGGCCGTGTGCGAGAGTTCCCTTGTCCTCGCCCCCTCTCCAGCAGGGCTGGACTCCAGATTGCCAGAAGCCAAGTCAGGGCTTGGGTCTTCTCATTTGTCTCTGTGATAGGTGACTAATGCCAGCTGGTTTGTTGAATGAAGCATAGACATAAAAGAGGTGAAACAGCTTTCTAGCTCCCACCTCCTATCAGTCAGACCCCCCCATCCATGAGCATCCAGCAGACTCTTCCAGGCCTGAGACTGGCCCTGCTCCGAGGCCGTCCGTGTCCTCGCCAGGTGGGCCTGGCTCAGGCCACGTCCACCTCTGCGCAGCGTGACCTGCGGCCACCGCGCTGCTCCCCACCTCACCCATGTGTTTGCAGATGCCGTCGCACAACCTTTTCCCCATCCTCCTCTCTTTTCAAGACATTTCCATTTAAAAAATGTCTTTTACTGGGGCCAATGCAAGAAACAACTCTATGAAGAATCTTTCATTTATAAAAAGACTTCCACGTAAGCGGTTGTCCATTAGGTGACTTAGTGCTTCTTATTTATCTAGGCTTATGATCAATTTCCTTTAGAATTTAGTGTCAGGAAAGTGTTTTTCTCCCTCAAAGGACTAATCCATGTCCTCTCTCAGACAATGAAAGCCACATAAACCTTCTCTTTTGGTGGTCTTCCAAAAGCCACTATTCGTCAAGCCGTTACCATGTGCCAGCCTCTCCGTTTTAAATGCCTGACATCTCATCTAATCCCCCCTGCATCATTTCCATGCACGTATTATTTCGAAAGAACCTGTGCCAAATTTATAATGCCTACAAATAGCAACCATCTTACTGCGTGAGCCTTTTTCAATGTTTTTCCCACCGCCTCTAGCATGTCTTGTGTTCATGTCTATGTCCCTCTCTGGCTTTTATCTTAAATCACCTCAGACCTTTGCGAGAAGCAAATTCTTTACACAGAATCCAGTCTGAGGTTTTAGATTGGATTCGTCGTTATTATACTTGCTACTCTTGAGTTCCTTCGCCACCTTTCAAATGTAACTATCTTCAGTTGTCTGCTAAATTGCCCTCCTCTCTCTTTCTTGGAGTTTTTCTTTTTTTTTTTTCGGGACCAGAAATTCTTCGGAGACATGCCAGTGGGTGCCAGCGATGCCCCCTTCTTAAGAAAAACAGGAAGAAAGTGGTCCATAGATGAGTCAATATATCTACGCCCGATGGCATAGGAATTTTGGTCTGTTACCACTGGCTTCTCAGAAGGATTTCGGAGTTGACCGTTCGGTTCCCCGTGGCCCCTGGAAGAGTCTGGTGAACCTTTTTGTTCACTGACTGTCACAAGTGCCCTTGAGTGCCATACTGCCACCACCACAACCAGAAGGCCTGTTCCTTTTGAGCCTTCTGCTTCCCACGCCGTCTTCTCCCACTAGGCCTGCCCAGATTTGTGTCCATCCCTGATTCTCAGGCTTGGGAGGCTGATGCTCTTCCTCAGAGCAAAGGCAACGTGGAAACTGGGGGTGCATCTTCTAGGTGAGACATGTTCCCATAGCTTCCGAGCAGCTACACTCCTCCTGAACCTAACAAACCCCTTCCTTTTGCCTCCTCCCCCTGCAGGACATGCAGGTGACTGGAGTGGAGGACGACAGCCGTGCGCTGAATATCACCATCCACAAGCCTGCGTCCAGCCCCCACTCCAAGCCCTTCCCCATCCTCCAGGCCACCTTCATCTTCTCAGACCACATCCGCTGCATCATCGCCAAGCAGCGCCTGGCCAAGGGCCGCATCCAGGCGAGGCGCATGAAGATGCAGAGGATAGCGGGTGAGTGGCTGGTCCTGACGGAGTGTCCCCTGAGCCCCCTGAGTGCTTCTGCCCCAGAGAGCGAGCTACGTGGTCCTCACATTGACCTTGAGAACCCCCATGGCTCCCCTATGGTTCAGGAGCTGTGTTTTGGTGAGACAAGGGAGAATCTGCTCAGAACTTCCCACTTCCTAGGTGTTTGATGGCTAGGATTTCTGGGGCTGTGGGGAAGAGGAGAAATCTTACTGAGCAAGTGGCCACGCGCAGGCAGGCGTCAGTGTGGGACAGCTGTTCTCACTCGTGCACGCACATGCCTTCCCACTTATGTTTACAGAATGCTTCACATTCCTGTGCCGACTTTGATCCTCATAAACAACACTTGAGATCTCCAGGGCCTGTTCGGCCCATTATATAGAAGAGGTAAACTGAGGCTTGGCGACTTGCCCGAAGCCACACAGGCAGTTGGTTGGAAGAACCCAAATGCAGAACTTCTTACTCTAAACCCCGCCCCTTCCCAGCTCTCATGAGACGCTGCCCTGCTCAGTGAGGGGCCATGACTGAACCCGAGATCAGAAGTCACTTCACATTTCACAAGGATTTGCCAAGAGGCCCAATACTGCCCAGTGTCAGCAAGTCCCAGCTTTCCTAGACACAAGGCACTGTGGTGGGTGAGGGTGTTCTGTTCACCAGGGCAGAAGGCCCCACACTGTCCTTGGGGGAAAAGCATGCTATCAGCTCCTAAAATCATAAACAGACTCTCAAGATACCCATGCCTTTGAGTTCAGGCACCGATGTTCATTCTGGTGTAGTCTCTGAGCTTCCTCCACTGGAGGAGGAGGAAAGCCTTCTCAAGGGATTGCCTAAAAATAAAGATCGGAAGGCGGGGTTTCTGGACGTGTGGATCCTGATCTTTCTCACACAGGCCCTGTTGATTTGTGCAGGCCCGCACCTCCTAGAGTCCTCATCTTATTTCTTGTTTAGTTGAGACTCGGCCTGCAAAATCATTACAGAAGCATTTTGTAATGTGTAAAGTGACTTAAATCATTCAGTCCTTTCAAGATTTATTTTCGGAGGTTTTTTTTTTTTTTTTAATGTAAAGCAATTTCTCACAGCTGGCATGAAGGCTGAATATTTCATTTGAAAATTGAGAATTATGCCATAAAGTGGCCGTGAGAACTAACGCCTTGGATAGGGCTTCCATCGATTTTTAAAAGCCCCTCCAAATTGCGAGATCATGAGACTTATTTATGGAAGGGAGGATGCAATCGTGACAGATAAACACACACTCATAAACATGCACACACATATGCCTGGATCCTTACATATGCCTGGATCCTTGCTCCTACACGCTCTCCCCCATGCATGCCTGCATGTGAGCTCTCAGGGCAGAGCTGGCCCAGTTTACCTCAGGTCCAGAAACTGCACCTGAGGCTGAGCTTTTGACCTTTTGTGTGTGGAAGCCGAGGATCCCAGTTGGAACCTGGCCCTGGTCCATCTGTGAACCCCTCACTGGGCTGTGTTTTGAGCCTCAGGAAGGACCTGTGGAGTCGTGCTGGTCTCCCCAGCCCAAGGCTGCCAGCCACCCACTTGGCATCACCCAAGAGATGTGCCCGGGAGAGCCACAGCCACTCCGGCTCCAGCCGCCCCACCCAGAGTCTCATCACCTACACTCCTGTCCCTCATGCTGAGTGTGACAATGGGTTTGTTTGAATGTAGCCCTCCTGGACCTCCCGATCCAGCCAACGACCGAAGTCCTAGGCTTTGGACTCGGCTCCTCCTCTTCCTCCCAGCACCTGCCTTTTCGCTTCTACGACCAGTGTCGCCGGGGCAGCAGCGACCCCACGGTGCAGCGCTCCGTGTTCGCGTCCGTGGACAAGGTGCCAGGTAGGCCGGCCCCACCCTGTGCGACTGCTCAGCCCCCTCCTGGCTAGGCCAGGGGGGCGGGAGGGGGGCGGTTCCAGGCCTTTCTTGCTGTTGAGCCTGTGTAAGCTGCTTCTCCCTTCTCAGAAATCCAGCCAGTTGGAAGCACCAGATACATTTCTGAGAATTTGTCAAAGTATAGCGTTAAGATTAAATACGAGCCCCGGAAAGAAATGTTGGCTTTCTCTTTGGTGTTCCACTGCCTGGGTTTGGTTTTCCAGAGATTTGTTGGGGATGTGGAAGAACTTCTCAGAACTAAGACTAAGAAGTTTCTTGGAAATTTCTTGGAAATACTTAGATGATTAGTAATGAGGTTGTGGGAGAGTAATTTCCTCCTTCATGTAGGATGACTAGAAAGAGATAGTGTGTGTGGTTCCTGTGACAAACCCCTGAAGAAGTGAGACTTCAGTAGAAGGCCCTGCTGCCCACGGGCGCCTGCCAGTGTCTCCTATCTGGGAGCCTCTCTAACCACTTTCACCAAAGCTCGTCTCTGACCCCTCCTCCCCTCTCCCAAAAGGGAGACTTGAAGAGAAAGTTCAAGGTTGGCAAGGCCGAGCAGAAAGAATTGCTTCTCCAGTGCGGCAGGCTCTCCCTTTCCCTTTTGATTTAAGTAAATCCATATGCCCCCCCATCCCTCGAAAGAGAACCTTGCTCGTGATTATGAAACTTGAGAAAATTGGCCCAGCGTCCCCTGCAACTTAGCCTCCCCACGTTCGGGGTTTCGAACTTTAATCGCCAGTGTTTTCAAAAGCAATTACCGGTTTAAGAACAAAATGCAGCCTTAAAACCTGTCCAAAATCAAGGTTCTTGTTTCCCTTCTACCCCATGATTCGTCGTTTTCATTCTTGGATTCGATCGATTCATTTTAGAAACCTAGATCCTTTGAGCACGTGATATTTAAAAAATCCAAAGAGGACGTGATAAAATGAAAAATACGTCTACTTGGCCCCAGAAGGAACCACTTTTAATAATTTCTCACATATCTTTGCAGAAATGTTTCTTTGTATGTCACATGTAGGTCTGTGTGTGTCCGTTTTTATACCGGGCTTATACCCTGTGTGTCATCCTGCGCCTGGCCGGTTTTACTTGCTGATAAGTCAGCATTACAGGTTAGCACGTATAAATCAACTTCGTGCTCGTCAACTGTTGGCATTTCATCATACGGACGGACCAGAAAAAACTTTATAACATTTGCTACTGATGGGTATTTGGGTCACTTCCAGCTTTTTTGGTGTCACCCGGAACGCCTCCGGGGTATCTTTGTGTAATTGTGCAAATCTCACATGCCTGTGGATGTGCCGCGCCAAAGGGGAAGTTTTCCATCTTGAAATATGTAGAAAGTGCCCCAGCTCACATGGCCACCCACAGCCCGTGCCTGTTTCCATTCTTCACACCAGTCTTACTGGGGCTCTGAGACTGATCGCAGCACTGCTTTCTGTTTTCAGCTCGCAGTGTGAGATGATTCTGCCTGCCCCAGGGTCTGGGGATTCTTTGTTAAACATTCTCTAGGTCGCTAAGTAAATATAAATGATGAGCCTGAGTCTAGGTTAAATAAATTTCCTTCTTTTGCATTTGATACACAGTTGTAATTTTATTGTACTTGTATAAGTACCACTTTGTCATGTTTTCCTTGAGATGTAATTGGCATATAATATTGTATTAGTTAAGAAATCATTTCTTTAGGCTCATTGGGGCTTCTTGCAGCTCAGAAACTAATGGGTTAAGAGGAAAAGGCCAGGCCTTTTTTCCGCTCCATCATTTTTGGAACAAGGCAACTGTAAATAAATAAACAGAGCCAAATGTCACATTCTTCAGCATCTGCATAATCATCTCTCTGTTTGCAGCAGGCTTTACAATGACATTGCTTACTTCCCCCACCCTGCCTGGGTTTCCTTGGGAGCTGCAGGGTCATCCAGGCCTATAGTGTGGCGATGTCTGCAGTGGCCTGGGCCTGCCTAACAGAGGGGTTGGCGTAGCTGGAATTCCCAGTGTCTTGTTGCTGGTCCCAGGGTTGCTGTCTGTGAGGTTGGGCCAGTTGGGACTATGACAAGTCGCAGGTAGCTGTCTGTAGGTGGCCGTCGACCCTTTGGCCGTGTCTCTCCCTGGGAAGTGCCGCTCAGGTGTGGGTGTGAGGTGGGGACATTCTCACAAATGCCCCCCAGGGCGACTGCTCTGGGCCCTTGGGTAGAGGGAAGTCTGGCTCCCAGCCTGCCTTGGCTTGGGTGGGAGATTTGGGTGGGTGACTTGAAGTGCAGGGTGAAAGCATTGAGCCTCAGCATGATGGCGGGGGAAGGAGGGGACGAGCGAGGAGCTCTCCCTATCTCCCACCCTCCTCACCCGGCCGTCTCAGTAGTTGGCCCACAGCGCCTAGCATCTCAGAGTCATCCTAATTCTTTCTTCTCCCACACCCACTGCCTGCTCTGCCTGCAGAGCATACCACACCTCTCCCCCTCCCAGCCAGCAGCATCACTCCCTGGACTATGGCAGCCGCCTCCTCAGTATTCTCTGGCTTCCAGGCTCATTCCCTCCCTCCCCGTCACCCAACGGGGTCTTTCTAGAACAGACTCAGATCATACCTTGCCCCTGCCTGCAATCCTCCAGTAGCTTCCAGTTGCACCTAGAACAAAATCTAGATCTCTCACTCTGCTCTTGGGTGATCATTGTGCGACTGGCCCCAGCTGGTCCCTTAGACGCGGCTGCCCAGCCTCACGCCACCCCACACCCTGATCACACCTGCCCCGCCGCTCCACTTAGCACTTCCAAAAACTGTGGTCTCTTTAAGAAAGTATTGAGGAACTTAAAGATCTCTAGTTTATATGGATTAGATCTATTGCTATTTCAAAGTTAGACATTATAACTGAGAAATGCTTTAAATGTTTATTTTTTTCATTTTTTTAAAAAACCATCACCTGTAAATAAAAATAACCTGTTTTTTATGAAAAACTCTGTTCTCAAAAAAAACTTAATGTTTTGTAGTTTTGCAGACCTAATATCTCTTTTAACAGAAGGCAGCTGGATTCTCCTATCTGCTTCTGCCTTCAGTCTGTCGTGACAGATTACATTACGCAGCCTCTGGAAAACTCTGAATACTCCTGGGAAAGTGGAAGTAAAAGGAAGAAGGCTGTCTTGTTTTTATGAAAGTAGTTCTGACCCTGGGAGCCCCCAAAGGTTCCCCAGGCCATGCTTTGAGAACCACTACTCTGAGTCACTGAGCTCTCTCCCGCCTTGGGCCTTTGCATCAGGTGTTCTTCCTCAAATCTGTGTGGCCACCTCCCGCTAATTGCTCGGGCCTTAGTCTTCATGCCACCTCCTGATCACCCCCAGGCAGGTTACCCCTCTCCCTCCATCACACTAGCCTGGTTTATTCTCTCCATGGCCCTGGCTTCCTTACCTGGCTGACTTATCTGTGCACCTGGCGGTGGACTTTCTCCCCCGTGGAGAATGTCACTTCCACAAGGACCTGGCCCGTCCTGCTGTCCGCTGTACCTCAGCACCGAGCACTTGCCTTCATTCACTAGTTGTTGAATGAAGGACAAGCACAACCTTGGAGCAGTTCCCACAAGGGAACTATCACTGGGGCCCTGGACATGGAGTGGTTTAGTCAATGCCATCTCGACAAGGGAACATGAGGGAACCAAGACACCCTGAAGATCATAAGCGATGTTTCTGTGCCTAATTCCTGTCGCCAAAGTGAGGGGGATGTGCGTCCCAGGAGGTCACATGCAGGGCACATGATAGGTTTCCGTTGGCTGCGCATCAGTTGAATTTTAGTGCCTTCGCTGTTTGGAGGTTTGCAGAAGCCACGGAGTGGGCCAAAGGGGGTCGTCGGAAGCACAACCCATGTTGACCTCATGCTGTGGCCTCCACAGCTGCTATCTAGGCCTGAGAGCCCAACGGCACTGCTGTGTCCCTGGCCACAGGCTGCACTGTCGCAGGCTCCCAGGCTGTGTGCGGTCCTCTCTCTGGCCGCCTGCCTCTGGGTCGCTGCCGGAGGAGCTAGCCCTGTCATGACACATCTTCCAGTTCTGTCTGCAGGCCCAGGTAATTGTCATAGAGCAGTTCATCTCCCCTTTAGAAGCTATAAATGATTATATCTGATGAAAATATACCTTTCATTTCCTTGGAAGAGATATTAAAGTAGAATATAAATCAGGGCTAATAGACGACTAGCCACTTTGGTCTATTTTTCTTCTTCCATTTGGCTTGGGCAGAAATCACAAATTCTATTTATTGGCCGGTTTTATGTTGATGGCCCTCACCCCGCACAGAACATACAGCTGCACAGGGGCGGAGGCCTGCGTGCGTGTCTGGCCTGGGAGAGAGGGGTCAGCGGTGACCCATGTGTTGGGATGCGCCGGCATGACTGGATCTAGAACCTGGCTTGGAGGTGCCGTGCTCCATGGAGAGTGCCCTCAAGGACCCATCCCACCAACCCGCAGTGGTCGCTGAGTGCCAGAACCTGTCATGTCAGGGGTGGAGGTGTCCAAACTAGCCCAGGGGGGCAGCCTCCCGTGAACACCGAATGGATCAGCAGACCCCAGAGCAGCCTTAAGTGACCCTGGGCATCATGGGGCAGCAGCCTCCCAGAGCAGCCTCGACCCCTACTCCTGGGCTCCTTCTGGCCAAGAGGCTGCTCATAGTTGTTCACCTGGCAGGACAGCTGTTCACAGTCCTTTTACTCACATCCTCCCTGTGCCCTTCCTAATTCTTATGTAAACAGAAGGGCTGTTTAGTGGGACAGAAAGTGGGGATTCGAGTGGGACAGCCGGGCAAGCCGACACCCACTGGCCCTCACTGATGGGGGCTTAAGGACGTGACCAAAAAAAGTGAACCCTTCCCACCTTGCTTATCATCAGCTGCCCCTCACCAGTCTTTTAGTTCCAGTGGCAGGGACTGAGTCGGCCTCCTTCTCTGCTCTCCACCCTGCTTAAGACCCTCCGACACCCCCTGTCCCTAGCCCGTCTCCATGGCCCATTCCCTGCAGCCTGGCCTCTGTGTAGTCCAGCCCCCGGCCCTGTCCACTCTCGGCTCCTCTCTTTCCCCCTCCCACTCCTTTTGCAGATAGCTCAGCCCAGCATTTCAGCTGCACTGGCTTCCCATCTGCACCTCCCAGGGGCCAGACGCATCCCGTTCTGGACTCCTGTCCTTCGCTGCCCACTGGCTAGAACTCTCACCGAGGCTGGTTCCTTCTCAGCACTCGGGGGTCTATTCACACACCTCCTCGGGGGCCTTCCCCAGGCCCCCTTTCCCACCCTTGGCCCTCTCTGTGCAGCAGCTGGTTTTTATTTTTTGTTAATGGAGGTGAAATTCGTATAACATCAAACTGTTTGAAAATGTACAACTCAGTGCCATTTGGGACATTCCCAGTCTCATGCTACCATCACCTCTGCTAGTTCCAAGACATGTTCATCTCCCCTAAGCAAAACCCCATACCCATTAAACAGGCATTCCCACTCCCTCTTTTCCCCAGCCCCTGGCAACCGCTAATCTGCTTTCTGTCTCTTTGGATTTACCTGTTCTGGACATTTTATATAAATCATACGATGTGTGGCCGTTTGTGTCTGGCTTCTTTCACTTAGCATCATCTTTTCAGGGTTCACCCGTGTCGTAGCGGTATCGGAGTTTCCTTCTTATGGCTGAATAATATCCCATCGTATGGGGGGATCATGTTTAGTTCACCCATTTTTTTCACCCCTCGTTGTCCATACTGGTTGTTTCCACCTTTTGGCGAATGTGAATAGTGCTGCTGTGAGTGTGCATGTGAGGTGTTTGTTTACACACCAGTTTTCCAGGGCTTTGGGGTAACTACCTAGGAGTGGAATTACTGGGTCATGCAGTAAGTAACTTTTTTGAGGAGCCCTTTTCCCATGGCCTTCAGAGCCCTCGCCATGAGCCAGAGTCGCCCCGTTTGTCTCTTTGGTTGCCTCACTGCCCTGCATAGCATGGAAGGCGCTAGGGGCCCTGGCCATCCTGCCCTCGACTGCTGACACTTAGTGAGTGAGCAGGTGCCAAAGTGACTGTCAAAGACAGGTGGAGACGTGAACTGGCAGATGGAAGCGGGGCCCGGTGAATTGTTTTGCGTCTTGGCCTGTAAACCCCCGCAGCAGAGATGGTCCCGTCTCGCTCATGCCTGGGCCTGGCACCTGTGCCGGTTGGTGGTGGCTCGGGGTGCCAGCCACAGAGTCAGGTTTCAGCCCATCGTGGCCACGCTCTGCTCTGCTCACTGCTGGCCAAAACTGCTTGTGCCACCCGGTTCAGGGTGCCATCTGGCTCTAGGCAAACACATTAAAGTCCCTGAGCGCGAGGGGAAGGCTGCGCTTGTTTTCTACAGGTGTTATCTTTCTCGAAGGCAAGCAAACCTGCCCTGTCAGTCACTGGCCCAGAACACGTAATAGTTCTGTGGAAAAGCAGCTCCAGAGCCAGGCTTGGGCCACTGAGTAACCAAACAGGAACGCAAAGACTACAGTGTGCCCGGAGCTAGCTGAGCTGACCACAGAGCCTCTGACTGACATCTAAAAAGAAGTGGGGGGAGGGATCAATGTTTAATTCATAGACCTCAGTTCTGACTTCACCCCTGGGGATAACGCCCTGGGTGCTAATGTCATCATGTGGCAATGTTTCCCAGAAACTAACTTTTTAGGCCTTTTCTTTTTCTTGTTTCCAATTATAAAATTGGAGCCAGTTCTCTCCTTCCAGCTCCCCAAGGTGAAAAAAATACCCTTTCTGGAGTCACACAGAAAGGACAGCCCACCTGCCACCTTCCTCCCGTCTCCCCAGCACCCCCATGACCCCTCCTCAACCCATGGTCCAAGACTCTAGCCATGGGAGGGTGACTTATAGAAACTCAGTTCTGATCCTGAGGACTTTTTCCTTTTTATAAGTTAAATGTATTGGGCTGGGGAGAGGGACATCTGGTACCCCATTGCATCCTCTCATACGGGGCTTTGAACTCAGGTCAGCCCGGGCCAGACCCTGAGCCTCCACCACCATGCCCTTTAATTCCTGACTCAGTTTTGACACATCTGAGGACAATTCTCACCACCTGAAGTTTTACTGGTATCAGGGCAAACCCACATTGTTGGCTCCAACCCTAGACGTGTTTTGGACAGAAAAGTCATCTGTTTCTGGAAGTGCCGATTGTGGTGTGACTGGAAGGGTTACCTGTGCCAGGTGCTCTGTATGCATTGGTTGTGCCCTCTGGACAGCGCTGGCAGCTGGTGTCGCTGGCTCTGTCCCGCAGATAAGAAACCGAGTCTCAGATCCCGGCCGCAGAGCTCACATGAGGCCGGCTGAGACCCGTGTCTCCACTTCTGCCTCTAAATCCCATTTGCTTCAAGCCTGGCCTTGGCGATGGCTGAGCCCCTTCCTGTATCAGCTCTGCCACCTGTCTCCGCGTGTGACAGGTTGGCAGGACCCTCGTCATAGCCTTCCCCTTTCCCATCATCATATACCACACTCTCACATCCCTAAGTCCTTGCTCTCCATTGGCTCAGGAACAAACCTGCAAAGCGGTGATGCATAAAGACACTCTTCAAACCAAGCTAAAGGTCAGGGTCATGTAAATCCTCATGCGAATTTGGCCTGCCATGAACAAAAAGCAGAAATGAGACTTCAAAATCCTGCCTGGACAGGATTGAAACTCCTTTCAAAGCTCTGTGCCAATTGCCTCTAAGAGCTCAGCCTTCAAGTGGTTGGGCCAGGGGTGTGGGGACCTGTTCCAGAGTGAGTCCCTGCCTGCTCTTCTAAGAGCTCGCAGGGCAGCCTCGGAGAGAGAGAGAGCCTACAGACATTGAGCACAGCCCCCAGGAAAGAACCTCGTTCCCAAATCAGGGCCCACAAGGTTTCCTCGTTGAGAACATGCCCCCAGCAGATGCTCTCCCTGCAGAGACACCAGCACTCGTCTGAGGAGCACCACCCCTAGCAAACTGTGGCACGTGGCAGGCAGCACCAGCCATCCCGCCCGACCCAGTCCCGGGGGCGGAGGCAGGGAGGAGGAGAGAGTTCTGAAGAATCGAGTGTTGCTTCACTTGGGTCCTTACCAACCTCAGACTCGTGAAGTGACTGCATGCCCCGGAGCCTCCTGGTGAAGACAGTGTGTCAGAGAGCGGGGAACACTCCCCACGTTGGTCGTGGGAAGAAACCAGAACCCCAGCTCCACTCCACCATTGGACCTCGATCACGCCTCACAGTGTTCTGCAGGCTCGGGCGGGCGTGCGCCAGAGCAAGTGGCACAGCTGCTGTGTGCACGCCCGCCCCTGCCTCGGAGAAGGTCGCACCTGCCAGTTCTTGTCTCTAAACTTCCCAGTGCACATCAAGCACATCTAGTGCAGAACAGTTGGAGAAGATGGAAAAGCATCAAGGAAAGGTAGAATGTTCCAGGTCTGGAATCGAGAAAGGCAGATTTTTGCCTGCTGCCGAGCAATTCATCACGTCGGCAGATCACTGTTTATTTAGCCAATCCCCCATTGATGAATGTGTAGATTGTGGCCAATTTTTCGTCCTTGACAAATAATGGGTGTCTCTGTGCAAGGGTTTCCCTGGGGTAAGTAACTGTGAAATGAATCCAGAAAGATCTAGGCTGTGGGCCTCACAGGATGTGGTGACCAGTGAATGGGATGGAATGGGTTGCCACAGGGCTAGTTCAAGGCTTAATATGGAAGAGCCTCGGTTTCGTTTAGCACACAAGGGCGTTTTGACGATCCCAAGTTCCGACCCAGCAAAATCCTCATTCTTTGTGGATCTTGTTCTATCCCGGAGGCCGTCGGGAGCTGTGATGATTGAAACGGTTCCCAGGGGCTGGCAGGGGTCTCTAGGCACTGGCCCACCCATGGCTTGACTTCTCATCCCAGACAGAACGTCAGAGCTTGGCGTAATGGGACCACCACCGGGTTCTGCTCCTGCCTCCTGGCATCTCTGCTGAGGTTATGACTTTCTATGATTCTTTTCTCTCTGTAGCCAGCATCTCATGACTGAAATACAGCTGCCTTTGTTTGTGTTGTCCAGCCAGGGCATTTTGTAGAAACGTGCTTTTCTCTAAAAACATACTCAGTGTTATTTTTTTAACATCTCAAATTCCCGAAGGGCCGAAAGTCAATATTATCCCAATGCGACGAGAATGGCCAGGGGTGTGGGGACCTGTTTTGTGATATCTCTTCCCACTTTTAAGCAGCCTGCTTTCTTAAGCCGCAGAGTAATCACAAAAACGTGTTCTGAAGCCCATCAAACTGGGGCTGATGAATTATTTCACTCTGTCTCCGCAGCTCAAATCCTTGAAAGCCAGCTCCTCACAACATGGTTTTGGGAGTAAACGCTTTAACCATATGAAATGCTAAGTGTAGACTGTGATTTGCAGTGACTCCTCCCAAAATATTTGTGAGCTGGTGCAAGTTCAGGTGCCCGGCATCAGTGGCATATTTCTGGCATCGCAGATTTAAATAGGATAAACGTCCTATTTATTGAATGCCAACTATGTGCTAGGCACTGGCTAGTTGCTTCACATACATTTTAAGATTAATATAAAAAAAAATCCCACTTTCACAGCTGGGGCAAGTAAGACCCAGAAAGTAAAGTCACTTACCCAGGGTCCCAGACTCGACAGAGGGAGAGAGAGACAGAGACAGCTGAGTCTCAGACCTCTGCTCTTTTTAATGCTTCTTCTGGCTGTTTCCTGAGAAAAAGTTTATCTCATGCTCACTGCCCTTTCCTTTCCTGCTTACTTGACTTAAAGGCTCCGTGGAGCTTCTGAGTTAAAGCCGCCCTTTGTTGTGGTTTTCTGAGCATGTAGACTTCACAGGCTGATAGCTGGGGCTCAGATGCTCGGTCCCACGCACACTCCAGCCTCGCGGATCACGCAGGTTCTCCATAAATCATCCGGACGGCTGTGTGGCAGGAAGCCTCAGTGTTGATGGAACGAGCCTCCCTGAACACCCCCACCACTACCCTTAATAACCTGGAGAATGTTCTCGAAGTAGATGACATTTATAAAACGTTGGGCATTTTGGAAATATGCATGCTTTTCTTGCCAGATTTCCAGCCCGATGCCCCAGGGAAATGTCCACCAACTCAAAGCAGCATTCTCGTGTCCCGAAATGGGGCCTGGGCCTGCTGGAGGCCACGGCTGCACACCACCCCTCTCTCTGACCTCTTCACTCCACCCTCAGCTGCCAGCTCTGGGCAGCTTCACAGCTACCAGCACTTGGGCACCAACTGTGTGCCACCAGGCTGTGTAGACCATGCCACAGACCATACCGTTACCGTGAGGTTAGGGGGGCACACGCTGGAGTCGGCCCATCTGGCTGTAAGTCAGCACCTACCCATGGCAACTGTGTCAGACAGTTCTCCAAGACCCCTGAGCCCCTCTCAATTTCCTCTTCTATAAAATGGGGCCAATGATAAGACCTGTCCCATAGGAGCAGGCCCTCAGCCCTGGACCAGCGCTCTGTGGGTGTCTCCTGCTGGCCCAGTGTTGTTACGCCGTTGATGATGGGAGCCAGGGGCTAGAGTGTCTGCCCAGGGCTGCCAGTTCGGGGTGGCTGGCCAGGGCTCCCAGCCTCAAGCAATTGGCCCCGGGCACTTATAGCTATTATAGTCAAAACTTTCAGGTCCTGCCAGGGACGGGGACTTCTATCCTGCTAGAGCCACTAGAGAAGGCACCGTCTCAGGCATCATACATTCCTTCAGCAAGTGTGCACTGGGCACCTCCTGTAGCCATATGCCAGGCCCTCCTGCAGCCAATAGCCCATGTGGTGGAGGCAGATGTCAAAATGTGGTGACCACCGTGCCAGCGATCAATGGGGAGAGAGCCACTGACGGGACTGTCACCTGGAGGACCTATGCAGCTAGAATGTAGAGAGCGAGCAGTGGGGTTAGGGGAGAGGGTCGCCCAGGTGGCACTGGGGTAGGCCTGGGGGCTAGGGGTGTGGGTTCCATCCTGAGAACTCTGGGGGACTTGGACCCAGGGAGTGCTAGACCTGATTCGTGTTTGAGCTCTTTGTGGATACTGAATGGAGAGTGAATTGGAGACAGCAGTGCAGGGGCCATTAGGGGCCCCCAGAAGCCGAGAGCATCTGGGCAGGGCAGAGTCACGCCCTCGGCCAGCGTGGTCAGCGACCAGGTGTGGGCACAGCTTGCCTGGCTGTGACAGATCTGCTCCTGAGGATGGTGCCGCCCCTGCATGTCGTGCAGCATTCCCCATTTGTGACCTCTGCAATGGCATGAGGGAGTGAGCTGGGGAAGCTGGGGCCAGCCACGTCCTACCCCCAGGAAGTAGTGTCCTTTGGAGTCTGTCCTGCTGCACTGTTCGGAGGTCAAAATGTCTAAATGGCTGGGGCACCCCCAAAGACGACTGTTTCCTGGGGCTCATAAGTTGCCAGAGTCAGGCTGAATGTCGCCACGATCAGGGGTCACACTGGGAGAGGAAGGCCCTGTGACTCTCCACTTAACAGGTGAGGCTGAAGTCCAGAGCAGTTAAGTAACTTGCCCCGGTCACACAGTGGTAGGTGGAGTTGCTAAAACCCACTCTTAGGGTATCTCACCCCACAGTCTGCTCAATCCAGTATCCAAGGTTCCTCCTCAGGGCCTGCGGACCTGAAGGAATTCTTGGCCTTGCCCTGGGAGAACCACAGCTGGACGGTGGGACACCACGACCTCAAACTGCAGCCCCTCACCCCTGGCTCCCGAGCCCCCTTCTTCACTACTGGGCCAAGAAGTTTCTGAGCACGCCTGTCACGGCTCGCTGATAAATCAGGCTGAGATGCCTGTGCTTGGCGGCAGCACTAAGTGGTTGTCTAGGCTTCCCCAAGCCAAGTGACATTTGCCCAATAGGTGTAATGTATCAACAGCTATTTCTCCTACTTTTTACAGCCCGGCTGGCTCTCAGCCAGAACTCTTTTTTAAAAAATAATAAGGTGCTGACCTGCCGTGGAAAACGCTGGTGTGCCCGCGTGCACAGGAGCTTCTGCAGCACGGATTTAAGGACTGCTGGCCAGGGATGAATTTAGAAATGTTCTGGAAGGTTCTGGGGCTGACCTAGGCTCTAGTTAAGCCCTTCAGGGATGCAAGTTTGAGGACTTCTCTAGCACATTGCCTTCATGGATCCAGACGTGTAGGCTTCTCTAGAGAACCGTGGAGTTCATTTCTTTCATTCATCCCTTTACTCAACACACATTTGTTGAGCATCTGCTGTGCTTGGGTTTGGGGTGACAGCCATGAGGCAAACCAGACGTTCGTGACCCTGCCACATGGAGCTTGCAGTCTTTTAGGTGTGACAGGCATTATTCAAGTAACCATACCAGTAAATAATTAAGTGATAATGGGGACCCTGGCCTTCCCTAGCGAGCGTCAGGGAAGCTGTCCCTGAGTTGGTGGTATGAGCTGACAGTGGAAGAGTTCACTGGAGTGAACTTAATGAGGATGTGAGAACTTGTTTCAGGCAGGGGACAGCATCTGTGGGGGCCCCGAGTCGGGAAGGAACAGGGGCGCAGAGTGAGGGGTCAGGCTCCCTGGCCCCCCGCCCCCGTTGACAGAAGGCAGGCCGCCTGGCTCCCATCGATGGGACACCTTCTGTGCTTTAAGTCATACCAAGCATATTCCTTAGATTCATTATCTCACCTCAGGAGCCGCCCTGAGGAAAGGTAGGCATATGCTCATTTTGCAGTTGAGCTTTCTGAGGCTCAGGGTGGTTAAGTCATTCACCTGGATTTGCACAGTGAGTCAGCACCAGCATTGCATCACCCCGACCCCAGCACATGCTCTTGCCGGCCTCCCTCTACTTTTCATTTGTACTCTTATTCCCTGTTCTGTGTTATTACCGATAGGGCTCAGAGGCCTGCCAGAAGGATCAGAACCCCGTAACTAACAAGCCCTTTGGAGGATACTTAGCGTTTAAGTTATTGACCTCAAATCCACAACAGCTGGAAACCCAAAACCATGCCTTGCGATCATCTCCTGTTTCGGCACGCGGCGCTTTCTCAGCAGACCACTTGGCTGATTGACATCCAGCCTCACTTTATCTCCCTTAGAGTAAGCACATCCCTGAATCTTGGCCAGGAACAGCACTGAGACGAGAGGCACAGCAGCGCCAACCCCAAGGAGCGGAGAGGCCTCATCCTCCCACTGCCGCAGGCGACAGGGCCTGCTCAGCATAGCCTTTGGGGCAGCTCCTTGCTCCTCCAAGCAGGTGGACTTGATGTTCCACAGTCTCATAGATCCACAGCTTTTGTGGGATGGCCAACTAGGAGATGAGGCAGTCAGCCGGCTAGAATCAGCCAGAGGCCCACAGGACTTGCCCTCAGGTACCTGGGGCAGAGGCACAGCCCTTCTGAAGCGCGTGGAGTCTGAAACCATGAAGGGTTCTCCAGCTGGAGGCCCTGGGCTGACCCAGCCTCACCCTGCAGCCCTCCACTTGGCCTCACATCTCTTAACACCTCAAGAGCATTTGAAAAGCCCCAGTGTCCAGGCCTGGCGCAGCACAGTTAAATCGGGGTGAGTGGAGGGTCCCTGGTGATTTCTGAAGCTTCCTGGCTCATCCCACTCCTCATCGAGTCCTGACAGCATTCGTAGAGATGAAAGATCTCACCGAATTTCTCTTAGGGGGCTTTTCAGGAGGGTTCTGGGTGACCATTGGGGTCAGATGCTATGGCCTGGTTGTCAGTCCTTTAACCCACAAATGTTCACCGAGTAACTACCATGGGCTTGAGTGGCGTGGGACCCAGCATGACCAAGGTCCCATCCCCTTGGAGATGATGTACCCCTGTGACCAGCCACCTTGATTATGGCCTGGAGATGGGTTGACAGCATGGCGAGCTGGGGGCGCATCCAGACAGCACCCTCCTCCATCGGCACAGCAGCTCCTTAGCAAGCCTCAGTTACCAGGGACTCAGGTATGGGAGCAGGATATGTTTGGTACCCTGGCCCTGGTTTCAAGAGAAACCAATTTTTCAAAGCTTGTCACGCTTTCAAGAAACTCATTATGGCCACTGCTCTGCACCATGCTCTGCTCACAACCGGAGCGCATGGCGTCCTGGGGAAGGCAGCACCTAACCCACTGTTGTTATGTGGTCTGATCATCACTGTGATGGGGCCCACAACGGGTCTCCATGGATGGGCCACCCCCAGCTTTGAAAGCATGTCATGCACGTGGTTCCCACAGGCAGCCTGAGCCACATGGGGCGGGGGCAGCAGGAGATGAGGCCACATGGCAATGACCTCCTGTGCCGGGATGACTGTCTTGAACTTCCTGGGAGGACCCAGGGGAGCACTGATGGGCTTCACGCAGCAGGGCTGAAGGCCACCCTCCAAACCAACAACAGAGCCCTCGCAGCAGAAAGACAGTCCCTCACAGGGGCCAGCCCCAGGCTGGGCTGCCCATGGGATCTGATGACCCTCACTTAGCTGGAAAGAAGCAGCAGCTGAAAATAAGTCCTCCCATCAAGCAGCTGGAAACTAAATCACTCATCCGTCCACCCCAGGGCCAGAGCTTACCCAGCCTATCCACCCTGCTACCTGGGAAATGCAGTCAGAATCCAGTCCCCTCTTACCCTGAACCCCGTTTTCTAGGCCAGGAGTTGGCGAACTTTTCTTCAAGAGCCAGATAGTAAATATTTTCGGCTCTGCAGGCCATGTGGTCTTTGTCACAATCTGACTGCCGTGGCAGCCAAACAGCCAGGGACAATATATAAATGAGCAGGTGCGGCCGCGTTCCAGTCAAACTTCACTTACAGAAAGAGGCCCATTGCCGGATTTGGGGATTTGGCCTGCAGGATATTGTTTGCTGACTTCTGAGCTTGCCCTGCAACATCTCCTTGGCCTCTTTGGCTTGTTCTTAGTACTAGAACTAGAAAGATCCTTAAGAGGTAAAAGTCGGATCATGTCTGTGCTCTGCTTAAATCTGTCAGTGGCTGCTGTTTCACTCCAAACAAAAGTCAAACGCCTTACAGTGAGTGACCCCAAGAGCCCACACAGTCTGCTCCCTCAGCTCCTCCTATAAGACTGACCTCACCTCTCCCCACTGTCCCCCCGGCCCACTCCAAGGTGGCCACAGGAGCCTCTGGCTAAGCCCGCACCTTGTCTGGCTCACCCCACCTTGCAGCCCCTGCCCTGGGCGGCCTCTGCTTAGAACACTCTAGTTCCAGATTCCTGGTGCCTCTGTACTCACTGCCTTCGGGTCGTTCCCCATACCTCACCATCACAGAGGGGTCTGCTGGACCATTCCCTGCAAATCACGACCCTGCCCCACTCCCAGCGCTCCAGACGGCCCCTGTCCTGCTTAATTCCCTTTGTGGCATTTGTCCCCTCCCAACATTTGCTGCTTCCTCACTGTCTGCCCGCCCCCTACCTCCTCTCATCACTGAACTGTAGGTTCCAAGAAAGCAGGTGCTGTGTTTCGTTTACTGCTAAATGCCTAGCTCCTGGAGCTGATACCAGGAGGCGCATAGGTGGTACTTGGGAAGTGTTGGCTAGTTGGAGGTAGAGGGAAGGAGAGAGAGAGATGAATGGATGGAGCCCACAAACCTTCAGTATCCCCTTTATGTGCCAGACGTTGTTCACCATGGACTCAGGTGCGCTGAGCAGATCAGTCCCTTTGGCACTTGCTCCCAGGACCGTGGACCAGAAATAGTACAGAGCTGACGACAAGGATCGGGGCCCTGAGGGAGCGGGCTGAGAGCCGGATCAGTGCGCAGCGAAGAGATCTGACCTAGGCAGGAGTCTGTAAGACCTCTCTGAGGAACGGATGTCTCCTGGGAGGAGGTGGAACAGCAAAGCTGGGCAGCCACCTGTCTCAGACAGGAGCCCACACGAGTGAGGCAGCCTTGACGCCTCGGCCCACAGGCTGCCCAGATCCCCAGGGAATGAACACACTGCTGTCCACGTGACACCTGCCACGACTTTGGCTGGGCACAAAATTTCCATTATCATCAATATCTTCCCTGGCAAGATAAGTGGGGCCCCAGGTCCCGGTCTCGTTCCTCGGAAAAGTATTCAGCTCAGCGCTGCCAACAACAGCCCACGTCTCCTCCCCTTACTAGCAACGAGCATGAAAGAAGTAATCGGACCCAGGACATGTTTCTGGTGAATTCAATTGGAAGGGAAAGTTCTTGGGCTCAGGCCTGATGTGAAAAATGAAATGTTTTATGCCACATGCAGGAGAACAAGTGGCAGAATCTGGATTGGGCCATTCTTTGAAAGGCCTCTTCTGTGTAGTCAGGGATAAATGTATCTGTGACCCCCTGCTACAACTTAGAGTCACAACTAGTTATGAGAAGGATGAGAATGTGCTCTAATTGATTGTAGCGATGGTTGCACAACTCTGGGAACAGACTAAAATTCATTGGATAGTACCTTCTAAATGGGTAGATCGTACAGCATGTGAATCATATCACAGTAAAGGTGTCATGTTTTTAAAAAGCAGTTCTAGTCAGACTGTCACCCAGCTGTCGTCTTTTTCTAAAGATCAGGTTATCTCATTTGTGTCCCATTTTGATCATAAAATCATCTGATTTGTCCAACATTTTCCTTAAAGCAGTCCAAATGTGAAAAAAAGAAATTGGAACCCACCACACATTCCAGAATAATTTGGAACCCTTGATGTAATCCAGACTCACCTGGCACCCTTCCTCTTCCCTAAAATTTGCCTTTTTTTTTTTTCCATTTCTTTTTGACTTTGAAGAAAAGACTCTGTTTTTACTGGTAAAATAGCCTCCTGTTCCCTTTTCTTTCCTGTAAATTATGAGATAAGTTTGCATTTCATACCTTTCCAGAAATCTCTGTTGCTTGTGGTCTGACCTCAGAATCATGACTTCTGGGAAAGAAAGTAGGCATTAGAATGCCTCCTTTCAACTGCTGTGAGCATTTGATGAAAATCTCTGAAGTGGCGAACAGTTTGTGTTGTGGATTTGAGACAGAAAACAGGTGACCAGTACCTGCTTGTTGCTCTGGAAGTCACAGGTGCCGGTAGATGATAGCCTCTCTGTCCAACTCGCCCCAATGACTTTTTAGAAATCTGGTTCCAAACACTCCGTGTTATTTTTTGAGGATGGTCACAGCTAGTCGTATTCCTCTTTTGTGTAGGATAAGCTGGAGAGAAACACTCAGAGCCGTGGCTGGTGCTGCGACTTACTAATGCCGGCGAGTGTTTGAGCAGCTACATGATCAGCCTCTGTGCTAAGCGTGGTTGAGTGTATTCTTCTCACTTAATCCTCACAACTCTGTGAGATAGAGATCATTTCCTCCATATCATACCCAGGAAAACCGAGGCACAGGCTCTACAGGCAGTCAGCATCAGGCTGAGATTTAAACCCCCTGTCTGTCTCCAAAGCCCACCATCAGCCTCTTGTGCTGTACCTCTGTCTCCCTGTCTGTAACTGGTACCTAGACACCCACCCTCCCCCTACCCCCTACCCTGGACCAGTGCTCCATCCTCTCCATCCCCTCGCTGGAGGATGGCTCTGAAAGCACAGCCCTCTTGTAGGCTGGAGAGCAGCTCACATAATGAGAACCCCATTGGCACCCTTCCCCCACCCACAGTGCTGGACCAAAACGCTTTCCCTCGGGTGACGGGTGATGTGCCCTTCATGGGCCCGGAAGGACCCCAAAAGAGACACTCCAGCAGTTCTTTTGAGGAGGCAGAATATGCTTCTGTCCAAAGATGTGCTCTCACGATTATTTATTAATTGTAAAAGGGAAGAAAGGAAAAAAAAAAAAAACAGGGTTTCCTGGAAAGGGATAAAAGTTCAATATGATAAACTCCCTAAAAGCAATCAAAGGCCAAAGAGGGCAGAAAAAAAAATAAAGGACAGAGAGGAGGAGAGATGATGAATCAAAGCAGAGCCCCGGGAGGGACCGTATTTCACGGCAGTGGAGGTGCAGCGGCTGCTCAGCTGAGACCTTGAGGCAGGACCAAACCCAGGGTGGTGGCAGCAGCGAGTCACCGAGCTGCAGGGACGCACCCCTGCACAGGTCCCAAGGCCCTGGGCATGAGCTGCGACTGTTTGGCTGTTCCCACAGCACCCCTTCCCCCCATCCCCATCTTCATTTATGTGCATTCATTAATGTACCAATGAAGAAAATTATCAGCGAAAACAGTTAAAGCACCAGGAAGAAATCACCACAATCCACCACCCCAGAAAGACACAGCATTACTATTTCATATTTCAGTCAACTTCACATCTATGTCTTCTGTTTTTTCTTTCTCTTTTTTCCCCCTAATTTTCAGTTATCCGAGAAATATGAGAGTCAATTCTTCATTCTAAAAAATGCTCATTACAAATGGGACCTCGGTCCTCATTGACTACACCTTTCAATCCCCTGCCTCCCACTGTTTGGCTTGTCTCTTTCCAGACCCTTCTCTGTGCGATTGCATCTCATATGTATGCCAGGAGGCATAGGACACAACAGGGCCACAGCCCTTTCTTTGTGATTTTTAAATCCATATAGCACTTGAAAAACCAAATGATTTTTCATAACTCACTTTTTGGCACCACCCGCCATGAACTGTGTATAGGCTGTTTATAAGAGGTACAGAGGCCATTTATTGTGACTTACGTGTGCTTTCTTCCTGCAGAAACTTAGTATGTTGGTTTTATCTGCCAAAGACCCAGCTGAAGGTGTGACCTAATATAATGTATGTGCCATGTGGCCTTATAATCAATCCTTAGAGATTCTAAATTCCAGAACACATCTAGCCTCAAAGGTTTAGGAGAAGGGGTTATGGATCTGTAAATATCTTATGATTTGCGTTTTCCTTTTTTTAAAACCTGAACAGAATCATCGTTCTGTATGCCCTGCTGAAGCTTGATTTTCACACACCGCTTTGAATCAAAAATCTTTCTGTGTTACCGTGTACAGATTTTACTTATTCCTTTTCATGGCTGTATAGTATTCCTATGTAGATATGTGTGTTTCTTTGGCTGCGCCTTTGTTGTTTCCAGGTTTTCACCTATCCCAGACAGCACTGCAGTGGGCATCCTCAGACCTCCCTGTCTGTTCACAAGTGCAGCCCAAGATCAGAATCGCTGGGTCATAGGGGTTCGTTTTTAACACCACTGTTATGTCAGGAGTGTTTCCTCTACCTAGGCTTCCTTTAATAGTCCTTTTTCTGAGAATTGGTTTCTTATCGCTACCATAACAAAGTACCACAAACTGAGTGGCTCAAACAAAAGGAATTTGTCATCTCACTGTCCTGGGGCCTGGAAATCTGTCATCAGGACTCAGCATGACTGGTGCCTCCTGAGGAGGAATCCTGCCCCTCTCCTAGCTCCTGGTAGTTTGCCAGCAATTGTGTTGTTCCTTGGCTTGTGCAAGCGTCACCCCAATCTTTGCCTTCGTCATCACCTGGCGGTGTCCCTGTGTACCCCTCTGTGTCCCAGTTTCCTCCTTTTATAAGGATACTATTCATGTTGGATTAGGGCCCACCCTACTGACCTCATCTCAGCTAATTACATCCACAGAATGACTTTATTTCTAAATAAAGCCACATTCTGAGGTACTAGGGCTTAGGACTTCAATGTAAGAATTGGGGCAGGAAGACAGAATTCAACCTGTACCAGCCTCATTAGCCAAAATATCGGCTATTTAAAGTTACTTCTACTGTGCGATGAATGGCCCTACAATGAACGTCCTTATACAGAAATCTTTGCCCATGTTTCCAGTTGCTCCTTTAGAAATCATTCTTTAGGGGCCCTGGAAATACCTGTATTTTAAGTCTCTTGATAGCACCTGGCCAGGTTGCTCTCCAGAAAACAGAGTGAGGGATGCCCGTCTGGCCATATGTGGGCCCCGTATTTTCATTCCCTGGTGGCTTGCAGAGATGTCAGCCCTGCTGGGTGCTCTAAGGCACAACCCTCTCTTTATAGCGTGTGTGCCTGTGCCTGCCCAGCATGGGCATCTGCATTCTTTCTGTCACATCTCATTCTAATTTGATTTCTTATTCCTGCCAAAGAGAGAGAGAGTCCACAGGTTAACGGCAAAATAGAAACCATGGCTTCAATATGTCTGTTTAGGGCATGTTCCCTTGCAACCGCATCTACGAATAAAGATTTCAGAAATACGGGGCTCTCTGGGCATCAGGCATTAAATCAGTCAGGGCAATTTCACTCACGGGGCAGCTTGCCAAGCGAGTCCAGGAGAGAGAAATAAGTTCTCCGGTGCAGTTCAGTCCACAAAGCCCCTGGCAGCCTACATCATCCCACTCGAAAGGCAATCAGATAATGAGCATCAGCTACTTTGGGGGCTGGGGAGGGGCTTCTCAAAAGCCATTCAAACAGAGCCAACCTGATGGCTTTTCGGGGTAGATTTGGAGAGCTGGGGCCGGATAAAGAACTCGAGAAGCAGGGGCTTGGTTCATGGGGACTGCAGAGAATGGGGCAGCAGAGGAATCCCTAAGAGAGCTGGGGGCAGGGGGTGTCGTGTGCATGATGAATTCAAGCCCAGGGCCAGGTGCTTGAGTGCTCCCGCTCGGGACAGCATGGGAAGACAGACGGTTCACTCAGCAGGGCAAGGGCCAGCGCTGCTCGCCAGCGAGCAGGATGCAGGGAAGGATAAATTTAGCTGGCGTTTCAGGGGAAAACATCGATCTCAAATGTAGTGCTGTCTTTTAAAGGAAAGTGAGAGCTCTAGGCTGGTCATTTGGGACAATTTCACTCGAACAGATAAAAGCCCAGGAAAAAAAAAACAACGAATGCTTGTCACCCGCTTATCCTGCTAGCAGATCTAAAGGATCTTCGTCTTGACAGGAGAGTGGCCGGTTTCTGCCTGGGAATGATCCATGGTCCACCCTCACCCGCCTCTCTTGTTCCCAAGAAAAGGTGTTGCCGTGTTTTCTGGAAAGATTTCGCGTTTAGATTTCCAGTCCCAAATGTTCATCTTTACAAGGAATGATGACGACCCGGGCTCTGAGTTTGCTTGGCTGCTGGCCCAGGCTGCTGACATCTGATGTGCCGCATGTGTCAGGGCAGGTCCCCCACCAGTCCCCCTGCCAGTTGTCTGAGCAAAGAACATCTGGTGGCTGTAGACGAGCTTGTTGTTTTTAAACCGGCCTTTCTGACATTCACGTGACACCATGGCATTGTTTCTACCTGGGCGAAGCTGAGGGACGTGTGCATGTCCCAAACAATAGAGCGCCTGTCCGAATGACGTTTCCGCAGCCTCCCTTGTCCGGTGGCGACAGCATCCTTCATGCCTCCTTCCTCCGACACTGCTCCCCTGTTTGGGAGGGGAAGAAAGTCCAGCCTGTCAATATTTGGGGCACTAATCATCTGCATTCGGGCGCCAGGGGTCATTGAAAGGCTGAGACGTTTCCAGGAATTCATGGCTCTCAAAACGTGGGGCTGACCGTAAAGGATTTCCAGCAAGGGTATGAAAGAAAGAAAGAAACCCAAATCTCAGCCCCACCCCCCTCCCACCCCTAACAGCCGCCCTGAGCCTTGTCCATCGTTTCTTGGATTCTTGGGGAAGAAATGGTCAATGGACAGAGCGATGTGGGTCCAAGTTAATAATGAATGTGGAGGAAGGAGAAAGGATGTTCAATATTTAAACATTTCAGAGCGCTTCGTTGGGGCTGCCAGTTACTGCCCTCCGCCCACTTCCTGGACGGGTTCTGTAAAACCGGGCGTTCTCTCCCGAACCCAGGAGCTGGCATCTGACACCGGTACTTCAGATCCAGGAGATCAACAGAGCCTCTTCGAGGCAACCCCGCACCAGCAGTCTTTCTTCCTGTTTTCTGTTGGCTTTCTCGAAGGGACATGACCATGTCCAAACTGGGGTTTTGTAAGAATCCCAGAGTGTGTAAGCTTTGAGGTCATGTCTAAGGTTATCTTAATTTTCCCACATTAGCTTCTCCTGGAACTCTCTTGTATTTTAAGAAAACTTCATGCTTTGGTTCTTACCCCTAACCGATAAAAAGGCTTAACGATGAGACACTGTGATCACGTTTAGGGAATGTCTTCATCCACCATACCTACTGGGTACATTTCTTAAAAGTTGCCTATAATGCAGAACTCTGTGAATCAATTCCTTTTTTCTCTTTGACACATTGTATAAAAGGAAAAGCATTCCTTGGGAGGAGGGAGGGAAAAACATTCGGCCCCAAGACATAATAAAATCATGCTTAAGGATGCAGCAAACTTTAAAGTCTCTTAGTTAAAGGAAATCAATACTTTTATGATGAAATATTAATAATACTAAAAAAAAAAAAGTCAAAACTACAAATGCGGAATAGCCAGGATGATTTTAACGTCAAACACATTAGCTTAGCGTTTGCAAGGAGGCACAGAGGGAGAACGGATCCCGCTAGAAAAACTCCGAGAAGCCCCTCTGAGTCCTGTAGGCCGCCTTTTCCATCGAGAAGACACATAGCTCCCCTTAAAAGCGAGGCATTTCCAAGCGTTGTGTTGAATCCAAGCTGGAGAGTGGGGGGCACACACGTGTGCACAGACACACACTCGGAGAGATGGGAGCCAAGAAGGGAGAACTAGGGAAAGCTACTTGTTTGAATACAACACAGCTGGCTCTCTTCCCTCTGCTCCCTCCGTGAATTCTTTTCAGTGGCGATCTCGGAGACAGACAAGTTTGTGTTAAATTGGACCATATGTGTTTGCCATTTTCACAGGGGTCACGTTGGTGGCATAAGGGCAATTTCATACGATTCCACCTAATTGTTCAACTCTCTAGCAAAGAAATACTAACAACCAGAATATGGTTACATGTGCCTTGAACCCAAACGTAGAGGAATCAAGGTGACAATAACGAGAACTCTATTTTCTCACCTACGATTTTCATAGAAATCTCTTCAACTTAGATATTTAAAGTGACTTTAGAAAAGCTCTGTGTATTAAGTCCAAAAACCTTGAGCCACAATGTGAAACTGAGGAAGAATGTTGCCTCGTAATGTTTCCTCTAAAGAACCGAGCCATTCCTTCTGCCTCATCCTCCCATGTGTAAAGACATTTATAAAAATGAAAACCCCGTTCCTACCTCTTTGGGCCCCAGTGCGGGGTACCACAAATGACAGTTAAGTCATCAAGACAGCTCACCCTAACTGAACATTCAGGCTGCATCAACTCGTTCAGCCCTTCCGGGCCCTTGGGGTAGGTTTTTGTTACCCCACTTTACATGTGAGAGTCATAGGCTTGCAGGGTGTGTCCCACAAAGTCATATGCCCACCCAGGGTGGCTGGACCCTGGGTGCTCACTTCACCCCTGTGTCCTGTTGCCCAGAGTGGGAACTGCAAGCCCAGGCCCAAGAATTTACTCCTCTCGAGTCTCCTCCCTCGTAGAAGTTGGCCGTGTGTACACAGCCTGCTTGCCTGTGTCCCCCAGGTCTGCCAGGATGTAAGCTGACAGAGTCCTGTCTGCTCAACAACCTCAGTTGCAGCTTTTGAAGTGTGTTTTCTGAGCCGAAACCCATCGCGGCCTTTGTGTGGCCTTGTACACACTCCTTGATTCTATCTGACCCACGACAATCCAGATAGCATCTCCAGTGCTTTTCGCAGATGATGTGTAATATAGCACGTCATCGTCTGTCAGTCTGGCCTAACCCCAGTCTGTTAAAACACAGTGGGAGAGGCTTCGGTGACGTGGCCCAGCTAGCGGAGCTAACCCGTGTCGTGGCAACACATGCGAGCAGAACCACGAGCACGGGTGTACGATTCTGCTTTTGGAGTGTATCCAGTACGTGTTGAGTGCACGAGCCTTTTGCAGAAGATCAGGACTAATTCCCTGGCCCCTTTGTGCACCCCCACTTGTAGCATGGGAGGCAGGGCGCACCTCTCAGTGTGGGATACGCACCACGTGGCCTTACCCCTTCCAGCCTGAGAGCACAGGGTGGGCCGATGAAATGAGACTTGTTGGAAAGAATCAGGCAATCCTGGGGCCTGTGAGAACCTCAGGAGGTTGTCCTTGGCAAGCAGGGCTGTAGCTGACCCACCCCAGCCCTGGCCAGTAGTTCCAGGTCTGGCCCCCTGGACCCGGAGGACTGGGGTCACGACCCCGCCCCTGCGTCTGGAAACATTGCCTGATAACTGTCTAACCCACCTCCCTCTCGCTGCCTTTTCAGCCCTCGTTGCTGCCTCGGTAGAGAGGCAGCTGAGACAGCCACAGATGGGCTTTCTAGTGCCTTTGCTGAGAGACTGTTGTGGAGCTCTTTGCTTCCTAATGTCCAGACGGTAATGCCATCAGGGGAGGGCAGGGCTGGGCGAGGCCGGGCCCAGGTCCTTGGGAACAGGGCCACGTCCTGGCAACCTTCAGTTATAAAAACCTAGAGCGAGGTTGTGCCCCTGAGAGATCCTCAGAGATCCAGTCCACCCACACCCACGTGCCAGCCGATCCTCTGTGTCCTGGATGGTACTTACGTACCATCTGGCATTCACAGCCCAGAGGAACCCTGGCAGCCAAAGGGACATTTAGACCTCGGATCTCTCCCATGGGTGGCAGTCACTTAGGTGGGCTTCACATGGGAGCACGAACACTTTGAGGGGCAAAGTTGGAAGAGAGATGACACCGAAAAGAAAGCAAGATACTGAAAGACCATTTTTTCTTTTCTGCAGGTTTTCAAGTATAGTCCATAAAAATCCAAGAGGATTTATCCATGGATAAAAAGATATAGGCAAAAAATAAATTCTGCAAGTTCCCACCTATTTTTATATGTTGAACATGTTATCCCTTTAAAAGCAACCAGAAATAAAAGTCTTTAAGCTTTTTGAGGCGCGGCCGTCAGTGACCCAGGAGGTCGCCTGTGGTGGTGTTGCTCAGGCCTAGCCGAGGGAAGCGGTAGAAATGTCCCTTCCTTTCCCAGACGCCTGATTTGCAGATCTATCACTTGGGCTGGACAGGACATGCACACAAGGAAATTCAAAAATCACACAGGGTGACCACGTTGGGGGAGCCCACAGATTGTCCCTAGAGCCCAGAGTTTGTGCACACAACCCTTCAGCGTGTGTGACGCGCTGAAGGGTGACTGAAGGACAGTCTCTATGCAGGTATCTGAGTCTTCTACGTTCCCTTAAGCCTCAGGGTGGTAGCAGTGAGGGAGGGGACGATGGGGGACACCCCCCACAAGGGTCCCATTGGCCGGTAGGATTGCTGCCATTCTGAATCCTGTACCCGTGATGGTAGGTTCCTTCGTTGCTGTGCAGATTTCCTAGAAGGGTTGTGGATGAGCACACTGGCCTGGCCCAGTGGGTGTCCCATTGTTGGCCTTGACTCTGACCCCTGCTTCCTCAGCGCCCCTCCCCACACACAATGCTCTTTGGACAGTTGTGGGGTCCTTTGGCTTTTCTGGTGTGGTGCCCCACTGCCTAAAGCTGTCACTCGCATCTTCCCCGGGGGACTGGGGAGGGACCAGCCTCTCGGTGAGAAACGTGGCAGAGAAACCTCAGTGTGGCCTGTGGACCCTGCAGGCTGCAGTCTGTCCAGAGCCAGCAGCAGGCTGCAGTCCCGGGCTCAGCCCCACCCTGCCACCCGCTCCCTACCCCAGGGAGCTGGCCGACTGCACGGGGGGTGAAAGGGCATCGCCGAGGCCGGAGCCAGCGGGGGCAGAAACAAGGCCGCGGCCACACTTGCTGTCTTCGGTTCTGTGCGCGGGGTCACAAGGCCGATTGATTTTTTTTACTGTTTCCCAGCACTGAGGGGTGGTGAGAAAACCCGAACACTACGTGGTGGAAACCTGAGCTGAGGCCGAGCAGAATGAATTTGCTAATGGAAGGCGAGCTCAGGGCACCCTCCCGGCCCTACGGTCCTCATTCAGGTCAGAGACTGTCAGAAACACGTGGGCCACCTCTGAATCAGCCCTCGATGGGTCTGGTTTTCTGCTTTTCGGTGTGGACAAGTATAAATAAATGTCATTTTCTCTGAGGGCAGACAGCTAGCTCTCTCCCCTCTAAATCTTAGAGCTTCTCCTAAAAGAGATCCCTTGAAAACTGGACTTCTTCGAAGCACATGCGTCTGAAACTTAAATGACTCGGAGTCATGTCCTTCAGACTGGGAAGCCCCACGTGTCAGGGGCTTGGTCTGGGTGGCCTCAGGGCATGACACCCAGGTCTCAGCAGAGGCCGTGGCCGATGGCCCACGCGTCAGGAGACACAGTCGCTTTGGCTTGTGCCTGAGGTTGCACGCTTCTTGTTGAAAAAGGGCATGTGAAAGAAACTGTCAGCAGTTTTAAAAATCAGGAGCCTTCGCCTAAAAATCTAGATACCCGGCTTCTCCTGAAGAACAGGAAACCACAGCCACGCCGGGCCCCGTTCCCAGGCGGCAGCCGTCAGGAGAAGCTGGGGACATGCACTCGGCAGCTGTCTCCAGTCTCTGCCGGTCCCTATCGTCCCCTCGACACCGTGCCCGGTCCCGTGTGTATTGTCCTGACAGAAGGGAACTGTTGCTTAGTGCCGTGTCATTACCAAATGGGAAGATGGTCAGCCTCTCCCCGCCGGCCCCCTCCTCACTCATCGGTGTCACCCATCCAGCCCTGTGGTTCCCAAGGCATCTATCCACTTGCTGTGCCTGTGGTTTTCAGAGGTGGGACCTGCAGAAGTGTCTGGAAGTAACGGGAAGGCCACCTTTCGCAAGGCACCGTGTGGCCAGGGCGGTTCCATTTCCGTCTTGTGAAGAGATTAGAGTTTCACGGTTGAGGGAAAAAGTTTGCAAGCACTGTGATAGGGCAGGATTTTTCTAGAAAGAGGTCCCATCTCCAGTCGGGCAGCCAGCTGCCTCTTCTAGGAAGCCACCTTCGGGGACCTCCTCTGGGAGGGTGTGGTAGGACGGGAACCTTGCACATGAACTGGAATATCTCGAGAGCCAGGGCACCTGGGACAGTTTCCCTTGAGGTCTCGGCTCCCAGGCAGCGCAGGGCCAGATGGTGACATCGGCTTCCCACAACTGGAAAGCTAGAAGTCTTGCTGGTGTAACTTCTACCTTTTCACCCACTTTTTATTGTCGGACTCTCGTCATTTAGCTTGTGTTCTTAGTGGCGCTCGGGATTTAGCATCTGTGGCATTTGGGTTTGGAAGCAGGTGATGTGGAAGCGCCTCTGTCGGGGGTCAGGCTGTGGGGTGAGGGTCCTGCCGTTTAGTAGAATGCGGAATCCCTCGGATGAACTCTAAGCCAACTGGGTTCCTTCCACTTCGGCTCTCGAAAAGGTCCCCATGGGATCCCCCTGTGTGCTTAGGTCGTTTTCACATCTTCCCATTTTCAACCTGAGAGAGTTGCACGTCAGTCATGTCACCCGTAACTTCGGAGGAATTACAGTCTGCCGAACGGCACAAGCTCCGGGCAGACCACAGAGGTCAGCTGGGGCCTCCCTGCTCCTCGGAGATTTAGGAAACCTTTGGCTCAAACCCCCAGGTCTCTGGCCCGTGCATATGCACGCCTGTGGTCTCCCGTGGCCCCCACTGTTTCCAGGTCTTGGCCTTTGTGCATCATCTGTGTGACCTGGTGTGAACCCAGACAAAACTCTGTTCCTTCACTGGGTTTCTACCAAAAAAAATCCTCTTGCAACATTAGGAAGGCGTCGAAGGAGCATTTCTTAAAGATCAAGGGGTCATGGGAAAGTCATGTTCCCCATCGCAGTTGCCCCTTCCCCTCTTTGTCCTCATTCCACCTCCCCCAGATGTCCCCCAGGAAGGGCAAGGAAGCTTTCCCTTCAGCAGAAGCACTGGGGTCAGCCAGTCCCTGTCCCTGCAGAGCTCAGCTCACATCCCTGCATTAACAAAGCTTTTTCGCAACTGTCAGTTAAGAAGAGATTCCATGACATAGTAAAGAAAAACCCCAAAGAGAAGTTTATTTCCCTCAGATGGAGGAAACCTAGACGAAGGTAGTCAAGGGCTCCACAAAGGCATCAGGGACCCAAGCCCCTCCCTGCTCAATTCTCTGCCATCTCAGTGCCCCCTAATGTGTGATTCATCCTCACGGCCCAGGATGGCTGCTGGAGTTCCACCCATCATATCCATGTTTCAGGAAGCAGAATGGAAGAAGGCGCACCACTTTCCTTTTAAGAAGCCTTCCTTGGAAATCTGACACACCACTTTCAATTCTAACTCATCGGCCACCACCTAGTCACATGGCCTTGCCTCACTACCAGATTCCTTATCGGCAGATGAAGGGGGATGGGTTTGGGGAGACAGTTCGCAGCATCAGAAACACTATCCAAAACCTTCTTGACCCCAGAGGATTCCAGGTGCTCGCTGTGAAAGTAGTGACAGTCACTGCACGAAAGAGCAAATCCTCTTTTCGGTCAAGTTTCTTATGCCCTGCCTGGGAAGGCCAATTCCCATACAGCTGTGGAGGCCCCAAGCACCGGGGAGGGAGCACAGTTAATCCCTCCAGCTGTGCAAACACTTGCCCAAGCTAGCCCTGAGCTGTGAGCCGAGTGAGCCACAAAGGGTAGGGAAGGGATTTGTGAAAACCGTAAAGAGGCAAGAGGGAATTCCAGACTGAGGGAACAGCCCAGCCGAGGCAGAGAGAAAGTGGTTCTTGTCACGCAGTCTGAGGCCCCGCCTAGAGGCAGGTGGCCCCATCCCGACATGTTCATCTAGTGATTCTGGGGCGCAGGGTTTGAGGAGGCAGCTGACGCGAAAGGCCTCTGGGCGTTGGAACTTTCTTGAGTCCTGTGTTTTTGACCAAGAATCTAAGGGTAATAAACAGAGTAACAACTGAAATGCCTGGAGAGAGGAGGAACTAGCTCCCCCCAACCCCACCCCAACCCACCCCACCCCCGTTGCTTCCGCATGAGAATGGGGCTCAGTCGTTCCAGATCTTTCTATGTTATAAAAAGCCAGAAATTCAAATTTGTATGTAAGGTCTTCCAGTGTGTAAATGGCGTCACCTAAAACAGACGCAAACACGATGTGAGCCAAGCATGTCGCATCCGCAGGCCCCTGGACTGCCCATTGGCCGGCTCCAGGTCCTGACTCACACAGCACCCCGGCTCTCCACGGGAAGGCTTTAGGGCGTGTGCCACCCAAAGAGGAAGAGTGTGTACGCAGTATAGTTGGGTGCCCTTTTTCGTGGCTTCTCATAGAGCTCAAATAAGATCCAGATGTATAGGTGAGAAGAAAACTATGACCGCTTAAGCCAAGAGATCCTCACCATAGAGGAGAGGGGCCTTGTCCAAGGTCACAGAGGCATTTGGGAAGACTTAGGACTTGAACTTGGGCTCCCAACGCCCAGCCTAGGGCTCCCTTATCAATCAGTGGGCCTCGAGTAGAAGGCTGATCTTTTTGTTGTATTTTTGTCCTTGACAAATGCCAGAGACTTATGAGTTCATCTTCCCAGAATAACTGGCAGAATGGGGCCAGAGGGCAGCAGGAAGACCCGGCCCACCCCTGGGAACCCGGGGCCCCTGGAAAGTGGGGGGATGTGGTTTGCCATTAGCACAGGTCTGCCTGCTTCAGGAGCATCGTGCCTCGCCCCGGCTTTGCCGAGGCTGTTTGCAAGTCCCAGGGGGAGAGCTTTGGAGGCCAGCACAGACCCTGGCGGGGGTGTGCTAGGTACCCGGGAGCTTGAGGCAGCTCCCAGGCAGCCTTGTGTCCCTTCCTTCAGCCTCCCTTCTTGTCCTGGTTTAAAATAACAGTCGTAGTTGGAATCCTGGAAAATTGAGGCAAGCACTAAAAATAAAAGTAAAACTCACTGTAAAGAAACCACTGGGTTCTCCTGCGACTCAGTTCCAATCCCTCCAGCCTGTCTGTCCCACTCCGTGCAAGGGGGGAGGCAGATCCTGCCTTTTATTTTATTTTATTTTATTTCATTTTATTTTATTTTATTTTATTTTATTTTATTGTTTTGTTTTGTTTTATTATTTTATTTTATTTGTTTGTTTGTTTGTTTTGCCGCAATGGGAGTAAGCGGGACATGTGTTTTCCAACCTCTTTTTCACTTACACATCTTGAACGGGTCCCTCCACACCCTGTCGGCTTTTACAGCAGCACTCTTAGCAGCAGCAGGGGATTTCATCATGGAGATGAGGCAGAAGTCCTCCGGCCTCTCTCCCATTGGTGGATCTTCTGGTCATCTCCAGGCTCCTGTTGCCCACACCAGTGCTCTGGGCATCCGCGTGGTGCACGACGTGAATTCACCCACAGTGCCTGCCGCAGCTCCCCTCTGAATTTCTGGGTGGGGAGTCACTTAGGTCGTGTGACAATCCACAGGGCCTTTGACACACATTTCATGAGCGTTTCTTGAGACACACTTGGAGAGCCAAGAATTTTATCTGCCGGCAAAGATCTCAGGGAGGCCTCTCTGCCTGTAGCCTTGTGCCATGTGACCTCTGGCTCGTTGATGTCTGCGCAAGTACTAGGCAGCCCATGGGTCTTGACTTGAGCCCAGAAGGCCCCTCGGCTCCAATGGGATATAGCAAGAACGGGGACAGGCGCTGTGGTCACAGGCCCTTGTCCTGAGTTTCCTGCGGAGACCTCCTGACCCTCTGACATATCATAGGGACTCGAAGTGGTCACCTCCATTTGGGAAGCAGCCCCTTGAAACTGCAGGGAGAGTCTGGGCACCCGGAAAAAAACAAAAAAAAAAACCCACATGGTCAAGCCTTTCTGGGTTTCCAATGCTATTGTGGGGGGACTGGAGGGACAGAAAGTGGGGAAAGAAGGGAGAGGTGAGTTTCTAGTAGCAGCAGGCGAGGGAGAGACGAGTTTCATCTCCTCCACTCAGCTGGACCCTGCAGACGGGTAGAATCTGAGGTCGGTGACTTCTATTTTTTCTATTTAATGCTCAGCGCATACAAATGGTGCGCAGTATTTACTGGCAACCTATGGCTCGACCCCCTGTCCATTCCCACAGTGAAGGAACTCGGGTGGCCCGACGACAGCTTCAGCATCTCGTCGGCTGCCCCCAGGCCCCGCCCGAGATGTCTTCCGGTAATAAAGCGGGGCATTGTAGAGCTTGAGAGAGAAGACATATGTCTTCAGAGAAGGGGTGAGTGACCGCCTCGGTGACAGCCCCATCATTCAGCGACTCGGGCTGAGGCATTGTCGGGAGGGCGAGAGGCTCGGCCTCAGCTCTGTTCCCACACTCGCAGGCCCCGCGTTTGGTGGCCATGATAAACACACGACTCAGGAAAAGCCGCCCTGACACTTTGATTTGTTGAGGGGCGATTCATTTTCGAGGCAAGTAAACAGCTTGCGAACTCGAGGGTTTACCGCTCGGAGTGATTAAGAAGCAAGCAGCTCTACAGCTGGCTGTGTGGGGCTGTGGCCGATGGCCCGGGGAACCTCCTGGCTCTCTGTCACCGTCCATCTGAGGCTCCCGTGACATGCACAGTGCGTGGCACCGCGCCTCTTCCCGAGAACTCCAGCATGCTGAGCAGACGGTGGGGGTGGGGAGTAGCCTCCTCTACAAAAGAGGGGCTGGTGAATTCACCCTTGGTGCTCCCACCAGGCCTCACATCCACCTGCCATTGCATCTCCCTAAACCAGAAGGGCCTGGCTGGGGTATGAATGGAGACCCGGCCCCTAGGAGCTGACCCTTAGACAAAGATGACTTCACGCAGACGTTGGTACAAAATAACCCCTCCATGGTGGCCAGGTGTGTTCCCACTAAGTCCTAAGAGGGAGTAGAGTGGCAGGTCCCCCTTGCACACACACACATACACACTCCCTCAGCCAGGCCCTTTCCCCACACACCAGCAGGTGAAAGGAAGAGGCTGAGGGAGGGACAGACTTGCCCAGGGCCCCATGGCTGGTAAGCGAACAGAGCAGGAATAGAAGCCAGGCTTTCCTGTGTCCAGAGCCCCTGCTCCATCCTCTTCCAGGCTCCATTAGGGCCAGAGAGTAAAATACTTCAGACCTTGCAGGCCGTGCAATTCCTATGGCAACTGCTCAGCGCCGCGGGGGAAGCTGAAAAGCAGCCACAGGTGGTGTGCAAGCAAAGGCCCCTGGCGGTGCCAATGACTTTACCTCCCAGTCATCAGGCCACCATCCGCCGACCCCCTACTCAACACTCTGCCACCTTCCTGAGTTCAGAAAGTTTTATCAGACTGGGTCTTTCAACATGAACCTTAGCTCAGTATATTCAGTATACTTCATGTTCAATGGGTAACCAAGACAGATCATCTATTTGGCAAGAGAAGAGAAGAGAGAGAAGGGGAAGGGGAAGAGGAAGGGAAGGGAAGGAAGGGAAGGGAAGAAGATTGTAAAAAGGACAGGTGTCACAGTCTGCAGAAAGCACGCGTCCTCTGGAAAAGGGGCTCCTTCATGAGCTTGTGCAGGAGGACCTCGTGTCATCAAAAAGAGCACACTGCTCTCACCACCTGCCACACCCCGCGTAGGAGTTCGATGGACACCCTCTCGCCATCTCCCCTCTACAGTGGGGTGATGAGAAGTGGGTGATGGTTCCCCCTGCTAGCAGTGGGGCAGTGACCGTGGGCACGCGTTCCGGTGCTTCTGTGTGGTAAAGCGGAGTTTGCCCATGTCTAAGTGTCTCCAGCTCATGGAGCTCGTCCACTCCCCCGTTCTGGGAAGGCCACAGTCCCCAGCAGTGTGTTGTCCCATCTCCAAACCGAGGGTGTCTCTGGGGGTCATGTGAGCTGTGCAGTCCGTCATGCACCGCTTAGTGACAGGGATACGTTCTGAGGGATGCGTCGTTAGGTCATTGCGCGAGCATCATAGACGGCACTGGCACAGACCTAGCCGGTGCGGCCAGCCACACACCTGGCCGTGTGACACGGGCCACTCTCCTGGGCTGCACAGCACATTCCTGTACAAAACAGCACGAGATTAACTCAAGCACAAGAGAAGATGAACCAGTCAAGAGGTAAACGTAAGACGTGCGAGGATGCATAAGGAGAAAGAGTACGCTCCGAAATGTGATGAAAGAAATCAAATGACGGCAAAAAGTCTAGTGAGATGAGCACGTAAACTGCAGTGCCTGAGTCGTTTATTGTCGTCATCAGGTTTCACACCCTGCACGCGGTTTATACCGCTGGCAGTAGGGTAGATGTGTCTACACCAGCTCCATCACAAACACACGAGTCGTGAACTTGTTGGCTGTGACAGCCCTGACTGTGTCACTAAGCGACAGGAATTTCTCAGCTCCATTATAATCGTAGGGGACCACCGTCCTTGACGGAAATGTCGTTCTGTGCCGCGTAGCCATGACTGGTCGGTAGCCTTTCATCAGAGCTCTTGTGTCTTGCACATCAAACCCGCCAGCCCCCGCCAGGGCAGAACATTCTCAGGCAGAGGGGGTCTTGGGGGCTCACCCTCCCCCCTGCCCAGTGTTCGGGTCCGGTGCCCTGCCTTGGGCAGAACTCGGAGCGTCAGCAGAGGCCCCCTGATTTTCCCACGAGGCTGCCCACATCTCGGTGGGACCTTCGCCAGGACTTCGCCCCTGAAGCTCCAAGGCCGAGTGTCCCTTTCAAGGGCACAGCGGCACAGTGCTGAGCCAGCATCAGGCACTCGGATTTACAGCTCCCAGCCCTGCCCTCAGCTCAGTGGCTGGCTGCCCCCCCTTTTCCTTGAAACAGCTTTAAAGTGTGTCCAGGTCAGTGTCGTGGCCGGTGAGGGCAGCTCCCTGCAGAGCTGAGCCAGACTTTCAGGGATCCGGCTTTAGGTTGCTTGGTGTGGCTTTTACACTAAGGCCCCGGCCCCGCTTTTGAGGTGGGGGCTCGTCCCACAGGGCTCCACACGCAGTTGGGGCAGGTGGCACCCGCTCCTGCCAGGCCTGCTTGTTTCCTCCCACATGATCACGTCACCGCCTTGTCTTGCAGGCTTTGCCGTGGCCCAGTGCATAAACCAGCACAGCTCGCCATCCCTGTCCTCGCCGTCTGCCAGCGGGAGCCCCAGCGGCAGTGGCAGCACCAGCCACTGTGACTCAGGAGGCGCCAGCTCATCCTCCACCCCCTCTGTTGCCCAGAGCCCAACAGGTATTGGCCATGTGACACAGTGTGGGGGAACTGCGGGGCACCCTGTCACCTCCTGACACCGAGACTGCTGACACCCAGCTCCTCCTCGCCACTGTGTTTGGGGACACTGCCACTTGGGGTTTCTTGCTCACTCTAACATGATGCTGCCCACAGGCCAGCTGGTTCAGCCCCCAGCAGGGTGGGAATCACTCCTTTTGCAGGCTGGTCCACTGAAGGCCCGCTCTGACCACACAGCCGGAGGGGACAGACGACAGGCCAAGCCTGAATCCACCCTCTTATCACCTCCGGCGTCTTATGTGTCACGAGGAAGGTGCTCCCGGGTGCCGTTGCTTGAAGCCTGGCAAAAGAATCGTGTCCTTGCTAATTTTTTTCTCCCATAACATACCAGTTTCCTCTTTAAACGTTGGGTGCGGTACAGTTGTCTGTGACCGTGGTGCACCTTGCTGCCTTCGAGAGTCTGGCAGGATATGCCAGGGCCGTGTCTTGCCCTCCTACACTTTACACAAGTGCCAGCGTAGCACAGAGAGACCCCGGGAGCAGGGATCCTGGAATGGGGTGTTCGAGTGGGTGTCCCCCTCGCACCCCGTGTTCTCAGCTGCCGTAAGCACCTCACTGAGCTGCATACGATCCCAGGAGTAAAGACGTCAGAATGCCCCAGAATGCAGTCTGAGGAGCAGGACCTGAGCAGGGACAGTGGCGATGGCCTTGAGAGTACGTGAGGCTTCGCAACCCAGCTGCGTGCCCGCGTGGGTGTGGTCCGTACCCCCATTTGGGGACCCTCTGTGCCTTTTGCTGTTCTTGCAAGGTCCCGTCCAGAGCCCTCACCCATTATATATCAGGGTTGCCTGACCAAACAGCTTTTAAGCTGCGGATCCATGGGTCACAACAAAAGCAGATGTCAGGACAGGAGCTACCTCAGAGCCAGGGAAACTGAGGGCCCCTGACTATGTCCCCTCAGCTCCAGAGGCAGAGATCCCTTGGGTGCCCACACCTCTCCGGAGTTTTCAGCTTCTGCAGCCCCCAGCAAAGGGTTAAGCCGGTGTGGTCTCCCTGCCTGTGGCTCGGGGCACCTCAGCCTGCCTGTACCCCTGCCCCATTCCCACAAGCATCCATTACCTCCGTCACCTGCCAACATTCACAAGGCCCAGGCAGCAAGGTCACCCTCGAGCCAGCTCACTCTGACCCTCTTCCAGGCGGCATCTACTCCTCTCCAGCTGGGGGGAGATGACCACCCGTTCTGAGCTATTTCTGAGCCCGATTTAAGGATGGCTGCACATCCAGGCAGTTGTCGCTGCCGTTCCCAGGCTCGTATCTGGGAAATTCAGACAGAGCTTTCTCCAGAAGCCAAGAACAACTTTCAGCCTCCCTCTGAAGCCTGGTCTCACGACAGCTCTGGGGGCCCGAGTGCAGGGCTGTGTGTCTGTGTGCTCGTGTGTGCATACATGTGCCGCCTGCATGTGCACGCTTCTGTGTCTGTGTTGTGTGCACCCACTTACACGTATGCTTACGATTGCATTTTAGATGAAAGGCCTCTTCCTGGCATAGCCATGTCCACCTTCCTTTCATTTTTAAGGAGGCACCGCCAATAACTCAGCGAACAAATGAGCCCTATACTTCTTTTCCTAAAACTGCAACCACCGAAAAGCCATTTTGTCAAAATTGGGCCCCGTGTGCAGATGTCTCCCTGAGCGTGGCACCCGGGGCTCTAACTCTGTGCCTCCCCCGAGGCTCAGGGTCTACACTGTGCTGATTTCTTTCATCTTGGCCCCTTTAGCCCCTCTGTTCCTTCCCCCACAATCCGGCACACATGCCAATGACGTGTCCTCTTGTCCCAGGAACACAGGGGCTGTTAGCCTGGCTGTCAGGTAGCCAGGCAGTTCCAGGCGATAAGTGATGGTCAGGCCCTCCCTGGGGTCGGCTCCTGTTCAGTGCATCCCCAGGAGGTGTATGGAGGCCAACGTGTGAGTCCCCACTTTTTTACGCTGCCTGACAGTAGAAGCCTGAGGCCCAGCCTGCCTGTTCGGATCTTCGCAGACCCTGAAATACCTGACCTCCTGCTGAAGGGCTGGCCCGTCAGGCAGCACATGCTTCACTCTTAACCAAGGGCCCAGCTTATGGTGCCTAGAAAGAGAGAGCATCAGAGCACATGAGCTCCTCCCTGTCACAGGTGCCCGGCCACAGGAGCCAGCTCCACCCCTAGGCCCACGAGCTGGAATGGCAGGTCTTGAGAGGACCACCGTTCATTCGCTCGTCTCTCGATGCCAGACTTCCAGGTCATTCCTCAGCCTCCCGGGTCCATCCAGAGTTCATGGCGTTTTCATGTGCCCTATAGGGGCAGGCCTACCCAGATGGTTCCAGCATCTGCCTGGCATCTTACCGAGCCGTACCGGATGGGCAGCCAAGGATGGAAGAAGGCAGTCTGGTTTTACTGAGACGGCTGTCCTCCGGCCAGTGTTCTGGTTGACGTCGTCCTGGAGTGGTGACCCAGTGCTGCCTGCTCAGCAGACTCTCCACCCACAGGGTCCGGCCACAATCTGCCAGGGGCGGCATCCTCGGAGGGCCAGCCAGGCAACAGAGTGGTCCAGGGCCTCTCCCCATAGCCCAGCCAAGAGGCCACTTGTCCTCAAAGTGGTTTTGGAGGACACAGTGCTGAATCAGAAGCATTCCTATCCCTGTTCGCAGAGCGTTCGAGTCCAGGAAGCCCCCAGTGTAGACAGCAGCTGCCAGGCCCTCCGCAGCCGAAATTCACAAACTCCAGCAGCTTCTGTGCTCTCGAAGCCACATTTTGCCAGTCAGGTGTCGGGTTGGGAAAGCACACAAGAGATGCCATCCACCAGAAGATAAGACGGGCTCAGTTTTCCATGTCTTTGCTCCACAGTTTTAAAACCTGGAATTGTGTAAGGCAATCCACAAAGCCAGGGTGTCCCTCACACTCTTCGGACAGCTGATATGGCATGGCACCCACTGCACGGGCTCCTTGGTGGCACCGCTGCGTGGCGTCCCAGTAGACGTTTCTCCCAAACCTGAGCCCCCGTGTATCAAACACTGGTCTCGGAAGCACTTCACAGACACCCCCACGTTGAATCCTGCCTCACGTTGTACAACTGAAAACACAGGGGCAGAGAGAGGTCGTGCAGCTTGGCCAGGATGCTGCGAGAAAGCAGGGGAGCCTCCCCATGAAGCCTGGCCTTGGCAGCTCCGAAGCCTGTGCTCCACCTTCCGAAACAGCCCTGTGGGATATCGATGGGCTCTCTCAGTTGGTCTCAGGTACCTCCAAGGGGTGACCCAGAGACCTGGGCCCCATATGGGGGTGGCCCCAGTGGTACACAGTCACTCTAGAGCCCATATGAAAGGCCACAGCCTGTCCACAGACGCCCAGGTCACGTGCAGCGCAGGAAGCGAAGGTTGGGCTCTGCGGCCCCTGTGGGGGAAGCCTGGTGGCTCCCCAAGTCAGGAGCAAAGTGGACCCCAGGTGGCCACATCTCCTGTGCCAGCCCAAATGGGTTTATCCCCAAATGATGGCGTGAAACCCTTCTGATGCCCAGTTGTGTTTCTCCCTCCACCCTCTGTCCAGCCCAGGGGACCTTAAACCTCCTGCCTGGGTAGAAAGAGGCCCGTATGTATTCAAAGTGCAGATTTCGTTCACTCCCTGTGGGGCCTTCGGTCTGATCGACTCGGGTTTTGTGGACGTCAGACCTGATCTCAGTAGGGCCCCTCCTCCAGCTCAGCCCCACACCCAGCCCCTCATCCGCTGAGTGGCTCTTTTCTGCCTCGGCCTTGGTACCCCACCGCCACTGTATCCACTTTCTCTAAACAGACAGGTTTCTGTTGTGCCCCTGCTATGTGCAGGGGAGGCCAGGATCCGTCAGACACCCACACAGCTCAGCATCTGACGAGCGACGGCAAGGAAGCCTGCTCGGCACAGCTGCGCGTGAAGCCGGGAGGCTTCAGAGGAGGCCTCCCCGGAGACTGAAGCCACTGGATGAGGCGTCAACTAGGCCAGGGCTCCATGAGGAAGGCGGCCTTCAGGTCTCCCACAGAAACAGCCTGGAATCTGGCAGGAGACAAGCTGACTCCTTTTTCCCCATCTGGGGTCTGCCTGCAAAGTCTGCCCTTCCGAAGACAGACCAGAGGCAGTCTGTTTCTGAGAAACGGTCCCCACGCCCTTCAGGGCCAAAGCCTTTGGCTGGGTGTGGCAGGGACAAGAGTCACCAGTTTGCCGGTGGCCCTCTGTGCGGGGAGCACCTGCTTCTGCGTCTCCCGCACGTGCCACAGACAGACAGTAGACCCTTGTGAGTGGCTTTTGAGCAAGTACCAACCCTCAAATCAGGGCCAGGAGATGCCCCAGACTGAAGGAAAGGTCCAAACCAGACTCCCTGGTAGCCGAAGGGATCAACTAGAACGAGTTGGGAGCAAGGGCTTTTATTTGCATCGTCAACGATTTACCTATTAAAGGTGCCATTTTAACACCCGATGGACACATTGACCTGTTCCCACTGCCCTTTAAAGAAAGTGCTTTGAGATCGTCAGGTCCTCCTGGGGAGACCACGGTGACCTGCACCGGGAGCCTCCAGGAACCGGCGTCTCGTCGCCCACTCGTTCAGCAGAGCTGGCCCGATGGGGAGAAAATTACAGGGTTGGCATCAGCGCTTTTTTTCCTTAAACATTTTATGGTTTGGAGAAACTGAAATTGCAGAGAACTTACAGCAGGAAAGAGAAAACAGGCCCACTTTGGGGATCTAATGTCGGACCAGCAGGAATACTTTAACAATATTTTCTGAGTTATGCCTGTGCACACGCGTGACGCACTTAGTTACACACATGCACGCTCACATGCTCCCACACGCAGTCGCTAACACATGCACACTCACGCAAATGCACTCATGTTTGCACACACACTCCCAGGTACGCTCAGATGGGGATTCTCATAAGACAGTCGCCCCTCGGCTAAGAGCTCTGTGACCCACACCAAGTCCCTCAACCAGCCACGCGTGCCTCCCATCCCATATCTGTTGCATTTCACAAGTGTCCTGGGTGAAAAGGAAGGAAAATTGTTAAAAACGGAGTCAGAGTGAAAGCCAGCCTGCTCTTCCAGTGGCCACCCTTAGGGCGCACGGAGTTATGAGCTGTGGCCACTGTGACTCTTCTCCGGGGTTTACAGAGAGAAGGAAGAATTTGGATCCTGGTGACCCAGCATTGGGAGCCTGACGGGGGCAGGGCTGTGCTCTGCCGGCCCTCCCTCCTCATCCTCACCTGCTCTTTGAGCCAATTGTCTGAACATGTGACCTTCACCCCAGGACACGGTTCTGTTTGAGCCAACAACTGAGAGCCACAGAGCCCGAGACTGCTATGTGTGTCACTGACCCCAGTTACCAGTCAGGCAGGACTTTTAAGGACAGAAACCCGAGGAAGATGTGCTATCTTTTCTCTCCAGTTTTCTCCGTGGCATTAATTTTTTTAATTGGGGTAAAATACACATAACGTAAGATGTACCATTTTAACCATTTTTAAGCTTATTTTAGCTACAACGATTAGGTTCCTTCACCTTGTGGGGTTCTGCGGCCTTGATTTTAAGCTTTGCTGTAATCCCGTTTGTCTCAGAGATGCCGGTTCCTTTCTTCCCAGTGAGATGCTCCTAACGTTTTTGTTTCCACCCATTAGAACCCCCTCTCTGGCTCCTTGGCTCCTGGTGTCAGATCTTCCTGCCACGGTTCAGTCTTGGTTTTCAGAGGCTCAGATCACCAGCGCGTCACCTGAAGAGTGTCACCTCGCGGCTGGGGAGGGGGTCTTGCAGCGCTTCGCCCATCTGAGGCTTTCCCAGAAATCACAGAGCTGTGTGCTGGTGGCTTTCGCGTGGTGACACCGAGCACCGTCAGCCCCCTCAGTCGGATCAGGAATCTGCGTGTTTCACTAGCTGATTTGGCTCCGATCCCCCAGCCACACGGCCTGCCCTCCTTAGACTGTCCCAGGACGCACAGTTTGCATCTGAACCGCCAGTTTGCGTCGAAAACTGACGGGTGCCTTTGTTCTTCTGTCCCCTGAGGTTTCTCAGCAAGGCCAGCTGTTGCTGATGACCCCGACTCTCTCTCCGACAGGACAGAACCTTCGCTGTCTCTGCCCCGATCGAGTCCCACGAGCAAACGATTTTGGTTCTTAGCTGTCCTGATGCTACCTCATCCGGGGGCGGGGTGCACAGTGGGGGAGCGTCTTACCTGCATGGTGGGATGCACCTCATCCATGCCCCAGCTGTCACAGCACCCACTGGGACGCTGCCCCACTCCCCTCACACTGTCATCGATGCTTGGTGTCCGTCTCTGCTCTGTGTCCTCTCTCCATGTCGCCTCTCTCTGTCCCGTTGTTACAGGCTTTCTATGATCTGTCGCTGTGTTTCCCTCTAGTCAGGAGTGGCAGGAAAGGACGCCGGCGAGTGTTCAGCCTGTCGGAGGCCGACAGTCACGGCGGCCACTGGGTTTAGTGCTTCGAACGGCAGCTGTCACGGCAACTCTGGCACGGTCGATTCAGGCAGGTCTCCTCCGTTAGCCTCCCCGGGCCCACGATGTCCCTTCCCCACGCCGCACTTCCATGGTCAGCAGGCTCCGCGTGGCAGGCTGGGCCGGGCTGTGGCCCGAGGGCCATCCCCCGAGTGGGCACTTCCTCAGCTCCCCCGGACAGGCTTTCCCGTTCCCATCGTGACCTCATCTCGTCTGAGGACAGAATCCCCTGGCCCTCGACCCTTATGTCAGTTCTTCTGAGCCAGACCTGGGCAGCCTGGAAACGCTGTCACCCTCCATGGCACCCCGGGCAGGCCAGCCTCAGGCTCAGCCCCGGCCCTGAGCTAGAGGCGGGTGTCCCGGCCAAGCCCCTCCCCCCTCCCCACCCAGTTCAGGCCACAAGGATTTGGGTGGTAGAATTTGCAAGAAGCATCCAAAGAGTCAGCTCATTATTTTTTTTTCTTTTCCTTTTGTTCCCCCCCTCCCCCTGGCCTTGCTCAATGATGATAAGTGGTAGATTCATTCTCGTTCCAGCCAGAGGCCTAAAGTCACTTCACTTACAAACACACGGGTGGATGTGACTCCATCATCCCCCTTCTTACGTTTCGTGCTCCAAATTGTAGCAGGGGTGGTCTGGGGGGCCGCTGACCCACAGCAGTGTGCTTCGTGGGACCCCTTGCTACTGCCTTCTCCCTCCACGCTGCTTTTGGGGTCCCCACACATGCCCCCCACTTGGCGGCTGCACTAACCAGGCAGGAGCCTTCTGCCCTCTTTTGCGTTCAAAAGCTGTTTCCTCTGAGCTTTGCCTCCTGACTTGCTGTGCTTTTCTTCTCTCCCCCACGTCACTCAGGCCCACCTTTTCCAGACTGAGCACACGAAACCCAGATTTTTACTGGAAACTGTCGCTCACTCTACAAGGGTCAGCCAAGCCCTCTGCCCCAAAGCAGAGTATCAGCTTCTGAGGGTGCGGGCCTGGGATGCGACTGTCAGCTTGGGACAGAGCCGTGGGGAGGCCAGACTTCACTGGTAGAAACCTGGACGTCCAGGATTTCCTGCTCTGGCCTCCAGTCATCGCCCTGGCCCCTAGTCAGGAAGCCAGAATGTTCTCCGAATCCCTCATTTCTTGGGCCAAGCCCCAGCCTGTGGCCTTAGACCAGCCACAGTGACCTTTGCAGCTTAGCACTTGACCAGAAAATGTGTCCTCGCTGCGTAATTCTCCCCCGGCCAGGTTCTTCCCCCCCCCCCCACCTTGAATGAATAAATGTGAAGATCACATTCAGGAAGCAATTCTTAGTTTTAAAAATAATAATAAAGTCAAAAAAAAATAAGTAAAAGGCAGCGTTGTGAGTAATGGGTAAGAGGTTATTTTTTCTTATTAAAAAAAAAATAGAGGCTATTTTTACGAGGAAAAAACCCCCGACCTTTTAAATAAATTGTTGGTTCTTTTCCCACAGAAGAAACCAGTCTCGTGTGTAGGGTCGTGTTCATAGGTTTGTTTTTTAACACGTTCGATGGCCACTTTCCCACCTCCTGATTATTCTTACTACCAAAACCCCTGTTCGGGGTCAGGGACAGCATCTGCCCGCCTTTTTGAAAATCTGCATGCAAATGCAGACTCGAGCAAAGGGGGAACTCTCCCACAGAGGGTTTTGAGAAAAACGTGAAGGAAATGCTGTGCAGCTCTGTCTCCAGATGGCACAAAAGTGCCATTTGGAGAATTAGTCATTTCTAAACTGCCCCATCAGCAGCTCAGCTTACGTGTGGATTCGTATGCGCAGGAATTCACAGACACGCTCACGCCCCTGTGAAGGGAGGTGGAGGCTGCCGGAGCCGAGGAGCCCCCCACCCCCGCCCCCACCCCCACCCCCACCCCCAGAGAGCTGCACGTTCTAATGAACGAGGAGCCGCTTCTGCCGGGTCAGAACCTGAGCCAGGCCTTCGGAGCCAGCCCACCACCACGGGTGTCCTCACTGAATGCGGCTCAGCTGTGGAAATTCAGAGACACCAGATGCACGTGGAGTGTTTACTCAGCGCCCTGGGCTCACAGCACACCCGGCTCGAATCACTTTTTCCACTGGTTCTCACTGGTGCCCGCTGCCACCCTCCCAGAGCGAGGACACAGCCCCTACAGTCCCACACAGTGCTTGCCTCTGGCCCTGTTTCTCCTTTAAAATAAATAAGTAGTTAATTAGGTAGATAGATAGATAGATGATAGATAGATAATAAAGTAAATAAATTATTAATTAATTAATAGAAAGGCCTTACAAAGAAATTAACTGGGACCTTGTGGAGCTCAACTTGCCTGAGAGCCTTGTGGGAAGAGGCGCTTTGGGACACGCGACCTGTTGCTTGTGCTTCCTCTCCATGACGGGGACCCGCATCCTCCTCCTCCTCCATCCCATTCTGCGTGCCCTTTGGTTTTATTTTGCTCTTGGGTTTCCCATTTTTTTCACTCTGTGTTCAGTTCGCACTTCTGTTTTGTTTTGGCTTCAACTTAGAAGAGAACAACGACTAACTGGGGTCACATTGGACAAAGGAAAGCCCGCCACCACTGCCAGGTCCCAGAGGGCTTTCAGGCTCGTACCTGCACCCGGTGTCATCGGCACCTTCTGCCCATGGCTCGTTGGCCCCAACATCTGTACAAATAAGAATCTGTACAGCCTTCCTATCAGTGTTTTCAAATGACCGGCATGCGACATGCTAGAAGACGTTTGCCACAGCGCCTTCTGGTCACAGGCAAACCCATCATTGTAATGTCATTCAGGATTTTGAAAATCACCAAAAAAGAAATTGCTGCTCTGAGGCTGACCGTCTCGGGCAGAGCCTCCCGGCCTTCCTCCTGGTTTCTCTCCGTGGGAGACGGGAATGGCCGTGGGCATCACTGTCCCTTTCTGATGGCTAGCTCAGTGCGGCACTGAGAGAAGGGCCAGGACGCGAGCCCCAGTTCGTAGTGTAGGTTTGGTTTTGCAAGTGGAAAAGTTCTCTAGAATTTTCTTTTTCTTTTTTTTTTTTCTTTTTTTTTTTTTAATATTGCAGTGCGTTCCCTTCTGGGTAAGTGTCACCAAATTTGACTCTGGAAATGGCGTGAAACGATGAGCACACCCAAGCCCATTTCCTCCCTGAATGTGTGTTGTCGTCAGGCGGGTGGTCCATGACTTGTCCACACACACGTCGGCCCGTCTGGGCCGGTTCCCTGCCTCCCTGGGCTTCCCTAATCCACGCGGGGATATTGCACGAGCCCCTCATTTTTCTCTTGTGTCGCGAGTGAGGGTGACCCTGGGCGCTCACAGGGTTTCTCCCAAGCCTGGGTCTGACCGGATTTATCAGCTTCTGTGTCCCCAGCAGGAGGAAGTGGAACAAGCTGTTCCCTCAAAGCTTCCGTCTCCCACCCCGACCTCCCTGGGCCTTTGTTCGGGACAGGGCAGAGGATGCCCGCGGGAACAGTGTCTCGGAGCTAAGTGTCCCTCTGTTTTTCCCCTCCTCCCAGATGACCCCATGACTATGGAACAGCCTCAGCCTCACCTCCCCGACCAGTTGGTGATCGTCAATGAAACAGAAGCAGGTGCCAGGCCCGGCAAGAGCCTGGCGAAGAGCGCGGATGCGGAGCCGGTCTGCCTGTCCCCCAGCCTCATCCCCGCACAGCAGCCCACCATCTCCCTGCTCTGTGAGGACACCACCGACACGCTGAGCGTGGAGTCACTGACCCTCGTCCCGCCCGTGGACCCCCACAGCCTCCACACCCTCGCCGGCATCCCCCCGCCACCCACGCCAGCCACAGAGGACGCGGGAGCCCTGGACCAGGAGGCTGTCCACCCGGAGCCAGCGGGCCCCGCGGAGCACTGAGTCAGCACCGGCAGGGACCCAGTGCCACCCAAAGGACACATCGGGGGCATCGCGGTTCTCCACGGCTCCCAGTGACCATCTCCACCACCCATCCTTCTGCTCCTTGGCTCTGCTGAATTCCTCTTCCACTTCGTACTTCTCCGAGAGCAGGCTGGGCCTGGCACAGACGCCCCAGCGAACCCGGATAACTGAGATGGCCACCTCGGGGTGGGGGAGCTTGGGCTTCTGGTCTCTGAGCCCAGCACCCCCGGGGGGCAGGGCCCACCGGCACCTCTGCTCTCATCAGCCAGCCCTCCCAGGCCCAGCGTCCCCAGTGTATCCGGAAGAAGAGACAGGGTCACTTTAGGTAGAAACTTGTAGAAAAGCAAACTTCGATAAACATCTCCTTTGGGTATTTATTTCCACTTTTGGCAGCAGCGGAAAAGCGTTTATTTTAAAAGCATCTATTTAAAAGAAAAAAAAAAAGGAAAGGAAGCGATCCAAAAAAAAAAAAAAAATCCTCACCGCTGACGTTTGATGTCGTGTAAAAAGTGTACTCTTACTGTTCAGATTTCATTTTCGTTTTCCCTTGAACTTCCCATGTTTTGATTTCAGAGTTCTCAGTCTGGCTTTCTCCGTTCTCTTAAGTGATTCTTATTTCTTTATTACTCATTAACTCCGCAAGCCTGTGGGATGATGAAGCACCTCCCAGGACAGTATAGAGTATTTTTTAAACAAAGTGAGGGAGACGCGTGTATTCTCAGGTACACACAGAGTGGGGAGGGCCAGAAGTTTCTCTGCGAGGCAGCCAGGGGGGCCTGGCATTACCTGGAAGATCTTTCCTGAAAGGGGACCGCGCCGTCAGCTCCTGGCTCAGGACCCAACTCCTCATCTCTCTGGACTGAAACCAAACAGGGCAGTCGTCCGGCATCACCGGAGTCGTTGCCATCTCTGTCTGCCTAAGAAAGGACCATTGGGGGCCGTGGTGGGAAGAAAACGCCACGGAAGGCACCCTCACGGTGCCTGTCGCTCGTACCTCTGTGCAGGACACGCCAGCGCCTGGCCAGCTGCGAGGGTGTGTGTGACCTCCGAGCTCGCGGAGTCATCCTGGGAGCTCAGAGTTTGTCACTCTTCCTCTTGGATGCTGCTGCTGCAAAGACGCAAGCTTGTTTGTTAAATGAACCCACCCCCCTACTCCCACCCCCAAGTTCTTTCTCCCCCTGGGCTGGCTGGGTGGGGCCAGTTTGTCACCATATCCAGAAAAGCAGCCAGGCGCCCCTCCCTTCCCTCTGGTCAGTGCTGAGACCTCCCACTCCTTTCCTGCCCGTGTCCACCAGGGGTGGTCGGCCTGAGAAGATGCTCTGAGTGCCCGTCATCCATCCGTTAGAGGGCACGGTCCTCGTCACCTCTTTTAAATCTGGCAAGGCCACATTTCAGCCTCCTGAAGGAAACGGTGATGCTGAGGAGGAGGAGGAGGAGGAGTAATACCCATGGGGACAGGTGTCCGTCTGTTCATCAGGAGCCTCCCAGGTAGCTGTGCCCACCCAGCTTCAACAAAGAGAAGACCCAGTTCAGAAAGGAGGCCGTTTAGGCCGAAGTTCAGGGGCCCCAGCAAGAGAGACAAACTATGACCATCAGCAAAGCCAAGCAGGATGGAAGAAGGGGAGGAAGTCCATGCGAGAGAAACCCTCCAGCGGCCAGCCGCACGTCCTGCTAGGAGAGAAGAGCAGGCCAACCCTGGGGCCAGGCACTTCTGGTTTCCAGGTGACTCGGGGCAGCAGAAATGAGGAGGCAAGTGACTTCCTGGGCCAGTGGCGTTACTGGGAGGAGCGAGCCTGTGCAGGTAGAGCCAGGTCCTTCCCCGGGACCTCCAGCCTGCCCTCCGAAGTCCAGCGGTTCCAGGTGGCTTTGCGGCTGCCGAGTGCCAAAGGAGAAAGGTCTGGGCATGGGAGACGGCACACTGAGGGGACCTGCAGCAGCGTCGCCCAGGCCAGGGAGCTGGACAGAGCCGAGCTTGTCACACAGAAGGTGCAGATCGGGACAGGCTTCTGCCGCACACCCCTGGCCAAGGGCAGGCCTCTCCCAGGGCCTTGCAGGTCCCACTGCGGCCCACAGCCAACTAGCAGGTCGCCTGAGCAGGATGCCTTTAGGTACATAGGGGGGGACTGCTTTAGCCAGGGTCCCAGGACACCTTGCTGCTGAGGAGGAGGGCGTGCGTCCCTGTGCTGCAGTCCTGGGGTCCGGAGGAGGCAGGCAGGGCCTTGGCTCCGATGAAGATCCCACCTCACTAGGGCCTGGCCATCTTGGCAACAGCGGGCACACTCCCGGGCTGACCAGTCCATACAGAGCACTGGGTCTCTGGGTCCGGGCAGAGAGGCAGGGCCAGGAATTCTTGGAGAACAGGGAGAAGGAAGCCATAGTCTCTGACCCGCAGGTCCGAGGCCCAGATCTCTGGGGTCCGTCTCGGCAAGCCGGTCCATCCAGTCCCCTATCTCTGCATCCCTACAGAGGCAGGGGCTGGGGCCGGTCCCACCCTCCCCGAGTCCACACTGGGCCCCTTGGGTTTGCCAGGGCAGGGGCAGGGTTGGCCACACGAACCCCCAAACCACAGCTTTGAAAGTTGCTGTGGAGAAGAGCGTGTCCTTTCCGGTTTGAGGGCTCGAGCAAGTGAGGGCACCTCTCCCCACAGGTCAGATCGGGGGGAGCTCAGGAGCTCCCCTGGGAAGAGCAGGGGGCCAACCCCATAGCCACAGCAGATGCCCCCATCCCAGGAAAGGGCGGGCAGGAGGGCCCTCCCTTCTCCACTTCCCCTCCATCAAGCCTCCTACACACCGGGGCGAGGAATACACCCCTTGACAGACGTCCACGAAATGTCTCTCAAGTCTCAAAACGCACTGTAAAAAAAAAGAAAGAAAGAAAGGCTCGAGGCGAACTGGTTCTCATGTTTTCTAGACGCAATAAATAAGAAATCCTTCACATAGTCACGTGGACACTGCGTAAACTGTTAAGTGTTTATGTTCCTCTGAGCTGAAACTGTAAATAATTCTTGTCCCAGAGACAGGCATCCTCGTCCCCCTGCTTCGGGGACTGGGGGCTGGTCCAGGGAAGTACCTGCTCTCGCCAGTGGGACTCAGGCTTCGTGAAGGAGCTCTGGGACTTCCTTGTAATTTTGAACTTGGCAATAAAATCGAGTTACCAGAACGTGGCTGCTGCTTCGTGGCGCGAGGCCTGGCCGTTTGCAAAGGAGGCGGTTCTCGGCCTGTCTGACCCCTCGGCCTGTGGCAGGTGCCCGGCGGGTGGACGGCCCCTCCCTGCCCTCTTCCTGGCCAGGAGTTCATTCCCCAGCTCCTAACCCAGGCCTGAGAAGACTCCTCGGGCGCCACAGGTCCCATCCGGCACCTGCCCCCTCCCACCCCACCAGGTGCAGCAAGTTGGGCCCACGCTCTGCCGCCTCTCACCTGCTGTGAGGTGGGCCAGCATCCGAGCCTCAGATGCCCGTCCTGTGAACGGTGCTGTCGGCATCCCCACCCTGAGGGACCAGCACAGGGACTCTGCATCGTGGCTGCAACGGGGGAGGCAGGCGGGCCCCCACCCAGGACGGCGGCGGCGGGGGGGACACACCAGCACGCACTGGAACCCCCCAGACGTGGGTTCTTACGGAAGCTCCTGATGCTCCAGCTAAACCCGGCCCAGACACAGCCTGAGGTGAAGCCCGAATCGAGTGCAAAGTGGACGGGCACCCCCTTTTCCGTCCTGTGCCGAGGGTTGAGGGGAGGCAGGTAGAAGCTGATGCAGGGGGCGGGCCTCCCTCCATGTCCAGCCTCTCCTGTCCCCACAGCCGCGGGCATGTGGGCACGTGTGTGTTGTGATGACGTCAGTCTAGAAAAAAGAGCTTGCTGGAAGGAGACCAGAGAGAAGGTGGGAGACGGGCCTCAGGGTGGCAGAACCAGGGACAGCAGCTGTGGGGAGACAGGTGCCTGCAAGGGCGCAGCGTTGCCTTTGCACAGATGAGGAAACTGAGGCCTGCGGGGCGCAGCCCTTCTCTGCCTCGAGTGCAGGCCCAGGCCTCGCATCCTCTCCACGGCCAAGCCGCAGGTCTCTGGTGCGAGTGGGTGGCAGACTCACTCGGAACCCCTGTCCACGGTCCACACATGGTCCGTGGCCCCCCAGGTGCCTGGCCGAAAGCCCTGTGCACAGTGCGGGCGCAGAGGGGTGCTCAGTGGACGCTGGCTTTTCCTCTCCGACCTCCCGGCTCTTAGGGACATGTCGGCTTCTGCTCAGGAGGTGGGGTCCGTGTGGCCGTGGCCGCGGCCGGGTCTCCACTCTGAGCTTGGGTTTCCTCATCTGCAAAATGAGGACAAGAGCAGGCCCTCTTTGGCGGTGGTGGGGACGGAGGGAGTCCTGAGGGCAAAGCACCCAGGGTGGGTGTCCTGAGCACCTGGGGCTCTGGGCCCGAGACCCTCAGTGGCATCCTCCTCACCCCTTCCCGCCAACCCAGGCTCAAACCCAGCAATGGCCTGATGGTGGCCATGGGCTGGGCCAGTGACTTTGCCTCTTCGAGTCCCCAGTTCTTCCGCTGTGTTTACATCAGAGGCCTCACCCCAAGCACGTGTCCCTTCCCTCCAGCTGGAAGTGGCCAGCATTCCCCGGAGGCCCGCCTCCTGGCCAGCGGGAGTTTGGGGGCTCTGCCCTGGTGGAGGTGCCAGCAGGCCTGTCCGTGCGTCCCCTGAAGGCACCTGGAGGGCAGACGGGCAGGTGAGGGCAGGTGAGGGCAGGCCGCATCCTGCACTCAGGGAAGGTCACTTCCCTTCCTGCCTCCTGCAGGTCGGTGGGGTAAACCCTCTTCCCTCTCTGAAGGGCTTTTCTCCGAAGCAGAGCAGGTCTGAGTCACCGACCCGGGGACATGTGGGCCCCCCTGGGTATTTACTCAAGTGAGCAGCGGGCAGTGTGAAGCCACAGGGCTCTACTGCCTGAGCCACCACGGCACCCGCACCCCAAACCTCCACTCTGGCCCCCGCCCACCTCCCCCCCGGGCCACACGCCACCCTGCTTTCCCTCCAGATATCCAGATGTGCCCACCCGAACCCGGACACCTGGACTTGAGTCACTTCCCTGACGCTTAACTCACCTCATAAATTCAATGTACAATTGACCCTTGAATAATGCAGGGATCGAGGGGGGCCAACCCCCCCACCCTCATTACAGCCAAAACTTCGAGTATAACTTCTGATTCCTCAAAGACGTCATAACTGCCTGCTGGGACTGGAAGCCTCACTGATGACACACACAGTCGGTTAACACGTGTTTTGCGTGACGTGTGTGTGACATTCCGTGTTCTTACAATTAAGCAAGCTAGAGGAGAGATAATGTTATTAAGACAATCGTAAGGGAGAGAAAATACATTCATAGTATTTATTGGGGGGAAAATCCACATAAAAGTGGACCCACAGAGTTCAAACCCATGCTATTCATGGGTCAACTGTATTTAAGAGGGGACCTAAACGCTGGAAAAGGAAAACCAGCACAGTCCCGCCCGCTGCGTTCCTCCCCTAGGGCTGCCAAGCGGGTGGCCTGAAACAACAGAAACTTATTCCCTCACAGTTCTGGAGGTCAGAGGTCTGACGTGGTGTCGCCGGCGCTCCTGGGCTCGTGGCCCCATCGCTCCAATCTCTGCGTCCGCCTTCCCGTGGCCTTCTGCCCTCTGTCTCTCTGTGTCAAGTCCCATCTCCTGTGAGGACACCATGCCTCAGCGTTAGGGCCCACGCTCAGCCAGGATGGTCTCATCTCCGGATCCTTAACTTGGTCACGTCTGCAGAACCCTATTTCCACATAAAGTCACGCGCCCAGGCACCAGGCATTAGGATGTGGACCTGCCTTTGCAAAGGTGATGGGCGTGGTCACCTTTCAACCCACTCTACTGGCCAGAAATTGAAGATACCGTAAAGGGAAATACAGTGAAAGCAAATCCCTGTCATTCCATTTTAACCACAGCCCCTCCCTGCCTTGGGCTCTGGGCCCATGGCCCGCCCTCTCCCTCTGAAAAGGGAGACCAGCCCATGCTTAGAGACCTGGTAACACCCAACCCAATCTTTCCTTTCGATGGGATCCGACGGCCTGAGCAGAGAGAAGCAGCCGGGGACTCATTCATTTCAGTCTGTGTCCTTGCGCCCCTTCAAGTCACCCCTGCAGCAGCGTGGGCATCAGAGGAGGCGGCTCTTCCGTCAGGTCTTGACTCCTGTTGTTATTCTACTGAGGTAAAACTCACATCACATAAAACCGACCCTTTAAAACGAACAATTCAGCCTCATTCTCAGCGTTGTGCCACCACCACCTCTAGTTTAAGAGTGTTTCTATCCCCCCAAAAGGAAGCTCTGGACCCCTCCAAGCAGTCACTGCCCGTCTGCCCCTCCCCCACCTCCCCTTCTGTCTCCACGGCTCTGCCTGTGAAGCTTCCTGTGGGTGGAATCAGGCAGGAGGTGGCCTTTGGGGTCTGGCTCATTTCACTTAGCCCAAAGTTTTCACGTTTTCCTGTCGCGGCTGCATCAGAATCCCGTTCCTGTGTCAGGCTGAGTACTACTCCACTGTGTGGCTGGATCACATTTCACTTCTCTGTGCATCCAAGCAGGCTCCCCGCCAGCTCCGACTTCCCTGGCAGGACACCTGCCCACCCCCCAGAGAATTCACAGGAACTGCTTGGCACCCGTCCTATCTCAGTGTCTTCTCTCGAACTTGCTTATTTCCTGCACTTTCCTGCCAATCCATCCTGACGGGAACAGCCCTTTTGAGGCAGCCACTGCCCAAATATCTTGGGAAATGCACCCTGCGTCTGGCTTTGGTGGCACCTGTCCCTGAGAAGAGGTGACCACAAAACTCCCCCCGCAACCCCTCCCTGAGGGAGGCCCCCATGGGCAGGGAGGGAAACTTTCACTTCCCTCAGCGTTTGAAGATCGAGTCCACAAACACTGAACACCTAACCATGTCCCAGGCACTGGGGAGGCAGCAGTGAACAGCAGGACCACACTCCACGCCTCCTGGGGCCGACCTCCCAGCAGGCAATAGAGAAAATAAACAGGTAAATTCTGTAGTGCCCAGGAGGTGTGCTGCATGCATGAAAACACGCAAAGAGATCCCAGAAAGGGAGAAAAGAAAGGGGGCTGCAGTTCTAAACGGGGAGATCAAGGGAGGTCGTGTTGAGAACGGACATTTGAGCAAAGATGGAGGGAGCCTCAGGGATGCCTTTCCTCTCCAGCCCCCAGGCAGAGGGAACTGAGAGCCTCAGCTGGGGGTGGGAGGTGCCGCCTGGACAACCTCCGATCACAGGAGAGAAAGAGATTCGCCCATTTTCCTTCCCTTCAGTCCTTCAGGTTGAAGGTGAAGAGAAAGTCTCCTGGGTGTACACTGGTCTCTAACAGCTATTGAAACATTTGCCGATTTCCCTTTTTTTGCAAAAGAAAGCAGGCCTGCCCCTAGTCTTCAACAGGCATCCTCTGGCCCAAGAACTGTTTTATTTTCATGGTCCTTGTTCAAGTCATCTGCTGCTGGTGGCATGCCAGACTGCTTGTGGCAAAGTTGTGAAATGTCCTTTCTGATTAAAATTAGCTTTTCAAAGTATTGAGTTTAAAATAAACTCGTTAGCCACAAGGAGACGTCCCCCCCCCCCCCCCGCACTGGTTAAAATGCTCATCATCAGGAAGACGAGAGACGAGAACAGCCAGCGCTGGCGAGGACATGGGGGGACAGCAGCCCTTGCACACTGTTGGTGGAAAAGTGCACTGGTGCGGCCACTATTGAGAGCAGCGCAGCGTGGATGTTCTTCAGAACATTCAAAATAGAACTACCATGTGACGCAGCAATCTCGCCTCTGGGTATTTATCCAAAAAAAAAAAAAACACAATTCCAAGCACTGATTCGAAAAGATATGCGCATCCCGGTGTTCACTGCAGCACGATCCCCAAGGCCACGATACGGCAGCAACCTCGGTGTCTGTCGAAGGTGTGGTACGTGGATACAGTGGAAGGTTGTTCAGCAAAAACAGAATATTATTCAGCCACATGGATGGACCTCGAGGGAACTGTGCTAAGCGAAATAAATCAGAAAGAAAAGGACCAACACCGTCTGATCTCACTTACATGTGTAAGCTAAAAAACGAACGAGCTCATAGGTACAGGGGACAAATATCTGAAAAAAGGCTCAGCGTCACCAGCTAGAAGGGAAATGCCAATCGAAACCCCAATGAGATGCCACCGCCCACCCCTTAGAAGGGCTGTTATCAATGAGACGAGAGATGAGACGCGTTGGAGAGGATGCGGAGAAAAGAGAACCTCTGTGCGCTGTTGGTGGGACTATAAGGGGGTGCAGCCCCTACAGGGAACAGCATGGACGTTCCTCAGGACCACCGTGTGACCCAGCCATCCCTCTTCTGGGTATTTATCTGAGGAAATAAAATCACTATCTCAAAGAGATATCTGTACTCCCATGTCGACCTCAGCATTTTTCGCAATAGCCAAGAGATGGAAAGAAGCTGAGTGTCTTTCAACAGATAAAGAAGATGTAAGTGCACACAATGGACTATTCAGCCATAAAAAAAAAAAAAGAAAAAACAAGAAAGTCCTGTCACTTGCAGCCACCTGAATGAACACAGAGGGCATTATGCTAAATAAAATAAGCCAGACGGAGGAAGACAAATACTGAATGATCTCACTGATCTGGAATCTAAAACAAACCAATAGAAAGAGAGACCGGATTCGTGGTCATCAGGTGCAAAACAGGGAGCCCTGGGCCACCCAGGAAGAGAGGATGGGGCTCTGGGGACCCAGAAAGGGCGGAGGGGATGCCAGGGAAAGCAGAGGAGGAGGCTGGAGTCCTGCCTCTGAGTGGAACACAGAGCGGCCTGCAGGTGGACAGGGCCGTGACACACACGCAGGCTAAGGGAGGGCCTAGACTGCTCGCCCCCGGTGACCACAGCCGGCAAAGGGCTTGAAGGAAAGCCAGAACTGATCGTACGTCCTAGTCCTGAGAAGTCCAGAATCCGGCAAAAGGCCCCGGGGTCTGCGTCCCCACCTAGGTCATGGTGGCCCAGGTTACACTGCAGTGACAGGTGGCTGAACACAGCCAGGGGTAGGTCTCAGCCACCACGTGTTCAGTGTTGGATGCAGGGGCTTTGCCTGTCACAGTCACTCCTGTCCCAGGCGGAGGGAGGCGCCATGCATCTCAACATGCGGGGACAGAGGAGGAGAGCAGGGGGATCTACCAGCTCTGGTGGGCTTCAGCTCACAGGTGACACATCTGCTCACATTTCGCTAGTCAAAGCAAGGCCCCAGAGCAGGCCAACCTTTCATCCTCCTATGAGAAGGCTCCGCCACGCCCCGTGCCACAGCGGTGGAAGCTGAGGCCCAGAGAGGTTGGCATAAGAATACGCTGAGCACGTTACCTGCAGGGTCTGTCACTGCAGCTGCGCCCCCCGGACAGACTGGGTGCTGTCATGAGTCCCATTGCACAGACAGGCAAACCGAGGGCCACAGAGGGAGAGTGACCTGCCTGAGGTTCCAGAGCTGCTCAGGGCAGAGCTGGGGCCAGGACCCGGTCCCTCTGACCTAGACCCCGGGCTCTCACCCTCTTGACCGTATGTCCTTGCCAGCAACATCAGAACATCCGCCCAGCCTGGCTCACCGAGTGGCTCCCTAACAGAGTCCTCGGCCCAGCCTTGGGGTGGCCGTGATGGCCAGGGCCTTGCCCACTTCTTTGAAGAAAACCTCCAGGCAGCCTGTCCTTAGAAGGAAAAGTCACGCCCAGGGCTTACCTGTGGGCACCTGTGCCAATGGCCAGGCAGGTCCTGCCACGTGTTGGCTTCCTCGGGAGAGAGGAAGTCGTCAGCCAGCCTCGGGCAGGCACCCGGAGGCACCCCATCCCCCTCCACCCCCCACACAGGCAGGGCTCCTTCTGCCCCCTTCACCTCAGTTTCCTCATCTGATTCATGGACACACTAATTCTTCCTGGAATTGTGCAAACTTATGCCGTGCGTGGAGCTGGTGGGGCTGTTTCAAAGAACCCGGACACATCCTGAAAGCCGTGGGGAGCCCTGGCGGGGGATAAAGATGTAATAAGCAGAACTGATTCTAGAATATACACTGGTGAGCTCGAAAGAAAGAAAAGTGCATCCCAGGGGCCAGCAATGAAGAGAGAACTCAAGGCAGACCAAACATGGCCTCTGCGGGGACCGGGGACAGGGCCTTGGGCTAAGACATAAGCAGGGTCATAAGAAGGTGGGACACCGAAGGTCCGACCCCTCCTCAAAAGGGACAGCCCACCAAGCCAGGGACAGCCCCAGACCAGGGATGGGGAAGAAGCATCTCCCAAGACCTGGAAAGTCTGAGACTGGGAGGGTGGGGTGGAGCGGGGTGGGGGGTCTGGGGTGGGGATCCACCTCACCCTGGGTTGCTGCAACCTCAAGCCGAAGCCGAAGCATGAAAACTGGCCTCCAGCTGGCAAACCCCTTGGGGCGTCCGCCAAAGCGAACTCCGCACAGCCCTTAGGGATCCTTCCAGTCCAGAGTCACAGCACCTGATCTCCCCTCTGAAGAGGCGCTCGCAACCAACCTCAGGACCCACCTGGGAGTCCCACCGTGACGAGGTGACCTGGGGGGCCTCTGCGGGAGGCTCGGCCGCTCTGCCATCTGCGGCTGATGTCACCCTAAACTGTCAGGCACTGCCGCTACCAAACCCCTCCCCTCTGCACCCTGGTCCTGGGAAGCCCGCCTGCTGAAATGCCTCGCGGTTTGGTTTGAGGAATCCCTGGAAGTGCTGAGTCTTCCATGAGATGAGGAACAGGGAGATGCCATGTGTGTCGGCGCGGCAATGGGGGCACTGGAAGTCTCTGGAAGTTCTCTGAGAACTGAAGGGAAGGGGTAGAATGCGGGTTTGGGGGCCTTGCGGAGCCTCAAGGGGCAACTGGCTGCGTGAGGCAAGTCCCTAAGAGCTGAGTGTGAAGACGCCTGTGCTGGGCGAGGGACACAGGGAGTCAGTAAGGTCCCTGCCCTCACACATCACAGTCTGCGGGTAAGGCTGCCAGTCACCATGACCTGAGCGTGTGGCGCTCGAGCTGCATTGGGGTGCTCTTGGTCTGTTCCAGGAGCTCAGCAGGGGAGGCACAGCGGGAGAAGGGACAGTGACATTCGGTGGCGGGTCTGATTCAGACGCTGACTCTACGTGGTAGGCCGCTGTCCTGTGCCTCGCTTGCCTCCTCTGTGTACGGGGAGTAATGGCCCTTCTCCAGGGCCCTGCGAAGATTGCAGAAGAACCTGCGCTTGGCCGGGCGGCCACTGGAAGGACAGGCCACAGGAAGACGGCTGGGCTCATTACTAATGCATGAAGGGCTGAACCAGCTCATGAGTCACCCGAATGAGCCACCCTGATCGATCTGATCGAACGCGATGAATGGACGAACCAGAGAAACGAATCAATGAATGGAAGGCTCGGTACCTGCCTCCAGCCATGCAGAGCGGGGGCCTGATTCCCCAGGGCGGGAGGAGAGGCCAGCCCAGAGGCAGAACGAGGTCCGGGGGCCAGGCAGTGGCGCCCCGTCGCACATGGCGCAAACCCGTGACACCCCACTTAATCACTCCCCGATGACAGTGCGCCAAGGCCTAGCAGGATTCCCTGAGTCACGTTTCCTGCAGGCGGGCCTCCAGGCCTGCAACCCTCGGTGTCCCGCGGCCCCACCCCCTGAGCTGGCAGACAATGAATCAGGACTTTGCTGTGGGGTGGGGGAGGGAAACAAGGATCAAAGACTCAGCAGGCCGGTCCAGGGCTGTGGCCGGGCCAGGAGGGACTGGCTCCCAGCACCTCCCTGGACAAAGTTTTCAGGTCATGGAGACCTCTGGGGTGGAGCTGGGGTGCCCCCTGCCCTGGGCCACGCGGCAGGACGCTGAGGTGTCACTTCACAGATACCTGTCCACACACACAACAAGTGACAGTAATGACAATGGGCATTCGTGGAGCCAGCCACCGTGCCAAGCGCTCCTGTCTGTTTCCTCATTTGGCCTCATCAGGGGAAACATCTGATGGGGCCTGCGAACACGGCCCACATCCCTCCCACTTCGGACCTGCAGAAAGGATCGTCGCATCTCGTGCCATCTCGTGCCGTCTCGTCGTCCCCGTGTCCACACGTTGCAGAGAGCGGAGGCTCAGAATGGCTGAGCACCCTGGGGAGACGGCTGGGAGCGGGGAGTGCTGCCTCCTGGCTCTGGGACACCCTTGGGGAGCACTGGGGGACAGTGGGGCAGAAGTTGAGAACGCTGGCGACAGAGGGGCTGCCCGGTGATCCCCGCCAGGGGAATTTGGTGCCGGGGTTTTGAGCCGTTGGAGGCCTGGCCTGGGGCTTTCTTGCCCTCCCTCTGGAGTGGGAGTGTCGTCCGGCGGTTGTGCGGCCATTCGTCTGTCCCCCACCCGTGCTGAACTTCACCCAGGGGGTCTACAGAGCCTTCCTGGCATGTTCATTTGCTTTTGAAAAGGAGACCCAGGGGCAGGTCGCTGCCGACCCACAGGCAATAGGGTGATGGCAACGCTCATGTGGACATGAGTATGGTTTTGTCCGATGAGGGTGCCTTTCTCGAATGTTGCAACTCCAGGGCCAGCAAGCACCATGTCATCGGCCAAACCAGCCCCAGATGGTCCTGGGAATTTGGTGACCAGCCCAACTGGAAGAGACTCAGATGCTTTCTGTGCAGGGGGTGTGGGGAGGGGAGGGAAGGGGAGGAGGCAGCCACCCCACCCCCCACCCCAAGCGGTTTCTCCCTCTGCCTCCAACTGTGGTCCCACGGGAACCCTTCACTCTTCCAAGCCCGACTTCGAGTATGATTCAAGTCACACCACTACCACCGCTGGGGCGTCTCCTGTCTGTCTCGGGGGCCCTGTGCTTAGCTAAGTGCAGCACGCAGGGGCTCCAGGATGTCCCACCATCGGGAGCGAACAGAGGCTGCTGCTCTTTCCCCATCTTTCGGGAAACCGAGAGCAGCCAGAGAGGTTGAGTAACTCGTCCAGAGTCACACAGCTCTAGAAAGTGGAGCCAGGATCCGAACACGGAGGATCCTGGGCCCTTGTTCTTTCGGCAGCTCACAGCTCGGCTGCCTGGAGTGACGTTTGCTGAAATTACAGACTTGGTTGAGTTCGTCGTGGCCCTTATGGGCCACCCCCTGGCCATGAAAATGGAGATTTGGACTCTTGCTTGCTCTGGGGAAATGCCCGTGGTGTGCGGGTAAAGGGAAAAGCAAGTTGCAAGAGTTTGAGACGCCCCCCGCCCCCCACCTCATTTGTGCTCATTCAGCAAGTGTTTGCGTAGAAAATGGCCACAAGACTGGTGTATGCGACAGCACTGACAGCAGTGACCCCAAAGGAACGAGAATCCACAGAGAAAGATGACGCCCGGCCCATCGGGCACGGTGCCACCGAGCCGTCCTGCCTCGCTTGTGACAGAGGCTTCCATGTCCTGGGAAAGCAGGTGTCCCCGTTGATGGAGGCTGGAAGGCACCAGAGTGAGGGGGAGAGTGGCTGTGACCAGGTGGGGAGGCTCAGGGCCCCGGGGAGTGAGGCGGGGGTGGGGGGGAGCGCAGAGGGTGCCCTGGCCGATTCCTCTGCTCCCACCCTGGTTGTCAAACCTGTCAGTCTGGCCACCAGCTCAGACGTCCCCCTTCTCCAGGAAGCCTCCCTGGCTGTCCCCACCAGGCGCCCTGCTCTGGCTTTCTCATGTGGGACTTAGTGCTTCTGACCTCCTCCCGCTGACTCTGACCTCCCTAAGGGCCACAGCCACGTGGGGTTTGTTTCTGTGACCCCAGCACCTCCCACCGGGGCTGCCACTGAATTGGGCTTTACACCCTCTCTGTGAGGCTCATGGTTGCCTCACATGGCACTTCTCCTCCAAGGCCCTTTTCGTGCTTTATCCCGTTTATTCCTCACCCTAACCCCCCAAGGGTGGGCACCACTACGGAGTCCCATTTACAGACGCAGAAATTGAGCCTCAGGGGAGCTAAGGAGCTGCCCTAGGTCACAGAGCCAGAGAGTGACAGACAGAGCCAGGACCCAGACTGGGGTCGGGCTCTGTCCGCAGAGTGGCCCAGAGGGTGCTGACCCTTCTCCACTGGGCTTGGTGAACTGTTAAAATCCGGTTTCCCTTTCAATAGCTGCCACGACGAAACCAAAAGCATTGCAACCTAGTGGCAGATAGGAGCTCTCCGGAACTGCAGTCGCTGGCACGTCTTTGGAGCCCTCCCTCCATGTTTCTCCTCCTTATCGACCCTGAGAGGTAGGCACATGTCCCCCATTGTAGAGATGGGGAGACTGAGGCCCAGGAGGCCCAGGGCCCCAAGGCCACCCGGCTCTGATGCGACTGAGCCCTGGCTTGTCCCCGGAGCCTTGGTTCCTGAGCCCAGCTCGGCACATGGAGCCGTTGACCCCTGGCTGCACCTGCTAAAGGGCATCTGAGAAGTCAGCTTCCTGTTCAAAGTCCAGCTCGGCTTTCAGGAAAGGAACTGGGGAGAACTGGGAAGAGACAGAGCGGGCCACGGAGCTGATAGCCGTACTTCCGGCAGGAGGAAGATCTGTCCACCGCTTCTGGGAAACCGGGATGTTTCGGAGAGAGAATGTCGGACCTTGACGCCAACGGAGCAGCACCCGGCTGGCGCTGCTGGCTGCCAAGCCTCTTTCCTTCCGGGGGGACACGGCTGGCCTGGCTTGGAGTCTCCCCACCGACAGCCGTCCAGGTGTGCCTCTCCAGCTACCTGTCTGGTCACCAGCTGGTGCTTTGGCCAGCCACGGTGCAGGGGATGGGGCCGGGGGGTGAGCTACCCAGGCTGGGTCTTCGAGCTGAGCCCTGTGGTCACCTGATCCAGCCCCGCCAGGCAGGAACCCCTGTGGATGAGGCAATGTGCGTCCCATTTCCTGTCACTGTGGCTATGCAAATGGGGGGAAATCAGGGCCTCTCCTAGTGCGAGCTTCCCGGAATGAGGCATTGATTGTCCCGAGAAACAAGGGGGGCCCCCCTGACGAGGGGGAGGATGTAAATGACTGAGATCCCTTTCTCTCCTGGTGCAGCTCTGGATATGGGAGTCTGCCTGCTGGGGGACCGCCCCGGGCGGGTTAGTCACCTGTCCAGCCCGCCTGGACCAGCCTCGCGTGAGAGACAGACTAGAGCCTCCTCGTGTCATCGCTGCATCCCCGGCTCCTGGGGCGCGGAGCAGGAAGCAGAGCTGGCTTCACTGACTGTCAGACCCTATCTCAGAGATCGCCACGCCCAGCCCCCTTCCATTTACAAATGAGGAAACTGAGGACAGCAGACTGAGCCAGGGACTTGCCCAGGTCCCGCCTCTCTCCCACTCACCCCTACACAGCCCAGCAACAGTGGCACACTTCCACTTGTCCCCAGAAGCCGGCTGGGCCTCTCCATCTCTCTTCTGCCTCAGGTCCCAGCCCCAGCCTGGCAGACTGGGATTCTCGCCACCCCTCTGGCTGGCCTCCCCGGACCCCGAACCCCGCCAGGCTATCCAACTGATCGTCCTTATGCTCACATCTGACCATGTCAGTCTACTGCCCTGGCATCAAGTTTTTGCCCAAAGCTGGACCCCACAGATGACCCATAATCAGGTCCCTTCCGCTATGTGTAGCCTCATCTCTTCCCACTCCATCCCCTCACCTCACACATCCCCCAGATGATGCCAGAACTCCCCCCAGTACCCTCTTGTACCTCTGTGGCTTTGCTCAAGCTGTTGCCTCTTCCTGGGATGGCATTTCCTCTGCCTCTGTTTCTCTAATTCCTATTCATCCTTCCAGACAGCATCACCACCTCCAGGAAGCCTTCCCAGATGCCCCCAGTAGGACCAGGTGGCTCCTCTGGGCTCCCCTGCTCCCTGAATGTCCCTCCATTAAGTGTGGCACACTGGGCTGTCGTTGTTCCTTTAGTACCTGTCTCCCCCCCCCGCCCGCCTGGGGGCTTCTTTGAGGAGCTGGGGGGAAGTAGGGAAATGCAGACGGACGTAAGGCATGCTTAGGACATTCAGCCTGTAGGGGGGCTGGTAGATTGGTCACGGGGTAAGGCGGAAGGCAGTGTCAAGGAGGGAGAGACCACTGTGTCCCCTGTGCCTCTTCCACCACAAGGAAGGCTGGGAGTCGGAAAGACAAGTTTTAGTCATTTTCGAGCCCTTCACCCTCCGAATCTCTTTCCCACGTTTAAGAATCTCACCCCCTGCCACCATGGGGCGTTGGGGCAAGTCAGAACCGCCTCCCACTGGAGGACCCCAAGCCGCCGGGCACTAGCTTTCCCATTCCCCCTTGCTCCCAGGGTGTGGCCATGTGACCTGGGCTCAGCCACCCGCAGGCACCCGCCCTGGAGTTTGAATCAGGAGCTGGTCCTACGAAGAAAGGCGCTGGGAAAGTGTTTCTGGAGGGAGCCTCAGCAACATCAGGCTCCTGAGGGATCTGCAAAGAAGCGTGGGCGTCACCCAGCTGGCTCTGTGGCCGAACTGGAGTTAGGGTCTTGTCTCTCATCTTCTGCTTCCTTTTTCATGTGGGCCTCCTGCCTTCTCGGGGATTCGGTGATCTCCCCGATATCTGTTCAGTCTGTTCTTTTCCTGTTTAAATAGTCTGCAGTCGGATTCTGTTGTCTGCCACTGAGAACCCCGAAGGCTTCTCTGGGGGACACCCCTGGAATCAACCTTGAAGGAGGAGTCAGTGTTGACAGGAGCAGGAAGTACAGACAGGGAGAAGGGAACAGGTGACCGGGGTCAAGGTCAGGCTCCAAGGACAGTATAGGGAATGCTGGGGAAGGCCACTCATCTAGGTTTGGAGTGCGGGGTTCAGGATGAAGGATGGGGTCAGTGATGCTGGCAGAGGTCATGGCCTAACATGGCCTCGAATGCCAGGCCAAGAGCGAGTTCGGAGACTATCTTGCAGGCGGCGGGCACCAGTGCTTTACCTGGAGGTGTGACTTGATCAGATTTGTGTTTTAAAAAACTCCGTCTGCTGCTGTGGGGAAGGGAGCTAGACCAGCTGGGGAGCGGCCGGGTGAGAGACTCCTGCACTCGTCCCAGCAGAGAGAATGAGGCAGTGGTGAAGGGCAAGGGCAGAGCTGCTGTGGCTGGCAACGGGGTGACCCGACATGGCCGTAAGAAAGTAGAGTTCGAACTCCATGGCCCTCGGACAGCCCATACAGCTTCTTGGGGTTTTCTCAGGTTTTCACCTCTCAGGGATGAGATGCTGAGTGACCCCCTAGCCCCCACCCCATCCCTGAGCCAAGCGGAGGTAGACCTTCAGACGTGTTTTAGGAATGGAAATCAGGTCGATGAGCTCCATACCACTGCCAAGGCATGCCCCTCGGCCACGGGTCCCAGGGAGGGGCAGAGCCAGAGGGCCACCTCAGTCCAGAAAGAGGGACTCAAATGGGGCAGCTGAGACCTAGGAACACATGAGGAAAGGTCAAAAGGTTGGAGAAATGGGGGGAGGGGCACCCAGCCGCCTCCTGCCAACCCTGAGGGAGGGGGTCGGGGCTTAGAGCTGGTTGAGGCGGCAGATGGATGCCAGGTCCAAGCATCACCCCCCCTCACCCCCAAAGAGGACCCCTGGGAGTCCTCTGTGCCTTGTAGTTTAGGATGGGGAAGAATGTCTGGGCTTCTTTTCCCATTTTCCCATTGAAAACTTGGAACCCGGAGTCATACAGGGTACTCGATTTTGTTTCTTCCCCAAATTACACAATTGAAAAGCCAAGTAGGGGTCCCTAATGGGCTCTCTCTGTGCCAGTTTCTTCACCGCATTGCGCCTTGGTTTCCTCCTCCAGGAAGTGGGGACATGTACAGCCTTCGGCCGAAGGCCTGGAGGACGGTAAGTGTCTTTCAGATGGTTCCTCCGCATCCCTTCCTTTCCCAGAACAGCCCCAGGGGACCCGAACAGCCCCAGGGGACCCGACCTCCTCGGGGAAGACAAACAAGCAATTTGATTTGACAATCAGAACTAAGTCTGAAGACAAGGATAAGACCCACCCCAGGGGCAGATTCCACTCTGGGCAGGGCTTGCTAAGGCCAGGGCTGGGGGGCTGGGCCCCCTGCGGTAGGTGAGAAAAGCAGTTTTTTGGGGGGTCATACCTCAATGCAGGTATGGGTGGCCTTGGGCATGGCCCTCCCTCACCCATACTGGGCGAGCCCCGGCTTTGCACCACTGAGCTCCGATTGGACCACGAGCCTGACTCCCCCGCTCCCAAAGCAACCAAGGTCGGAGGCTCCTGGGTGTCCAAACGAGAGATGAGGGCAGCTGTGGGAACAGAGAAGCAACTATTTTCTGGAAGTAGAGGTCAAATCAAGAGCAGGGGCTGTGGGTGACCCACCCAGTCCCACTCATTTCTTTCCTGCCCTTCTGTGCCACAGCCATGCCCACCACTGGGGCGGGTGAGGAGGGCAGCGTTCCCCTGTGGACAAATCACTCTGTTGGTCACATTGCCAAAAGGGCACCAGGCAGTTCACCATCCAAAAAAGGGGGTCCTCACCCCATTGATGCTCCCCTCCTAGCTGGGCACTGACCAGCCTTTTCCTGGTCTGGGCAGGGCTTAGCTGAGGCCTGGACATCTGCACAGCGGGCCAACTGGGGGCCTTCCTAGAAAGTGCCTCCCCGGGGACAAGGCTGGTCCCAGAAAGAATGAGTCATGAGCAAAGCAACCCCACTGAGCCTCTCCACTCCCTTACCCCAGGCCAGGGCAAGGGGGTACCTCTCAGGCTCTGCCTCAAAGGGCACAGCTTCCCGCCACCCTCTGAGTTGGAACAGGCAGCTCATAAACCCCACAGGAGCAGAGAATGCACCCATTTAGAAGATGGGGGGCTGTGTCCCCGCCCTGCTTCCTAGCACCTTTCTGCTCTACTAGGCCAATGCCTGGGTTTGCCATGAGGGAATTCCCCGGTCTGCCCCCCACCACCCCATAGAGTCATCACAGCACACGGGTGCCAGTCATCCCAACACCCTCCTCGTACAGGAGGGAGAGGGAGCCAAGTTCTGGTTAGACTGAAGCCCAGGGGACCCCGACCTCAGGGCCCCTCAGCCCCTCTCCACACCCCTCAACCCTCCCTCTCTTCCACATGCATGATGCCTTGTGCTTGGCGAGCCCCTGCCCTGCCCCGCCTAGCCCTGGAGCAAGGCCAGAAGGCAAGTCCCAGCACTGGACACACCAGGGAGCCCCGGGAGAGGGCGAGCCCCTTCCTTTTGGAGGGGCAGCCGGCTCCTGCTCTGCAGTGCCCACCAGGCTTTGGGGAGCAAAGGGTTGGCAGCAGGCATGGGCTTCCCCATCCACCGGTCCTGCACAGAGAAGGATGGCGGGCTGGGTGGACAGGTTATCCTGCGTCGGGTCACTCTCTCCCTCTGGTCCCCCCTAGCCTTCGTAACCCCCTCACCCACAAGCTGTCTGTCCCCTGCCACCTACATAGCCACCTTCCAAGGGTGAGGACAAGGAGCAAGCTCCGTCCTCCCTTCTCCGAGCCCCGGGTGGGATCCTTGAACCTTCATAATAAGAGCCAAATCTTAATGAAGTGTTTACCCCATGCCTGGCCTTTGGCTGAACACTTGGCCCCAGTTGTACTGATGAGCTCAGAGCTCAGAGAGGTTAAGGGACCTACCCCAAGGCACACAGCTAGTACATGGTGGCGCTCTTATGTGACCCTCGACCGCCGGCCTTTCCTAGTCTTCATAAACCCACGTTGTGGATTCAGCCACACATACTAAGGAGGACGTCTGGCTGCTCAAGAAATAGTTGTGGATGAAAAATCACAGCTGCTCCTCACTGAGGGCTGCTGGAGCTTCTATTCACTTCCTTGACATTCGGTTCATCTTCCTGAAAGATGGTTCCCAGGGCCAGAGGGACAAAAGGATGCCCCCCTTCTCTGTCCCTCAGCTAGCTGGCTCCCTCCGTGATCCCAGTGTCTTATATTTACTTTGAGAGAGAGAGAGAGTTGATGCATGCATTCCAACACTCTGTATCAGTCTCTCGTTGCTGGATAACAGATCATTCCCAAATTTAGCAGCTGAAAATATCAATCTACCTATATTTTCTGCCGGTTTCTGAGGGTCAGCGATTAGGGAGCAACCCAGCTGGGCTCAGGGTTTCTCACGAGGCTGCCTCTGAGTTGTCACCTGGGGCTGTAATCCTCCGAAGGTTCGGCAGGCTGCAGGACTTACCTCCAAGACGGCTCAGTCCTTAGCAGGAGGCCTCAGTTCCTCACCACAGGGATGCTTGAGCATCACATCCCCTGGGCAGATGATCTAAAAGGGGGCAAGGGGTAAGCCACACGTCTTTTATGGGCAAGCGTCAGAAGACACATGTTTCTGCCATCTCCTATCGTTAAGACGAGGAGGGCCCCAGGAGGGTGTGAGGAATCGGAGGTAAGAATGAGGGGGGTCACCTGCAGGCTGAGCAATGGTTTTCAGAAGAGTTCCATCTCAATACGCGGAGAGAGACTATTTTTCTGGACTGCATAGTATTCTGTGTGGCGGCACCACGATTTATTTCCCCAGTCCTCTACTGAGTCCTCGATGTGGGCTGTTCCTGATCGTTGGCTGTCACGGTCAGGGCTACAATGATTGTCTTCACACAGGGATTATGTACGGTATATCTGGAGGAGCGATGCTCGGGGATGGTGGGGAGGAGGGACAGACAGGATGGCCTGAGGGGAGACAACCTCGGGTGCTAGAAACGTCCTAGATCTAGACCCAGGAGGCAGTTCCACGGGCATCCACCGAGGTCCATATATGTCAAGTCGGACACTGTGCATGAACGCGTGCCACTGAGTGTGTTTTCCTCCAATAAACACTGTCAAAAAGCACTTAAAGAGGTAGTCGATGGGTTATAGGAATCGCAGGAAAGAAGCGCTGACACACAGCACAGCATGGAGGAACTGGGAAAGCATCACGCTCAGTGAAAGAAGCCAGACCCTAAAGACCACGGCACGTAGGATCCCATTTACAGGAAATGCACAGATAGGTGACTGCCAGGGCCCGGGGGAAGGGGCCGTGGGCAGTGACTGCGGACGGCGACGGGGTTTTATCTGGGGGGAAGGACAATATTCTGGAACTATCTAGATAGTGATGACGGCTGTACGACTTTGTGCATGGACTAAATGCCACTAAACCGTACCATTTCAAGTGGTGGGTTTTATGTTATATTATCCTATACTCGTCTAAAAAGTCATTGACGATCACACAAAATATCTGAACTTCACTCTCGATCCACACACGCAAGGCTCCTTCACGGGATGTCCTATTTTCTCTGTGTTACAAGCGAGGAAGCTGAGGCCCAGAGAGAGGAGAGACATGTCCAAGGTCACACAGCCGCCCCAGACCTTGGCTGCGAGCCACTGCCGCCACCGTTACAGGAAGTGTTCTTGGAAAGCAAGCCAGCCCTGAGTTCCTTGTAGAGATCAGAGGAGCCGCAAGATCCCCTGGCCAGGGCAGACGTCCCCACCCTAGATGCTGGTGACACTTCCCCCGGGGAGGCGGGACTGGAACGTGCAAGTCTCAGGCCTGAACAGCATGTCCTCTCCCCTCGCAGTTCTCGGTAGGTGAGGAACAGTCTGTCCTGTCGAGTTTCCTGTCACCTTCTCAGGTTGCCGGCTGGCGGCAGGGTGGCCTCTCCCCGCTGGGCCCTAGGGGGCCTGGCCTCTGGACTCTTCAGTGTGTGTATGGGGGAGACGTGGTCTTAGGCCGTCCTGAACTTGGCTCTCCCTAAAGATATTCTCTTTAGTCGCCCCAAGTGGTGCATGGTGATGTGACAGAAGCATGAAATACAGAGACACAGAATAGATGGCCCGCACCTGGGAGCGTGGGTAACAGTTCTCCCTTCTCCCTCCTGCCCTCCCTCCCGTTTTTTCTTTCCACAAACACTTATTGAGCCCCTGCTGTGTGCCAGCCACTCACAATTCCAGGTACCGGAGACACACTAGTGAACAAACCTGAGTTTCAGCTATTGTGCCATTGATATTCTGGAGGGACTCTGCACACACGTGTGTGCATGTGTGTGTGTGTGTGTGTGAGCGCGTGCGCACACGCTGTTAACTATGCATGTGGATAGTGGAGAATGCAAGCTGAGATGTTTCTTTCTTTAGCCCTTACTCTGAGCTGGTCAATATACTCACTCAGCTAATCCTCAGGACACCCCCGGGAAGCAAACAGAGGCCCAGAGAGGTGAAGCGACTTGCCCGGGGTCACACAGCCAGCCAGTGGCAGAGCCGGGGTTGAACCCAGCCTGCTTAACCACTGCCCTGAACTGCTGCTGTGCCAGTGGCAGCAAAGATACAGATGTCCATGAGTCAGTTTCTCTCTACAACACAGGCTCCTTGGTCACAGGCTGTTTTGTCTTGACGGGGTTTGTTCATCCCCAAATCCTCCCAGCTCATCGTAGTAGATGCCAGCAATGTCAAAGTCTGTAAGTCAGCACCGCCCCCAGGCAGCCCCTTCACCCCCATTTCTATTTCCACAGTTTGGGGCATCAGGCCCACCGGCCACATGGGGGCTGCCTGGGTCAGGAGGGGTGTCCCCCCAGCCTGGCTCCCCAGCCCCAGAGTCACCTCCCCCTCCCTGAGGCCCAGTCTGCTTTCTCTCTCTGGCGGCATCAGCAATCCCCTGCTCTGTCACCCACAGCTATTCTTGGCCTCTGGGCCCCTTTCACTTTCTGCTCTGCCTCTTCCTGCCTCGGTGGTTCCCCGACATCCCCTGCTCCCCCTTGCTGTTCCAGCTTTCTCTTCTTGCCCCTCTCTCACTGTGGCCGGCCCTGACTCAGCCCAAAAGCCATAGCAGAGGCCAAATGCAGGGCCCTGTGAGCTCTGCATTCAAGTCCCCACCCTGTCCCTTTCTGGCTCTGTGACCTTGGCAGGCCTTCTCCCTCTGAGCATCACATCCCCTCCAGAGAGTGAGATGCTGCTTGTGCCCAACTTGTAGGGCTGTTGGAAGGATGGAGGCTCCCAGGAGAACCTCCCAGGGTTCTTATCCTAACACAGGACCCAGCACATAGTAGGAGTGCAGGTTTCCTTCCCCCACAGCTGGACTACAGCAGCTGGTCCCCAATGGGGTAGGGCGTGGAGGAAAGGAAAGCAGCAAAAAGTGCAGGTAGGACAGCCCCGGGCAGTCCTCCAGCTCTGCTCTGCCTTGAGCGAGTCACTTTCCCCTTCTGAACCTCAGTTTCCATCTCAGGGACGTGAGGCAGCCGGACCTAAGGATGAAGAGTCATAATGCAGTGATGAAGGCAGGGTTAGAGGAAGCCCAGGGGACACCTGAGCTGAGTCTCAAAGGAGAATAGTGTTCATACGTCACAGAAGGTGGGCCAGAGCAGTGGAGAGGGAGAAAATAAGCAAGTGCAAAGGTCCGGGGGCAGAGGATATGGGGCTTAGGGAAGGGCAGAGGGGCAGGGGGATGAATGAGGCTGGTCTGCAGCCACAGAACACACAACCTGCTAAGCCTCCATCAGACCTTGCTCCCGAGGCAGTGGGGAGCCATGGTGAGGTGATAAGCTTCAGTTGGCAAATCTGTCTCCCAGCCGGACTGGGGCTTCCTGAGTCAGGGGCCAGGCCTCATCAGGCTTCGAGTTCTCTGCATCTAGCACAGAACCTGCGTGGAGTGGGCAGGAAGATGGAGGCAAGGAATGAATGAATGAATGACATTTCCTCCTCCTCTAAACGGCCCAGCTGCCACTGAGTAGTTAACTGAGCAAGGTAGTCGATCCCATGTCTGGTGGCTGCTGCTGCCTAACTGGCCCCCCAAGAATGAGCGGCTTAAAGCAATAAGCAGTTGCTCAGGAGGCTGTGGGGCAGCCAGGTAGTTCTGGTCTGGGCAGAACCAGACTGACGTGGGTTGGGGCACTCTTGCATTTACAATAAGCCCATGGGTTAGCTGGGGCTGGCTGGTCTGGGGCCACCTCAGCCAGGATGGTCCCTCTCCACTCCGCATGACCACGTATCATCCAGCGGGCCGGCTCGGTGGTTGCAGAGTGCCAAGAAAGCAAGGAGAAGCCAGAAGGCACCCTGAGACCTCGGTAGGAAGCAGTACAGTCACCTCATTGCTTCCAATTGACTAAAGCCTTGGGACAGGATATAGACTTCTTAATGAGAGGAACAGACAAGTCACACTGTCCAGGGCATGTATACAGGGAATCAGGGCCATTTTTTTTTTCAATCAGTCTGACACCCTCTCCAGTACTCATCCCATAGCAGTTAAGGAAGTTCCAGGCATTTGTCAGTGATCGTTGCACCCGTGGGCAGGAAACCCAATTCCAGCCAATGGGAAGATTTTCTTGCTCCTGGGAAGAGATGGTTTCTGGCGATCTTCTGGATGCGACACCTGGAACTGTATCGGCCACCCTAGATGGAACCGACCTGCAGATATCAGAGCAGAGAGAGACAGCAGGAACCTGGGTTCACGGCGGCCTGGTGGACCAGCCAAATCAACCAGCCCAGAAATCCCCCCTACCTCTGGACTTCCTGTTGAAAAAGATCTTACATTTCCAGCTTCTCGAAGCCACTTTAGACCAGGCTTCCTGTTGCTTGGACCGATGCCCTGGGGCTTCAGGGCCCCTTTTGGGCTCCGTGAACCTCTTCTGCCCGAATGGGCCAGGTCAAAAGCTCAGGGGCTCCCAGATTTTCTTTTCGAGGATGGTGGAAGGTCTCAAGTACAGCCCGCAATCTTCTGCCTCTTGTTTTGTAGAGGGACCACCACCTGCCCACAGCACGAAGGACTCTCGGGCCCAAGAGCCAAAGCAGCAGCCGTCAGCCTGGATTCAGAAGCCCTGGGTTCTGGTGAGTCGTTGGGCTCTGGCCTTCTTCACCGTGCAGCGCCAGGCAAGTCTCTTAACCTCTCTGAGCCTTAGGTCACGCTTCCATAAAATGAAGAAATGAAACCTACCTTTTGCATGGTTAATGCTTAATGACAGCAAGTTGAAAATATTTGAGAGGCTCCTTCCTTCAGACGATGAAAATTTGCATCCCTATACCTTTTTATAGTTTCTAATTTGTTTCCTAGTACCTAAGCAATGATAATAACAACAGAAATAATCATAGCCAGCAGTTATGGAGCCCTTGCTGCGTAGATCCCACAGAAACTGTGTGAGGTTAATGTTCGCTGCTTTAAGCAGCTGTATGGGCTTTCTATTGCTGCGGAACAAAGGACCGCAAACTTTGCAGCTTAAAACAACATGATTTTATTTTTATTTATACTTATTTATATTAGGCAAGGCAACCCTTGGTTGACCTCACAGATTGCAAGGACCTTGGTAGTTTACAATCCCTTATTTTTTAAGCCTGCAGCACCTGGTCTTCCTAGGTGGTCTCCCATCCAAGTGCTAACCAGGCCCAACCCTGCTTAGCTTCCAAGATCAGATGGGATCGGGCTGTAGACATGATTTTATTATTTCACAGTTTTCCTAGGTCAGAAATTGGGACCAGCATGGCTGGATTCTCTGCTCAGTGTCTCACAGGACGAAAATCCAGGAGTTAGCTGGGGTTTGGGCTCCCATCTGGAGACTCTGGGGAAAAAGCTGCTTCCAAGTTCATTCTTGATTTTGGCAAAATTCAGTTTCTTTGGTTGTAGGACTGAGGTCTCCTTTGCCTTCCCAGGTAGTAGCCGGGGGCTGTTTTCAGCTGCAGAAGTGGCCCCTCCCCGTCTGCTCCAGCGTCAGCACATCAAATCTTTCTTGTACTTCAAATCTCTGACTTCCTCTCCCGGCAGCAGCCAGAGAAAACACTCTGCTTTTAAAGGGTTCGTGTGATTAAGCTGGGCTCCCCCGAACCATCTCCCTTTTGTGAAATCAACTGCGCCGTAAAACATAACCTCATGTGGGAGCAGAATCCATCAAATACACGTCTGGGGTTCGGCAGGGTGGCAGGAAATAATGGGTCTACCTTAGAACCCTGCCTACCATAGCGGCTAAGCATTGGGGTAACTTTTTACAAAAAAAAGAGAAAATGAATGCTGTAGTTGATGAGCTTTTCCAGTAGAGAGGCTCATGTCTGTCTGTTTCAGAAAATTTGTTCCCTTCATTTCTTCTGTTCTCTCTTTAACTCCTATGAGACTGATGTGATATCTTGTGGAATGATCTTCTAATTTCCTTACCTTTGTCTTGTATTTTCAATCTCTTTGTCTTCCAGGGAGATTTCCCCAACCTTCTCTCCCAATGCCAGTATTGATGTTTTTCTTTCTACTCTCATCTCTCTAGTTCTTTCTTGTTCGCTGAAGGTCCCTTTACACAGCCTCTTGTTCTTGTTTTACGGATGCAACCTCTTTCATTTCTCCGAGGGTTTTCTGTGGTCTTAAAGGGCTTCCCTGCTCCCTGCGCCAGCTGGGAATCCTTTTCCTCTGCTGATTGTGATCTTTGCCTTTCGTGTTATGAGCTTGCTTCATGTGTACGGTGGTTGCTGGCTGTGAGTTCACATTGAAGACAGGAAACTGAAAACAGATCATCAGAATCACCAAGCCTGCGGGCAGGGCGTGTGGACAGGTGACTCTCATCCAGACGACCTGGCAGGATCTGACTGTCATTGTAGGAACTCATCGTCAGCATCTGAAGTGTCTTCTCCTGGGCAGATCTGTGTTTACAAAGAGGACTCCCCTAGGCTTCTACCTGGGGGAAAGCAGGGCTGCCAGCCACCAGGGACTAAGCAGGAGGCTGGGGAAAGGGGCATCTTGCTGACTGGCATGTGGCCTTTCCCTTCATCCCTTGTGTTATGCCTGACCCCACCCTCAATTCAACCTGCTATCCTCAAGTCGGGGCATCCAGCACAGTTTTTATTTAGATGGTATGTTAATTAGGGGTGTGAGGTGAGAGACTGACAGAGGTTGAAGGGCTAAGTGCCTCCCAGATCATCCCTTGGCACCTGTGTGCTGCCAGGTGATGGAGTGTAAAATGAACCAGACCTGCTCTGCCCTCAAGGTTGAGAACCTACTAATTTCTGAGCACCTGCTATGTGCCAGGCACTGAGTTTAGATCAGGGTCTTTCCCTGAATATTTGGCCATGTCTGGAGACATTTTGGGTGTCATAACTGGGGCCTGGGGAGGGTACTACTGGTGCCTGATGGGTAGAGACAAGAAATGCTATTAACTATTCTGTGATACATAGAATAGCCCACACAGCAAAGGGTCACCCAGCCCTGAAGGCAATAATGCCGAGGCGGAGAGACCTTTTTCCAGAATGAGACAGGTTCCCTGACCTCCTGGCAAAGGAGCAAGGAATTTCTGTTTCCTTAGTACCTACTATCTGCTTTCACAGTAGCCCTGGGCCTAGGGATCCTCAGCCCCATTTTCTGGTTGAGGAATCAGAGGCCGAACCAGCTACAAGGAGGATACAGGCGGTGTTCTTGGCCTATGCCAGGCCGTGCAGGGGGCACAAATGCCTGCCTTCCTGCCCAGCCTCCTCCTCCCCCTTTAGCCTCTGAGGAGAGCAGAGGGTGGCAGCAGCTGCCAGAGTGTGAGCCGGCCCAGACCTGTGGCCTTGCCTGACGTTGGTCCCCACCAAGCCATGTGATGAGACGAGGCCACAAGAAAGAGGTTTCAACAAGCGTTATCGCTTCCTGGAACTCCGACTCGGTGACTTCCCCGAAGACCGGCTGTGCCTGGCGGGCGGGCTGTGCACAGCGGGGACCAGGCTGCCCCTTTCCTCCTCCACTGTCTCCGCAGCTGCCACCCTCTATCTCAGTCTGACTACCTGGAAATACGCCTCCCCCCGCCCACCCTGGGCCCAGTGCCCCTACAGCTTGGCTGTCAGTTCAGTGACCTCCCCAGCAGTGGCGGGCAGGGCTGGTCCAGAGGGTCCTTCCAACAGCCTCTGGGATGCTCGAGCAGGACTGGACCAGGCTGGGCCTCCCAGCTATCCAGAAACCCACCCCCTCTCTTCTCTGCCCCTGACAGGGGCACCTGGCAATAGGGCTGGGCACAGATTTGCCTCAGCGTGTCTGGCAGCAAATCTCCCACCGATTTCATCTGCTCACAGGGGGGCCACCTGGTAAACCCTCAGTTCTTTCTGTCTCACTGGTTTGGGCTTGGAAATCTAGAGAAGGGGAAAAAAATTCCATTTTGGTGGTCGTGATGGAGTCAGTCAGAAACTTCGGGTCTTGGATGCCATTATCTCTGGGTGGCTGCCATGACTCTAGAATAAGTCACTTCCTCAATTCCCCAGTTCACAGAAACCTGGGCTCTAAATATAGACTTGGCCACAATGGGGCGGGGTGGTGGGTGCACCGGGTAGCCAGAATGGGAGGTGGATAAAGATGGGGAACCGCACACAAAATCCGAATCCTCTCAGCAGGCAGAAGGCCCCAGGCCCTGCCAATGGGATTGACTTAATCTGTGACGTGAAGAAGCTGTTCGATTGAACTGTACGAAGTGAACAGTATGCTTGTGTCTCTGACCTACAAAGACGACAACTTCATATGACTCAGCCTAACGTGATCTGCCCAGAAGATTATTTTGAGAACTAAACAAGATACCGTGAAGTGCTGAATACAGTGCCCGCATGTACCAAGTGCTAAATAAAATACCACCCCTCTGTTACAATACATAATTACGTCTCCTAGCTAATAACATGTCGCCAATTACGATGGTGACACTAAACGTTACCAGTTCCTTCGCATGTTCTCTCCTTGTTGAACCCATGGCCACTTCCATTTATTGAACCTGTAGCGTGTGCCCAGGATGGGCATAAGTATCCTTCATTGTCAGCAACACTCAATGGTCCCTGAGCATGTGTCATGTGCAGGCATGGCATGAGGGCTCAACATTCGTGTATACAAGGTGCATAAGCCAACGCTGTCACCGTGGGTCACTTCTTACTCTGAGCGTCCTTGTGGGAAGGTCCTATTGCCGGATTAACTTGCAGCCACACTGTCCTCGTGGTTAACCTTGAATTTTCCCTCGGCTTTAGTCATGAGTCCAGAAGTCAATCTGTATTGAGACAAATGATGTTTTTTTTTTTTTAACCCCAGTATTAGAGTTGACATTGATACCTTAAATTTCACCATGGCACCCACCCCATGTCTTAATCCAGGGCTTGTTTAGGATCCTGATTCTGTCGTCCAGTGAGTTCACTGTCCTTGCGATAAGCAGGTTATCTGGATTCTTACGAAGGGATCCAGAAAGATGAAAGCAAGGACGTAGCTGAGGCCAGAGTGCTGTAGCACACTTCTCAACCTGTTCAGCCCATGGGCGTGTGTGTGTGTGTGTGTGTGTGTGCGTGTGTGTGTGATCGACAATGCACAAAGTGAGACACCCTACCTGGATGTCGGTGCTTCTGTCTGGAGTCAGGCTTCATGGAGGTCTGATTTTGGTTTTACCACGTGTTAGTTGGGTGACTCTGTGCAAGTCATTTCACTTGTCTGGGCCTCAGTTTCCTCACCTGAGAAATGGGGATCATAATAGCCCTATCTCTCCAGGATGGTAAGAAGGATTAACTGAGACCTTGTGTGTGGAGGTCCCCTCAGTGCTCAGCACACAGCAGCCACTTAGCACCAGTTCCTCGCCTGGCCAGCATCCCTTCTCTCCTGACAAAACTCCCAGAGCCCCTGCTGTGCCCGGTTTCTTGGTTGCTGACTGGTGGCCCCTCCCACCCTGCCCAGGGTCCCCCAAATGGAGTGACTTCCTCTCTCTGAACAGCAGTGTTCTCACCCATGAAAAAGCAACAAAACCTTAGTGGAGAATTGAGAACGTTTGATGAAATGTGTGTTCCAAGGTCAACACTGGACCTCTTCACTGGTCTCTCACTGTTCAGGCGGGCATATCGTAAAAGATGTTATCTTTTTTTTAAAGAAAAAATATATGTATCTGTAGAGATCAGGAAAATATAGATGATATATTTAATAATAACATTATCAGTAGATTCTTTTTAAAATTTAAAAACAAATGTGGAAATTAAAAAATAATGTGGACAAGGATGAGTGAGGTGTTAATCATGAGGGAGGCTGTGCGTTTCAGGGGCAGTGAGTATATGAAACTCTGCTTTCCAGTCGATTTTGATGTGAACGTAAAAACTGCTCTAAAAATTAGTCCATTTAAAAAATGGAAAGGAATTTTTTTTTAATATAGATTTTTTTTTCCTAAATGAAAAAAACAAGTTTTTAAGAACAACCATGAATCGGGAAGTATGGAAGTGTCCGCATTTCAGCTTTCCTTGGTGGCAGACATCAGTGAGAAAGGGCATCACGGAGGGACCCAGATGCCAGCAAAACTAGTTTTGCCTCTTCCAGACCAGACATTTGTTTTGTCTCTTCCTAGGATGTATGGCTCCATTTCATCCCTCGCCCTTCATCTGACCAGACCTGACCACTGACCCTTGCTGCATTTCAAACTCTGATTACCCAGGACTCTTTGGGTTGTAAGGGACAGAGACATAACTCAGACAAACATAAACAAAAAGGAGACTTCAGGTGTGTGTAACAGGTAAGTCCAGAGGCGGATTTCAGGCATGGCTGGATGTAGGTGCTCATGCCACGCATCAGTAATCTGTCTTGTGTTTCTTCTCTTCAATTCTTTGACACAATAGGCACAATGGTTGACAGCAGGCTCCAGTCTAGAGGAAATTGTTTGTTTCAGCAGAAAAGGCCCAACTAAGTTCATGTGTCTACCCTGAACCCAGGCATGGGGAACTCTGATTGGCCAAGTTTGGCCAGGGCTCTGTGACTGACAGCTCCTTCAGGACCACACAGAATGAGGTATGGTAGTCTGCTGAGAACAAAGCACTCATCATGGTGCAGCATATGTGGACCCTGCTTTCCAGCCGCAAGGGCCTGTGCACTTGCTGTCCCTTCCCTTTTCTGAGAATGTGGGGACAGAGATGGTCAGCTCAGATCTGTGTTCTGTGAGGTCCCAGATGCCTCACGTAGAGGAAGAAGGGGGCATTTTAGGGTCACACACAGCTGGGTCAGAATCCCAACTCTTCCCCAGCAGGCTGTGTGACCTAGAAAGGTCACTTTACCTCTCTGAGCCTTATTTTTCCTCCCAACCGTGTCTTCCCCACAGAGTGGTACCAAGGATTTCAACGAGGTTGTGTGGGAGTCTGAGGCCTGGGTCAGAACAGTGTTCCAGGTGAGACAGCTATGATGAGGATCCAGGGTGGAGAGAGGCCCATCACACAGGCTGCACTTAGATCTCCACTATAGCTGTGAGGTCTTGGGCAAACAAGTCACTACTCTTCCCTGAGCCTGAAATTCTTCACCTGCAAAAAAAGAAAAGAAAAAGAATAGAAAAGGAAAGGAAAGGAAAGGAAAGGAAAGGAAAGGAAAGGAAAGGAAAGGAAAGAGAAAAGAGAAAAGAAAATAGAAAAGAGAAAAAACATGCCTACTTCTGGGCAGTTATACTCTTTATGGGAAATAACATAGATCACTTTGCATATGCTGTTCCCTCTGGCTGAGATGCCCTTCCCCACCGAGGCTGCCCAGGTGAACTTCTTTCCACTCACACTTGAAGCCTCAGCGACCCATCCAGGGGGCCTCCTTGACTCCGAATCTCTCACTCTCCTCCCCATGATTCCTAGGCCTAATTAATTTTCCTGGTGACTCCCACCAAACCTTCCAGGCGCCCTCCTGGTGGGGCCTGGATCAGATGATACTGAAACGGTGCCTAAGTCTTTTTCCCACTAACTCTCTGATGGCTCAAATTCATCGTCTCCCTGCACACCTGGCACACGGGAGGCATGAATACACATTTGTGGGATGAAGGCATGAGCCCCACACTTTACGGCCCCTCAACTCCTGCGCAAGCCTTTGGCCCCATCACTGCTGGCAATGCAGTGCCCACCAGAGGAGGGGACCTTTGGGTGAGGGAGGAAGTCCAGGCTGCAGCTGGAAGCCCAGGCGGCTGATTTCTAAGAAACCAGCTGAGGGACAGGAAGGCTGGGGCAAAGCTCGGGATGGCTTTCGCTTTCAGTTTTCTGGCTGGAGTGCAGTGGGTACCCAAGGTATGTGGATGGGAGGGGAGGGTACTGCAGGCACAGCTTCCCTGGGTCAAGTGGTGGTGGCACAGCTAATCTTTGGTACATGGACCAGGCCTGTAGCCCAGAGAGGTCCTATGTGGCCCCTGTCACAGCTGGGAGGGCTGGCATGGGCTGCAGGGTTAAGGGCCTGCCAATTGGCTTGGTCACCGATGCTTCCCTGTCATTAATTTGCCCTTTAGTTTATATGTGCCTTGGATTATTTATTCCTTTACCCATTCATTTACTTACTCACATATTCATTGATTCATTCACTTTCTCATTCATTCCACCTATTCATTCACTCACTCACTCACTTTCATTCACTCATTCATTCATTCATTCATTCATTTATTCACCTATCCATCCCTTTGTTCTTTCTTTTATTCTCTGGCCCTCTGTTTTCTCTTCCCTTCCTTTTTTTCCTTCTTGTCTTTTCCTTCCCCTCCCCAACTCTTCTTTCTCCTCTTCCTATCTATCTCTATCTCTGGCTCTTTCCCCCCAACCACTTTCTTTCATTAGTCCAGCATTCCTCAAACCTCACCATTCACCTGAGACAATTTTTAGCCCATTTCCTAACCAAATGTCCCGGTCCCAACTGTAGAAATTCTACATACCTACTTCAATGTTGTCTCAGGCAATAATAACCATAACATCTCAGATTTGATGTGATACATTTTTTCCTAATACACATTGAAATAAACATGTAAGAGAATTCTTATATCTTATGCCTACATGTCTGAGTGGGGGGCAGGGAGGCACACCCTGAGGGCAGGGAAGGGCCATGTTAGAGCCTCCTTCACCTGTGTGCCCCAGTCCATCCTCTCCTCAGGACTCCTCAGTTTAGCCTGTCGTCCTGTCATCTTCAGTCATTGTGGGATTGATATTCCATTTCTAGAGAACTTGATTTCTAAGCACTTTACAGCTATTAATGCATTTACTCCCCCTAGCAGTCCTGGGAGATAATGTTGGTAAAGAATGGGGAAACCAAGGCCCCGAGAGGCTAAGTAACTTGCCTGTGTCACACAGATAATAGAATGGTCCCTCCTGGCAGTCTAGGAGACAAAGTGAACCTGTCTTGGCTTTAATGGAGGCTGAAATAGAGGTAGTGGGGGACCAGCAGAGTCAAGGAGGGCTTCCTGGGTGAGGCAATGGCTGAACTGGGCTTTGAAGGCTGAGTAGGAGTTTGCCAAGGGAAGCTGAAGCAAGGGAAACATCAAAAGGCTTTCCCCCAGGGTGCTCAAAAGGCCTAGGGAATAATCAGAAATTAGGGATGATGGAAGCAGACAGGGAGTATGAAGAAAATAGCGTGGGACTAGAAATGTATGTTGTGGTCAGGTGGTGAAAAACGTCACATCCCATGGGAAAGGGGTCAAATTTTTGTATCTAATGGCTGGGAACCATCGGAATTCCCTGGAGCCATCCTGCTTGGTTGAAACACTGCTTCTACTGCTTTGACCAGCTGTGAGATCATAAACAAGGAACAACCACTCCTTCCCTCATTTGCCTTTTCTATAAAATGAGACGATCATGGTACCAACCTAGAAAGTGCTAGATAAGGGGGTGCTAATAGTAACTCATTTGCAGTGGGAGCTAAGGGATGTGAGGTGATCGGGGATGAGAGGTGATCAGATTTGCAATTTGACCCAGTTTCTTCCTAGTGCCTGCAAAGTTGGCCAGAGCCCACATCTCTGGTCCTCAGTTTCCCCATCTTGAATCCAGTGAAGGAGAGGTCCACTTTAAGGGTCAAGAGTACGTACATTCCTCCTCTGCCCCATACCCCTGCTCCCCTGGCTGGGAGAGCCTAGCAGGCTCCTCCCAGCTGGACCTGAAGTAGTTTCACTTTAACCCACCTCCCAGAAACTATGGCCCTTCCTGTCACCAGGCTAGCACAGAGGGGATTTGATGAAAGATAAGACAAATGGCACTGAAGAGTCCCAGGCTGGGCGTGTCAGGGTTTCATTTTCAGTGTCCTAAGCTGGGAATGGAGGCAGGGCCCTCGACATAGGGCCAGGCCTGCCTTGTGAACATCATGCCTCTCATAGAAAATGGACACTATGCTTAATAGTTTACCATCATTTCCTTTTAATCCTCCATACCCTGTGAGATCCAGATGCTTACCCCATTTCACAGGTGAGGAAATTGAGGCTCAGAGTCAGTGAAGGGACTGCTTGTTCACGACACATAGCCGGCAGCCGCTCTGGGCAGTGTTACCCAGGCATGGGATGCGTGCCCTGGAGGCTCTCAGGATGATGGTTTTCTATGGGACATAGGGGTATTTTTGTAAAGCGTTGAGCCCTCCCATGAAACAGCAGTTTCTTATTTTTATTCTCTTATAGTTTTCCTGCTTAAGTCAAGGAGAATTGATGATGAGTGCTATTGTGTCTTAAACACATCTCTGACACTTGACTCTTCTCTTTCTCTTTCTCCCCTCTTTTGCCCCAAACAGAGCAGACCTCTCTGAGCAGAGCAAGACACCAAATTTAGGTAGAATTTTCTAATGTTGTTCAGATTTCATTGTATTTTTGTGGGAGGAAATTCTGGCTTTCTTATGTATGGTAATGATTTTTCCCTTAAAAGAAAACATACAAATCAAGTAACTTGATTTGAAGAAAATTACAATTGAATAATAGAAAAGCTGGAACTTGGATAGAACTGGCAAAAATCATAAAAGTGGAGCTCTAGTATCTGACAGTTTGGCAACCTCAGTTTAGAGCTAAAAAATGAGGGAAGGGTTGTAAAATTGGGCTGCCTGGTTAGAATCCCCTGGGTTCTGCCACCTTGCTGTATATGATCCTCTTTATTTAGCCTCTGGGTACTTTATTTAGCTTCTCTGTGCCTCAGTTTCCTCATCTGCAAAATGAAGATAATAATTAAATTTGTTTCATAAGGTGCTTATGAGGATGAAATGAAATACTATGCATGAATTACAAGGAATGATACCTAGTGTCTAGTGAGCATTGCATGTGGATAAGCTGGTAGTAGCCATGGCTATTTTTAGCAAATGACAAGCTGAGAATGGGACCAGGCTCGTCTGACTTCATGGCTATGCTGCTTCAAATACACCTGGGCAACCCATGTGATGCATAATAAGAATTCTTACAATTTCTGTATTTGGGTGCTGATTCGTTTCCACTTATATTAAGTCATTTAATCCTCATGACCCCTCTGAAGCAGGGCAGTGGGTCTAATTGCATCTAATTCTCATTTTCTAGGTTAGGCTACTACAGTCACACAGTCAACGAAGTCAGGACTTGAATCCAGGTCCTGGGTCTCAGCTCTTTCTGTTCCTTCCTGCTGCCTCACAGAAGGAAATGTTGGTGGGAGGAGCCCTCCAAGGCTGACTTAGGCTTTGCCCCGTCTTCTCTTCCATCAGGTGTGGAGGGGAGTATGTGTCTCACCACACGGGCCCCTGCAGGTCCTCTGGTGGGGGCGGCCCTGAATGTCACCCACCCAGCTTTGCCCTCACACAGGATCCAGCCACCTGGCTCATACCTTCCCTGTCCTTGCCCATCTTCATTTGTACCCATGACCTCCCCCTCCTCCCCACCAGCTGCTAGGGCTGCCCCAGGGCCTCTTCTCAGGATCCCTTCTAATTAAGCAGCCCTGGCCAGTGTCCTAGGCTGAATTCTGACGCGGGCATCAGAATTCGTGGCGATACCAGCCCATCAGCCTCTCCTGGCTTCCCAGCCTGTGCTGTGAAGAAGGGGCAGGCGAGTGAGATGCTCTTAGACGTGGCTGGTTCTGAACATCCTCCAAGGTGGCCCTCAGTGTCAGAAATGAAGCAAAACCCGTGAACCTTTGAGCTTCGTGGTGGGTAAGATCATGAGCTTAGGCATCAAGCAGTGGAGTCAGACTCTGGCTTGGCCGTGTACACAAGCATGGGAGCGATCCTCCACCTTTCCGGGCCTGTCCCCCGCAGATGTGACTTGCGTGAACCATCAGCACCCACGAGGTGCTCAGTGAGTGGTGTTAAAACAGCAGCCATGCAAGAGTCGAGAAACAGAGAGGGCCAGTCCCGCTTTGGGGATATCTTTACCTGACTTAATTTCACCCACTGGGGTGGGTAGTTATTAATCTCACGTCCAGGTGAGGAAAGAAAGGGTTCGGACCTAAGGCTGGGGTGGGCAGGGGCCCCTGGGGACTGGGATGGGGTAGAAGCGCTTTCAGGTCTCTGAGGACTATGAGGGGCGGGGCGGGGGGCAGGGGAGGGGAAGGCACGCTACGACGACCTTAACTTGGCGTTTCCTTAGGACGTGCGCTCTCTGGGCAGAGCCGACCCAGGCCAAGTTCGTGTCTGGTGGGCTCGGCGGTGGCGGCGCGCTGACGTCAAGGGTGTGCCGTGACGTCATCAGCGCACGGCACGCGGCGGCTGAAGTCGAGGGTGCGCCATGACGTCATCAGCGCGCGCGGCACGCGGCGGCCCTGGAGCGCGAGAGCCGTGAGGAGCCCTCGGGCGGCGCCGGCGAAGGCCGCTCGCGTTTGTACGAGCCTTTACTGGCACACAGGCTGGGAGACACCACCCGCGACCCCCGAGGTGGCGAGAGGGCGACCCGTGGACAGGCCCCGGAGCCGACAGGAGCGCGGTGAGTGCCGTCGAGGCCAGATGCACGTGCAAGGCCTGCGGGGCCTCGTGGCGCTGGGCGATGCCGATCTCACGCCGGCTGTGTGGCGGGGAATGGTAGGGGGTCGTACTGGGGTCTGTCATGTAGAGCGTGGACCCAGGTTTTTCCCAGAGGGTGTCTGTCAGGTTCCACGGCCAGGACCGGGTTAGGCCGGCGCAGTTTGAGCACCCCCCGTGGGTGTGAATTTGTTCTGTTGAAAAATACACTCCCCCCTCTGAGAGACCTTGAGACCCCCCCTGCCTCCTCCCCCCCCCCCCGCACACACACCTGTTATCCTCTGGAATCCTGGAGCCCTAGAGTCTCTGAATGATGCTGAAGGTCATGTGAAGGAGCTGCCCAGGTGAGGGGGATGCAAAACAAGCATCCAGAGTAGCACTGGCCACACTCACCCGTGTCAGCCCAGACTTCTTTCAGGTCCAGCGCATCCTTCCCCACAGCTGAGGCCAACTCTACCCTGCATAGATGAACATTGCTCCAAGAAGCCCCTTGAGTCTGGGGGGGGGGGGGCATGCCCTGGGGCTCTACTCAGATCCAGGCTCAGGGTCTGGTCATACTTGAGGTTTCTGACTGATGCCGGCCCCAGGGCTGGTCACTCCAGGCCTGGCCCACACCCAGTTCCAGCATTTGGCCAGGTCTCAGCATTCCTGTGGCTGTCCCTGCCTTGCTATTGGTCTGAGTACTTGGAGCTGAGGGGCCTGGCCAAGAATGAGCTGCCCCCACCCCATTCCATGCCATCCCCAAATACACAAATAATAAGGGAAGAAGCCTAATGCCACCTCACCAGTCCTCCCTGCCTTAGTTCATCTCTACCCAGCAGTCAGAGGATTAGGTCACAACACAGATTAGATCAGGTCACCCCCATGCTCCCTATCACACTTCAAATCCACATTCCTCACCATGGCCTACAGGGCTGCCCACTGCCCACCCATTCTACCTCATCTCCTGCCACTTGCCCTCACTGGATCCCCTCCAGGTTGGCCAGCCTTCCAAATTCGTCCTAACTAATGGCCTATGCACTTGCTGTTTTTCTGCCTGGAATGCTGGCCTCCCAGGCTGGCTCTATCCTGTCATTCCAGGCACAATTTCACTGTCTTCTTAGAGGGGCCTTCCTGACCTTTTTTTCTAAAATACCCCACCCCAAACCCCAGTCCAGCCACCTTGTGGTCTTCATCTGAGCACTGTCACTACTTGGAATGTTCATATTTCTTTAGTTTCATGTTTAGTTGTTTACTGTCTGATGCCCTGAATGTAAACTCAAAGAGAGCATGGATCAGACTCCCTCGATTTGGTTCATTCCTGTATCTTTTGGGTTTAAGGTAACACCTGGAACACAGTAGGTGCCCAGTGAATGAGTGTTATATGGACTCAACTCTCATTTATTGAGTACTGCATCATTCAGAGATGTATTGCCAGATTGTATGCTAAGTGCTTTCCGTGCATCACCTCATGAAGAGGCTCAGTGCTCCACTTCCTGGCTCTGGGACAATTAGAGTTCTATTCCTAAACTTGGGAGGATCAAGCAGGCTGAGGTGAGGCCTAGCAATATGCATTTTTCCATGATTCTGCCCTCTTCCCTCCCCCATTCTTTACAAAACCAGTTGCCTTTACAGTGAGATGGACTTGGTGCAAGTTGTGGCTATCACTTTTGAGCTGTGACCCTGAGAAACTATACTTTTCTGCACTTCAATTTTCTCATCTCTAAAATGGGGATCAGAGTCCCCTACTCAGAGGTGGCTTCGATGTGGGTAGAATACTATTCCCACACCTGCATACAGTCCTCATTGTGCTAAAGAGCTGACCCTTTCCCATTCTGTATGCCCCATGCTGCCTGGGTAACTCACTCCCACTGGGAGGGTACCTCTGTGCCACCAGGGCCCCCTACCCAGTCTCACCCCCCCAACCCCTCCACAAACCTTTCTCTAACTTTTCATTCTTGTAAGCTGACGTCAGCACTGCTGAATCATGAAGCTGAGGTTTGAGAGAGAATCTGCACCGCTGGGGAAGCCACATGGCACACACTAAACGCCCCAGCCCTTTTCCTCTGCACTGGGACATGCACAAGGTCTGTCACATGGGGCTTGGAGCGCAGCTCCCTGGGGGCTTTCAGTCACTTTAAGCCACTGTACGTTAGTATACTTTTCAAAAATGACTTACAAAGAGAAGGGGCCAGCTCTGGGGAGTGTGATTAAAGGTCTTTATTCTTAGCTGTTTTACTCCAGGCTTTATAAGAGAAATGAGTTTGTCTAATGAAGATGTGGTTTTGAAACTTTTTTTTAAAGGAAAAAAAAACCTCTGAAAATGTTGACAGTCTAATTCATCCCTTTAGATAAGGACCCATTTCCTCATCTAAAATGGGGATGTTAATAGTACCTAAATCATAAGGCTATGGTGAAGGTTGATTGTTTTGATATAGGTAGCTCGGGGCTTGGGGTGGTACCTGCACTGTAATGCTAGATGTAAATGCTAGCAGCTGCTATTGTTGTTATTGGGACCTTGGGTCCATTAGGCCCTTGTGGGAGGTCATGGTACCCTGCCTCTGAGAGAGTACAATCTAAGTTTGAAAATCTGGCTCCTTCACTTGCAGTGTGCCCTACTGTGCATCGCTGATCAGTTTTCCCACCTAAAATGGAGAGAGAGGTTTCTAACTCATAGGATGGCTGTGATGATTAAACAAGGTAGCACAGGACCCTGCACACATGTAGGTGCTCACTGTGTGTCTGTGGTATGCCCAAGCACAACCTTCTTGGATTTATCTGTTTCTTCAGGCACTGCCCAAGCTGGATAGGAGATAGGGAAAATCATAACAGAGACAATCATAACAAGGACAGGACTTGTATGACAGGACTTGAGCCACACAGCAGAGAGCACAGGGCAGAGAGATGGTTAACAGAAGAAAAAACAGTGATTCTTTGGACGCAGAGACATCACTTCCTTCCCTCCCACCCCTTATTAAAGGACGAAATTGCTGAAGCTCTCTGAGATCCTAAATCTCTCCTGGCCATCCTTCACCTTGAGGCCTGGAACCTATTTAATCCCTAAGACAAGCCTGGGCAGCTCCAGCTCTCAAGTTAATTTTATGCTGCACTTTCGAGTCTGAAAGGTCTTATTAAGTATTAGGGCACTCCATTATAAGCATGTCCAAGGCTGCAGAGGGCCATTCTAACTTCTAAAAATGAACTGCAATGTCTGTTTAACCCTAAACCTGAAAATGACCCAATTCATCGGGTTTGGTAGTACAGCCGAGTTGCCAGTATGGCTTATCTGCCAGGCGGCCACAGACACAGAAGTGGCCCTAAAGCCTGTATTGTGAGGACTTCTGGTGATATGGGCCAGTCTCACCAGCATCCCAGAGCAACCTTTCCCTCTTGTGACTCCTGAAACTACCACCATCTCTGTGATGCACAGACTTCTGCTAAGGATTCCAGCGACCACGTCTTCTAGCAAACCCATTTTAGAGGTCCACGCTGAGGCCCCAAGAGGGAAAGGGAATTGCCCAAAGCCACCAGCAGGGCCCTCCTGCCACCACAGACCACAGAGCTTCTTTCTGACTCCAAGTTGTATGTTCACCAAAAAGTACACAAGACAGAACAAGGTTGGAAGGAAGTCAGGCCCAACCCTATATCTCCCATCCCATCTAAGATATGTCTCCTTCGATGCTGAGTTTCAGAATGTGCCACTCCTCCTTCCACAGACTCATCAAGCTCCCATACTATCCCCCTTCCTGCAAGTGTGATCACAGAATGAAATTTCCTCTCATCCATTTCAAATAGATTCTGGAGACAGCCAAAAGGCCCAGGTGTCTCCTCTGACACAGGGATGACCACAGGCAGATTTACCCCTGCACTTGTTTTCTTTTCTGTAAAATGGGGACAAGAGCCTTGCTTCACAGGATTGTCTCTATAGGATTTAGTAAACTGAAGCATGAAAAGCTCTGAAGAAGGCTCGTTATACATTAAGTGTAAGCATGAGCTGCCATTTTGTGCAGACACACACCACCAAAACTAGACCCACGGTTCCTCTCTCGTGAGAGCAGTGGGGGGCACCAAGCAGTGTTCTTAGCCACAGACATCCACACTTCCAACAGGTCAGTTTTGGGGGTCTCTCTCCCTGGGACGTGTTCAGAATCAAGGAAAACCTCTGACCAAAACACACACTCTAGAAACCTTTTTTCTTTAAAAAAAAAACTTTCATAATAAAGTTTATTACCTAAACTGGTTGTAAAAAATATAAAATAGGATTCTGCACAGCAGAAAAATAAAGCCAGAGACCCTCCCCCAACCCCTGGTTTGTGCAAAGATACTGGGTATATGTAAACATGAAGAGGTAGGAGGTACAAGTTCAGGTCCTGGCCCCAGATAAGTTAAGCTGCTACTACAACCAGGGGGACCCAGAGGGAGCACCAAGAGGGGGGCACGCCCCCAAGAGGTGGGAAGGGGTCTGCAGCCTCGTCTCCAGCCGAGGGGAGGTGCCTCACCCCCCACACCGGCTCCCTCCAACCCAGGCAGGGAGGGCGCCCACGTGGTTCCAGGCAAATAATAATTAATAATAATAATAAAAAACCGCGACAACGACGAGGCGCCCAGTTAATGCTGCCCGTGTGGCCGGTCAGATCTGAAAGGGGAAGGAGCTCAAGTAGTCGCGCAGGACGGGGTTGAGGGGGATGCGCGCCAGGTTCTCGCGGCCCACGGTGGCCACGATGCGCTGGCGGCACAGCTCCTGCAGCGGGCGCACGCGGCGCTGGCGCAGCGGGGCGCCCAGCATGCGGCGCGGCGCCGCCACATAGTGCTCCAGCAGCTCGAAGAGGCAGTCGAAGCTGTCGCGGCTGCCGTCCAGGTGGAAGCGGCCGGCCTGGAAGTGCACGCGGATGCTCGTGGGGCCCGCGGCCGTCTTCACGCTGAGCGCGAAGAAGCAGTTCCGCTGGCGGCTGTCGCGCACCAGGAAGGTGCCCACGGGCTCGGCGCGCAGCCGCTCGTGCGCGCCGTGCACGCTCAGGGGTCCCCAGTAGAAGCCGCAGGCGTCGAGCAGCGCGCTGGCGCGCGTGATGCGCCGGTACTCGGCGTGCGAGCGGAACGTGCGGAAGTGCGTGTCGCCCGGGGCGGGCGCCGGCGGCGCGGCCGCGGGGCGGGGCGGGGGGCAGGGCTCGGGCCGCCGTCGGGGCTCTGCTGCCGTGGAGATTGCATTGTCGGCTGCCACCTGGTTGTGCGCCACCATCCTACACGAGGGGCCAGCCGGAGGGGTGGGCCATAGCGTCCGGGGGTGCGCTGCCGGGAGACAGAGGCCGTGAGCGGGGCTGCGGGCAGCCGGGAGGGGGGGTCGCGGCGCGGGGCCGAGGGGCTCGGGCCCCTCTAGGAAACGGCTGGGCTCCGCGCGCGGCGGGGCGCGTCCAGGGGGAGGGGCCGCCGGGGCGGGTGCAGCCTCCGGGAGGCCGACCCTGAGGGTCGCGAGCGGGGCGCGGGGCGCGGTGTCAGGGAGAAGGCGGCCCTGCTCCGGCCACCCGGCCCCGGCCGCCGCCGCCGCACGGCCGCCGCCTGCCGGCCAGGCCGGGGCACGGCGCCCCGTCCGGGCGCCGCGGGCGAAGGCGGGACGGGCGCCGCGGGCCCCCACGCGCGGGGGCCGCCGGGGTGCGGTCGGCGGGAGCCGGGGAGGTGGCGGGCGCGACCCCTCCACGCCGCGCGCTCAGGCCGGACGGAGGACGCCCGCCCGTCTGCGCCTGCCCTTCCCGTGCTCTCTTCTCCCTCCCGCTTCCCGGCCCGGTGCCCGGCTCACCTGGCGGCGGGGCGCGGGGCGCCGCGGGCGGGGCGGCGGGGGGCTCCGGGGCGGCTCTCGCGCATGCTCCGGGGCCGGGAGCCGTGCAGCTGCCACGGCCGCAGCTCGCTCTGCTCCGCGCCCGCCCCTGCGCCAGCCTTTAAATCCGGGATGGGGGCGGGGCCTGCGCCGGGACGCCCCGCCCCGGCCCCGCCCCCCGCGGGCCGTCCTCCGCGCCACTTTCGGTTTCCGTTTTGCACGGCGGCTCGGCCTTTCTGCGCTCGCCGGGGGCCCTCCCCGCGGAAGCCCCTGCCTGACCTTGCCTTGCACCTGTCCTAGGTCCCCTCCATCAAGGGCTCCGGCCCCGCCCCTGAACCCCCCGGCCGCTCCTCGGAGGGGACGTCCCCTTCGGCCCTGGCGCCCCTACGTTTGCCCCTCCGCCCTAGGTCGCAGAGTTCTGCAGCCAAGCCCGGCAGGACACTCCCGCCTCGCCCTGACACACCCCTTTCCCCCGCCAGGTGTCTCAGCACTCATCCCGGCAGAGCTCTGGCCTTTACTTCCCCAGAACCAGACGCCTCCACCCTACCTGGGGTCCGGCCAGACGGTCCCCGGCCTTGGACCTCTTGGGATGGTACCACCGTCCCTGTGGTTCCGGAGCGGCCGCCCTCCCCCGCCACCCCCCGACCCAACCCCCCGACCCGGCACAGTGCCTGGTCTCGGCTCAGGCTTCCCAGGAAGCGGCAGCCTGACCACAGGCTTCGGAGGAACCCTTCAGCGGGGCAGGGGGGGTGCTCGATGGCTGGCCGAGTTCCTCAGAAACCGGGCGGGGCCCAGCAAGGTTCCCCGGGGCTGTGGCTCGTCCTCCTACCAGACGGAGAAACTGAGGCTCAGGGAGGGGCTGTGGTTTGCAGTGAACGGCAGGTGGGATCCTCCGGAGGAGGCATGCCCTCCTCACTTTAATTTGGGGAGAGGAGCGGCTGGAGAGCCCAATGAAAAAAATCATTCATTTACAGATGCGATGCTTCCCCAAACCTGGCCAGTCCTCCTCTTCCTCCACTTCGTTCTTATATATCCCCCTCTGGCTGCTCCGTGGAGTGGCTGCCTTCCCAGGCATCCACACCTTGGGCTTGGGATGGTGGGGCTTGGTGATGTGGGCTATAATTTATACATCTGTGTGCGGTCCAGTGATCCTGTCTGGGGGAGAGACGTGGAGTAGATGCCTGACTGGGACATGTATTTTTGAAGGAAAGAAAGACCAAATGAGGGTCGGAGCTGGTGGGTGGCTGGACAGTCTCAGAGTTTGGAGGGGTCACATAGAAGACAGGACAAGCTGGGGCACGGTGGCTGGACTCACGCTGGCACACACTGCCCTCTACAGGCAGCTCTTGGGCGGCAGCGTAGCCAGCTCCTCCTTGAAGCCCTGGTGCCAGGTCCTCCAGCGAGCCTCTGTGCCCCCAGGCAGAATCCAGCCCCCCCTCCTTCTTCCTGAACACAAGGAGGTAGCCCCAACCAGTCTTGCCTAGGACCCCCTCAGCTTCCTTAATTTGCGTGTGGCAGCAATTAGTGTTGGTCACTGATGCGGTGGTCTTGGGTTGTGTGCGTGTGCAGGCATTCATGTGCAGGGGGTGACGGAAAAGGTGCAGAGCCATGCAAGTACCAGTGGTCAGTTGCTGTGGCCATTCCAGAGCACCTGCTGGGGGCTGTGTCCTATGGTAGGTGACGAGGATAATATAAAGTAGTGGTTAAATGCCAGACTATGGACCCAGACTGCCTGGGTTCCAGTTTTACCTCTGCAACTTTCTAGCCTCGTGACCTTGAGCATGTAATTAACCCCTCTGGTTTCTTCATCTGTGACACAGATAATAATAGTACCTCCCTCAAAGCAGAGGGGATTAAATGAGTGATCATGGGTCAGTCAGGTGCTTAGAATAGTCACTGGTATATAATAAGCATTCAGTAGGTGTTTACTGTTGCTAATGTTCACCCAAGGGTGCCCGTGGGTGTGGCAGCATGTTGGAGCCCGCAGACACATACATGGCTTTATTCCTTGTGCTCATCTTAGCAGCCTTAGCTCAGGAAGCACAGGCCCGAAGAGGCATAGGCAGAGTAGAAGGAGGAGAGTTTTACAGGGTAAACCAAGCCTCAGGGTGCCATGGGGAGGGGTATCACCTCCTTCTTACTGGAGCTGGGGGTGGGTGGTGCAGGCCCAAGAAGGCAGCCGGGCTGGTCTGGCTCCTGCATGACTTGTCATCCTGCCAACATGTCTCCTTGGCAGGCCTCTGAGCAGAGGGAAATCTATAAATAGCTGATGGTCCATATGCCCTCACCCCCCATTGACAGCCTCGTTGGCTACTTGGGGGAGCCACCCCTTTTCCCTGGGGACTGAGGCCTCCTTCTCTCAGCCCCACTCTTGCTGCTACTCTTCTACCCATCCCTGTGGAGGCCCCTCCGTTACATGTACTGATACCTGTGATGTATTAGTTTAAGCTGACTATATGGGAAATGCTTTAAAGGCGTTAGATCTTTGGATTGGTGCACGACAATCTGTCCATTTTATAGATAAAGAAACCGGCTCAGAGGGGAAGTCAGTTGCCCAGGGCACACAGGTTAGATGTGACAGAGCTGATTCACACCCAGAGCTTTTGCTTTGGTCCACTGTGCTGTAAATTTCCTCCCCGACCTGGTGATCTCAAGTCTTGGTCTGTCTTCGGGAAAATCAGTAGAAGCCGAAGAAATCAGATTCATTTGGATGCTGAGCCTGCCTGGGGAGGAGTGGGGATAGGTCCACCAGCTTCCCTCTCATTTAGTAAGCTTGGGGAGCTTTAGAGCTTGGCATCCCAGGCTCCATCTCATCCTGTATGGCTTTGGGTCCTGCTGAGTCTCAGTTTCCTTGCCTGCACAGTGGGACTGGCCCCCTCCTCCACCCTAACCAGATCCTGGTTGTGAAAGGCATAGTGAGTAAGGCTGCAGTTGCTAAACCCACGTGGGTTCTCTTCAGTACCAATAGCAACGGTTACATAGCTTTGGTTTCATTTTCTGAAGTCCTGAGTTCAAAACGAAACCAAATCCAGATGGCAAAAGGGAAAAAGAACTGTGCTGATTGACAAGCATCGGCCTCCCTAAACATTCTCCCTGGAGGACTGGCACAAGACTCAGGGGAAGCTGGGCAGCATGGGAGCCCTGAGGAGCTCAGACCCTATATCCCTTACTCTATAGTAAGGCTAGGCTGCATTTGGACTCCAGACCTACCGCCTCCCAGGTGTGTGACCTTGGGCAAACAACTGTCCCCTCTGGGCCTCATTTGACCCATCTGCAAAATGAGCCCTAGAAGTTTTGTACCTCACAAAGCAGCAAGGCATGTTAAAACTGATTCAAAGTGCCAGGCCCAGAGAACGTGCGCCACTCAAATGAGTTCTTGTCACAGGGTCAGCCCTATGTCCATAGCTTGCTAGGCCACAGCCAGACATGTGGGATGATTCTCCTACCCCATCCCCCGTCGACAGGCCCTGGCAGCCCAGAAGTGAAGGGCCCAGACAGTTTTGCAGTTTTTCTTTCCAGTTTTGGCAAGGTCCTGCTGGGAAAAGCAGCCCCTGGTCAGGATGTGTCATCTTAAAATTACTGTCTGCCCCTGTGCTCCTCAGCCCTCCTCTTCTCTCGCACAAGGCAGCCAAGGTTCCCATGGCAGCCTGAGCCTCTGGGGAGCCCTGAGCTGTGGGGCATAGAGCATGGATTCCAGAGCAGGCGTGGGTTTAAATCTGTCACCTAATAAGCATGTGGCCTGGGGCAAACTTCTTACCTACTCTGTGCCCCAGTTTCTTCATCTTCAAGGTATACACAATAACATATCTATTTTACTCTTTCGGTATTTATTCAGTAGGGATTTATTGACTGTTTACTACTGTCTGCCAAGCACTGGGGACTCGGGGGTCTCCCAGCAGACCTACAGGAGACTGACAGTGAATTCACAGGGTCATTTCAGCTGGTGAGTGTGTTGGGGGGAAAAAAGGAGAAGGAGATGTTTGTGGGGTGGGGGAGTCATAAACCAAGGCCTCTGGGAAAGCCTCATGGGGGTAGTGATGTGGGAGTTGCAGTCTCCCTAGAAGCTGATGAGGAGAGCGCTCCAGGTAGAAAGAAGAGTTGGTGCCGAGGCCCTGAGGTAGGAGTAAGCAGCACGCTTCAGGACCAAAGAGGAGCGATGCGTAGCTGCTGCACAGAGCACGGGTGAGTGTGGGGGCCAGGCCTAGGGCTTGGCCCACAGATTTGGCAGGGCCTTGCCGGGCAGTGGGACGGGTTTGGAATTCACCCTGATTGTAGGCCACAGCCCTTAAAGCCCAGGAGGCACCTTAGGGCACTGTGGAATTGAGTGGGGAAAGCGCCCTCTGGCTGCTGACCTCCTGGACAGCCAGGGCTTTAGCCAGGATGACCAACAGTAGGGGTCTTGGGACACACCTCACAACTGTCCCTGATCTTCCACCCCCAGCACGTCACCACACTAGACCCTGAAATGGATGCAAAGACAGTCCTAAGGGAGAGCCGGGCTTCGTAGGAGAGGACACTGCTCAGGGAGTCCAAGATCTGAGTTCTGGGGTCAGCCCTCATTCCCTAGGGGACTCAGGAAAGGGGTCACTATATGCTGGGTCTTAGTTATTTTTCCTCATGGTTCTTTGAGGTGGAAGTTATGTGTTGCCATTTACCAATGAGAAAAGCAAGACTCAGGAAGCTGGTAGAATTTGGTAAAGGTGTTTTGGGGAGCCCTGCTTCATTGTGTGTGGTAGACCATAGTCTCAGCCCCTCCAAGCAGCAAGAAGATCAAGTATTTTGGTGGGGGTGGGGGGGGCTGTGCAGCTGGGGACACTGGAGTCAAGGAGAAGGTTCTGACAGAGAAGGCTGAAAGGCCAGGGAGTGATGACAGGAGCTGGTGGCTGGATTCCAATGTGATGACAGGCTGGCTTCTCAGTGATCCTGGGGAGACATGATGAGAACCTTCTAGCAGGCCCAATTATCCCCAAGTGACAGGTGAAGAAAGGAGAGATTGGTGAGAAGTGAAGTAGCTGACACTAACCAGCTTTCAGAAAGCAGTCTCTGTTATTTGTGTTAATAACTCCTAAATAGGAGGGGCCGGGGAAAGGATTTCTGAGAGCACTGGTTGTAGAGTCTAGGCACTCTGGTTCCAGTCCCAGCTTCCCACCCCCACCCTCACCTGTGCTGTGGCTTCAGGCAAATCGACTTAATCCAGAGGCTCCAAGAAAGGTCACAAAGCCCAAACTGGCAGACTCAGTGCCTTTTCATCAGCAAATCCCTCAGGACCTTGCTAGGGGCTATTTATTCTGCATTTGCATACTATTGTAATAAGCCTATCTGATTCCCATCCTACCCCATTCCAAAACATGGGGAATTAGGAGACTTACAGAAAGTAGCATTACCAGTTCCCTTTGGGAGTTGACAGAGAGGGGAGAAAGAATTTGCAAAAGCTGTGAGACTAGATTCAAGAATTGACACACCGCAGGCCAGGGACATTGAGAGTTTGGGACAGGACGACTCCTCAGCTCATTGGCCCTTGTGAGAAAACTGTTCAGAGTGGCAGGGACCAAGACAAGAGGTTGAATTTGACCCAGTTCTCTCAATTGGAGGAGCTATCTTATTTGCGGGCACACAGAACAACAGCAGACTCAACAGTGGCCCGTGATGTGGGGAGGCCCAGTTTCTAGTGGCACAAGAGGAGGCACCTGGACATGCTGGCAGGGCCCTGAGCAGGCTCCAGGAGGAGGTGATCCTTGACCTGAATTTTAAAGAACAAGTGGGGCTCAGCCTAGGGAAGGTAAAAGAGAGTATCACAGGTGAAGTCCTGGAGACAAAAACGCGAGGACCTGAGTGGCAAGAAATGAGCCTACACTAAGCAAGAGTGCCCTCCTCACCCTGCCCCCCAGTGCCAGCCACCATAATGGTCTGTAGGCAGAGGCTTGGCTGGGGGAAGGTGATGTGCTGACCTTGACTTCTCCCTGCCCTGGGGCAAAGAGTCCCTCTGGAGAGAGGCTTCTGAGTCACCTTGCTGCAAACTAGCCAGCCCAGAAAGCGATGGATGCCATTGGCTTGAAAGATTACACTTTGCAGTCAGTTTATATTCAGCATTCCTGTACTCTCTCTTCAGAGTTACCAAAGCTTTGCTGAGCACCTACTGGATGCTTCATCGATACTCATTTCTTTTTTTCTCCCTAATTCGCTTTTCTGTTTCCTCATATAAAATAATTAAAGCATTTCCCCTACCCAGATGTAACGCTAGTTACCAGCTTGATCTGTGTCCCTCCACAGAAGGTGAATTTACACACCTGCATTTCCCTCCATAAAAACACAGTGTTGGTTTGCATAGAATTTTTTCCTCTATAAATGCTATATCTTTCTCCATCTTTCCCTTTTCACCTAACAACATATCCTGGCAAGTAGATCACATACAGATCAACCTCATTCTTTTAAAAACTATAATATGTCATTTTTAAAAATTGCATTCTCAGGGAATCTTGTGTGTTCTTATTCATCCATTGTGGATGGGCATGAGTTGTTTCCAGGTTTTTGCTCTTGCAAACAATGTAGCCCTACACCTCCCTGTATAAGGTCCTGGCACACATGTTTGAGAAACACTTTGCATACTTTAAATGTTAGTAGACATTTATGTTAGTTGCCCATCAACATGCCTGTGCATGTTTACCCCTCAGCAGTGGCATTTGACTATATCTGCTTCCCTGTGCTTTCACTTGTACTTGTTGTTATCAAATTCGTTTCCATTTTCGTCCATTGGACAGATATACAAGTAGCATCTCACTGTTACTTAATGCCTGTTCTTTGTTTCATTTATTCAACAAATATTTACTGAGCTCCTAACATGTGTTGGCACCCTGCTAAGTACTGGGGATTCAGCCATCAAGAACGGCATGCATCATACGTTGTTGGTGGGATTGCAAATTGGTACAGTTACTAAGGAAAACAGGATGGAATTTCCCCCCCAAAATTAAAAATGGATATACCTTTTAACCCAGCAATTGCACTTCTGGGTATTTATCCAAAGAAAACCAAAACAATAGTTTGTAAAGTCTATGCATTCTAATATTCATGGCAGCATAATTTACAATGGCCAAGATATGGAAGCAACCTAAATGCCCATCGACAGACGATTGGATAAAGAAATTATGGTTCATACATACAATGGACAATTACTCAGCCATTAAAAAAATGAAATCCTACCATTTTCAATGACATGGATGGACCTAGAGGTTATTAGGCTGAGTGAAATAAGTCAGAGAAAAATAGTTATCATATGATTTCATTTATATGCAGTATCAGGAACAAAACAAATCAAAAACAGACTCAAAAATTTAGTGGACAATTTGGTGATGTACAGAGGGGAGGAGGGTTGGGAGGCTAGGAGAATGGGGTGAAGGGTTAAAATTAAATACAAATTAGTAGTTGATAGGTGGACACGGGGAGCATGGCAGAGGGAATGCAGTTAACGTTAATATGATGGCTAAGTGGAAGGCCAGGGGAGGGAGGGAGCAATCGGGGGGATTGTTTTATGAACATTATAGGTGCGTAACAAATGTACTATATACTTGAAACTAATTTAAAGGGATAAATTTATTTAAAATAAATAAGTATAAAGAAGCTTAAAAAATAAAAAAGAAGAAAGGAATGGCATGGCCCCTGGACCTCTTCAAGAAGCATTCGGTGCAGATAAGCCTCAGAGAAGTTGAGATACAGGCCTGGGGTCACTCAACCAGGGGATGGGGGAGCTGGGAATTGAATCTGGGTCTGCATGGCGCAGAGTTTGAGATATTTTTCCTCCTGAATCATACCTCAAACGGGCATATCAACCCAGGCTTTGCACGCTCTTCCCTGACTGCTCTCTCCTCCCCCAGGACTACTGGGTCCCCTAGTGCTATCTAGGGCCTGCAGGAGTGACAGTGCCCCAGGCAGCTGAGCTGGACGTCCCACCACAGGCTGGGCTGCTTAGGTTTCCCAGACCTCACCTCACCCCATTATTTTACCAAAATTAACCAGAAAGGCAAGATAGGTCACCTTCAGAATCTGCATAGCCTCTCTGTGGCTGAATTGGGCATCCATTTCTCTCTGTTTCCTGAATTTGGGTTTCCAGCAGGCCTGCCCCCAAACAACAGTGCCCCACCCCAAACCAAGCAAGTGAAAGAAAGAATCTGTGGTTTGATGTTTTTCCTCTTGTCATCATGTGTCTGACTGTGAGAGGGTGAGTGTGTGCCTGTGAATGCTTGCTTGAGAGTGTTTCAGTGTGGGAGGGGAGGCGTGTGAGAGCCTGCATGTATGTATAGGGGTGTGTGTGTGTGTGTGTTTGAGTCCTCATGTGAATCTAGGTCTCTGTGTCTGAATGGGTTTGAATTGTGATTTCTTTGTACATGTGACTGGGTATCTGTGTGTGTTTGTGCCGCCTTTTTTCTGCCTGTTGGTTTTAGGGAAATGTGGGGTTAAGGATAGGTCCATAAACCATACATGTGACCCAGTTTGTCTGCTTCCCAGTTCGCTTCCTCTATTATAGAGATTTTGTCTCTATAATAGAAGATCTCCTGCCTTCAGGATCGTATTATCAAAGGACACTGTTCAGGGATTAGGGAGTTCCTTTGGTTAGTGGAGCTCAAAGTCCCTGACCTTATCCTCTGACCCTCTTTCTCTACCTCCTCCCTTAAACATCTTCCCTAGATGCGCTTCCCAAATTCTTTTGTACTGCAGACTCAGTGACTATCATGGCATTATGTGGCTTTATATTTTTAAACAGGAAACCTGGAGGTTTGGAGCAAAGGTGAAGCTCTGATCTCAGACTGCCCTCCAGGAGACTTCGATCCAATCATTTCATCTGAGTCTCAGCTTCTCCCTCTGTAAAGTGGGGCCAACAGTGCCTCCTGCTGAGGGTGTGTGGATCCAGTGGAAACATTTATGTCGAAGCATCTGGCATCTGGCTTAAGTGACGGTCATTTCCCCAGCCTGCTTGGGCCCTTCCCCCACATCCTCCCAGAGTTGTGTATCAACCTGGAACACTTCTCTGCTGTGAGGGGGGGTCAAGGAGCAGTGCAGACCATGTCTCAGACCCTCTGCTGGACGCTTGCATGGTCTTCACCTTAGTGACCCCTAAAGGGAGGCACTTTAGACTCCCATTTCAGAGACAGAGACTGGGGCACAGCGAGAGGAAAGACTTGCTAAGGCCATACAGCCAGCTGTATTCGTTACAGCTAATCGATATTTGCGTCTGTTACAGAGTGACCACCGCAGCAAGCCCTTCTTCCCAGGCTCCCTTTCGGTCCCTCTACCTCCACTGCACACACATCCCCCCCGCCCCATCATTTGTATGCCTGCCCCATCCTTCATGTCCACGTGTCTACCCTGTTCTTTCAGCCCAAATGCCAAGTAAAACACAAAAGAGTAAGAGCCATGTGTGGGTGCCGTGCTAGGTGCCTTCACACGCCTCAGGCCACTGAGTCACCCAAGGTTGGAATTATTACTCTGCTGACAGGTGAGGCAAGTACGTCTCAGAGTGCATGTGACTAGTCCGAAGATGGCCAGCTAGGAGTGAGGGAGCCAGTGTGATCTCGGGTCTGTCCCTAAAACCAAGGCTTGTGGATTTGAAGGTCAGAAGGTAATTTATGTGGAACCCTGACCATTCCCGATCCTTTTATCCGCTGTTAGCATTTCTTCAAAAGACTGTCTGGTACTTGATTCATTTGGAAGCTATGTGGGCATAGGGTTCTGTTTGCCTTTGCCTTCCCTCCTGGCCCTTAGCCAAAGGCCTTTATAAGCAAATGCCAAGTAAATGTTTGCTGAAGGAGGAACTCGCTCCCTCAGCCCATCTGTTTCAGAGGATATCCAGTGCCATTCACCAGTCCCTGTCCCCTGGCTGCACTCTGCCAGTGGTTTTCCTCTTGTCCCATCTGTCCTCCACAATCGTCTTCACACGGCAGCCAACACCATCTTTAAAAACACGCTAGACCCTGTGTCACTTTGAAGGCTTCTTGATGTCTCTACCACTGCCCCCTACCCCACCCACCCCACCCCATGCATCTCTGCACATCTTGGCATTGGCTCCTGACATTCTAATTAGGTCCCATCACAAGGCATGTCCCTGCTCCGCGTGCAACCTCTTTTCTGCTTTGCACTTCTAAACCAGGCCCCAAAACACGTGACACTTTTAGTGAAATCAAAACGTCGACTCAGTCCTCCAGTGTACAAGGCTTTAATCATCGTTGCATAGAAATCACCGTAGTAACATGTTCCTGCAAAAAGTTTGACTTCTTCCTTCCTTCTAGCATTCCATATATGATGGTATTTCTCATTTGGAAGAAATCGACACAGGAACAAGCCACAGAGTGTGATCTCAGTTGTATTTCCGCCCTAAGCAATAGGAATGAGAAAGGGACCCTTTAGCAGTTGTCCTTCATGAAGTCACTCACCCTCTCCTTTGGGTCTTGTACTGCTCGCTCACTTGTAATCAGATATGGGGCATGAATAGGGCTTAGATCAGGGCTTAGATTATTGTCAAGTTCCTTTTGACCTATGGGAATCCATCCATCCCATCCATTTAAAAAGACTGGGTGACTCATGAGTATGGGTCATGAGTTTTTATTCAAGTCATTTAATTCTTTCAGCTATATGCAGGCTACCCATCCAGTTTCAGTCCAGAAAGCTATTCTTCCACGCATTGGTCCATTCATTTACTCCATTCATCCAGTTAACTATATCTCAGTTCATCTACCCATTTGTTGGTCCAATAGTCATCTCATCATCCATTCCTCCAGCCAACAATTGAACAAATTTACCATTCACCAGCCACGTTTTCAACCGTATCCAAACTTTCCAGTTATTCAACTGATGTATTCTTTCATCCATTCATCTAATCCACTTTTAAGCAGCTATCACCCATCTCTGTACCTAACCATCCTTCTAATGCATTTTATTTTTTTATGCCTAAGCATCTGGTCTTCCTAGGTGGTCTCCCATCTAAGTACTAACCAGGCCCAACCCTGCTTAACTTCCGAGATCAGATGGCATTGGGCTTGTTCAGGGTAGCATGGCCATAGACCTTCTAATGAGTCATTTATCCACTCAGTCTCTTATCCACCCATTCATTCTTCTATATAGCTAATCTGCCACTTGTTCATTCTCCCAGTCAACCCATCCAGCATATTCAAAGAGCTAGTCCAACAATGCCGCTGCCATAGTTTTCTTTCCCTCTTCACCCTTGCCTGCAGTTCCTCTGTGCTCTGGCTTGGTGGCCTTCACCCCACTGTCCCCAAGGTCCAGCTAAGCAGTTCCCCCTAATTTCGGGGGCCCCGAGGCCCTTCCCCACCTCCGTGAAAGGTACCTGAGCTCCGAGGCTTCTTTGTTTTGTACACCCGCTGGCTCCTCTTGACCACCTTCCTTCTATTCATCTTTCTTTCCAAGTGTTTTCTGTTCTTGGGGTAGCTGCAGCAATGGCTGATGGGCCGCTTGGGACAGTGGTGGGAGTGCATGGCATGTCTTTGATGCTTTTGTGGCTGGCGGGGGCTGGGACTCTGCCTCTGGTGGTCAGGTGGGCTGCAGTGGCCAGCTGGGCTCTGGCTGGAGCTTTGGTTTCGGCTGCAGCTCTGCCTCCGGCTGCAGCTCTGGCTCCAGCTGCAACTGTGGCTACAGTTCTGGCAGTGGTGGCAGCAGTTGCACTGGTTGCAGCTGTGGCTTTGGGGCCGAGCATTGCTATGGGGCTGGGTGTAGGTGATGGGAAGGTTCTGTGTCTTGGTGTCCATGGGATGCCACGCGTGGAGGGGCAGCAGCCTCTTTCTCCTCCTCCTCCTCCTCTTCCAGCACACCCAGCTTTACAGAGGCCCTGGCATCCCCTGCTTATATAGTTGGGGCTGATTGTGATGGCACAGGCCCCAGGATGTAACAGATGTGGTCCTCCTGGGACAAAGCCCCCTGCCTCTTATCCTAACCCCTAGCAGGGCGGCTTTCAGGGGCCCTTTGGGGTAGTCTCATTTGTCGGTTAAGAGTAGGGATCCTTGGGTCCTATCGATCTGGGTCCACATCACAGATCTGCTTTTCTTTCCTTATGGTCACTCACCTGGGCATTCACTTCTCAAAGTCCCAGTTTCCTTTGTCAAGTGAGGGCAGTAAGAATACCTACCTCCTAGAGACATCAGACAGATTAAATGAGAGAATCTATGTCCAGCAGTTGGCTCAGGGCCAGCGTAAGAGCTCAGCAAATGTCCTCTAAGCATTCCAGCCCTTTTTCTTATTCCACACAGGCAGCTAGAAAGACAGGAACACAGCCTTGACCCCAGTGATAGTCCCTGAGGGGGAGGAGGTCAGTGGTTGAGAAGGTCAGTGGTTGATAAGATAGCTTCCTAGTGCAATGTTGAATGGAGTAGATGGCTCAGCTATGGGTTAATGATAAGAGTGACCCAATGGATTGATGGGTGGACCTGGGTCCCATCTGGCAAGCCCACTTCCCCAGCAAGATTTAAATTCAGGAGATTTAGAGCCAGGTTCAATCCTAGTTTGTCTGATGATGTCTGTTCTTGGGAAGGTCATATTGATTTTGTAGGCTTGGCTTCCTTATCAAGGAAGGGATGTCATTCTTTCCTTCTTGGTATTCTTATGAGCCTGAGATGCTCGTCAAGCCCCAGGAGGCTTTTGAAAACTCTCTTCTTCCCTCTCATTCCTGCCTCCTGACTCTACTCCTCTCCCTGCTAATGAAGCCCTGCCTACAATTGGAATCAGCCAGCCCCACTCAGACTTCCCAGCACCTATGGAAGAAAACCCAAACCCGCATTTGCACAGGAGGCCCTATCAGAACACACAGCAGCCCACCGCTACCTACACCTTCCACCAACACCCTTGTGCCTCCCCATTCTCCCCCATGAAACTCCCTGTCTCCATCACCTGTACCCTGGTAGGCCCCCCAGTCCGTGTCTAAGTCCCCCCTCTCTTGCTCATGTACAACTTTGCCTTTCATTACAAGGCTTTGCTATCATCTGCTTGTTTCATTTGACATATCAATTGGTCATTTGAAATGTGTCAGCCACTTTCTAGGCACCTGAAATACTTTCGTGAACAAAATTGAGAAATTCCTTGCCCAACTTAAACACGTTTTAGTGGAACAAGACAGTAAATGGAAAATACAATCTGGAAATTATAAAGTTTGTGCTAAATAAGGACATATTTTTTGGAAATATACATATTCTCAGACAGACTTATATATATCACATTGGGGCTGCGGCCGAGGAAGCTTCTATTGTGGAGGGAACACTAGGGAAGGCAATTCTCTGGTGTGTCCTCAGGTGGCAGTGGAGGTGGCCAACTGGCTGTAGCTTCTCTGGCTCAGGGAGCACTTAGGGCTGCTTTCCCATGGGGATTCTCTTTGTTACCCAGAAGTTTGGTTCTGTGGCTAAAGGATGTCGCATACGAGCAACGCCTGAAAGGCTTCTCCCCTGCATGAATCATCTGACACATGTGTGGGTCCGAGGCCCAGAAGAAACCTTTGTCACACTCGGCACAAATACGTGTCTTTTCGTTATTGTGTCTTCTCTAGTGGACTTAACTGAGAGAAATACGTAAAGATTTGGGACATTTCAGACCTAGACAGGTCTCTTGCTGAGTAATGGGTAGGGAAGTTGTTTGCCTTAACTAGTGACAAGTTCTGGAAGAAATGTTTCCCTCATTTTCTCTATTTTCATCTCCTTGTCCTGATTCCAAGGAAGTCCCTTGAGGAGCCCAGGAGGGTGACCCCATGTTTCCCATGTTGAGATTCTATTGGCAACTGTTTTGTTAGATGAACAATGATTTCTCTTCAGGGCATGTTCTCAGAAAAGAGAACTTCCTGTTCCTGCGTGCAGCTTTGGACCTCTTTGAGAAAACTGAACTTCAAATTGGGTGTTCCTGGACAGCTGCTATCATCTGCTTTTCCTAGAGTTTATTTCTTAGTAACCATGTTGCATCACTCATGGCAAAAACTGCCCTCACTTAACTGAGCATTTTCTAAGTGGCTGGACTCTACGTCTCCCCTCCCACCCCTAGCCAGTTTTATCCTTGAACCTCACCGTGACCCTTTATAATGGGCTGAATGGTGCCTCCTAAAAGATTTGTCTAACCTTGGAACCTGTCAGTGTAGCCATATTTAGAAAAAGCATCTTCATAGAAATAATTAAGATCTTGAGGGCATCCAGGATTATCCAGGTGGGCCCTAAATCCAGTGACAAGTATCTGTATGAGGAACAGAAGAGAGAACACACAGGGAGGTGAGACCACAGTAAGGCAGATTAGAGTTATATAGCCACAAGCTGAGGAACGTCTGGAGCCACCGTGAGCTGGACAACGTGAGGAAGGATTCTCCACTAGGACTTCGTGGGGTGCATGGCCCACCTGATGCTCTGATTTCAGACTTCTGCCCTCCAGAATACGAAGGATAAATTTGTTGTATTAAGTCACCAAGTTTGTGATAATTTATTCCAACAACCTTAAGAAACTAATGAATCTTGTGAGGCAGGTATGATTGTTACATTTTAAAAAGAGGGAGGAGTCTCAGAGAGGTTGAGTAACCAGCCCAGAGTCCCACAGCTAGTTAGTGACAGCCGTGATTCAGACCTAGGTCTGGACCCCTTTCATCCAGCTTTGTGGTCACTAGAGAGTCGGAGGGGATTATGGAGGGCACTTGCGGCTCTATTCTAACAGCCCCGCCTTATGTGGGCTCCACGGGGCCAGTTGGGGGCTACGCTGTGAAGACACCTTCTGGGTCCCTTGACCCACTCCCCGCCTCCACTGCTGACCCCCCACATTCCCACCCTCAAGTGCGTGGTGGGGTGGAGACTGTTGTATTAATCTTAAGGCCCATGGTGACTGGCGCATACAGAAGGGGCTCGACAGAAGTCTTCTGGGTAAACAAATGTGGATCTGTGGGACAAAAGGACAAAGCCGGCTGGCCCAGTTACTTGATCATCGGTGGGGATGGAATTGGTGACAGCGGAGCCTCCTCTTTTGGACGTCACTCACATCAGATGTGGCCTCCCTTCTGAGAAACCCAAGGCCTCTTCTTACCCTGCCACATCCCTCCAAAGAAGCTGAGGCTTCCCTGCCTCCTACCCCCAGCAGCCATGATCAAGACACTTCTCAGGCCCAGATGGCAGGTGTTGGGGGCATTACTGAGGGCTGAGGGAGGAGATCACATTCTGATGCTTCATGAGCAGCCAGCATGGACACAGGACCTGGGTTCTGCACCTATGTCTGGCAGCTTCTCTGAACTGTCTTTGCCCATTGCTCTAGTGAGGACATGGCCTCTGCCCCCATTATGGGAGCCCTTGATGAAGACAGATGTAAGCCTCTGGGGGCACAGATGGTCACCTTGAGTGGGAGGGTGGCAGAAGAACCACTGGCTGGAAAGGACTCAGAACCCTCCACATACTCTGACCCTAACCCAGGGCCGGTGAGACAGATGGAACCACCACAACCCCAGCAATAATACCTGTGTTAAACACTCACTGTGTGCCAGGCCCAGCCCACCCAACATCTCCGTACAGTCTCCTGAGTCACTAACCTATGGGGTAGCTATTAATCTTATCCCCTTAAACAGGGTGGGGCAGACCAAGGCTCAGGGACTGGCTCAAGGTCACACAACAAGCAGAAAGAAATTTGAACCCAAGTGTGTTGAACTCCCAAGTCAGTGGTCTTTAAGAACACTGTCCCTGGCTGGAGCAGCAGAGAGGGGGTTTGCTGAGGGCGTGTGTGCTGTCCCGGCAGATGCTCTAGGCCTGTGTCTGCTCAGATTTAAAGAGAGGTTCCCCCTCCTGCCCCTGTCACGCCACACACACCCACACACCTTCCTACCCCACTTTCTGCCACGAGACTGGCTGAGATGACGTTCCAGCCCAGGCTACCACATGTTCACCCCCAAGGCAGGGGAAGGCAGCTGAGAAGTCATGGGGAGGGGACCTTGTAGGAACTTCTGGCTGGACATCAGGAGCAGGGATCACAGATTTCTGCTTTTCAACTTCCCTAAAATGCACAGCACATGCACACGCACACCAACGGTACCACAGGCATGAAGCGGGGGACCACAAGGAGAATTCCTCTGGAGACTTTATTGACTCTTTTCTGTAAGTTCTTCTCGCTGTAACAGCAGCAGGCATCTCTTCCTGGGTCGTGGTCGGAGGTCAGGAGTGTATTGGCTTGGGCTCCGGGTTCTGCTGGGCCACAGGATCTTCTTCGACACCCTCCTCCTGCTGCTCAGCCTCCATCAGCAGCAGCTTGCCTTGTACCGGGAGCTCCTCTTCCTCCTCTTCTTCTCTTTCCTCCTCTTCCTCTCCTTCTGACGACAAGGAGAAGTTATCCTGACTCACGCAGGCCACGAGCTTCTTCATGGTGGATTCATGGCCCCGGCTATGGCCTGTGCTGAGCTTGGCACAGTGGGAACCCATTGCCCGCTTCGGCCACCTTTCCGGACTGGGAGGGAAAGCCACTTTGGGGAGGCGGAGGGGTTGTGAGGGCGGTAGGTAGGGTGCTTACATCACAAAGGGTCCCTTAGAGCCACCCCCTCAGCTACCTGGGTCTGGGCCAACCCTGACTCTGGCCTCAGCTCCCAGCATCCCTCACAGTTCTCACCACCTGCAGGCCGGACAGAGGCAGAATACCAAGCCAGCACCGATGCCATCTCACCTGCTCAGTCACCTCTCCATCTGGCCTCGTTTGCCCTGGCAGAAGTTTCCCTTTTAGCCAGGATGAGAGTTGGGAGTAGACTAGGGAAGCAGGAGCGTGCAGACTCTTCCCCGCATTCCAGAAATGCCCAGCCCAGGAGAGCTATTGACTGTGCGATGATGGGTCAGGGTAGTGGCTGCTGCTGGCACGTGGGGACACACGGGAGCCTTCTGGTGGGAAGGCTGGAAATGTCCAGTTTCTTGACCTGAGTGGGCCTGCGCAGGTGAGCTTAAAAACATGTGCCCGCTGCAAAGAAAGCCCTACTAACTCTGTCCCATCCTCCAAGTTACTCTTTAAAGCAGCAGCTCCTAGCTTTTGGAGTCCCAGGTCTCTCTAGCTATACATGCCCATACGTCACAGTTTCTAACATGTAAATCAAATGCCAGTTTTCTGGTGACTACGGTTGGCTGAATAATGACCCTCCAAGGATCTTGAGGTGGGGAGATTGTCCTGGCTTAGCTGGGCGGGCCCTAAGTGTTATCACGTAAGAGGGAGAGGTGGCAGTGTGACCATGGAAGCACAGACGATATTGATGCAGCTACAGTCAAGGACCACCAAGGATCATGGGAAACCGCAAGATGCTAGGAAGAGGCAGGAATGGATTCTTTTCCTCACGCAGCTCCCTTGCCCTTCGTTCCCTTCACCCAGACCTGCTTTCCCCCTCAGCGCACACTCCTTAGCTTCTCCACAGCCCGTAGGGTAAAGCCCAGGACCAAAACTCAGGACGTCGCCCCCTACCCTGGCCACCAGCCCCATTCGCAGGCCCCCTTGAGGAAGACCCTGAAGGCCAGCAAGTTTCTTATCTGAAGCTTTATTTGACATGACTCAAGAACTTGTGGGCTCAGGGCTTGGGCACCCAGCATCAGGGGAGTGCCTGTGGTCTCACGAGGTGGTTCTTTGGCAGGTGACTTCTCCTGAATTTCCATCTGGGGCTGTGATGGGCCTGGGAAGGTTTAGTGACGCCTTCGGCATCTCCTCCTCCTCCTGCTTCTGCAGCCTTTTGAAAAAGAAAGTTGTGGTTACAGGGCTGTCTGGGGGGCCTGGGTGGGACTAGGGCTTCCTGTCACTTGATGGGGTGGGGTCCCAGGGCTTCATGAACCCCCACCGCCCGTCTGTGCCATGGCTGGGGGGTGCCAGAGATGCCCAGAGTGTGAGTGAATGGGCCAAGCCAAACCTCTGCGGTGTGTCCGGTGCCTGCAGGTGCGTTTGCAGCGTCTTCGGCAGGAGCAGCGCCGCCGTCTGTGGACCCTGTAGAGCCTCCTGCGGGAGCAGTGCCTGCGTCTGTAGTGGTAGCGGCCTCTGAGTGTCCTTCCGTCCACCGGGATGTCCTGGGGGTTTGGCTCTTGCTCTTGTTCCTGGCCCCCCTGCTGCGGAGTTTCACTCGCGCTCCTCGTGTGGTGTCGGACCATGGTGATCGCAGGTCAGGCACTCAGGCAGTGGGGAGGAGGGCTGAGGCCTGCCCACCTGCTCTCGCTGTTCCTGTTGGTCTCGTCTGCCAGCAGCCCTTTGGGGACTTGTATATAAAGGGCCCCCCTACTGTGACTCAGCAGCCCCACCCCACCATTGTCCTCTCCCTGGCCAGCCCTGTGTCGCTGGGGTCCACAGTCAACGGGGACCGGAAGGGCAACCACCCCCTCGTCTTGCCCATAAAACACGGCCCCAGGTGGGACTCTCACCCACCTTTTCTGGTCCAGTTTAATAAGCCCTCATCTCACCACCTTAGAGGCCGTGCTATGGTCTGGGTGGGACTTCATTCTTATGGCATTATTCATTTACTTTCTGTACATTTACTCATTTGGAGGAAACAGACATGAAGAGGTTAAATGAATCTCTCAAAGTCACTGCAAATGAGCAGGCCAGGCTGCAGAGTCCATGCCCTTGTCCTTCCAGCCGTGGATTTTCATTAAAATCCAGAATCAGAATCATAGCAAGGCAAAGGTGTCAATCCCTGTGCCTGTGATGTTTTCTTGTGGAGATGGGGAGCTCATCCTGGATTATCTGGGGCGGGGAGTGGGGTTCAAATGTTGCCTGGAGGGAGGCAGGCAAGAGGCAGGCAGGCCACCGGAAGAGAGATTTGAAGATGTTGCTCCACTGCCTATGAAGATGGAGGTGGGGGAAGAAAGGAACACAGCTCCTCCCTCCCTGATTTTAGCCCTGTAAAGGACCCATTTTGTTGGATAATAAAACAAATTAAGCTGTGAAGTTTGTGATAATTTGTTAGTGGCCACAGGAGACAGGCTTGATTTCAGCCTGGTGGTCATACGCATTAGCCCCCAGACCCCCCAGACTCTCCAGACCCTGCTAAGACAGCATCTCCATGGCCAGAGCTTGATCTGTTAAGCCTTTCCTGGGAAGAGGGGGTGGTCTATGTCCAGCCATCTGCCATCTGGGAAGCTGTCTACTGACTGGGGTCATGGAAGCGGCTTCAGCTCCCTTCAGCTCCCTGCTCAGTGTCTGCACCTGAAAGAGACAGGTCCATGTGAGGCCTGGGAGTGATGAATGCAGAATACCTGTGCACCATGGTGCCCAGTACATGCTGCGGCTATGAGTGTCTGCTCTCCGTCACGGGTGAAATGCCCTGGGCTGGGCCCTGCTGCTGTGAAGTAGGTTACCTTGTTTCCTCCTCCAGAGGGCTAAACGGGAAAATGTAGCTCAATCACTACCTGGGCAAATAAATGACCCATCGGGCTGAAATAAACCTGTGGGCACTTTGGGGAGTAGTGGAATTAGTGATGAGCTTGGTCTGGCGCTCTAGTGTGGGATCAGGGGGAATAAACTAGTTTGTAGCATTTGCACAAATTTCTGTGGATATTTCAAGCTGCCAACAGTAAGCCAGAGCAGAGTTGAGGGGCATCTATGGGTAGATGCCCATAGATGGGTAAATGTGGAGACAGATTTTGGTTGTGACTTGGCAGTCGAGAGTTTGGAATAAGATTTAGTGTGACAACTATCACTCATGTCCCCTCTTCCTGGCAGCCCTAAGCCCTCTCCCAAGGTCCCTCTCAAGGCAAAGAGACATAAGTGACTTTTTCAACATTTATTGACAGGCGGCGTTGTTCGTTAGCAGGCTCCTGTTCATTTCATTGGGATGGTGGCATTTTCAAGATGTGGCAAGAGGGTCGTGAACGCTGGTAAAATTCAGGCAGGAGTGTGGTGACTTGCTAGCTTGTGCCTTTAGCATGTTATCTTCGTCGTCTACACCTTACGGTGTAGCGGCGGCAGCACACTGGGGAAACCAAGAGGTGGGGGAGGAAATTTCAGTGTGGGCTGAACCCCCAGCTCCACCCAGCTCCCCAGCCTCCCCACGCATGGGAGGCACCCACTTTACCTCTCCTCCGCCTCCGACAACAGCGCCTCCTTCGTCTGCGACATCTTCGTCTCCGACGGCGGCATCTGCTCCGGCTTTGGCTGCGGCAACATCTGTATCTGGCCATGGTGCTGGATGGGTTTGGCCTAGATGCTCAGAGCAGGTACCACCTTGGCTGAGCCAGCCAACCTGTGAGCAGGTGGAACTTTGTGGGCTGTGAGCCAGGGGCTGCCTCCTGGGCCTCTTATAGACATAGTGGGGGCCCTGGACATTGTGAGGTCACAGAGGCCTGTACCTCATAGACCATGGCCAGAGCTGGCCTGCTTCATGTCCATATAAGGGCATGTTGGAGACCCTAGGTGAGGGCAGGGTGGGGCTGTCCCAGGGGACATAAATTGACTTCTCTGTAAGGGCAAGTCACTCACTCACTCATTCAGTCTATTAACAAAATATTGGGGAGTACCTACTATATGCCAGGCTCTGGGCCAGGTCCCAGCACACAGTGATAAATAAGGCAGACACGTTCCTGCCTAATAAACTTTCTAACCTAATTGTGGGAAACATGAGTGAAATGACCTCGGAGAATAATTATAATTGTGAAAAATGTTGAGAAAAGGAACTTCAGGTTTTTATGAGGGGTGTGTTGGGGAGACGACTTCATAGGAGGCCCTAGTAAAGCCCACTAAGGAAGTGCTGGTGAAGTGGATTCCTAAAGGATGAGCCAGAGTTGGAGGAGGAAAAAGCATTGGGGAAGAGGGAACAGCTGGTGCGAAGTTCTCAGGCAGCACAGAATGTGTGATTCCATTTCTATTAAGTGTCCAAAAGATGGAAATCCACAGACACAGAAATTGATTGGTGGATGCCAGGAGTGGGGAGTGGGGGGCGTGACTGCGTAGTGGGTACGGGTTTCCTTTTGGGGCGATGAACATATTTTGGAGCTAGATAGAAGTGGTGAATCTACAACACTGTGAATGTACTCAATGCCACTGAATTTGTTAACTTTAAAATGATGGAGAAAAGTTCTGAGGCTGAAAGATGCTTGGCAGGTATGAGGAATCAAAGGGAGGCCCACATGGGTGGAACAGAGAGTGTGGGCAAGATGAGAGGTGACCACTCAGCTCCCCGTGAGCCTTTCAGGTCCCCCAGGAACTGCAGGGATACAGAGGGTATGAGGTTCAATCTCTTTTAACAGAAAACCAAAATAAATGACTTCTGGTTAGAAATTTTGTTTCGCTTAGGAAGTCAGAGGCAATTTGGATGGTCGTTAGAGTGTCCTTGTTTCGGGGATATGCACACGGAGGATTAAGGGATGATGGACATCCTGTGTGCCACGAGCTCTCAGGTGATTCAGAGGGAGAAGAGTGGCAGTGGTGCACATCCCCAAAGCAGAAGAGGGGACGTGAGCATGGGGAGGAGAGGAGAGTAGTAGAGGAAACGGAATAGGAATAGGATGTTAACAATTGACCAGTCTCAGTGAGGGTGAGTTCTTGTGGTTCTTGGAATTTTCTGTTTCTTTGAAGTTATTTCAAACTAAATCATTATACTTAGTTTAAAGAAAACAAAAGGAAGAGAAGCTGGGAGGAAGGTGTAGGGGTCCCACCCTCATCAGGGCCCAGGCTTCCTTTATCTTCCAGCTCTGCCTGCAGCAAGTGCTATCCATCCTCAAGGTGCCTCCCCATGGGAAATCAGGGCTGCCTGGGGGCTTTTGCCGTTCCTGTACTGCTCAGAGTTCTCAGCCTGGGGATTGCATGGGGATGGAAATGCAGCACGTGTCCAGCTCGCCCAGCCAGGCCCTGCACCCATAGACATAGGTCTGCCCACAGGGGCTGTCTTTTCTAATTCGGCTGCTCACAGTAGAAGTCTTTTTCTAATTCTAACAAAGGCACGCTAAGGACTAGCCTTGGCAGTGCTGGATATTCATTCATATTCACCGTCCAAGCAAGAAGGAAGAAGAGGAGGGGGACAAAAGGAGTCATCCCCATGTAGTCTCCCAGACACCCCACTGAGCATCTTCCCATTCTGGCTCATTTGCCTTACTATAGGAGTACCCTGCCCCTCAGGATGAAGCAGGGGTTCCTTAGGAAGGAGAAAAAGGGGTCAGTGGATAGTTAGATAATTTGTACTCCGTGGGGGGGGTGAAACTTCCAGAATCCTATCCTCAAACCCACAACAAGGTGGGAAAATGATAAATTGCAAGCTAAAGTCCATTACGTTTCTAAGAGGGCTGCACCCTGGCACATAGTAGGTTAGCAATAAATTTTCTTTATTGACTTGTGTCTAGACCGACTTAAAATTATCACCCCCAATCCTGTAATACTTAATACTTTTTAAAGATAACTTGCATGGTCCCAGAGGAACCCCGAGAGATGACAGAGTTTGGTATTTACTCTGTTTTACAGGTGAGGAATTTGAGACGAATTTCAGGTTTTTACTGAGTATCTAGTATGTGTCAGGCTCTATTCTAGGCAGTGGGGATATAACATGAGTGAGAGAGATGAGTCTTCTTACTCTCAAAAACCTATTCTAGTTAGGACAGACAGTATTCAAGTGGACGAAGATATGAGTAAAGGACTTTGCAGTTTATTACAAATATGCATAGAATCGGTTGATGTCACAGAGAGACTGGAGGATTACTTTAGGGTGCTTGAGAGAGGCCTTTCTGAGGTGATGATGTTTGAGCTAAGAGCTGAGTGATATGAAGCAGCCAGCTGTGCCAACAGCTGTTCAGTGCAGGTGAACCCGCTGGAGGGAAAGTGCGTGGCTCTGCCCCATGCAGCCGTGCCTCCTTGGGCAGCTAGCTTCCAGCATGTCCTGGATGCCACATCCAGCCACTGGGTGGAAGGAGAGAGGGTAGGGAAGCCTTCTCTGTTTCGTAACTGCCTTGGCCTGGAAGTGACACACCACTTCTGTTCCCACATCTTTGTTGAGCTGGTCACATGATCCTGTGGGAAGAAAGGCCTGTAAGTCAGGTGTGTGGGCTTCTGTTTGGCAGGGACATTGTGCTGTGGAAAGGGGAGCGTGACTCTTTGGTGTGTTCTCTCTCTGCCACAGAGCTGGAGGGACACGAGAGCAGGTGGTGGGCAGAGTGGCTGGCAGGACACTGGTACCACAAGGAGGTCCAAAAAGGCCACTCTGAGAAAGAGACATGTGAGCTGAGACTTGGCTAGTGGGGGGTGGGCTGTTGGTTCAAAGACTCAGCAGGGGGACAGGAAAAAGCTTAGAATGTGAAAGACCTGTTGCTACAGAGGGAAAAACCAGTTTTGGCCTTAGTGAGGGAGATGGCATTAACCAGATTTTCACAAAAATAGGTTATAAGTTCTCCAAGAAGCTCTTGGAGCCTTGAGGTGGAGCATTTGGCCTGGTCTGGAGTCAAGAGGACTTCAGTGGCCTTCTGAAATGTTGGGATTTGTTCATTCTAGCAGCTGGTTGTTACCCTATATAGTGCAGCATTGTCACCAACCGATACATAATGTGCTTGTCTTTAAGTAGAATATAATTTCTGTGGGGTCAGGAACTTAGTTTTGTCCATTATGGCAGTCCTAGTACTGAGAGTAAACAGTACATAAACGCAAATATTTGTTGAAGAACTGAACAATAAATGAATGCTTTGTATGGGATAATTATTTTGTTGTCATTTTCCAAATACAAAATGGTGGTATCGCATTTGATTTTGAAATGTCACACACCCTCTCCCTGCCCTCTGCCCCAGTTTTCTTGGGTACAGCCCCAGGCTGAGAATCAGCACTAATCACACTGCAACTCTGACACACTGAAACTCAGGATGGGCAGTACTGTCCCCTGAGGTCCTGTTTAGACAAGTCACACAGTGTATCTTGTCTCATCCCCACATCTGTGATATCACAATAGCCCCACACAGCCACCTTGATCAAGGGGAGACCTCACCAAAAAGGTGAGGCAGGGGTTGGAGCCAGACAGATCATTCTCAGAATGAGAGGACGATTTAGCAGTGAGATGCCAGTGTTTTCAAGGTGCCGTCACACCCACAGTTCTGTGGCCAGGGATCTGTCCTGCAGAATTATCATGTATGTCCTTAAAGGTGTGTGTACAAGGATGTTCACGGGAGCATTGTTTATAGGAAGAAAATGGGCAATAACAATGTTTATCTTAAGGAAATGGTTAGTCACTTGTTACATCCACATTGCAGAACAGCTCACAGCTGTTCAGAAGAGCCCTGTAGAGGGGAGTGCACAATAAATCATCACCTAGAAGGTTACTAAAATGTGGGGCGTCACCTCATGTTTGTAAAAAACTTTTTAGTAAACATTCACATGCACCTAGGGAAAAGTCCAGACTATGATATATTTATTGACTTAGTGTTGGGGAGTGGAATCATAGAAAGTTTCATTTTCTATTTTAAGTATTTTTGTATTTGAAATTTTTTACCTAAGGGCCAAAGCATTGCTGGATGTTGAGTCATTTCCATGATTGGAAAAAAAATAATGAAAAATAATAATACCCGTTACTGTATTCCCCAAGCATTTGCTTTGTACCATGATCCCACTTAGTTGTGAGATTATTTCTTTTCTTTAGTAGATTTAGGGCCTTTGCACTGGCTGTTCCCTCTGCTTGTGATACTCTTCCCGGATATCCTCCCAAGTGACCCTCTTTATTGCCTGCAGGAGTTACTCAAATGTCACCTTATCAACAAGGCCTGCGCTGATCACCTGAATTGCCACTTGTCCCAATCACCCCCCACAAGCCCAGTCATCCTCATCTTGCTCTACTGTCTCTGTTTTCCTTTCAACACACTGCATACTTGACTCGCTGAGAATTCACCCATGTATCAGCCGCATGGCATCAGTCCCTGTGAAGTGACGAGGTGAGGAGAGCTGATGGGAGCAGGCATTAGGGAGAGGGAGAATCGGGGAACTGGAGCAAGCCAGACCAACAGGTTTTTCAGGGACTTCTGCGGCAGGAAAACAGGAATGTAGCTGGCAGAGGAAGTGGGGCCACAGGGTTTGGTTGGGTTTGGTTTTGAAAAGGGAGAGAATAGAGCATGATTGTTTTGTGGTGGGAAAAATGATAAGACCGAGGAATGAATTGCTGGAGGTTGTCCCAGAGCAGGCAGGAGGGGCCTGGATGCAGCAGGACACAGCTGGCGTTGGGACTGGCCTTAGGAGCGGGTGGCCATCCAGGTATCAGTGGGAATGGCGGACATGTGGGTGCAGGTGAGGCAGGGTGGGCAGATGCAGGCTGGTACAGAAGAAGTTCCCTGCCAAGGGCTTCTGCTTTTCCGGTGAAGGATGGAGATGAAGTCTGTGGCGGCTGGCAGGCCTCTATCGAGCTTTCTGGTGGCTCTGTGCGGTCGGGAAGGGTGATGGTCCCGTTTTGTAGGAATGAGGCCCCGAGGTCTAGTGAGTTGCCCAGGTTCTCACAGAGTCAGGATTCAGACTGAGACTGAGTCCCACCCTGCCCTGGCTTCCACCCCCAGCCATCCCCTCCTCCCACCAGGACCTAGATGTCTGCCTAGACCCAAGTCATGCTTCGGAGGCACATGGGCCTCCGCTTAGAGAACCATTGCCTGAAACGGGGAGCTCTGCCACCCTTTTAATCTGTTCATCTTTCCAAGATGACTGTTCGTTGCTTAATAAATAAGGGCATCCTTATTAAAAAGAATTGATACCACTAAGACAGAGATGGAGTAAACAGCAGTGGCCCCTTCATTGGCCTCCCCTCCTGGGTGATCCTTCTAGACCTTTGCTGGTACACACACACACACACACACACACACACACACACACACACACACACACACACACAGTTGTTTGTCTTTAAATGAATAAATGGTAGATCCCACCACATTTCTGCAACATATTTTTATTCACTTGACCACATATCAGCAGCATTTCTGCAGGCATCATTGGACTGAGCAGTTCCACCTGCATAAGTCTACCCCCCTACCCCTGGCCTGGGCCATTCTATGGAAATAGAGCCCCAGCCACAAGTGTGGGGTGTATGTCACTTTAAATATCCTGGTAGCCACCTTAAAAAAAGAAAAGCAAAAAGAAACAAGTGAAATTCATTTTAATGTTTTATTTAACCCAGTAATATCCCAAATATTATCAGTTTTACATGCCATTAATATAGAAATGACGAGTTACCTTGCACCCTCCTGTTCCTACCAAGTCCTGACAAGCCTGTTTCAGGTGTTTGGCAGCCCCTGGGCTTGAGGCTCCCATATTGGACAGTGCACCCACAGTGATGAACTGGGAACTGTCACAGATGAGCAGAGCATACACACGTGACCCATTCATCACAACTCTACTGGAGACAGCCACAAAGTTGCAGGCAGCCTCAATGTGTATTGGCAGGGGCCGGCTGGTAACTTCCCGCTGGTCTGCTGGACCCTGCAGGAAGTCAGAAAGAGTGAGTTTACAGGACAGCCCTGAGAATGCCACCCGCTCTTAAGGCCAGTCCCAATACCATGTGTTGTTGCGAGCTGCCTTTCATTTTAAAAAACATGAAAATATCCATTAAAGAAAATATTCGTTTGGGATTTATTTAAATTAATAGACTATTTTTAGAGCAGTTTAGGTTTACAAATAGTTGAGCAGAAAGTATAGAGTGCTCTCATATCCCATCTCCATAGCCCTCACCTCAGTTCCCACTGTTATTAATGTCTTGTTATAATTGACGAACCAAATATTGATACAGTTATTAACTAAAACCTATGGTTTACATCCACGTTAACTCTGTTGTATGCGTCTGTGGGTTTTGGCAAATGTGTAATGACATGTGGCCACAATTACAGCATCGTGCAGATGAGTTTCACTGCCCTCAAAGTCCCCCGTGTCCCTCCCCCCAGTCCTTGGCAACCACTGATCTCTTCACTGTCACCGTAGTTTGTCTTTTCCAGAGTATCACATTCATTATTTTTTAAGGCATAAATAGACCAAATTTTGATAGTATATTCACAAAATATTAAGAGTAGATGTGGAGTTGAAATGAGAGACCTTCACTTTTAACTTTATATGTCCATGAGTCATTTTTAACGAGCACATAGCCCTTAAAATTATTTTAATGAAGCTTCTCAGGCAGGCAAAGTACCTTATCTCCAATCTCTGGGGATTAAAAACATCAATCATTTTATGTAGATCTTAGTCCCCCCTTGACTCCTTCCTTCCCCATCTCATTCCTTTTCTTCTCTCTCTCCAAATACTGGTGGTGGTTATCATCATATTCCCAGTTGAACACTCTTGTGCTGCTAAAAACTTCGTATGTAACACGTAACTCGCTTTGTTTGTTGGGAGTCGTGTGTGAGACTCGCCCCGATGGTCACGTGTGGGCGAGGACGAGTGGGGGGCTGATCTTCCATTTGTGCCGTTGATAACTGCCTCCTAACCCATGTTGTCACTTTCCCTCCGTGGATGCTTATGGTGTTTCCAGTTGTTGCCATTGCTAACAGTGCTGCAGTGACCATCTCTGAGCCCGTGCTCTGCAGACCGCGTTCGGCAGACCCTAGTTCTTGAATTCCGGGGTGCAGTAGTCACCCAGAGGACCTAGGGAAACACCCATTGCTGGCACCAGCCCAGAGAGGTGTGTGTGTGTGTGTGTGTGTGTGTGTGTGTTTCTTTCCTCAGTTTGTCTGGGATGGAACCAGAGAATCTGCATGTCTCAACAGTTCTCAGGTGATACAGATGCCGAGGGTCTGAGGACCCCATTGTGGGGACTAGCAGTTGTGGAGGGATGTGGGGCTGCTGGATGAGTCCATTTTGAACATGACCCAAGTTGTTAACTGGCTCTGCAGGGTATTTGTACACACACGCATGCGCACCTCTTCCTCTGCCCTTTCTCTACATCCTCACCAATATTTGGCATTGTCAGGTTTCACCTTTTTTACCAATCTGTTGGATGGTTTGCATTTCTCTTTTTTCTCCTTTATTTTTAAAAATAAACTTATGTCGAAATAAGTTGCTGGGTTAGTGCAGAGAGTTCCCCTCTACTGCTCACCCACATTCTCCCGTCGTTCACATTGCATTTACGAAAACTGAAAACACAGCATTGTTACACTACTTTTATGATACTACACTTTATTCAGATTTCACGTTTTTCTACTAATGTCCTTTTACTGTCCCAGGATCCAAACTAGAGTCCCATATTGCATTTATGTATTCTTTTAAAATTAATAACAAGCAAACCTGGAGGAAGCCCCTGCAGGTGTAGGTGTGTTCATTGGGGAGGGGGGAAAGGGCAGTGCAGTGGCTGGCTGGCCCCGGGGTGGGTGGGCTTCCAGTGCTGCCACCATGATTAGTGGGATAAGGGATGACCTGGGCTTTTCCATCTTAGGGTCCTAAGAGTGGATGGGGAAAAGGACTTGGGGTCCCCTGCGTGGAGGAGGTTAGGGTGGGGGGAAGAGGATCTGGAGGGGCTAAACTCAGAATTCAGGTCTTTTACTCATATAGTCCAGGCCATAAGGGGAAGAATGAAGGGTGGGGGTCAAGTTTAAATTGGGGGGTGTGGTCTGAGAGAAGTCTCTGCTAAATGACCTTTAGCTGAGACCCCACAGGGCGGGTAGGAGTTAGTTGGGAGGAGCATGAAGAAACATGTTCTGAGAGTTTGGGGAGTCAGAGGAACCTGTGAGAGTACCCCTGCTTCTTCCTTGCACACACCCAGCTTCACCTCCTCCATCCTGCTGCAGAACCTGGGATCCTGAGGCCTCTTGGCTAGTCTTCCAACACAATAATGTATCAGGGCCTTTGTTCTGGCTATTCTCTCCATCTGGAACACTCTGGCCCCATAGCTTTGCCTGGCTGGCTGCTTGTCACACAGGTCTCTGGCTCTAGAGAAGGGTCCTCCCTGCCTCCTGCCTGGTGGTCCTCTTCCTTTTCCTAATCATTATCACTCTCCTATTCCATTCATCATAGCCCTAACCATGATCTGAAGTCATCTTTGTGCATTTGTTTACCCCTCGACCTTGTCCGCCCTGTTCCCTGCCATGTCCTCAGAGCCCAGTATAGGGAGTGAAGGTACAGTCTAGGTGCTTATTGGGTGAATGCTCTCAGTCTGCTTCCTTGTTCTGCATAGTTAGAAATCACTGGTGCCTTCTCCCAGGAAATGCTCTCTGAGGGCTGAGGGCCGTCAGAGATTCTCTTTCTCAACCCTTGCGGGATTAGAGACAGCCTCTTGGGAAATCGGAAGAAAACTATGGCCCTTGCCCCAGAGCTCAGTATTTTGCACACACATTCAGGTGGTCTCAGCTCCTCTGCCACCAGACTCTGCAGTTCTGGGTGAGGACACCTGATACACAAAGAATTCTGGAACAAGTGGTGAACAAACATTGCCAGGTGTGCAATATAGGCTTGGCATACAGGGGGGTTTGAGGCAGGCCACGTGCTCCAGACATAGGGTCCTCAGATGCACTAACTGTGATAGTGCCCGGTGTTCTTGTCCAAGGGGGTGTGACATCAGGATCACATGGGCTCTGGACTTAGTAAGGGGTTGGAGGTGGGGGCGAGACTGCAGTTCCCTGTATCTACAGGACTTCATGGAAGTGTGGGCCTTAGAATGGGGTTTTGAGGGGTGAGTGGGAGTTCTCAAAGCCACTGAGGAAGGAAAGGACATTCATTTAGGTGCTAAATATGTTAATCATGAAAATCTTACTCCAAATGAAAAGCAGTTCGGGGGTGCTCTTGTCTCCTTTGTCAAGCTGTCCAAATCTGATTGCGGAGACACTTTAGCAGACCCACCGAGCAAAGGCTCTGGGGCCAAATAATTTCAAAAAGTAAAATTGGAAGAACCTCTGAAAAAAGTGTGCTTACACCCAAAAAAGCGCTGTTTCATGTGGCTCATGGGTCGTTTTGTCGGTTTTCTGTGATGTGGAGCGGGGCCTCCTCAGGAAGTCATTCCAGGGCCTTTGAGGTCTTGAAACAGCTCTGTACAGCCATGCAGGAGAGTGTTTGGCAGTTTCCTCTGAAGTGGAACATACGTCTGCCCTGTGACCCAGCAGTCCCAATTGTAGGTATTTGCCCAGGAGAAAAGAAAGCGTATTTCCTCCAGAGATGTGTACACACATGTTCAAATGTTTGTTCAAATGTTTGCAGCAACTTTGTTCCTAACAGCCCCATACTGGAAACACTCCAAATAGTCACCCACAGGAGTTCGGATCAACAGACGAAGGTACATCCACTCAACAGGGCTCAGCAGCAAAACGGAGCACCTTGTCCCTACACAGAGCTTCACGCTTCATCGGCACACACTCCTGGTGAAAGAAACCAGACAAGAAAGGGTCACACTGTGTGGTTGTTGCTTTGTATGCAGTTCAAGAACAGACAAGTGTATGATAATTACAGGAGGCAGAGCAATGGTTACCTCTGGGGGTGAGGAGGGGAGGGTTGGAGGTTGGGAAGGAGCGCAAAGCAACCTCTGGGAGGCTGGGGGATGCCCTTGATCTTGATATGAGTGGTGGATACCTAAGTATAAAAGAGCTTCAAGCTGGGCGTTTAAGGCTGATACAGTTCACATACCTTGTTATGTAAATGTTATTCCTCAAGGAAATGAAAAAGCCGCCCTGGGGGTGCCTGATAACACACACAGCCCCAGATGCAGCAGGCAGGGTATGATAAGGCACTTGTTTGACAGGAAAGAGAAACTCAGCTGCCAGCCAGGGTTAGTTTTCACTTTCCCGCCTGGTAAGATCTGGTCAGCTCAGCAGTTGGGTTGTGCAGGGGCCGCCCACTAGACAGGGGAGGCCAGCAAGAGATGCTGAGGCAGCCCCACAGCCAGCTGTTTGCACGTGCCCTTCCCGAGGAGGGCCGTACACAGAGACCACAAGTGCCACATGATGGACACAGCCCTGGCAACCAGTGGCCACTTGCCTGTTTTCCGAAATCTCCTCTGCAGTCCCTCTGCTTGAGCTCTCTCTGTTCTCCAGGCTGGGTCCTCAGTTTCCCCATCTGAAAAAGGGGATCAGAGCCCCGTCCAGTGTAGGGATAGAGGTGTTTACAGCATGTGTTTGTGCTTCATGTATTGACGTTGGGGGCTGTCAGGAAGAAAAAAAAAATAGCATGCAGGAAACATGAATGGTTATAAGCCCCTATTTTAAAAATTAAAATATAAAATAAAACTAGCAGAAGGAAAGCCAAACTATGTCCACATATGTTTCACCTGAGGAGAGAAAATGGTGAAATTCATATTATACCAAATTATTAACATTGTTTTTTGCAGAAGGTTGAATTAAAGAAAGCACTTTAGCACGCCTACCTTTGTCCTGGGTGACATCTTTGAGCCTGCAGGGGTAGTAGTTTGTGGTTTTAAAAAAGAAAAAGTTAATAATTATGAGAGGAAAAAGTGCTCTGAGAACTATTTATAACTGTCCCCAGACCCTGTGGGTAAGATCCTCCCGGGACATCTGTTACAGGAGTCTGTGTCTAGGGAACGCCACAGGCGTCTTCTGATGAGGGCGGCTGTGCTGACACTCCCCACGTCTGCTGTCCAGGAGAAGTCCTCAGACTTTTTTAAAGATGGGGAAACCAAGGCCAGCATTGTTTTGACGCTGCCCCTAGTGCCTGCAGTCAGCTGGCTCTCTCACCCACAAAACTCCTCTTGGATGCCCCCATCTTACAGATGGGTCAGCGGAGGCTGAGGGAGAGGACCTGACTTACCAGAGGTGAGGGCCAGCAGAGGGACTTGGGGCTGAGGTTCTTTTCATTCCCTTGGGGGAGCCCACAGCCTCGCCCTTCCAGACCCTTCACCCTTACCCTGAAGCCTGAGTCCTCTACGACCCACAGTCTGCAGAGTCCTGGCCTGAAATTCAGCTGCTGGCCCTTTGGCTGTTGGGACGAAGGGGCTGGGCAGCTGCCAACCCTGCCTCTGCTGCCCAGGTGGGTGGGAGGTCATCCTGTGTTTTCCTGCTGGGATAACAGGGAGGGTCAGCTAACATTCAGGCAGACAGACTACCAGAGTGTCAGGTGAACACCACTGCTCTGGGCTGCCTGCTTGCCCTTCCCAGGCTCCCCGGCCCCCAAAGCCCACCTTTGGACCAAAGGACCTGCAGAGAAGGGAAAAGAATCAGGATTAAATTGAGCAGGTGTGTTCAGCCCTAGGGAGTCAGGATTAAATTGAGTAAGTGTGTTCAGGCCTCTGAGCCTCAGTTTCCTCATCTGGAAAAAGAGCTGGTAAGCTCGAGCTTGTAGGTTCCACACAAAGGACATTTAAGGTTGATACAGTTCATACACTTTTATTATGAAAATGTTACTCCTTATAGGTAAGGTCTACATACAACCCCAGAGAAGGGACTGGGACATATGGCAAAAGGCAGTACAGGGGGATGGTTATGGCCAGGGGTCTGGAGCAGGGCTACTTGGGTTCAAATCCCAGCTCTGCCCTTATCAGTCATGATAGCTTAAATTCTCTTCTGTCCACCCAGTTCATACCTAGCGGGTGATTACTGAGTGCCTGCCCCGTGTGCGCCAGGCACTATGCAGGGCTCTCTCGGCCTCAGTTTCTCTATCTGCCAAATGAGAATAATCATCCTCATAGGGTTGTTCTGAGCGTAAAATATCATTTTATCCACGAAGCCTAAGAGCAGTGCTTGGACTGGGGGCTCGGTGTGCTGGTCTGGGAGCAGGGGCCCTCCTGGAGTGGGGGCTGGGTGACCAGCAGGGCAGGGAGCATGCGTTTGGCCAGCACTGCTTTCCAAATGGGGCCTCTGCTTCCTTGCTGGTCTGGATTTTGAAACTCCTTGCTCAGGCTGGCCGAGCCTCCTTGTTCCTCGGCTCTGTCCCTTTACCATAAAGAGGGGGGTTACAGGGCCCCCCACAGAGCTTGCCGAAGCTATGAGACTGACTCTAAGACCATGGGCAAGACGGAATCCTAGCAGCTGTCTCTAACGGAGGCCTACTGTGTGCCCGCACGGCGCCTTCACCCTCACATTCAGTGTTATTTTTAATCCACTGGTCATCTTGGACAGACGACGAAACTAAAGCCGGAGAAATCACAGAACTTGTCCTGGGTTACACAGTGAGCAGTAGATTCGAAACCAGGCAGGCCAAGTGAGGGATCCCCAAAAGTTTTTGATCTCCTTCCGCATAGCAATATAAAGTATCAGCAAGAATCCCTATGTTTACAAACTTGTGAATAAATTATATGCAGTTTTCAGTTTCCTGGGGCTGCTGGAACAAATCTGCAGAAACTGGAGGGCTGAAATGACCGACTTCTTTCTTTCACAGTGCTGGAGGTGGAAGCCTGAAACCAAGGTGTCAGCAGGGCTGGTTCCTCCTGGAGACTCTTGGGAGAAGCTCTTCCCTGCCTGGCTTCTGGCTTCTGGGGGCTGCCAGCAATCCCTGGTGTTCCTTGGGTCACAGACACCTCGTTCCAGTCTCTGCCTCCATCTTCATTTCACGTGGCCGCCTCTCCCGAAGACACTTTTTCATCACAGTTAGGGCGCTCTCTAATCTAGGATGATCTCATCTTGAGATTCCTAACTTAATTACTTCTGTAAAGACCCTATTTCCAAATAAGTTTGTCTTCACAGGTTTGGGGGTTAGGACATGCACATAACTTTTTAGAGGCACTGTTCAGCCACTAAAGGTGAGGTACAGATAAATGCTGGAAGGGGTCAGAGGAAGCTTCTGAAAAATGATGATAGGGATAGCTTAGGAATAATGGTAATATCTTAACCTATGACCCAATGCCAGGCACATAGAGGACACTCAAAAAATATATACAAATATTTAGAGAGATAAAATGTTCCATACCAGTGAAAATGTCCAGATGCTCCAGTTTTGCCCAGTTTAGAAGTTTTAGCAAATGCTTGCAGGTTTGGCTGCAGCTGGGGCCCCTTCCCTGACTTGGTTGAAAACACCTTTAGTCTTGTTTTCTGTTTGGCAAACAACCACTGTTCCTGTGGCTGTTTCAGGTCAGTGCAAGCCCCACGTGTGACACTTTACCTACAAACCCGGCCTTCTGTTTCCCCAGCCTCAGGTCTTTATTGCTGCCTGCCTTGGCCCAATGCCTCTGCCTCCAGGCTGTTGAGATGTATTTTGTAAAAGTGCTCACTCTCCGGCTGCCCTCAGCTGTGGGAGAGCTTGTCTGAGTCTGGCCCTTCGTTACCGTGTCCTCTTGCCTAGTAAAGGAGCCAAGGCAACAGGAACCAGACACAAACATTCGTCAGTGGAATAGCTGAGACCTCTCACTCTGCCACTGCCCACCTCTCTGTCTTTGGCCCGACTCTTCTCTCCTCCCTTAGGTTTCAGCCCCAGGGCTCCCTTTCCATTCCTGGAATTGAAATCCTGTTTCTGCCTCCAGACCTTTGCCAGGCTGTCTCCTCTGCCTGGAATGCCCTTATCTCAGCAAAATGTCACAGGCCTCCCCCGCCCTCCCAGGCACAGCTTGGCTTCTCACCTCAAAGCATTCTCTTCCTACCCCTCACCATGGATGCCCTGGATGCGTCTGCAGGTGTCCTGTTTCTGCCCTTAAGAGCAAGGGCATCTTCTCGTTCACGGCTGCAGCCCTGGCGAGTCAGGTGCTCAGACAATAATATGTTCCATGTATGATTACGTTGTTCTCTCTTATGATGAGGGCTTTCAATTCTTGTGAACCAGTGGGCTTCAGAGGTTGGAAGATCCCTATAGGTGTAAGCAAAATATGGTCCCCGTTTAGTATTTTCCAGGAAATGGGGTCCGAGCGTGTCCATCAGATTCTCAATGGGGTCGGCAATTTCCAAGGACCAGGAACCACCACTTATTTATAACAGTGGTTAAACCATCTCTGGCCTTCCAGTCGCTCTTCTTTTCCATTCTCATTTTATCCTTCTTGTTATTAAACAGAGGCCAGGTTTTCTGTGCTAGTCAAGGACACTGATATAAAGGAACGTTTCAGATTTGGAGCCCATGGTGCCCGTATACAGTCGGCACCTCACTAACACGGGCCATATGAAGGGAGAAAGCTGCCCTGTCTTTGGGACCCCGGGCTGGTGAGGTCCCCTCTCTGAGCCCTGATTTCCTGGTCTATGAAGCGATGCAGTGAGTCCTGCCCCGGAAACTCGAAGGAGCGCCAGCAGAAACTGCCCAGGGAATTTCACAAATCTTGTTGCCCTCCCCCCACCCCTCCAACTGTTTGGATCAGTGTGTCTGGGGTGGCGCACCAGCGCCAATGTGTTTGAAAAGCCCCCTGGGCATGTCACAGAATTTTATTTGGTGATGAAAACGAATGAAGTACTGATACCTGCTACAGCATGGATCAGCCTTGGAAACAGCCTGGAGGAAGCCAGACACGAAAGACCACATGGTGTTGGATTCCATTTAGATGGCAACGTTTAAACAGGCAAATCTGTAGAGGCAGAATTTACATTAGTGGTTGCCTAGGGCTGGGGGGAGGGGGGAGGGGAGAAGGGAATAGGGAGTGACTGTAAATGGGTACAGGGTGTCTTTTTGGGGTGATGAAAATGTTCTCGAATTGATTGTGGTAATGGTTGCACAATTCTGTGAATATACTAAAACCACTTTTAAATGGGTGAAGTGCATGGTATGTGGGTTATATCTCAGTAGAGCTGTTATTAAAAAAAAAAATTCCACAAGAGAAAAACTTCTCGCCCTTGCTGAGAACCCCAGAGTTGGGCTGAGGAGCAGGGAGGACCTGGCCCCACAGAGGTCCCCAGCAGCAGAGGAAGCCAAGCAAGGTGGGAACAGGGAAGCTCAAAGTGTGGGCTGTGGCCCCTCCCACAGCCTCATTAAAATGCAAGTTTCTGGTCTGCCCTTTGAATCCCGTGCTGTGGAGAACGGGGGCTGGGAATTTCGATTTTCACAAACCTCCAGAGTTTAAGACTCCCAGATCTAAGATAGTCGTGTGTGTCTGAGGGGCACAGATGCCCTTAGACAAGTCCCTGAGGTCACAGACCCTGCATTCTGCCCGAGATTTCAGGGGATCGAGGACCTCTGGGCCCTGGGGACATGCCCAGCATGCAGTCTAACAAGATGTAACCCTTAGGAAGTCTGCTCGGTGGTAAGGAAGAACTGGAGGGGAATAAACAAGTTAAAAGTGCCCCACTGTAGAGGATCCTCACTAACTGAGTCAGAGGCAGGCGAATGCACACACGCACGTGGGCGCACACACACACGAACACAGTGGGATCCTGCAGTGGAATGCTGTTGGCCTTTGGGGAAAGCTTTTGCATAGTGGGACATTTGGGATTCCTTGGGATCCTCCTGGCTGCCGCCCCACACTGTGGAATGATTGCCCTCAGGAGGACAAAATCCTCTCTGGGGTCTAGGGAACGGATTATAGAGGCTGTGCCGGGGGCGACGGTGAGAATGATAACAATAGCTAATACTGATGGAATGGCTGGGGCTAAGTGCTCTTCATTATTCACACTGTACAGACAAGGACATGAAGCTCAGAGAGGAAAAGTGCCTAGCCCAAGGTCACACAGCTGGTGGGTGCCTGGCTGAATCTCCAGCCCAGTCTAATTCCATAACTTAGCTTTGGACCCTCTGTCCTGTTCCCTCCTCGTGTGTGTCTGTATAACAGTAAAACAAAATTGTGCGTTTGCAGACTCATATTCATAGCAGCATTATTCAAAATAGCCAAAAGGTAGATGCAGCCCAGTGGCCATCAATAGACAAATAAACAAAATGAAGTACGCTATTATCCAGGGTTTCTTTTTTCGTGGTTTCAGCTTCTTGTGGTTAACACATCATCAGAAGCTGAAGGGTGAGCACATATAGTACAGCAAGATATTTTGAAAGAGCAAGAGACCACATTTACATAACTTTTATTACAGTAGACTTATACTTGTTTATTATTGTTGATCTCTTACTGTGCCTAATATATAAATTAAACTTCATCATAAATATGTATGTATAGGAGAAAACAGTGTTTATAGAGTTCAGGACTATCTGTGGTTTCAGGTATCCATTGGGGGTCTTGGAATGTATCCCCCAGGGATACGGGGTGGGGGGGACTACTGTATATTCACACAATAGAATATTTTTCAGCTTTAAAAAAGAAGGAAATTTTGACCTGTCTTAAAACGTGGGTGAACCTTGAGGACACTATGCTAAGTGAAAGAAGCCAGTTGCAAAAGGACAACTATTGTATGATTCCACTTATATGAGGCACCCGGAGTAGTCACATTTATAGACAGAAAGTAAAATGGTGGTTGCCAGGGGCTGGGGACACCGGGGAATGGGGAGTTATTGTTTAATGGGTTCAGAGTTTCAGTTTTGCAAAATGAAAAGAGTTCTAGAGGTTGGGTACAGAACACCGTGACTATAATTACTTCATAGTGCGGACCTGTGCACTTAAAATAAGTGGTTAAGATGGAAGATTTCGTTACGTGTATTTTACTACAATTAAAAATAAAAGAAGCGATGGTGGCATAACGTAGAAGTGGTAGAGCACCCAAATTGCTGATGGAATCTTACGCATGCACACACCTGGGGGACCACCCGGACTGACAGCCGCAGCTCTCAGAGCCTCCGCGGGCCCCACCCCATCAACATCAGGCCGCTGCAGATCAGACTGTCACCGGAGTCCTTCCCTTGTTTTCAGAGCCTGCGGCGTATCCTCCTGAGTCTGGTTCCTTTCTCTGAGCTCTGTGTCCGTGTGCTCTCTCTGCTGGCGTTCGCAGTCACATCCGTTCATTCGCATCGCTGTATGACATTCTGTTGCATGAATAGACTGCAACTCATTTGTCTGTTCTACTGTTGATCGGTTCCATGTTCCGAGTTTGGGCCTTTAGGAAGCGCTCTCTGAGCATTCTCGTACCTCTTTTGGTGGCCATGCAACAGCGTTTCTCTTGAGCATATACTGAGAAGGAGGCCTGCGGACTCATAGGCCGTGGGGTGTCCAGCTTCAGGAAATGCTGCCAAATGAGTCTCTGCACCATCGTACCAGCACACACTCTCAGCAGCCACTAACGAGGCGCCCAGTGGCGCCCGATGCTCACCACACCTGCTCTCGACTTCCTCATTACATGCCTTCTGGTGGGTGTGTCATATGAGACCTTTCCTGAAGAATCTGTGGTCTGAGGCCTTGATGACTAGCTCTTGTCAGGTAAAGGGTCCTTATGGATGATAGCCACCAGTAATCAGCCTGTTTTGAGAATGTTCTAGATAGCTGATAGCAGCTGTTCTCACAGGGCGGTCCCAGACCTGCAGCATACCATCACCTGGGACTTGTTTGAAATGCAGCCTCTGGGGTCCCACCTCACATCTACAGGTCAGGGCGCTAGGGGGCCACTCGGCATAGGGTGTTTTAACAAGCCCCCCAGGGGATGCTGGAGTCACTGCTCATGGCTTGCTTAATGTTGACATGGGCTTTGTCCTTCACTAGCTGTGTCACCTGGATGTGGTTCTTAACCTATCTGGCCTCAGATTTCGTATTTGTAAAATGGGCATAATAACTATACCACCTCATAGTATATTTTCAAGGATTAAATTAATTAATGTCTATACTGTTCTTGAAAGCCCAGCTAGCACTCAGTAAATAGTTGTAAAATGAACAGATAAGGCTCTGCCTGGCCTAAGAGAGGTTGGCACCAACACATCAGTGCCATATAACTGTTGGTTAAATGAACACACAGGTCTCCACCACCTTCCAGGCTCTGGTCTAAGGCAAAGGTCAAGTCTGAGGGGCTTCAAGTATGTGAGTGGGGTTGGGGTGGGAGCCGAGGATGATCAGGGAAAGGGTAGCTCCTGGCCCTGATCTCTGGACAGGTAGCTGCACAGCCTAGTCCCCCGCCTCCCACGGAGCCTCTAGTTCACTGACACCTTTCTCTGGTTCCACTTTCAGATTCTTAGAAAGTGCTGACCTTCCCTGCTCTGGGCCCCTCCTCTCAGCCCCCACCCAGGATCCGGGCACAGGAGGTGCCAGGAATATTGAGCCCCATCCAAAACTGACAGATAAGAAATGCCCTTATATCTTCAAAGGTCAAAATTACACACACCAGGGCTGGGCGGTTCCATCTCTGAATGGCATCTTGCAGAAATGCTCACAGAAGTAGAGAACAATCCAAGTGCAAGGTGGCTTGGCACAGTAATTCTGTGGTCGTTAAAGATGGGAAACCAACGGCGTAACCCAGGTTTTATGTGCCAACAGGGAGACAAAGTGCAGGGTGATAAAAGCTAAGGCTCATCTGGGTGCAGAATATGCTTCCATATGTATGAGTGAGAAAAACCAGTATGATTTCCAGGTGCTGGTACATGCAAAGCATTTTGTAAACATATGTATGATAGATGCATCACAGTGGTGGCCTCCAGGAAGGACAGCAAGAGGCAGGGGATGGGGTGGGAGGGAAGCCTACATTTTTTCTGCAAAGCCTTGGGCTGCTTTGGATTTTTGTTTAAATCATGCACGCATTATTATTTTTTTTGTTTGTTTGTTTGTTTTAAAGGAAGAAAGAAAAATTTTTGCTGTAGGGACATCCTATGGTGCTCACTTTTTGAGAGATTTAGGTTAAAATTAATTATGATTTTGGACTCTAGGTTCAAAAACAGACTGCCCCACTTTGTAGCTATCTTGGGGAAGTCACTAAACCTCCCAAGCCTTGGTTTTCTCTCCTTTAAAATGGCACATTATTGATATTCATGTTCATATAGTATTGATATTAATCAATACAACATACCAATATGGATATGATAATAACAGTTCCTGCCTTATAAACTTACATAAGACAGTGCGTGGGAACACGTGAGAAAGTGCCAGGCGTGTCTAACGCCCCCCAGTGTACTAGGGTCCCCACTGCTGTGGGAGGCAGGTCGGGTAGAGCTCTTTATGCCTATTTGCAGATAGGTAAGTTGAGGCACAAAGTAGCAAACTCCAGGATGAGAGGCCTGGTGCCTGGCCCAGTCAGTCACCTGCTGTCATTCCGTTTCTCTCTCCTGAATTGGAAAGGAGCTCTGGGGAGCTGTGAAATGCTGGGCCTCCACGCACCCAGTCTGGGTGATGGAGCCTGCTTTGAGGCCGGGAGGCGGGGGGGCGGGCAGGAACCCTCCCAGGTCTTGTTCAATAGAAGGTAGGTTCGGACCCATGCAGTGCTGGCGAGGCTGGCAGTTCACCTTGGAGACGGGTGCTACTGGCCTGAGGACCACACTGAGTAGCCACGGCTGCGGTCAGGCTTGCGCCTTATGCGTGTGTGCCCGTGCGTGGAAATTCATCAAGCTGTTCACTTCAGATGCGTGCGCCTTACTGTATGTCGCTGATGCTGCGGTGAAAAAGATCACACACACAGATGACAGGGGGTGCTGTGTGGTCAGAGAATCAAACTTTAAAGGACATTGAGACAGAATCCAGATGGTCTTAGGAACCCACCTTGCTCTTCAACCTTCTACCTTCCTCTCCCCCTCCCAGTCTTCACTGTATTCCCCCCCACCCCACCCCAACACACACCCATCAGCCCTTCCCACCAGGTGCTGGGGGCGGGATTGGGAACTCCACACAGCCTCTCGGCCTCTCCTTTCTCAGGAAATGTGTGTGGTCCCTGAGTCTGGAGACAAAGCCTCCCACATTGTTGTTTGGCCCCTAGGAGGGGGAAGGGGAAATTTTCCATAAGAGAGGTTCCAAGAAATGGGATTATTGCTTCAAAGGGAGTGCACAACTAAGCCGGCTGATGACTGCCTGCCACCTCCAACACTCCCTCTGCTCAGTGAGGCCCCTGCACAGGCCAGTTCTGCAGCAGGGCCCACCCCTCAGCCGTCCCTTCCTCCCTTGCTGTTGGTGATCCGCCCCCCGCAGGGCCCTTCTGTAAGTGGCCTCTGCCCTCTGCACCTGCTCCCCGCCCTTGGCTGCCTTCACCGTGTCCGCCTGGCGCCATCCTGCACCCGCCCGCACTGCCTCACTCTCCTCCTCTATTTCATAAATGCGTCTGGTCCCCCAGGGCGAGGGGCTGAGTGGTGCTGAGTGCGGGCTCTGAAACCAGTGTGTGAGGTCAGAATCAGCTCCACACTGACTTGCTGTGTGTCCTTGAGCTGCTACTTAACTTCTCTGTGCCTTGGTTTCCTTGGGTCGTTTGTGAGGAGGAAACAGCAAATACATGTGGAGCCCTTAGAAGTCCCCAAAATAGTAGGTGTTCAGTGACCGCCCCCCTGGTGTCCACAGGGTCCTTCACTCTCCTGATGTTTGTCCATGGCCTCCCCCTCCTCGAGCATCAGAGCCTTCCTAGTGCTGGGGAGCTGAACTCGCCCCAGCATCTGTCTCCTGTTGGTCCCAGCTCTCTGCCTGCCTGGTGAGGCCTGAGGGGCTCTGTAACAAAATGAAGTGGGATGCAGGGGTCCCACAGTCCTCACTGTGACAGGAGATGACTCTGCTGTGCCCTGCTTCTCTGTTCTCCCACTGTGAGTACCGGAACCTTGGCAAGTGGAAAGGGACAGAGGGTGGGTCAGGAGCCATAGTTTCCTTTGCCCTCCTCAGCCCCAGCCATGTCAGGCTGGGGAGCTGGGGCGTAGCACCTGGGAGTGCCCAGAGGCCCCAAACCTGGAGGTCCCCAAGGCTTGGAGGTTCGACTCCCCAGGTATGAATCCTTGCTGCGCTGCAGGGCTGCTGTGTGGCCTTGGCCTTTGCTTCCTCTACCATCAGATGGGTGTCTCCCTTGTGCAGAGCAAGCTGCTGCAAGTGCACCTAGTGTCACTGTCATCATCCCTGCAGTGCCTTCCCAGACTCATCATACCAGTGTTTTCTGGCTCCCTGGGAGTGCCTCTGCCCAGGTGAGGTTCTGAGGAACCCCAGGGGACCGGGGATGGCCTCTGACTGTTTCCTTGTTGGGGGCAGCGCAGTGAGATTTTCACGGGAGTCAAGCATGACTTCCTGTGAGGTTTGTGCTCCCAGTGGGGCCCAGAGCAAGCACCTGGTGCCATCTCAGTTCCCAGGAAGCTGTCGGGGAGCCTCAGTTTACCCACTTGTGAAAGAGCTTCAGTGACTTCTGACCTTAAAGCAATGGTTCTTTGATTTTAGGATTTCAAGGATCCACAGATGTGATTGGTGGAGTTACCTACTACACACACAGTTCACACTGTCGGATGAAAGCTAGTCCCTGAAATGGAATGATTTCAGTGATCAGCACTTGTGTAGTGTCAGGTATGAGCTCACTGAGGTCTTGTGCAACCCCTTGCAGTGGACATAATCGTTACCTCCATTTCCAGCTGGGAAATGGACGGCCGGGGATGTGAAGTCATGTGCCCAAGGCTACACAGCTGTTAGGTAGCACATTCAGGACTCCAGCCCAGAGGGGCTGGCTCCCATTTATGCTTTGCACCCCTAGGCCGGTGGTCCTCAAACTTCAGCATGACTCTGTGGTGGCCGGAGAATGTGCATTCCTGACACGCCCCCAAGTAATGCTGTCACTGCTGGCCTCCCCAGGCCCCACTTGAGACTGTTGCCCAGGACTCACTTTAGCTAACGGAACACCTACTAACTCGTCCTGCTTTTCTCTCTTTGCTTTGAAGATGTGGTTGGGGGTCAGACTTAGTCTGAAAGCCAGCACGTGGGACCCTCAGCTGGGGCCAGAACACCAGGTTTGGGGCTGTAACCCCTTGCTGGGGCTCAGTGTTCCTGTTTGACAAGTGGGACAATTGTGACCTCCTCTGCCTCTCTGCAGGGAGGCAGAGAATGAGGAGGGGAACCCAGGGAGCTGCTTGTGAGGATCCTTCTACAGCCACCCTCTACAGACAGTAGCATTCACCGTGTGCCAGAGCATTCACAGTGTGCCAGACACGATTTTCTGAATTTATCAAACATTTCCAAAGAGTTTTCTAGGTTTCAGGCAGACACTGTTCTGAGGCTTTACATCTGTCAGCTCATTTCATTTACATTATGAGCTGAGGACTGTCTTATTCTCATTTTACAGGTGAAGAGATAAGGTTAAGATGCCAGGCCAGGAGACTCCACAGTCTGACTCTTGTCCCAACCCTGGTCCTGCTATAGATGTCCTAGATCAGGACTGGGTTGTGGGGCAGGCTCTGCCTGGCACCACTCCTGGCTAACGGGTACAGCGGGTTAGATAGTGGTCCCCCAAAAGATAGGTCCATATCCTAAGCCCCAGCACCTGTGAACGTGGCCTTATTTGGAAAAAACATTGTGGATCATAAGAACATCTGGATTTAGGGTGAGGCCTAATTAGACCCAGTGACAGAGTTCTTATAAGAGAAAATTGGGGGCGGGGTGTGGTTTAGACACTCAGAGACAGACATGAAGATGGAGGCAGAAATTGGAATCATACAGCTCCTAGCCCAAGAATGCCTGGAGCCCCTAGAAGCTGGAAGAAATAAGGAAGGGTTCTCCCCTAAACTCTCCAAAGGGAGTGTGGTCCTGCTGACACACCTTCATTTCAAACTCTGGTCTCCAGAACTGTGAACGAAGACGTTTCTATTGCTTTAAGCCACTCAGTGTGTGGTAGTTACAGCAGTCCCAGGAAACAAGTGCTGGCTAATCCCAGGCAAGTCACTTCCCCTCTCTGGGCCTCTCTGTCCTCGCCTCAGCCCCCATCACACAGCCCCCAGTCTCCTCACCAGCCCCAGATGCCAGCTAGCCAGGGACCTCTCCGGGACCTGTGTGGGGCATGGTGGGTGGCGGAGCTTCCCCCAGGACCGCACTGGGCAGGCCCTGGTGGGGTCAGGCCTGGTCCTGCCTCCCCGGACAGACACCTTGGGCTGGGGTCAGGAGATGTGGGCTCCGCTGCAGACCTTAGTGACTCAGACAAGATGCCATCACCCTCGGGACCTCAGTTTCCTCTCTGTAGGATGAGAGCCCTCTCGCCTCCTGGGGCTGCTGTGAACATTCCGGGGTTCTGCCTGGAAACATGACAGCCCCTCGATCTGTCCTGAGTTGGTTTCCCTCCCTTGAAGGAGCTTTTGCTGAGCACCTGCTACGGCTCAGCTGGCTACGCGGCCCCTCTCAAGGAAGCAGGTTGCCACTGTCACAGTTGTAATCACCTCCACTTCAGTACTAAGGGAGACTGAGGTCCAAACGGGTTAAATCCTTTACGGAAGGCACCAAGCCAGCAGAGACGGCCCAGGCCTCCCCAGCTTCTGACCAGCCGCAATTGCTGGGGGTCTTCCTGGTGGGTGGCGGTGGCGAGAATTGGCTGTTTGGGGTGAGGGCGGTTTGCAAGGAGAGGTGCGTGTGTGCCTTGCGTGTGTATGCGTGTGCCTTATGGGTATATGTGGTCTTGTGCACACATGCACGTATCTGTGTGCATGCTTGTGCGCGTGTGTGTGAGTTTTGCTTTCACATTTGGTGCTGATTCCTGTAAACCTCACGGTCTAGTTTCCAGCAGACACTGCACAGCAGTGGGGACCGCTTGGTCCAATCTGTGGCTTCCCCTTCTCGCTCGTCTGGCTACAGGGTGTGGAGGGAATGTAAATGAAGGCAGGGTGTCTGGCCCCACTGCCAGCTGCAGGGGCTGTGGCATCTGTCTCCTGAAACCAACCACAGAGGCCTGAGGGAAGTCACGCACTGCCAGGGCTGGCGAGGGCAGAGCTGCCGCAGGAAATGTGGGTGCATCGGGGCCACCAGGGCCCCACTGGTCAGAGAGAAAGGCTCATGAAGGGATCTACCCACAGCACATCCAGCTGCATGGGCCTGGGTCTCTGTTTCCCCGTCTGTAAAATCGGGGTGGGAAGTCATCCGTGCAGGGAGCAGAGATGACCTGCACGCAGGCAGTTATTCACGTGCCCCACACGTGGAAATCACACTGGCCAGCCGTTGTTGACGTTCCTTATGTTTCAGGAGCTAAACGAGAGCTCCTTCTCTAATCCTGCAACTACCCCCATGTGGTCGGCACTTCTGTTTTCAATCCCATTTTGCAGATGAAGAAATTGAGTTCTGTTAAGGAACTTGCCCCAGATCACGTGCCAGGAGGTAGTCAAGTTGGAATTCAAATCAAGTAGGTACTGGCTTTAGAGGCGCTGCCCCCACAGCCCTTCAGAGACATCCTTAGGGGAGGCGGGGCTTTGATTCAGCCCACGGAGAGGTCAGGACGCAAAGATGTGGAGGTGGGACTGAACATGACACAGCTGGGGGCACAGGGTGAAGTCAGGAGAGGCCAGAGGAGGCAGGAGTGTGGAGTCCTGGAGTGCCGGTGTGAGCTCACTGGGCTCTCCTTCTGGGTGATGGAAGCTCAGGGAGAGGGAGGGACAGTCATTTCCTAGCTGGGTGACCTCGTTCAAATCTTCCTGGTCTCAGTCAAGGGCACCTGCATCGGCCTGGTTGCTCAGACTCCAGACTGGGGCATCATCTTTGACTCTTCTTTGTCACCCCTTATCAGGCCACCAGAGGCTGAAACCAGCCAATTGTCCTCACCTGCCAGATACCATCCTGCCTCAACCATCTCCAGTTACTGCAGTTATGGCCTCTGGGCTGGTCTTCCTGCTTCTCTGCCTCTGCAGTTCATTTTCCACACGGCAGCCAGGGGCTCTACTCCAAATGAAAATCAGAGCCTCTCCCTCTTTCTCTCTTTCCTTCTCTCTCTCCCTCTGGAAAATTCCTCTTACATTTAGAACAAAGCATGAATCTCTGCCTGATCAGCCCCGACCTTCATCTGGACATTACTACCCACTACCCAGTCCCTCACAACACCCACCCACACTGGGCCTTCTGTTACTCAGACTTGCAGGTCTATTCCCACCCCAGGGCCTTTGCATCTGCTATTCTGTCTTGAGGGCCCTTCCACCGATCACTGGTTCCTTCTCATCATTCACGTCTCAGACTAAGCATTGCCAGCTGACAGAGCCTTTCCAGATAAAAACCCAGTCTCCACACCTACTGGTTTATTTCCTTTACATTCATGCATATCGCCCCAGACAGTCTCTATCTGTCTTCTTGCCCCTCCCCAAACTATAAACTTTCTAAAATCAGGATCCTTGTCTGCTTTGTTCACTACTGCATCCCAGTGTCTGGCACACGAAAGGCATTCAGTGAATGCTTGTCTAATGAAGAAATGAATAAAAGATCAGACTCAGTCTTTCTCTCTGTAAAATGGGACCACATCAAACCTCCCTGGCAGGGGTGTGGTATGGTTCAGAGGTAACACTTGCACACGTCTGGGGTTCTCCCCTCATCCAAGGGTTTCCCTGGCCAGTCCTCCCGCAGCCTGGTTCCCTCTAGCTCCCCCAAATTCTTTGTCCTGGTGCCAGGGCACAAGGACCCTCTTGTGAGCTGCCAGGCTGGCAGTGCCCAAAACCTCTATAGGTGGTCTCTGTCTACAGGTCCCTGAGGACAGCTGGAGGGTTGGCACCCAGAGCCCAACCCCAGGCTCATGCAAACTCTGACTCCCAGCCCAGCTGCAGTGGTACCCTAAAGCAGCCTTGAGTTAAGAACTCTGGGGTTGACTCACACTTCCTTTGTCCCCAGCTGGGTTCACTCAAGAGTGTCTCTGTTTTGCAAGACGAGGTTGTTGTGTCCTTCAGAAGATAGTGCCTGGGCAGCAGTGCTGTATGCCTCAGTGAACATACAGTGACATTCATTTTCCTCCCCCCACCAGTAAACCTCAATCTCAGGACAGTTAAGAAACCACTCTTTTCTGGCAGTTGAGGCATTCTGGTTTGGAGGAACCGCTTTGAGGCTTTGACAGATGGTTATGATATCTGTCCCTCTATCTCCCAGCCTAAGCCCACCAGAAACCCACCAGAAGATTGTGCCTGCTGCCCTTGGGTGGGGAGCATTTCAGCACCCCATGTTTCTCACTTTTCCTTCCTGCCCATGAAATAAGGCATTCCTATTCACTGACCTGCTTGAAAGTTTCTTCTTCTTCTTTTTTTCTGTGTGAATATTCATGGTGATGCTCAGTCTAAATTTTCTAAAACAGTTCCACTTTCACAGAAATGTCATCATTTCGGGAAAAGCATTCATAGATTGGCCTGGTTTTCATGTTTACACCCCTGGAAGATAAATCAGGTCACACTGCTGAGGGGGAAAGGCATCCTGGATGGGACTTTGTCCCCAGTTTTGGTTTGGAAAAGGTGTTCTTTGAAGCCACACATATACTGATCTGAGGTCATCCACGGCAGAGGAGAAACAGTTGGCCAGAACTTCCAGGTAATGACTGGTTAGATTTTTGGGTGATAGTTAGCCCATTTTATCACGTACGTCCAGTGGAAAGGACTCAAGCTTTGGAGGTGGACTGTTTCAGGGCCAGCTTCCTATTGGCTCTGTGACCTTGGGCAAGTTATTTAATTTCTCTGAGGCCTGGCTTCCCGGGGGTATAGATTTAGGGTACAGCTATCCCTGACTACTTTTTCTTCTGGTTTGAACCTTTTTAAAAAAATAAAGGGGAAATTTACATATTAACCATTTACAAGCACATAACTCAGTGGCATTTAGTGCATTCCCGGTGTCACACAACCATCACCTCCATCCAGTTTCAAAACACTTTATCAGCCCCAAAGGAGGCACCGTCAAACAGCCACTCCCCACTCCCAGCATGCTTTCAACCTTAACTTACACTGTCGGCTTTCTTGAGTCTCTAGGCTGAGCCCCCTGAAAAGGAAATGGTGCTTCTGTGGCTATTTGCATGGAGTCACTTAGCCTGGGGCTGGGATCCTGTTCTGTGTTGTATGTGTGTATATGTGTGTGTACAGGTCTTTGAATTTTAACACAGGTAGACATTCATGTAACTTACCATTATAACCAGGACACAAAGTAATTCTAGCACCCAAACATTCCTTCCTACTGCCCCTTTGTAGTCCGCCCCCTATTCTACCTCCCCAACCCTGGCAGCCTCTGCTCTGTGTTCTGTCCCTACAGTTTTAGCCGTTGCAGGATGTCATGTAAGTGGAATTCTACAGTGTGTGAGTTTTGTGTCTGACTTCTTTGGCCCAACATAACATACTTAGGAGTCACCCAAGTTTCTACATCCATCAGTTGTCTGTTCCTTTTTCTTCCTGAGAAGTATTTCATGGCATGGATGTACCACAGTTGGCTTTTCCATTCACCTGTTGAATATTTACGTTGTCTCCAACTGGGCCTTTCAGAGTGTTCACAGATCTGCCAGAGACAGCAGAGATTCCTTTCTCAGTAGTTTGTGGTTTACTGAAAAGTCAAGAAAAATGTTGGTAAGTTGTACCTGGGGCCATGTAGCCAAGCTCTGAGAGGGCCCTGACTTCCATTACTCAGAGCTGTGCTCGAAGCCACTAGGCAAATGAGGCAACTGAGCACTCGAACTGTGGCTAGTGTGAATTGAGATGAGCTGTCAGTGTCAAATACACTGTGGATTCCAAAAACATTATGTGCAAAGGCCCTGAGGCAGGAAGGTGCCTACTGTGTTTGAGGCACAGCAGAGAGGCAGGTGGGATTGGAGTGGAGGGAGCAAGGGAGAGAGGAGGAGATGAAGGCAGAGAGGTGACCTCGTGGTATCTGTTGGTGTGTCTATCCCCCTACCTGACTGTTGCTGGGTCTGCCTTGTAAGTCCCAGCATGGTGCCTGCCATAGAGTGGGTACCTGTTACATGCTTATTGAATGAATGAATGCATTGATAGGAACTAAAGGCAGCTGGGCTAAACTGAGCAGCTGGGAGGGTGAAGACAAACTACCTGCTGTAGGGCCACCGTAGTGTGTGCCTAGACTGATACGCCTTCTGGACTGGGGCACTCACCCTGGCTTCTGGGAGAGTCGGTGGTAGATGGCTTACCTATCTGAGCATGGCCCCAAGTTACAAGCCCACATCCAACGACTGGTCAGTGTAGAGCACAAAAGCCTAGCCCCTTCTCCCCCAGGTGGGACACTTCCACAGGGCCATTCCAGCTTAGAGCTTCCGGTAGGATAGCATCACACTTCAGGTTCTCTTCTGCTTCTCCTGCTTCCCTCACTCCATGGCAGGTGCCACCCCGGTATACCTGCTTGGCCTTCCAGTTTCCCAGAGAACCTGCCATGCCAGAACCTTGCCATTCATTCACTTAACAGATATGCACTGAACAACTGCGGAGTCCCAGGCATGTTTCGGGATTCAGCAGTGACCCCACACAGACCAGGACTGTCTGTCTGAGGGATGTGCACCATCGGGTTTCCAGATTTCACTGAGACCGACTCATCTCCTAGCCCCACAATTGTCTTGCAATCCCCAGGCGATCTGACTGCTTTGGCTCCCTGGACTGGTCTTTAGAGGGTGTGGGCTTGTGTGAGGGGAGGACAGGGGCAGACCCAAGAAATTCGGGTCTCTGGAGTCATACCTAGGCTCAAGTTTGAGCGTAGTGCTCTTTTGCGTTTCCCTAATGACTAGTGATGTTGAACGTCTTTTCATGTGCTTATTCATGTGCCATTTGTATGTCTTCTTTCGAGAAAATTTGTTTAAGTTTTTTGCACATTTTTAATTTGGGTGTTTATCATTTGTTATTAAGTTGCAAGTGTTCTTTATATATTCTGGATATTAGACTTGTATCAGATACATGATTTGCAAATATTTCCTCCCATTCCATAGATTGTCTCTCTACTTTGTTATGTCCTTTGACGTGCAAACATTTCAAATTTTGATGAAGTCCAATTTATTTTTCCTTTTATTACTTGTACTTTTGGTGTTATTTCTAAGAATCCACTGCCGTATCGAAGTCATGAAGATCTATCCCCACGTTGTCTTCTAAGAGTTTTGTGGCTTTAGCTCCTACGTTTGGGTCTTTGATTCATTTTGTACATGCTGTGAGGTAGGGGTCCACCTTTCTTTTGCATTTTGCTCCAGCACCATTTGTTAAACAGACTGTTCTTTCCCCATTGAATGATCGTGTCGACCTTTGTCAGAAAACAACTGGGATTTTACATGTATGTATGTTTATTTCTGGACCCTCAATTCTGTTCCATTGATCTGTATGTCTGTCCTATGTCAGTACCACATCAGTTTGATTGCTGTCGGTTTAGTGCCTTTTGAGCCTCAGTTTCCTCTTTCGTAAAGCAGGGTTGGAAATTGGTCCTTGGCAGCTGTTTGTGAATGAAATGAGCAGATACAGTTACGGCAGCCGGCACTAAGCCTTTGTGGTGGTGGGACACGCAGTTGCTGTTATTATTGTCATCATGCTGGAAGAGTGGCCTTTACTTCCGAGGAGTGGGCTTTGCTTCGGGGCTCTACCGGAGCTGGAAGCAGGACCGGCCACCTTAAGCGTGCAGTGAGGAAGCAGGCGTCGCCACTGGGGCGGGTGTCCTGGAGGGATGGAACACCACCTCTTCTCACCAGTCTCTCTCGAGCCGAGCACAGGATGGGCCTGTGCCTGTGGCTTCTGTGGCTGGGGCCTGCAGAGAGGAGGACCCCATGCTCTGGTGTAGAGTCAAAATAGTGTCAGTCTGTCCAGTGACCTCCTGATGTTCTGTGAATGAGGAAGGAGGATGTCTGAAGGAGGAAGACTGTGCTGTAGGCCTGCAACCTATAATCACCCCCAATACTGTATTACTGAAAGAACTGTGCAGTGAACACCCATGAGCCCACCATTTAGATTCTGCAATGAACAGCTGACTCACCTTATCACATCTCTGTTCACCTGTCCTCTCTATCTTCCCATCCATTCACCTTTTTGTTGCATTTCAAAGTAAGCTGCAGACATTTAGATGCCCCCCACCCCTGCATACTTTTGTATACATCTCATTAAATAAATTTCAAGATTTGTTTTTGATAGAACTTATATTTTTAAAAAACTTTTCTGGGGAATTCTTCCCTGGTGATGACCCAAGATAGTGGGTAGGAGTCCCCTTAACCTAAGTCCTGTTTGTTGAAAGATACCTGAGAGGGACCCTTTGCTACAGGTGGGGATCAGAATCCCTGACTTCTCTCGCCAGCTCTCTGGTGGTATTGGGCAGGTCACATCGCCTCTGTAAGTCTCAGTTTCTTCATTTATAAAATGGGCTTAAGAAAAGCACTATCTTCTTAGGGTCATTGCGAGGAATAGCTGAGACTCTGCACGTGAAGGAAGCAGCTGGCATGGTACTTAGCACAGAGTAAACGCTCAGCAAATAGCTACGACTGTTTTGAAGACGCCACTGCATGTCTATCCTTCCAGAACAAATCCCCATTCTTAGGGTGGTAGGGTTCAGTCTTTGATCCTGGCACCAGAAGCGTTTTTGACCTGATCTGGAAACTGTTTAGTGGGTGGGTTGAACGTGAGGCCAAGGCCCAGAATTCTCTTTGCCTTACCTTTGTCCTCAGGTGGCAGGAAATCCCCTTTCAGGAGGCTTTGATGTCACTGGGAAGCTGGGGCCCAGGAAGGCCTGCGCAGGGGCTTCCTTCAGGCCCAGAGTGATTGTGGTGGGTGGGGAGAGAATCTTCTTTGAAGGAAAGTCTCACCCAGCATGTGCCAACAGACCCCAGTTGTCTGTTCATGACAGTAATTTGAGACACCAATATTGCAAATCTGGGAGGTGGTGGGATGTGGCAGCTCCTTGGATATTTTTCAGGAGGTTCCAAGGAGCTGTACATTAGTTAACACACAAGCTGCCTGGGGAAGCAGGAGAAGAGCTTGCATTCAAGCGACTGAGTTCGCAGACTGGCTGCCTGTGGGATAGAAGTCACCCCCCACCCACACCCCCCGATAGCCTTTGTCTGTTTGTGTCGGACTTGAATACGCTGCCAACAATTGTTTAAATGTGGAGATTATACATTAAAATGTCTTGAAAAATCAAATCTGGCAACGCTGGGCCCATATTCTCGCATGGCAACCACTGGCTGAGTGTGATCGGCCTTTTTATTGAGGCACATGAAGGCCAGTTTGTCACTTACACCAGGGTTACCTGTCTGGCTGTTGGTGTCTTCGGCATCTGAGTTTGGCCCCCTGGCCTAGCTGGTGAGCAGAAACAGACTCAAGTATTTATGGTTCAAGACAGAGGACAGGTGAGTATCCTAGATTAGGGCAGTGGCTCTCCACAGGGGTGACTTAGCCCTCTGGGGACTTTGGCACTTTGGGTTGCCGCAACTTGACGTTGCTGCTGGCATCTAGTGGGTGGAGGCCACCTGCTCAACATCCTACAACACACGCAGGTCAGCCCCACAACACAGAATTAACCAGCCTTCAATGTCAGTAGGGCTGAGGTGGAGAAATGTTGGATTAGGGGTGTCAGCAAACTGGTCTGAAAGGATAGGATTGAGTCATGGGACTCAAGAATGGCTCTCTGAAGAGAAGTGGTCTTGCTGGTGGCAGGTACTCGGTGACTGAGCTGGGTTTCAACTGAAAGACTGGAGGAAAGCAGGTGAGGCAGAGAGCGGCATGAGCAAAGGTAGAGGTATCTCTGATGGGAGAGATAAGCGACGGTGTGGACAGTGAGATGGTAAGTGTGGTTCAAGGAGCATGAATTTTGGGGTCAGATGGATTTGCCTTTGAGTCCTGGATCCCCTCACTAGCCATGTGGCCTCAAGCTTGTCAGTTGCCCTGAACCTGTTTCATCACCTGAAAAATGGGGGAAAGAAATGAAGTTATGTAGGTACAGCCTTGTCTATCCCCACTCTGTCATTTGCATTCTGCATTCCAGCTGTCCTGAAATACTAGCAGTTTGCGTAATGCTTCATGCTCTCTCCTCTCTGTGCCGTCCATGTGCAGCTCCCTCTGCCTGGTGTGTACATTCCAGGTGTATGCCAGATATAAACCAGATATGCTCAGACTTGTGTTTTGGAAAGATCACTGCCAGCAACAAGGCATGGGGTTGAGAGGGTGTGTGCGTGTGCGTGTGTGTGTGTGTACATGTGTGCGCATGCAGGCACATACCTGTACATTTCAAGGTCAGGAGAAAGTAGGAAACTCTCAGGCTCAGACAACAATGGGGCCTGGGAGCCTCTGCCTTTACTCCAACTCTCTTTTCCATCATTTCTCTGGCCTTTAGGTGCCTTGTAGAAGGCCAGTGGAGACACACTGGGCATGAAGGGGTAGGATTCTCTCTCGGTTAGTCTTGGTTCCCTTCTCTAAACAGGATCCTGGTTACTTCACAGTTCAGGGTTGAAATGTTGAGGCTAGGACCCCACAGAAGCTATTGCCAAAAAAGCCATAGGTAAGCCACCTAGCTTCCCTAAGCCTCAATTTCCTCATTTGAGTAGAAAAGTTTACAGAGGGTGTGGCAGTCCATGGGATACTCCCAACAAAGCTCTTAGGACAGGGCCCAGCTTAATATGTCTTTAGCTGCTTTATAAAAACAAAGCTCTTGCTGAATACCTTCTGTATACATGGTACTGCAGGAGGCCCTGGAGTAGAGGCTCTTAAAGATTGGTCTTGTGACTTTAAGGATTTGTTTAGGATTTGTGGATTTTGCTGATTGGGGACATCCAACTTTTAGGGAACAATTTCTAAGAATTTACCTGAAACAAGTACACAAAGATTTAGCTCTAAGTAGGTTCACACTAGTGATTTTATAAAGTGAAAAACTGGGAATAGCCTTAAAGTTCAGCTTTAGGATATTGATGAGATAGGTGATATTGATGAGACAAATAGATCATGTAGTCTACTCATACAAGATGAAGCAGGGGTGTTTGTCGATAATGAAAAGATGTTTATTATGAAAACAAGTTTTGAAACTATTCATATATCAAAATTATATATACATATATGTATTTTTAAAATCTAGATGCTAATATACTCAAATATTAATAATGGATATCTCAGTGAATTTTACATTTTATTATTCTAGATTTCCCTTTCTAAATTTTCAACAATGAATGTGCGTTTCTTTTGTTAAAAATGTAGCAATACATGTATCATTTATTAACTTTTATGTTGTCTTGTCACATTCCTTTCAGCATTTACTAGTGTTTATTAACCTGAGTACCTTACTATGCAAGGCGATGTCCAGGTGACTACTCACGTTCTCCAGGTGATCTGCATGCAGGCCAGATTTTGAAGCGCGTTAAACGCGGAGTTCTTCCCCTCCCTTTATTTTTTAATCCATTGCATCCATTCACGCCTGGCGCGGGGCCGTTTGCTTCACGGCGCACGCGCACCCCGGGGCCGAGTGGGCGGGGCGCCCGAGTGGGCGGGGCGCCCGAGTGGGCGGGGCGCCGCCGCGTGCCCGGATGTCCGCGTTGGCGGGCCGGCGGCGGCGCCGGGCGCGATGGCGGCGGCCGCAGCGGCCTCGAACGCGGACCCGGCGGCGGGCGGCGGGCCGGCGGCGGTGAAGCTGCCGCGGTCGCCGCCGATCAAGGTGCTGGCGGCGCAGCTGCGGCGCGACGCGGAGGGCGGGCCGGGCGCGTGGCGGCTGTCGCGGGCGGCGGCGGGCCGCGGGCCGCTGGCGCTGGCGGCCGTGTGGATGCAGGGCACGGTGCTGGCGGCGCGCGGCGGCGGCGCGCGCCTGCGCGACCCAAGCGGGGCCTTCTCGGTGTGCGGCCTGGAGCGCGTGCCGCGCGGGCGGCCCTGCCTCGCGCCAGGTAACCCCGGAGGCGGCTCGCGGCCGGGCCTCGGCTCCCGTCCCCTGTCCCGGCGCCCCGCCGGGTGCCGTTTGACGATGAGCGTCCCCCGAGGCCGGATTAACACAAAAAACGGCTCTGAGGCGCCCCCAGCCCTCCTAGTCGGAGTCTTGAGCGGGAGGACCCGCGGCGTTTGTGTTTGTAAAAAGCCCCCTCCCGCAGATGGTTTTCCCGTCAGGGTTTGGGAGAAACACTGTACCAGGAAACCTCTGGTCATCCTTAACGTCCCGGAATGGGGAGCCCCGCCTGCACCTCTCCCTCGTGGAGCTGCCTTAGTCTGAAGGTCACTGATGTTTGCCTCCTTTAAACCAGTCGCGCTCAAACTGCAGAGTGCGTCAGGCTCCCTCCGAGGGCTGGGCTCCCCCCTCAGGCCGTGTGTGTGGTAGGTCAGGGTGGGGCTGGAAATGTGCTTTTGTAACGAGCCCTGGGGAGCCTCCGTGGTTCTGCTGCTGCCCGGGGGCCACACCTTGAGAACCACTGAGCCGGACTGTACTAAGGGATAACGGGACTGTGGTCCTCACAGACTCATCTCCAGCTTTAGGTGGAATTCCTGGCTCCGCCCATTTCCTGCCGAGCTGCCTGGAATACTTTCCCTTATCGTTATGGGCTGCCCTGCCTCCATGAAAAGGGGCTTGTAAGTCCTGCCTGTTGTGTGAATTCAGTTAAAAAAAAAAAAAGGCCTAAACACTGCTCCTGGTTCATAGTGAAGGTTTGAAAAATCGTGACCATCAAGCCTTACTATAAAATTCTTCTGTTCCTTTCTCACCCCATCCCCTGCCCCGCCCTTCAGCCTCCCTCTCTGCTGCAGTGTTAGCAGGGCCAGCAAACCACAGGCTGCCTCCTCTTTTCTCAAGGTCCACAAACTAAAAATGGTTTTTATATTTTCAAGTGGTTGGAAAAAATATTTCATGACGTGAAAAGTATATGAAATTCAAATATCCATTAGTAAAGTTATACATGCTACATTTATATAGATCTAGGGCTGTTTTCCCATTACAACTACAGACTTGAATAGTTGCAACAGAGGCCCTGTGGCCTGCAAAGCCTGAAGTATTTACTCTCTGGCCCTTTACAGAAAAGTCTGCTAACCCTTGGCCTAGCCTGTAACCCATGCTCCTTGGTGTTTTTCATATCCGGTCTCAGCCCTGCCATGAGGTTGGCACCAGCAGTTACCTTAGCATTTGAACAGATGGGCATTGGTGAACCTGTCTGACTTACTCACTGGCCTGAATACCTGCCGGTGGGGGCTGTGCCACTTCCTTTAGCTACTTAATACCAAGTCTTAAGTGAAGAAGCAGGGAGCCAGGAAAATAAACAGGCCGCTAAAACTCAAATACCTAAGCTTAAGCACAGGTTACTGAGGGAGCAGACAATGAGGGACAGCTGATCCAGGCTTATAGGATCAGGGAAGGCTTCCTGGAGAAAGTAGCCCTCCCTGAAGGATGTATTGGAATTATATGTAGGGACCACCCTCCCAGGTTGCCTGGGACGGAGGGGGTCCTGGAATAAGAGACTTCACTTTAAAACCAGAATAGATGGTCTCCACATGTCCATCTGAGGCAGGAGATTGCCCGGGTCCGTGAAAAAACATGTGCAAAGGCTTGGAGGCGAGAGAGCCCCCTTTCTTTGGGGAGCCTGAGGCAGAATGTGAGGCAGCAGTGATAGGTTTCAAGTGGCCTTGAGCTGTAATCATTACATTAGCACTGGATCCCTGTTGCTGCCTCCTCTGGAACATCCAGCGTTTGGTCCATAAACGTCAGGTGCTACACATGCAGAACTGAGTCAAAACTCTCCCTGCCCTCGATTGCTCCAAATCTGCAGGGCAGGAGGGGAGAAACAGTGACATAGACTACTCTGATCAGAGGGTTCTGGAGGCAGGAGCTGCATTTGAGGAAAGTCACTGCCTAAGGATGGGGATGGTTGTGAAGAGGAAGCAGCTGAAAGCAGACCAGCTGGAAACCACTGAAGTGATCAGAGGATGAAGGCCTGATCGAAGTGGGGGGAAGAGGTGAGGGAGACAGTGGAGAGACCCTGGCCAGAGAGGCTGGGGGTAGGATGAACAGGGCCAGCACCCAGGTTGACCTCGGAGCAAAGTGCTCATGCCCAGAGCCTGGCCCTCCAGTTGTATGTGTCTTCACAGTGGCTGTCCTGTTAACCTCTCCTGGCTGAGATCTCCTTGGGTGTGTTCTTTCCTTCCTGGGTCATTAGTCATTTCTCCTAGGGTTCCATCTCTACCAGCAGCACTTTACAGCCATTCAGAGGGTATGTCAAGTGTGTTTTTAGAACTAGCCTCTGTCACCGAGGAATCCCACTTGCTCAAGTAGAATCTGGAGATGAGTTCAGAGAAACCTAAGTACATCCTACTAGGAGTTGAAAACCAGAGGGTCAGGTGTCAGCCAGCCAAGCTTCCTTCAGTCGGAGCCCTGGGGCCCTCTTGCAAACTCAGCCCTGCTGTTGGAAGCCATGTGATTAAAGCAGGGGCATGCAGTGGGAGCTGGCAGCATGCCTGCCCTTCCTGCTGTCTTTGGGGTTTTTTTACACAATTGAGTTTTGTGTGGTTAAGACCTGCCAAGTTTTGCTTTCAAGGAGAGCCACTTCCCCCAAGGGAATGGGAAGAGAGTCGTAGTTAATATGTCATTAGGTCATCCTGATGGCAGCCTGCCCTCTTGTTGATTTGCTTGCATGTGCCCAGCTGGTGGTCGGGATGAAGGGGGAGGTAGCAGAGGTTGGTCCTGGGCAGTTGGAAAGCAGGTCAGCCTGGGGGTGCTGCTTCTTGCCTAGCTATTTTGGCAACATCAAGGGAAAATTGGATTTACTTTGGGGGTGTCTGGGGGTATCTGCAGAAAAAGAACTGGTCCTGTGCACAACAGAGACCAGTCACATACTCTGTGACATTGATCAAGGAACAAGGACAAGAGAACCCTGCCTGAGAACATTCTGACTAATAACTCATTCTCTGATGTGATTCTCATCCATTCCTTGGGCATGCTTGTTTGGTTTGTGATATAGCTTGCTGCCTTTTTTTTCTTTTTTAACATTTTAAAACCGGAAACCAGAGAAGATAGAGATGTCACCCTTCAGGTTAAATGTTGGACTTTTTGTTCATATATATGTTTTGATCACTGACCTCCCTTGCACTTTGGTTTCTACTCTCTGCATTTTTTTTTTATTTTAATATGTCTCTCTGATAAAGTTAAGCCCTCTGAAGGAGAGGTCTCTGCTATGTTTTTGTTGTTTCTATCAACATGAACAATACCATGGACTTCTCTTCTAGGAAAGTACGTGATGGTGATGGGAGTAGTTCAGGAGTGCAGCCCTGAGCCGTGCCTTCAGGCTGTGAAGATGACAGACCTTTCGGATAACCCCATCCATGAAAGCATGTGGGCCTTGGAAGTGGAAGATTTACACAGGAATATTCCTTAGACGTTGGAAGCATTTTTAAGAACAACTGAAATTCTGAAACAACTTAGGTTCTTGTAACTATGTGGATTTCATGGACATTGTTCAGTGTGTAGCTCTCAAAAGTTTCTCGGAAAGCTTTGGTTTGGATCGCCAAGTGATCCAAATGTAGGGTTTCTAAATGCTGGGACATTCCAATTAACTCAGCCCCTGCTGCTCCTTTGCCTTGACTGCTGTTTGCTGATGAAAAGCAGATGTGTTCTTTTCCTCCCTCTGTTTCGGTTTATGTTTGTTAATTCTCTCTAAAGCACACAGAAATCTCATGTTGCGTTTTCCAAGTTTTATAAATGATGATGCTTTTTCCGTTACCGCTGTGACCTTATTTTAAGATGCAAACTTTGAATCTCAGTCGTTGCCCGTGGTGATTAAAGCGTGGTCATGGGCAGAAGAACACTGCGTGAAATGGATGACATCATGACCCCGCGTCTTCTCCATCAACAACATCCACATCCAGTTTGCAACTCAAATGGCCTCTCAAAGACACAACTCTCTTTCTGCCACTCATCCCATTAAGGTCCTCTTCCCTGAGATGTGGGTGATGATGGGAGATGCGGAAACGCTTTCAGATTGAGAACAACTTTCAGATATTAACATCCGTCTCGTAACTTTTGCTGAGACACCATGAAGGAGCATCCTCCTGGTATAGAGTGCCTTTGTTGTGATTGTATTGGATGTTGGGTTTCTGCCTCTTACCCAACCTTCACTTTTCTTTAGATTATAGATACCAAGGGAATCAGGTTTTTTCCCAACATTGCTGTAGAGTTTTGCTGGATTATTGATTTTCTACCACTAATAAATTGTTTTATGTGTTGTATTTTTTTTTTAACGTTTTCCTAGAGCAGCTTTATATTTATGGGGAAAAAGCAGAAAGTACAGAGAGTTCCCAGATACCCCCTTCCTCAGTTTCTCCTATTATTAACATCTTGCCGTGGTGGGGTACATTTGTTACACTTGATGAGCCAACATTGATTCATTATTATTAACTAAAGTTCGTAGTTCACATTAGGTGTCACTTTGTGACGTACCATTCTATGAGTTTTACATTTATCTACATGATGGTATCATCGAACAGTTCCACTGCCCTGAAACTCCTACGTGCTGTGTCTGTTCATCCCACTCCCTTTCAGGCTTGGCACCCACTGATTTTTTGCTACTGTCTCCATAGATTTGCCTCTTCCAGAATGTTGTATAGTTGGAATCATACAGTATGTATTTCTTTTATTTAGCGATATGTGTTTAAGAGTTTCCCATGTCTGGGTAACTTGATAGCAGTTTCTTTTTATTGCTGAATACTCACTCCATTGTATGAATGTACCATGCTTTGTCTTTCACCTACTACTGAAGGATATTGGTTTGATTCCGGTTTGGGGCCATTATTAACAGAGCTGCTGTAAATATTCGTGTGCAGGTTTTGTGGACATGTTTTCAACTCGGAGTTTTGTAAAAGCCTGGGAGCACAACTGGGGGCCATGTGGTAAGCCTGTGTCTATTTAGCTTTGTGGGAAACTGCCAGACCATCTGCCTCGGTCCATTTGGGCTACTGTAACAAAACGCTATAGATGGGAAGGGTAGGTGGGGGTGGGGGGTGTCTTAAAAACAATCAGACTTTATTTTTCATAGTTTTGGAGCCTGGGAAATGCAAGATCCAGGTGCTGGCAGATTCAGGGTGCTGCTTCCTGGTTCATAGATGGCTGTCCTCTCACTGTGTCCTCACATGGCAGAAGGGGGAAGGGAACTCTCTGGGGTCACTTATAAGGCCACTGATCCCATTCATGAGGGCTCTGCCCTCATGATAAAATCATCTCCCAAAGGCCATGCATCTTAACGTAGGAATGTGAGGGGATACACATTCAGTCTATAGCACTGTCTTCCAAAGTGGTGGTACCATTTGCTTTCCCATTGGCAGTATAGGAGCGTTGCTGTTCTACATCCTCACCAGTATTTGGTGTTGTCAATGTTTTGGATTTGTTGTTCTTAAACTATGGCATTTTCTTTTAAAGGTGGGGCAGATTTGAAATTATGCATCATTTTAATTACTGACCTGGGTTTTTTGACCACTCAAAGCTTGTTTTAGGCAGGTTTATGTTCAGAGTTTGGAGGCTTTCAGGTGTTGGTGCTGTTATTGCAAGAACTTTGCAGCTCTCTGGACCTGAATATGAGACCTTCATCTGTTAAACTTGCTGTGTGAATGTACGAAAGTTAACCTGATCCCTCTGCTTTAGTTTCCTCATCTGTAAAATGTAGGTTATACCCAGGTCATAGCACTGATAAGAAGAGTAAATGAAAATGCATTTAAATCACTTTACATGTGCTAGGCACATGATAGGCACCAAATGATTGATTTTTGCTTGGAAGAATAGTAAGTTCTTATTTACATCTATCAGTTGCCTTAATTTTTTTTTTAGAATAATTTTGGATCTACAGAAAAATTGCAAAGATAGTATAGAGTTCCCACTTACTGCATCCAGGTTCCTTGATTATTAACATCCTACATTAACATGGCACATTTGTTACAATTAAATGAATCAATATTGAGATGTTGTTATTAACCAAAGTCTGTAGTTTATTTAGATTTCCTCAGTTCTTTTCCTGCTGTCCTTTTCCTGTTCCAGGGTCCCATCCGGATATATTCAGTCTTTGTCTCCCTGGGCTCCACCTGACTGGGACAGTCAATTACTTGCTTTTAATTACATTGACATTAGATTTTTGATGTAGTCCACAGGACCTCAGTTACAGGATTCTTAGGTTAAAGCTTTATTCCAAAATTATCACAGGGTTCCCAGTAGTAGCCCTTGAGCCGGGTGTGTGGCTACTTAACAGCCTTACACTGAATCTGTCCCACTGAGGTTCCCTTATCTGAAACCTGCTTTACTGCTAGAAAACTGAGCTGGGCTGCCGAGAACCTCCTGCACCATATCCTGCCTAGCATGTCCTCACCTAACTTCTGGTAAATAATGCTGGATTGCAGATTGCTGATAGGGCTCATGTTGCTGCCTGGGCAGTGAACGATCAGGAGCATAGGAGGTGGGAAAAAGGAGCGTGCCCCGTGTTTTTCTGACGCTCCCCACAGCCTACCAGTGGCTCTCAGCGCCTCCGTGTTCGAAGTGCCACCTCAGTATGTTAACTGAGCCCTTGTGGTTTCCCTAATATTAATAACTCTCACTGCTTCAGCTAACGTTTCCTCCTTGACATCACCAAATGAAAAGGCACCTCGGAGGGGGGTTTTAGTTTTCTGGTACCAAATCAAAGCGAGTGTATCAGCAAGCGCCCCTTGCCAGACTAGGGCAGGCAGTGTGCTCGGGCAGTGCCGCTTCCCTTTTGAAAGTGGCTCTTTTCTAAGAACTGAAAATAAGCACCCTAGGCTGTGACTTCACTTTTCTTGGAACTGCTTTACATTAGAAGAAAAAAAGAAAACCCTCATGTAGCTGGTTTTGGATCGCTGAGTTCCCAAATTCTGTTGCATATTCTTGTAAAACGCAAATTTTACCGCAGCAACCTTATGCATCAGGTGAAGCAGCAAGGGGAAGGGATTGACCCTGTGAAATAGTTGAGTGTTTTGTCTCCAGGCTTGTTTGTGTATGGTTTATTGGTTGTGGAGATAAAGAACCTGGAAGACACACTTTGTATGGTTGTCCTTTAAACCCCAGGGGTGTTGGTTATGACGGCATGGTCCTAGATCTCTTGGGCCACCAAATGACCCATGTTGCTAGGCTGGTATTGCTAAATCTCAGGCCATGGTCCAAGCTCACTGATCTGCCTGCTTGGAAAAATAAAGGGGAGAAACACATTTCCAGCCACTGCGACTTATGTTTAGCAGACAATCTTGAAGCCTGTGCAAAAGGACATCTTTTAGGGGCCCCTTCTTGCTTAGGATCAAGGAGAGAGCGGCTTAGCCACACACCTGGGCTCTATTTTTTTGTCCTGACCTTTCCTGTCTGACCTTGGGCTTGGAGGTCAGTTTGTGAAGTGGAGATAATTCTTCCCCTGTAGGTTCATGGGAACCGTATTAGAACCCCCTTTTCAGCACGGATATCTAGATAGACATGTTTGTCGTTTTGAAATGTCCCTTGGTATCTCTGTCCCCATCGGAGGAGCCTCCAGTGATGTGATCGTTTCTCATTTATCTCTGTCTCCACTGAGCATTGGGCCTTGCATAACAGACACCAGCAGTGAGTAAATGTTCAGTGAATGGCTGGTTTGTAGGTAGGAAGGCAAAGGAAATGTACAAACAAGGGCACAATATTCTTGAATTTGCTCTTGTCACAGCAGTTTTCAAATGAATGGGGAGCTCACAGTCCCTACCCTGGTGTACCCAGAGGACTTCGTAACCAGCCCGAGGGTGCTTGCTAGAATGTTTCAGAGCGTTCTGAAGTACAGCTAGGGATTACTTGTTTGGTAGAGATAGATAAGGCTCTAGAGGAAAAAGCTGAATTGAAAAAAAAAAAATGTGGTTTGGGTAAAATCTGAAATTCTAGTCCTCCGAGAATCATTAAACGTCTCTTGATAAAGAATGCAAATTCAACCAAGAGTTAGGGCCAGGGACTGCTAGACAGTTTCCCTGTGTGACTTTATTTCACTGTGTCAGTGCCCCTAAGGCTGTGAAAACAGCAACCAAAGGGATGAAGTCCTTTGCCCAAGGGCACCGGGCCAGCAGGCTGTAGCAGAGATGGGTGTCAGGCTAGCTGGGGTCCCGCGTTGTAGGGGAGGTGGCCAGGGCCTGCCTTCATTCAGAGGTGGCTCTTCCCGGAAAAGCTCCCGAGAACCACTTTGGAATCCCATGGTCTAAATTTACCTAGGTGCTAGCGCCCCCTGCCGGCCTCTCCTGTGGCAGTGGGACGACAGCCAGTGACACAAGAAAGAAGCAAAGGAGTAAAATGGGGCCATGAGAAGCTTCGCAGCTGCCCACCCTGGGAGTGTTGCTCATTATGGCCGAGCTTTCTTGGCGGTAGGGGATATGGATGGAGTTGGGGTTGGCAACCACATGGGCTCGGATGGTCATAATTCAAACTCCAGCCCTACTCTTTATTAACTGGATGACCTTGGGAGAGTTGCTTGGCCTCTCTGAGCCTTATTGCTGTCATCTGGAAAGAAGGGATGATTTGAGGCAGAGAGATGAAGTTGCTTGTCCAGGTGGCTGTTTCCTGGAACCAAGCAGTCTTAACAGGTACTCAGAAAATGTCCTGTTTCTTGGTCTTTTTGTCACCAAGCACTTTTCTGAGCACCTCCTGGGTTCCAGGCTTTGGGGGCACACGGAAAACAAAAGACTGGTAGTTACTCCCTGTGCAACATTCTGTCCTCTTACCCTTCACATCACTCCAACCTCCCACTCTGCCTCATCTCTCCTGCTTGCCTTTAAGGACTCATGCAATAAGAGTGGGCTCACCAGGATAATCTACTCAGCTCAAGACCCTTAATCTAATTACATCTGCAAAGTCCCTTTTGCCATATAAGGTAACATTCGTAGGTTACAAGGATTAATTAAGATGTGGACCTCTTGGCAGGATGGGTATCATTCTGCCTACCCAGCCTACCCTCTGGCCCCTAAACATGCATGTCCATCCCTGATGCAAAATACATTCACCCTGTCTCAGCCCCAAAGCTCTCAGCCCATTTACAGAACCTACTCAAATTCCCAAATCGCATCATTTAAATCATCTATATCTGGTGGTGGAGAGACTGCATATAATCCATCTGTGAACCTGTGGAACTCAAGAAATCAGTTAATCTGTCAGCAGAATACAATGCTTGCAACCCAGAAGGGATGCGGCTAGCTCTGTCCCTGATCCAAGGGACCAGAGACATGATGTGGGCAAGAAAGATGAATAAGAAACAACGAAACTCTAGCCCATGGAAATACCAAACTAGGAAGCTTCCTTTCGTCCTGGGCAAACTGGAAAAGGAAAGGCATTAAGTCTCTGTCCACTGAGATGAGGAATGAGCAGAGCTAGAGTTATCATTAAATATTTAGTGCCAGTTTTAGAAAGCAAGGCTTAGGTCTTCCAGTGCATGAGGGTGCTGCCCCTGGGCGCAGAGACTCAGAGTACCACGGCACCTGGGCGTCCTGCCCTGCACGTGGGCCTCAGGACTCATCATCCGCCCCACCTGGGCTGCCTTTAACCTCTCTACTCCTATCTTTAATTAGAATCCACGTGGGTGGGCTCAGGAAAATCTAAGTGTTTAGAAAGCTCTCCAGGTGATTCTTATAATCAGCCAGGTGAAGCAGCCGCTTATCTGCGGCTTCCTGGCCTGCAGGCAACTGGCAGAAGTTGGAGCCGCCCTGGCACTAGTTGACTGCTGAGCCCTTTGCCTCCTCTGATGGGACACTGGAGCCCAGAGGAGCGGGGCCTTAGCTGGAGGAAGAACAAATGAACTTAGGACCAGGACCCAGGGGCCACATGTCCCCCAGCTCCCTTGAGGAGAAGCAGGATGGAAAAAGTTCATACAAAGGAACTGGGTTAGACCACCCGCTGGCTGTTCTGGATGTCCTGGACCCTCCTCGGTGCTGGGCTGCTGCTGATGGCGACAAAAGGTACCCTTTTCTAAAGTGAGTCCATTTAAAGGAAAATATTAAGTGAACAAATAGTATGGGTGGTATGTTTTAGGTAGACTGTTTGCTTTTACTTGATGTTCTGGAACAGGGCTGCACTGTCCAAAACAGTAGCCACGAGACTTCTTGTAGCCATCTAGCATTTGACACATGGTGAGTGCCATTGATAGGGTTGCCACATTTAGTAAATTAAAATACAGGCCACCTCTCACTCCTTAAGCGGGGGCTGTGCATGGTGACTTCCCTCCAAAGAAGACACTGTGGAAAGGTGGAGAAAGCAGACAAACAGCTCAGCCAGGTGACCCAGGTCATTGACAACAGTGATAACTTATATTGGCTGTATGTGTCCTTTGTACGATGAGAATGACCTATGAGAAAAATAAACACATCCTAATTGTGGGACCGTCTGCAAAATACCTGACCCCAGTATTCCTGAAAACTGTCAAGGTCATCAAAAATAAGGAAAGTTTGAGAAATCGTCACAGCTAGGGCAAACCAGATTGCCCTAGACCTGTGCTGACCGGTGCCACCAGCTACTAGCCCCATGTGACTATTTAAATTACTTGGAGCCTCAGACATGATGGCTCCATCTAATGTGGGATCCTGAAACAGAAAAAGACACTAGGAGAAAACTAGGAAGTGCGAGCAGAATGTGCTCTTTAGTTATAATGTGTTAATATTTTTGGTCCATTGATAACAAATGCACAGTTAATGTAAGATACTGAGGATGGTGATAGAGGGGGAACTGGTGTGAGGTGTGTGGGAACTTGGTACTATTGTCAATTTTTCCGTGGATCTAAAACTTCTGAAAAATGAATTTTATTGATAAAAAATACAGGCTTCTCAGTTAAATTTTAATTTCTGATAAACTAATACTTTTTTAGTGTAAGTACGTCCCATAAAATATTGTGGATTTAGTTATCCTAAAAAGTTATCCTGAATTTCAGCCATTTACCTGAAATTCAGATTTAGCTGGGCTTCCCATATTGTATCTGGCCATCAAACTCATGGAACTGAATTTGTAATTCTACCTAATTTTCGTGAGTTGGAGTTTAAACAGCTACACGCGGCTGATGGCTCCGGACGGTACCAGGTGGCACAGGTCCGGGGCGGTCTGGCTTGCCCCGAGGACAGCAGTTTAGAAAGCAGGCACTACAGCTGAGGCCCTGAGAGGTTCAAGGCTTGCTCGGAACCTCTGATTCCGGGACCAGTCCTCTTCTCACTGCACTGAACCCAGCTCTGCAGGAGCCCGCTAAGGCAGTGTCCGGCCTCTGGGACGCCTGGAGAGGCCATTGAGGGTGCAGGGTCTTTGGTGGGTGTGACAACTGGGACTGGTGCTTGAGGCCATCGGTCAGGGACGGTAGTGCTGCGTAACAAATTGGTACAGATGTCACAGCTTGTCTGACAGCATGATCAGGTTCTCCGCTCAAGGCCTCACTTAAGGTGTTGGCTGGGTGAGCCCTTTTGAAAAGGCCGCAGGAGGAATCCATGTCTGAGCTCACTCAGACTGTTGGCAGAATTTGGTTCCTTGCAACTGCGGGTCTGAGGTCCCCATGGAAGGAGCTCTTAGCTCCTAGAGGCCACCCTCATTCCTTGCCACAGAACCCCCACGTCTTCCAGCAGCAACACTGTCCAATTCTTCTTGTGCTCCCAATCCCTGATGCCCTCGTCTGCCCTCCAGCTCCCCGTTTAAAGGGTTCCTGTGATAACATCGGGCCCATCCCCTTCAAGGTTGGCTGACTTGGGACTTTAATTTCCTCTGCAGACTCCCTTCACAGCTACCCCTCCATTAGCGTTGGACCGAATGAGAGAAGGTGCGTGTACACCAGGGTGGGGGTCTTGCAGGGGGCCCCTCTGAGTCGTGTCCTCCACAAGGACCTGCCATAGGCACCAGTGTTAGGGCCGAAGCAGGTTCCAGAGACAGACAGCACGGTTTCAGATCCCAGCTGCAGCGCCCTGGGTGTGCGTGGCCTGTGGCACACAGCCTCTCTCAGCCTGTTTCCTCATTTGTCAGCTGGGAACAACAGCGACCTGTTAAACCCACCGTGTGTGCTGTGTCTGACAGATTGATGTGCTTCTCGCTTCCCTCCTGCCAGCGGCCCAGCTTGGTCTTCACAGGCGTGAGGATGGCGTTGCCCCTGCTTCCCCCACATCCTCCGCCTTTCTGGCTCCAGCCAAGGCTCTTTAAGGAGCATGAGCTCACTGGCTTGGGGTCTTGGTCTCCCCACTTTGGCAGGCTGGACCAGACTTGGCATAGGAGAAAGAAATGTCAGTGGAAAAAATATCTTTCCAAAAATGTATGCATGTGGGAAAGTGTATATCCAATTGCAGCATAAACGTGATTGCCCTCATCAGTGCGTGTAAATGCGCTCCAAATGCTTGGTTGTTGGAAATTCACTTCCATCCACTCTCGCGTTGCAAGGTTCATGGAAGACGAGGCTCTTGGCGGAGGCATCTCGCCCTAAGCATCCTGTTTATTCCATGGTTATGGGCCTTCAGTACCCAATTTGCTTGAAAACCTTGTGAACTTATTAAGGGAGAAAGAAAGAATGAGGACTCTTGGGTAACGTGAAAGCCAGCAGCCAGTTTTGTGAACGTTCCAACATGGGTGGTTTATAACTAATTGGAAAAACATGCCTCTTCTCGGTCGCCTTAATCCTTTTTGCAGGGCCCACGCCTAAAGTGTTCCCAGAAGGTTTAAAGGGGCATAATTGGCTCCCAGGGTGGTCATCACAATGACAAAAGAGGCAAAGAGCTCTTGCCTGCGTCTGAAACTCCTTTAGGTGTTGCCAGTTCAGTCTGTCACCAGCCTTCCTGGCTAAGGCAGAGGGAGAGGTGTCAGGCATAGCCAAGGGCAGGGCTTCATTCTGGTTTTAAATTTAGCATTCAGAACCGAAGGTTCTGGAGGCCAAGTTGGGGACTAGATGAGAAAAGGTAACAGCTGACGTTTTCGTCCTCTCTGAGCTGAGGACTCTAACTCTGATTATAATAAAAGCACAGTGCTCGGGTCCTTGCATCCTCTTGCAAAGCTGTCTGGAGAAACGCAGAAGCTGAGGTCCCGCTTTCTCTTCCTCGTTGGGTTTCTCTGTAAGAGAATGTTCCCAGGGACAGATGAGCTGGCTGGGCCCTGGCCCCACCAGTGTCCTTAACCGGGAATCCTCTGTCAGCAGAGTGAAACTCAGCCCTGGCTCACGCCACCAGCCCCTGTGTCTCAGGCGCAGAAACAAACATCTGACCTAAGGCCCCTGGGTCAGAGAGAGCCAGTGTGTCCATGTCCCAGCTTTGCTGGTGGTCTCGGTCCCTGGGCCTCATCTCAGAACTGCTGTGGTGTCATTAATAAGATGGGAGAGCAACATGCTCCCCTCCCCAGGGTGGTTTCTGGATGAAAGGCAGCCCAGGGAGCCACCTCTGGGAGAGGCATGGACCAAGAAGCGATGCTGCTATTAGAATTTTAAGGATTTATGGTTTTCTCTCTGTCTCAACTTCCTTTCTGAAACCCCAGGAGAGGTTTCGCAGGAAAGGAAGGGCCTTTAAGACCCTGGAGCGCAGCTGGGAATGGTTGTTCCTATTTAGGCTGGCCAGAGCCCAGCGTGACTGGCTGGGATGTAGGTCTGGTCCACCCGGGCTACTGAGGCCCAGCTGGCCATCCTGTAAGCACCATCGTTCATGCCTGGGAGGTGCCCTCGTGTTGACAAAAGGGGTGGTCCGGTCTTGTCCTGCTCAGGACAGACCACTTGTAGTAACACCGCAAGGACAGACCTGGTCCCGTGTCTCCCAGAGATTTTTAGCACAGAATGTGCACAGCATGTCCCAGCTCTTAGGCACGGGCCCTTCTCATTACTGTTAACTCCACAGTTACTTAAATGGATGGGCTCCTGCGGAGGTGGGCAGCCAGTCGTGAAAACAGTCGGGCAGGTCCCATTAGGAAGCAGCTCTGAGAAGGTCATCCTAGACCCAGGGACTAGAATAATCTGTTTGGAGTGGTTCTGTGGCTGGTCAGCCCCTTGTTGCGTGGAAACTGACCTCTCCAGTCACCCACAAACCTGCATGAGGTGGCTCTGAAGTAGGACCGGCTATGTAATCTGCAGGGCCCAGACAGGATGAAAGTCTCGAGATTCACTGCAGTAACAGGAGAGCCTTCAGGGAAGCGCAGGGGCACTTCTGGGCACAGGGCCCAGTGGCACAGTTTGCACACCCCTAAAGCCTGGTCTGGGGAGGGAGTTCAAGGCGAGCAGCCGGTCTATGACATAGAGACAAATTTGGTCACCCTACCCTTTGAGCAAGGTGACATCTTTTCTAAACTGTTGACCAGGTGAGGGCAGTGAGGTGAGCAGGGCTTGCTCTAGTCTAGACGGATTGCTTCGCTGAGTGTGACACGCAGTGATAAGCAGGTGGCGTGCAGGGCTCTGAGCCAGCATCTTTTCTCTAGGACAGGTACCTAAGCATGGACGCCTGGCTTGTCATCATCTGTCACTGGATTCAAAGTGAAACCCAGAAGACCAGCTATTCTTGCAAATGCTTTGCCCATGGCCCTCCTTTCTGAAAACCCAAACTCCTCTGTTTTTAGTGAGATTTCTAAATGAACTTTTGTTGGCTGGAAAAGGACAGTCCTGTTACTGGAGAGCGATTTGTATTCAAAGAGAATGGGCCAGAGGTTGCTAAGGAAACCATTGTTTGCAGAGTTTGGCTTATACAAGTTATTGGCAGGAAAAAAAAAAAAAAGAGTGCTATTTTATTCTTTCTCCCAGATGAAATAAGGAAGGGAAGCCTGTGACTATGTAAAGTGACGCGCTGAGCCTGGGAGGCTCAGCTCCACTAGAGCCTCCTGTCCCTCTCCACTTGGGCCCCTTCCTAATCTACCTGCCAGGCTCCAAATTAAAAGGCAAACAAAGGTTTTATCTGATCCGGTGGCAACAGACAAAAGATTCTCAGGATGGCTAGAAGGGGGCCTGAAGTCTGCAGAAACTGAACAAGATTTCTTTTTTCGGAAAAGAATCTCTTGTTTTATTGTGAAATATTTACAGTGCTTTTCTTTTCCTATGAGTCTTTTTTAAAGAATTGAGATATAATTCACGTGCCATAAATTCACCCCTTGAAAGTGTACATAATTCAGTCATTTTTAGTGTGTTCCCAAGGTCGTGCAATGATCACTACTATCTAATTTCAGAATATTTTCATTGCCCCCAAAAGGATCTCCATGCCCATTAGCATCATTTCCCCATCCCTCATTTTCCCATCCCTCTCATACCCTGGGCAGCCACTAATCTATTCTCTGTCCCTCTGGATTTATCTGTTCTGGATATTTCACATAAAAGAAATCATTTAACACATGGCCTTTTGTGTCTGACTTCTTTCACTTAACATTGTTTTCAGGGTCCAGTCATCTTGGAGCATATATCAGGGTCACCCCTTTTCGTGACTGAGTAGTATTCCACTATGTGGGTAGACCACATTTCATATATCCATTTACCAGTTGATGGGCATTTGGTTGTTTCCACTTTTTGGCAAAAGGGACTTCGTGACACCTAATGAACTACAGGAGTCCTGGAGGTAGGCCTGGGTCCTAGGAAGCAGTTCACTGGAAGTTAGGAAAAATTGTACGGTATTTGGTACTCCTCATGAAAAAAGCCTTTTTGTCCCTCAGTTTTTAATTGTTCCATCCAAAAGTACTGAAGGGTAGCAGCATTTGCCACCTCAAAATATGTTTCTTTGACATAGGGATTATTTTGAGAAACAGCAGACACGTGAGAAGCTCTAAAAACAGTAAAAAAAGTTACGCTTTTGTAAGAAGACTCTCTTTGTAAGGGTGTCTATACGGGAGGAGAAGGATGGCCAGATCACAAGGTGATCTTAACAATGAACTGAGCACTCAGCTCTGCATAACAGACTTCTGCTATTTACCAGGCCTTTCCTGGTACCCGCCCCCTAACTGGCTTCCCCCCTTTCTCTCGTCTTTCCCTGAAGATAGTATTTAAGCAGGTGGCTCAAGCTGCCGTGGCAGTTAGCTCATTTTCCCCGTGTGTCGCCTATGTTTACAGAAGGTATACATGTCTTTAAACTTCTGTTTATTTTTCTCTTGTCAGACAGTCTTTGGTTACAGAGGTCTCAGCCACAAACTCCCAAGGGTAGAAGGAAGAATCCTCTGCCCCTCCTTTCAGTTTCTGAGCAATTCAGATGGAACCCGTGAGGACGCTGTGCTTTCTGTGGGGCCTGCGGATAGGATTCGGGGGAATTGGCAGAAGCCAGTGGATGGTAAAAATTGCAGACAAAAAAGGGGTTCTGTGGAAAGTAACCTCGCAGGGTGATCTCGTCATAAATTCCTAGCTGGGCAGGTTGTGGTGGGTACAACTTCTTTAGCGAAAGGTTTTAAGCCGTCCCTCCCCATTGTTCTTGTGCATCTAGGTTAACACACTTTTGAAATACTAGAAGTGATACCCCTGGAAGGGGGTATTAACCCTCCAGAGAGCACATAATCTTATTAACTGCCCCATAATCCAATCCTTGCCTTGCCTTCTACCCCTCCAAGTACATTCAGATGTTCAAATGCGTAAAAGAAGCTGCAAAAACTGTTCAGAGTATTTGAGATCTTGCTCTCTGGCATGTGCCATCAGTTTAGATCAGATAAATTCATACAAATATTCTTCACAGATTTGGATGTTTCTCACATTAACGAAATTTAAGTTAGCTCTCCTGGATCTCTGTAGTGCCTAGTGGAGAGAGGAAGGTAAAAATTGCTCGACCTTTCCAAATTCAGATTAGCAGGAGAAAAGCATTTGTAAAAACGACTTCTTTGGATTGCTTATCATCCCTTTACAGATTTGGGCTTCCATGAAGAATCATTTTTCTTAGGCATGAACACTTTCTCTTAATCTCTCTTACGTCGAGAGCCCGGTGTCAAATTCTCTCATCTTTGCCTGAAATTTTATTTAGCATTCATTTTTGAAGGATTTTTTTTTCTTTTTTAGATGTAGAGTAGCAGGTTGACAGTATTTTTTCCCACCAGTTTCTTCTGCTACTGTTGTTTCTAATGAATTCAGCGTTGGTTCTTACTGTTCTCGTGAATGTCTTTCATCCTTTAACTGCTTTTTCTTTAGTTTCCACTAATTTGATTATGATGTGCCTAGTTGTCATCTTCTTTGTATTAATCCTATTTGGGATTACAGAGCTTCTTGGATCCATAGGATGATCCCTTTTATCAATTTTGGTAAATTACTAGCTATTATCTTTTAAGATAGTCTTCTGTCCTGTTCTTTTTCTGGGACTCCCAGCTACATGTATATTAGGCAACTTGACACTGTCCTGCAAGATTCAGACATCTGGTCTTTGTGTCTTGTTCTTTTTCTCCATTTCCCTTTTAATTCTTCTTTCTTTCTGAAGCATTTATCTATCTTCAGATTCACTGATCCTTTCTTGGGCTGTGTCCAGTCTGCTGTTAAATCCATCTAATGGGTTTTCTTCATTCAGCTATTTGTACTTTTCAATTGTAAACTTCTATTTGGTTCTTTTTATTTTTCTTTTAATGTTCCATCTCTTTATCCATTGTCCTCTTTTACCTCCAAATTCTTTAACATATTATAAAGTCCTTTCCTGCTAATCCCAATATCTGGGTCATCTGCGGATCTGCTTTTATTAACGGTGTTTCCCAGTTTCACATACCTAGTAATTTTGAATTGTATGATATGTCTTAGAGATTCTGGACTATATTATCTCCTCTAAATAATGGAGTTTTGTTCTTGTAGACAAATTATTGACTGACCATCTTGAACATATCAATTCTTCATTTTCAGCTTTGTTAGGATGGGCATAGTTCAGCTCCCTCCCCTTCCCCATTCTAACATATAGTCCCTACTCATAGGCTATGGTCCATAGTCTTAAATCTTAGCCTTTCTGGGATAGCGACTGAATGCCTAGGCTCTTGCTCACAGTTTTTTCTCTTAGGCAGAGTTGGAACCGTATGGCCTCTAAAATTTCTGTTCAGTTCTCAGCCCTTTCCCCCAAGAGCTATTTTCCACCAGGCCTCATAGAGTCTCACCCTGTATATGCAGAGTTTAGGATTTGGCCAAGGATCAGAGGCGAATGTCCATGCAGATTTCTGGGGCTCCTTCTCCTTCCTGTCCTGTGCCTCCCCCCCTGTAAGTCCTAGGTACCCTAGCATTCTTGAACCCCAGTTTATGTTTCCTCCATTCAACAAGGCCGCTGCTACATCTCCACTCAGGAGTTTGGAAAGTGATCCTTCCAAAGAAAGCCATGGTGAACATGAACTTCATCTCAGTTAGTTCTCTCCTCTCTGAGGCTACCACTCTGTGCCGTGCTATGCAGTTCCTGCAGACAGCTGTCTTGTATGTTCTGTTTAGACAGAATAGTTCACAGAAGGGAAGGGGCAATCCACTGGGTCCGGCCATACAGACTTAGAACTTTTTATTTAATCATGTAATAAATAAGGATTTCTGGGTTTTGAGTCATTCTTAGAAAAGACTTTCCTACCAAGAAATGGTTAAAAAGGTTTCTTTGGGTTTTCTTCTACTACTTTTACAGTTTCATTTTTTATGTTTAGATCTTCGACTCATCCAGAATGCATTTTGATAGAAAAGGTAGAGGGATATAACAGTATTTTTCTAGATGCTTGCTACCTACTTGTTCTAATACCAGTTAATTTCAGAGTACTTTTCCCCCATTGATTTGAAATGAAGTCTTTATTTAGTTATATATTAAATTCTTCATTTAGTAATATATGTTTTTCTGACTTTTTCTTCAGTGTCATTGATCTGGTTTATGAACATATACATGCACATTTGATGGTATAAGATTGTATTGGTATTTAATATGATACTATAGTATCTTAATCTGATTTAGTATTTAGGAGAGTTTGTTGCTCATTATTTTCTTTCAGAAAATTTTTGGTGATTGCTGTTTTTTAAAAAATGAACTTTAGCATCAGCTGGTCTAGTTAAACAACTATGCACACACATACACATGCACATAGACCTCCGTGGAGTACTTTTATTGATATTATTTACATATTAAATTTAAGAAGTTTCTTTTTAAAAAATCACCTATTTTAAGTATTAGGTCCTTGAATGTCGTTTTGTTCAACGTCATAATGTTGGTGAGATGCCATAGGAACTGGAAAAAAAATGTTTTTAATTTTTCAGTTAAACTCGACATATAATATTAGTTTCAGGTGTACAGTGTAAGGATCAGACTTTTATATAACTTATGAAGTGATCACCCCACTAAGTCTAGTACCCATCTGACACCATACATAGTTTTTACAATATTATTGACTCTATTCCCTATGTTGTACTTACATCCCGTGACTGTTTTTTTGTAACTGGCAATTTGCACATCTTAATTCCTTCTTTTTCACCCATCCTACCAATGCCCTCCCATTCGGCAACCATCAAAATGGTCTCTGTGTCTGAGTTTGTGTCTGTTTTGTTTATTTTGTTTTTTAGATTTCATATATAAGTAAAATCAAATGACATTTGTCTTTGAGCTATTTCACTTAGCGTAATAACTTCTAAGTCCATCCGTGTTGTCACAAATGGCAAGATTTCATTCTTTTTATGGCTGACTAGTATTCCATTATATCTATGTACCACATCTTCATTCTTCTCTTGATGGACACTTAGGTTGATTTCATATCTTGGCTATTATAAATAATGCTTCAGTGAACAAAGGGGTACATATGTCTTTTCAAATTAGTATTTTGGATTTCCTCAGATAAAAACCCAGAAGTGGGATCATTGTGTCATATGGTAGTTCTATTTTTAATTTTCTGCAGAACCTCAGTACTGTTTTCCATGGTGGCTGCACCAGTTTTCAGTCTCACTGACAGTGCATGAGGGTTCCCTTTTCTCTACGTCCTCGTCAACACTTGTTGATTTATTGATGGCCATTCTGACAGGTGTGCAATATCTCATGGTTTGAATTTGCATTTCCCTGATGATTAGTGATGCTGAGAATCTTTTCATGTCTGTTGGTCACCTGTATGTCCCTTTTGGACTCTGCCCATTTTTTTTGATGAGATGGGGTGTTGTTTTGCTTTGTTTTGGTGTTGAGTTATATGAGTTCCTTATCTATTTTGAATATTAACCTCTTATCAGATGTATCATTGGCAAATATTTTCTCCCATTCAGTAGGTTGTCTTTTCATTTTGTTTTCTTTGCTGTGCAGAAACTTTTTAGTTTTATGTAGTCTCATTTATTTACTTTTTCTTTTGTTTCCCTTACCCGAGGAGACATATCCAAAAAAATATCACTGAGAGCGATATCGAACTATTTACTGCCTCTGTTTTCTTCTAGGTGTTTTATCGTTACATTTAATTCTTTAATCCATTTTCAAGTTTATTCTTGTATATGTTGTAAAAAAGTAATCCAGTTTCCTTCTTTTGCATGTGTCTGTCCAGTTTTCCTGACACTATTAAAAAGATTGTGTTTACTCCATTGTATCATCTTGCTTCTTTTGTCATAATCTATCATATACGTGTGGGTTTATTTCTTGATTTTCTATTCTGTTCTGTTGATCCTTATGTCTGTTTTTATGCCAGTACTATCCTTTTTTGAGTACTGTAGCCTTATAGTTTATCTGGTGGCATGATACCTCCAACTTTGTTCTTAAGATTGCTTTGGCTATCCAGGGTTTTTTTGTAGTTCCATAGAAATCTTAGGATTATTCATTCTAGTTCTGTGAAAAATATCATTGATATTTTGATAGGGATTGCATTGAATCTGTAGATTGCTTTGGGCGGTATGGCCATTTAATGATGTTAATTCTTCCTATCCATGAGCATGGTATATCCTTCCATTTATTTGTATCTTCTTCAATTTCTTTCTTCAGTGTCTTATAATTTTCCAAATATAGGTCCTTTACCTCCTTGGTTAAATTTATTTCTAGGCTTTTTTTTTTTTTTGATGGAATTGTAAATGGGATTGTATTTTTGGTTTATATTTCTGATAGTTTGGTTGCATTTTTATACACCAATAACAATTTTTGAATATTAATTTCATATTCTGTTACTTTACTGAATTTGTTTATCAGTTCAAATTGTTTTTTGATGAAATCTTCAGTGTTTTCTCTATAAAATATCACATCATCTGCAAATAAGACAGTTTTACTTCTTCTTTTCCAATTTGATGCCTTTTATTTCTTGTTTGACTGCCGTGGCTAGGACTTCTAATAGTATATTGAATAAAAGTGGTGAAAGTGGACATCCTTGTCTTGTTCCTGATCTTAAAGAAAAAGCATTCAGCTTTTCACTGTTGCGTATGATATTAACTGTAGGTTTGTCATACACGGCCTTTATTGTGTTGAAGTATGTTCCCTCTATCCCCACTTTGCTGAGAGTTTTAATCAATAATGGATGTTGGATTTTGTCAAATGCTCTTTCTGCATCTATTGATATATCATTTTTATCCATTTTGTTTATGTGGTGTATCACATTGATTGGTGGATATTGAACCAGTCTTGCATCCTGAGAATAAATCCCTCGTAATCATGGTATATGATTTTTTAATGTATTGTTGAATTTGGTTTGCTAATATGTTGTTGAGGATTTTTGCATCTATGTTCATCAGGGATATTGGCCTGTATATTTTTTGTAGTGTCTGGCTGATCTTGGTATCAGGGTAATGCTGACCTCGTAAAATGAGTTTGGGAGCCTTTCCAATCTTGAATTTTTTTCAATAGTTTAGGAAGGATAAAAATTCATTCTTCTTTGAATGTTTGGTAGAATTCACCTATAAGCCACACGGTCCAGAACTTTTGTTTGTTGGGAGTTTTTTAAATTACTGAATTGATTTCTTTAGCAGTTATTTGCCTTTTCAGATTTTCTCTTTCTTCCTGATTCAGTCTTGGAAGATTCTAGGAATTTATCCATCTCTTCCAGGTTGTGCAGTTTGTTGGCATTTAGTTTATGGCATTTCCTTATAATCCTTTGTATTTTTGTGGTGTCATTTGTCACTTTCATTTCTGATTTTATTTATTTAGACTGATCGTCTTTTATTTTCTTGATTAGTCTGGCTAAAGATTTGTCAATTTTATTTAACTTTTGAAAGACCCAGCTCTCGTTTTCATTGATCTTTTCTGTTGTTGTTTAGACTCTTTATTCCCACTCTGATTATTATTATTTTCTTTCTTCTACTCACTTTGGGCTTTGTTCTTTTTCTGGTTCTTTTAGGTATGAGATTAGATTGAGATTTTTCTTGTTTCTTGAGGTAGGCCTATATTGCTATAAATTTCCCTCTTAGACCTGCTTTCACTGTGTCATATAGATTTGGGACCATTGTGTTTTCATTTTCATTTGTCTCAAGTAACTTTTTATTTCTTTTTTGATCTTATTAACCCATTCATTGTTTGATAGTATGTTATTTAGTTTCCAGGTGTTAGTGTTTCTTCATTTTCTGTAATTTCCAGTTTCATGCTATTGTGATTAGAGAAGAAGCTTGATAAGATTCTAGTCTTTAATCTATTGAGACCTTTTTTGTGGTCTGTCTTAGAAAATGTTCCAAGTGCTCTTGAGAAAAAAATGTGTATTCTGCTGCTTTGGGGTGAAATATCCTAAAAACATCAATTAAGTCCATCTGCCCTAATGTGTAATTTAAGGCCATTGTTTTCTTGTTGATTTTCTGGCTGGATGATCTGTCCATTGATATCAGTGGGGTGTTAAAGTCGCCTGCTATGACGGTCTTACTGTTGATCTCTCCCTTTATGTCCGTCAGTATTTGCTTCATGTATTTGGATGCTCCTACACTGGGTGTGTAAACGTTTATGAATTGTATCCTCTTGTTGGATTGATTTCTTTATCATCACAAAATGTCCTCCTTTGTCTCTTGTTGCAATCTTTGTTTTAAAGTCTATTTTGTCTGATAGAAATTGTGTTACTCCAGCTTTTGTTTCCATTTGCATGCGTTATCTTTTTCTATCTCTTTATTTTTAGTCTGTGTGTGTCTTTTGATCTGAAGTGGGTCAGCATATGTACAGGTCTTGTTTTTTAATTCATTCAGTGACCGTATGTCTTTTGATTGGATCACTTAGGTCATTTACATTCCAAGTAGTTATTGGTAAGTATGAAATTATTGCCATGTTATTGTTTTCTGATTGTTTTTATAGTTCTGTTTCTTCCCTATTCTCTCGCACTTTTCTTTTGTACGTCGATGGCTTTCTACAGTGTTGTGTTTGGATTCCGTTCTCTTTATTTCTATATCTCTTATAGATTTTTGGGTTTGTGGTTACCATGTGCTTCATATGTACCAGCCTGTGTCCATGGCAGTCTGTTTTAAGTTGACAGTCACTTAAGTGTGAACACATTCTAAAATCAGTGCAATTTTTACTTACCCCTTCCCTGTTTGTTTTTGTCATTATTATTTTTTTCTTTTATGTGTGTGTGTTTGTGTACATCCCTTTATCATTGTAATTACACATGACCTTTTTTGTCTTTTAACCTTTGTACCAGCGTTATGGTGGGTTGATCCACTGCTCGTACAAAGTGTTTACCTTTGTTGGTGAGGTTTTTTCCCCTATATTTATTCATATTTTTAAATATTTTCTACTTAAAGAAGTCCCTGTAACATTTTTCAAATTACTGGTTCAGTGGTAATGACTCCTTTAGCTTTTTTCTTGTCTCTTTTGCTGTCCCTCAACTCTAAATGATAGCCTTCCTGGGTAATGTAATCTTGATTATAGGTCCTAGCTTTTCATCACTTTGAATATTTCCTGCCAATCCCTTCTGACTTGCAAAGTTTCTGTTGAGAAATCAGCTGACCGTCTTATGGGAGCTCCCTTATAACTGCTTTTCTTTGCTACTTTTAAGATTCTTTCTTTGTCATTAATCTTTGGCATTTTAATTTTGTGTCCCAGTTGGGTCTCTCCGGGTTCATTGTGTTTGGGACTCTCTTTGCTTCCTGGACTTGTTTGTTCCCTTTTCCCAGGTAGAGAAGTTTTTGGTCATTATTTCTTCAAATCGCTTTTTGATCAATCCCTTGCTTTCTCTCTTCTTCCATCCCTATGATGTGGATGTTGGTAGGTTAATGTTGCTTCAGAGGTCCCTGTAAACTGCCCTTATTTTTTTTTAATTCTTCCTTTTTTCTCCTCCTTTTTTCTCCTTTTTTGCCTCCTTTTTTCACCTCCTCTCCACCTCCTATCCGCCTCCTCTCCGCCTCCTCCTCTCCTCCTCTCTCTCCTCCTCCTTTTCTCTTCCTTTTCTTCTCTTCTTTTTGCTGTCTTGATTGGTTATATCCTGGTACCTTGTCTTCCTGTTCACTAATTTGATGCTCTACTTCATCTAATTTGCTGTTGATTCCTTCTTCATTCGAGTTATTGCATTTGTCTCTGATTGGTTCTTTATGTTTTCTTTCTCCATTTTAATATTTTCTATCTCTTTGTCAAAGTTCTCACTGAGATCATCTACTCTTCCCCTAAGTTCATTGAGCATCCTTATAACCAGTGTTTCGAATTCTATATCTGATAAATTGCTTGTCTCTATTTCCTTTATTTTTCTAGTTTTTTCCTGTTACTTCATTTGAGACATGTTTCTCTGTCTCTTCATTTTGGCCAATTCCCTCTGTTTATTTATGTATTAGGTAGATTTGCTACATTTTCTGTTCTTGGCAGAGTGGCCTTATGTAGTAGGTGTCCTGCCAGGCCCAGTGGCACAGTCTCCCTGGTCACCTGAGGTGGGTGATCCTGGGGTACCTCTCGTGTGGGTTGTGTGTGCCCACCTGTTGTAGTTGAGCCTCGATTGCTGTTGGCACGTCCATGGTGGTGGGATTGACCTTCAGGCTGACTGGCTGTGAGGACTCACCACGACTACAGTGGACGAGCTCTTTCATGACCTGAAGGAGCGGGAGTCAGTCTACTGGAGCTGTAGTGCCAGCCGAGTTCATCCTTCTGGTGTGTCGTTTGTGGGTCTGATTTGGGAGCACTGTGGTGTAGTCTAAAGCTGGCCACTGGGTATGTTGGTGGGGGTCAAGGTCAGCCACCATTTGCGCCCAGCTTGAGGCTGCCTGGTAGGAGCCACAAAGTGATCTGCAATTGGTTGCCACCTGTGCTGGGCTTGGAGGCACCTTGGAGAGGCATCTGTGAACCGAGGCCAGCTGCCACTAGTGCTGGGCTTAGGGCCCTTAGCAAGAGGCATGGGGCACGCATAGATCAGCCACTGCTTGTCTGGGCTTTGTGGACCTTTGAGAGACTTTTAGGAAAGTCCGTGGTATAAGCGGAGGAAGGCTGCTTGTGTGCTGGGACGGCTCGAGCCAGGCACACGAGTCGTGTGGGGAGATGCAGGGAATCACCAGGGCAGGTGAGTGGTGTCAGCCACGGCAGTGAGGAGCTCAGGTGTGCCCCCTGCCTGTTCCTGCCTCTGTGGGGAGGGCTCAGCCCGGGAGCAGTGGTGTCTGCCAGCATCTCCACCCCCAGAGAGCGCTGCCCTGACCCCTGCCCCTCCAGCCCTCGCCCTGACACTAGACAATTCATCTCCTCCCCGTGTGTCCTTGGTACTTTTTGATCTGCTTCCCCAGCTCCTCAGGGGGGACCTCTGCAGCCAGGTTATCCCTCCCAATTCTTTACCACCACACGCAGGTGTGAGACCAGCCTGCGCCACGTCTCTGCTCCTCCTGCCAGTCTTTTCGTTTCAGGTTGGACATTTATATAATTCATGCAGTGAGGCCCAGCTCGCACGACACGCAGCCACTGCAGTGTTATTGACTATGTTCCCACGCTGTTCTCTACTCCCTGTGACTGTTCTGTAACTGCTGATTTGTACTTCTCCCTCCCTTCATGTTTTTGGCCCAGCCTTCCAGCTCCCCCTCCTATGAGTCTTAAAGTGATTTTTTTCTTCATATTATTTATAGGAATTCTCTTCGGCTAGGCTTCAAGTGGCTCTCAATGATGGTCGCTCTGTAATTTAATTGTAACTTTGATTTGGTCATGAGAGGAGGTGAGCACAGCCTTTAGCCACTCTGCCATCTTGACCAGAAGTCAGGAACTTGACTATTTTCACATAGACCAATTGCTATGAACAAGAGTTCTGTTATACATCATTTTACTTGTCACAGAACTTATCTCTGACGGTAAGTGAAGGACTTACTGTACACATTTCAACGGTGTTTGGTGAACTTACACTAAGTAGTGTGTGTGCTGCCATCACTACACTCCAGTTTCCGAACATGTCATCACCCGGGATCCCCTGTGCTCATGTGTAGGTGTCCCCTGCACCTGCTCTGACCCCACACGACCACAGGCCTGTTTTCTGTCTCCATCAAATTTCCTTTTCTGGACATTTTATATAAGTGGAATCACAATATGCAGTGTTTGCATCTGGCTTCTTTCAGGTAGAATGACATTTCTGAGATTTTTCTCTGTAGCAGGTGTCAGTACTTTTCCTTTATTGCTCAGTGGCATTCCTTAGTGCGGACGCACCCCAGGTTGTTTATGCATTCATCAGGAGGTGGGCATTTGCGTGGACACACTACATTCCTTTAACAGTTAATGGGCATTCGTGCACCAGTCCTCATGTGAACATGTGTTTTCATGTCTCTTGTGTAGATACCTAGGAGTGGAATTGCTGAGCCAAATGGTAAACTCATATTGACCCTTTAAAGAAATGGCCAGACTGTTTCCCAGGGTGTCCACAGCTTCTTACATCCCCGCCGGCACGTGTGAGGGCCCCGGCTCCACATCCTCTCCAGCGCTCGGTCCTGAGAGCTGCGTCTTTTTAGTGTCGAACCTTTCTAAAACACATGCAGTATGGCTTGCTTTGCCTTTGAAGTGATACATCTCTTGGCCGCTTTTAAAAAATGTCTTTACACAGATGGTACACATTTTAGTGCATTTATTTCTGGGTGTCGGGGCTGTTGCAAGTGGGACTAACTGCTTGCTGTTCGTGCATGGAGAGGCTGAGTGTTTGGGCACATTACCTCTGCACCAGACCCTTCATGGAGCCTTAACTATCTGCCACAAGTTTTCGATGCTTCTCTTGGGTTTTCCCGAATAAACAATTATTACACCTCTTCTCTTCAAATTTTCTACTTTTTTCCCCTCTTGCCTGCTTTCATCAGCTAGAACCTCCCAAACAAAATAGCAGTGATAGAGGGCATTCTTTTATTCTAGGGTCTCATAGAAATTTCTGTGGCTTCCAACTGCTGTAAATGATGCTGATTTGGGGCTTAGTGTGTGTGTGTGTGTGTGTGTGTGTGTGTGTGCATGTGTGTGTGTGTGTGTAATTTTATTATGTTAAGGAAATATCTAATTTGACAAAAGATTTTATAATAAATGGTCAATTTTGTCAAATGCCTTCCAACATCTATGACGGTCATGATGTTTTAAATATATTAATATAAAGTGAATTAAAAGATGTTCTAATGTTGAACCATTTTATCATACTGTATAAGGCTCACTTGGTGATTTTTCCTTTTAATATCAGGTGGATTTTAATAATTAACATTTTGGATTTTTGCATTGATTTTTATGTAAATGGAGTTGGCCTGTGGCTTTCCTTTATTTTGCTGTGATTATTGGCTTTTGACAACAGTGTTCTACAGATCCCCAATAATTTGGAAGTGTTTTTTCCTCCTCAAGGCCCTGGTCCAGTTTAAATGGATTGGAATTAGCACTTAACCTCGTTGACGTCCCCTGGGAAACTGCCTATACCTGAGGCTGGTCACCCCTCCCCTTTTGTCTCTCCACATGTGGCTCAGGGGGGTTGTAGGGCTTTTCTAACAACTTTCTCAGTTTCTTGTATAGTTAGATTTTTTGGGGGGGTGCTTATTGGCACATTTTACACCCCGCCCCCAAATATCCATTTCCTCTAGGTTTTAGTTTGTTTGCCAGACAGTCAGCATTGATACCCCACTTCTTGTCCAGATTAGCTTAACCCCCCCTCCAATAAAACAGCTTTTGGATTAATTTTAGGCCATAATTTTCCTGTTAATATATTAACTTATAAAAACTTTGGCATTTAGGAGTGCATACATGCCTCCACGTGTTGGTCTGGAAGAAACAGAGAAGACACAGCTCACGCCCAGAGCCCAGAGGCAGCAGGAAGGCTCTGGAAGGCCTCCCCTGCGTTAGGCAGTCAAGGGTCTTCTCTCCTGGTGGCCCAACGCCCAGTTTGCTGGCCAGAGTGCTACAGGGTGACCTCATGGCTGCCCACTCCTTTCCTGTCTTTAAAGAATCATTGAGAAGTGAGGTTAGGCAAGGAAAGCTGACTTGGTTTTTCATACGATGTGTGTGGACCGAATCAGTCTCCACGCTTCGGCAACGGTCGGATGTGAGCGGTTTTCCCTCTTTCTGTGCAGGCTCCGCTCAGTGGCCACACGTCAAGTTGGTTAGAATCAAAGTTAAACCCGGCAGATGGCAGGCATGGGCGTGACGGAGGTGAAGGGCAGCAGGTTGCCCCTGAAAACGTGTCACTCTGGGGTAAGGATGACTTTGAGCCGAAGGCAACCGAGAAGGAGCAGATGGATTTTTGCCTCAAGGGACATAAGTTTGTAAAGGTTTCCCCGCCCCCTGCCCAGTCAGATTCCAGAAAGGACAGAGAGGGTAATCCCTGGGGATAACTCTAGACCCAGTCGACTCCACAGGAGGCTGCGTGACAGGCCCTGCTGCAGACTGGCCCTCATCTACCATTGGTTTCCCCAGACATTTACCTTCCCACAGATTTTCCTTTTTCTGGTCACTTCTCTAAAAATGCATTGTTCCTGTTAGGATGCTGTATAAGCCCAAGTTGCACCCCCCACCCCTGGGTTATGGTCTCCGGACTCCTGTGTACGTGCTCGACGCAGGTGCTGACAGATGGGTGTGCTTCCCTCATCAGTCTGAGTTACAGGGCCCCGGCCGTGACTCTTACATGGGTGGGTGGGTGGGGGGGTTTTCCTTCCCTACAGAAAAAACCTTTTCTAGAAGTTCCTTCTAGAAAATGACTTGTATGCTATTCGCCCTGAAGGTGGAGCCCCAGCTCCAAGTGGGGAGGGGCACCTGCCTCGTCGCCAAGGCTGGACCCGGCCTTCCAGCTCCCCCTCCTCACTCACTGCTGTCCCCACCCACCTGCTCTGTCCTGGGAACACTGCACCACTCGCAGCTCCCCTGACCCCCCCACCCCATTCCAGAAAATAATTCCTTTGAGCCACTTATTTCCTTCCTTCCTTCATTTATTTTTTTTAATGTAGTAAAATACAGATAACATAAATGTACCATTTTAACCATTCTAAGTGTATAATTCAGCAGCATTAACTACGGTCACAGTGTTGTGCCACTGTCACCACCACCCATCTACAGGACTTTCATCTTCCAGCTGACACCCGATACTTATTAAGCTTTCACTTCCCCCCTCAGCCCCCACCAACCACCATCCTATTTTCTGTCATCATGACGTGGACTAAGTGTCTCATGTAAGTGGAGTCCTACAGTATTTGTCCTTTTGCATCTGGCTTATTCCACTTGGCACAACGTCCTCAAGGTTCATCCGCGTTGCAGCGCGTGTCAGAATTTCCTTCCTTTGTAAAGCTGAGCAGGATCCCACTGTGTGGACGTGCTACTTTTTTTACCCATTCTTTCACTGAGAGGCACTTTGCTGCAGGACAAGGCGAATTCCCCGTGTGGGGGAACTCAGGCCCTGCCCTGAGAGAGAACAGGGTTCTTGGCTGAGCGTGAGAAAGAATTCAGACGCACGCCCCGCCTAGAGTCAAAGGGGAAGCTTATTAGAAAAGGGGTAACACTCCTCAGGCAGAGCGTGGTCTCCTCTCAGAGGCAGAGTGAGACAGGCTGAGAGGGACCCAGAGGGACAGACACCAGAGACAGACACTAAGGGGGACCCCAGGTGTTCGGGGAATTCGGTTTATATGTCCTTCCTCAGTTCCCGTGAGCTACAGTTCAAAGACTTGGCCCATGTCCTTCGATATGGACGTCCAGTGAGGAGGGATGAGAGGATGCAGCAGAAAGGCCCACTGGCCGTTCCCAGCCTTTAGTCCGTAGGTTCCCCTGGTTTTGGCCACAGGGAATGACTCTCGGTTCCCGGTTCCCCTTTGCAGTGTGGGGAATGGGGTGTCATCAATCCCAGCAGAAACCTTCCTCCGTTCTGCAGGGGGCCTGGCTGCGGGGCCGAGCAGCACATGGCAGTCTCTGAGTGTGGCTCGATTGAGCATTTTAGTTCTCGTGCCTCCTCCCTACCTTAACTTGGCCTCTTTCCTCCCTCCCTCCCTCCCTTTCTTTTAATTTTTAAAAATCTCTGGAACAAACAGCATCATCACAATTGTAAAGGGGATTTTAAACGAGTAGTTACCTACAGTGTCAGCTCCCTTCCTATAGAACCATCTCAGCTTTCCCCTGTTCCCTCCCAGCTTTGTCCACACGCAGCCATTCTTAGTGCATATTTTTATGCAGCATTGTCTTCTTCTCCTTTCCTTAGAGCCTAATTTTTTTCATGTGAATACATTGCCGCGTGTGGGACTTTTTGACAAATGAGTTCAAGATAGTGCACGCAATTAATATACAACTTTAAAAAATTTCTTCATTGGCTGTTTATAATTTTTCATTTTGAATAATGAAGTTATTTTGAAATTTTTTTGGAATCGCTTTTATTTCCTTTCCCTCCCTCATTTTGGATAAAGTTCCAGGAGTGAGCTTATTAGGTCAAAGGAACGATCATTTTTAAGAGTTTTGAAACACACCACTGAGGTCGTACAGATTAAATGGCCATTTACAGAACGTGAGGGGATTGTTTTTACCCATGGCCTCACCAGTTCTGGTATCATTTAAAGGCCTGTTTTGCAATGTCACAGATAAAGTAATAATGGTTACTTTCGTTCACATCCGATTGCCAGTAAAATTAAATTTTCCACCTAATGTTTACTCCTCAGTTACACTTCTCTCTTGAATTGCCTGCTCTTTTCACCAAATCATCCCGTGGAGACTTCATTTAAAACATTACTTGTCCCTGCTCTTCACATGCCGTGGACATGAACATTTTTAGGTGCTTTAAGTGCAGTCATTCCCTCTCCCTCCTGTTTTTCTGTCAACTGCGCACCCACCCACACTGCATTCAGCCGGTCAAAGTGCTAATGTCATGGAGTCTGCCTTGAGGAAGGAGAACTGTCTTTCTCTTGGAGCCTGGGGGGAGGGGTGTGTGGTGTCCAGCCCACTGCTGTGTTCCTGGTAAGTGCTTGATGGACAGCATGTGAGGAGTCCTCTGCAGCTCTCTCTTTGGACCAGAAATCACGGGTCCATGGAGCAGATTTAGAAGCCAAAAGGTGTGCATCATGCTCTGAGCTGCCCAGCCCTCCCCCACCCATCACCCACCCTCCACCCTCCAACCCCACCCCCCAGATCAGCTTACACTGTGAGCCCTTTCCTTACCCCCTGCACCTGGGCCTGCACTGCTGACGGTGGTAGGTGCGTTTCTGACGGTGCGTGACGCGGCTCATGGGCATTTTAGTGCATATTAGGTAAAAACGAACCAGCAACCAGGTATCATGGCTCGGGACAGGGCTGAAGTTCACTCGGCTCTAAGTGGTAGACGATCTGGCACCAGCAGCCGTGAAAGTAGAAGGTGGATGAGTGAGGTTAGGTAGCCTTGGGGGCAGACAGGCCCAGAGCGGTGCTGCCAGGCTGGCTGGCTGCTGGCTGTACGACCTTGAATAAGTGCCTTGAGCCTGCTGCTGGTGTTAGGTGGGGTCACCGTGCCCCATCGGTCCATTAGAAGGTCTAAGAAAAGGTCAAACACCTTTCGAAGAGTAGTTCCTGGACCCTGGGGTCCTCTGGTCGTAGCCATGACAACAAGGCCCACATCAATCAGACCCCTCCTCCCCTCCCTCTCCCTTCCAGCGTGTGGGGATGGGCAGGGCCAGCGTCCCCATGCCCTCTGTCCTCTGAAACCGTTCAGGCTCGCTAGAGTTTCTTCTGAGCTTTATCGAGCCCCCGCTGTGTGCTGGGATTTGTGTGTGGGGTGGCCCAGGACAGCTGAGTCTGGCGTCCGGCCTCACTCACATTGCCCCCTCCGTGGGGCTGACACTTGGCCCTTTGCTCTGGAATCTGGGCCCTGGGACTCTGGTGGAGGGCCCTAGGGTGCAACCTGCTGGCAGGCTCCCCGCCTCCCCGTCTTTTCCCAGTGATGATCAGCCCCGCAGTCCAACGCACGTGTTCTCAGATTTCACCAGCTTTATTTTTCAGTTGAAAACTCAAGGGAAAAGCCTGTCCCCCCCAAAAGTGCACACCTTTGCTGCATCCTGAGGCCTAATCGCCAGGTGCCCGTAGCATGTGTCTGTGGAGGCCAGCCCTTCAAGGAGAAGGCCTTCTTCAGTGACCCCTCAAACATGCAGCTCTAGATTCAATATCCACCCCACAGAGGGGAGCTCCCCTCCCATGCTTGTAATGATAGGACTTCAGACCGTCAGGCCCCCTCAAGGAACCGCATGCCTCAGGGGAAACCCCCCATGAGGGCAGGGGAAGCCAATCTCAAACCAGGGGGACCCCAGGGCACCCCAGCTTGTAGAATGGGGACCTCAGAAATAGCAGCTGAGCAAGTGACAAGATATGTTGGGCGAGAGCAGCTGGTGGATGGAGTCCCCTCTCCAGGGTGTATCCAGGTGGCGGGCTTGCGCCTAAAAGGAGGTGCAGGTGTGGGAAAGGTAGGGAATTATCCAGACCAGCGTGGACTTCGTTGTCCCCAGAAGCACTCTGGAAGCCTTGAGGTCAGCTCTGTTTTCCTGTATCTGGAGCAAGTGTCATCTCTGCGCCTCCTGGCGTGTCACATGGCGGTTCTGCCCCAGCCAAGTCACTTGACCTTGAGCTCAGCTGGGCTTGTGGGTGGAGGGTAAGGAGTCTGAAATCCTTGGCAGCCGGGCGCTGGCTTAGGCAAAATCTCTACAGAAGAAGGGAGAGAAGCCAGGCTGCGGAGTGGGCCCAGAGGATGGGGGCCCCTGTTTCCGGGAATCGTTCTGGGGGCCCCGGTAGAGCCCCCGGCTCTCTGCAGGCCCAGCCATGCCGGGCCTAGAGTGGCCCTCGTAAAGAGGACTGCTCCCCATTTAGGAGAGCAGAGGACAGTGGCTCCCCGCCTCGGGGGTCCCCAGCCGAGAGGGAGGCCGAACCCCAGCACATAGCTGTAGGGGCACAGAGGATGCACCTAACCCAAAGTGGGGGGTAAAGGGAAGTTCAGGGGTGATGCCTGAGCTGAACCCCGATGGACACAAAAGATATTCAGGGCACGGAAGTGGCAGGAACATCCGGATGCCCCTGGAACATTTGGTGACCTCTGCATGGTTTTCTCCACTTTCGGAAGGAGCCAGCCTCACCCACTGCCGAAGCGTGGACCCCCTGGCCCCCCAGACCCTCTGCGCTCTCTCCTGACAAGCCGCCGTCAGCAGGCAAGTTCGAGAGCTTTTTCCTTTCCAGTCTCTCTGCTTCGTGTCTTTCTCTGGTCCCCCTGAGCGGGATGGGATCATCAGTGCAACACGCAGGAGAGGCAGCTGCTTTATCCTGTCGCTGGTTGTAGAGGGACCGCTTCTAATGTCCCCCACCACTGTGATCAGGGTCAGGAAGCTCCCTCCCGCTCCTCATTTGCCAGGAGAATTTTTAAAATAAAATAAGAGCATTCGAGAATTTTATTCAGGGCCTTTTCCGTCATCTGTTGAGATCACATTTTTGGTTCTTTTTCAGACATGATATTATCCGCTTCAGAATTTCTAGGTCTCTGCCAAAATTTACAGTCTGTGTCTGATAAGCCAATTTCTGAATTCCTCTGGGTTTGTCTATTGTCTGTGCTGGTTCTCGCTCTTAGATTTTGTCTCTTTAGGTGTTTTGTTTTTTTTAATCACAGTATTTATAGGTACAGTGTTTGTTGCATCGCCATGCCCCCGCGCACAGCGGGTGCTCAGTAAATGTTCGTTAACATTTCTAATCATGGTAAAATGTATGTAACAGGAAACTTACCATTTCAACCATCTATAAGTGCACAGTTCAGCATCATTAATGCATCTCCAGAAGTCTTTCATCTCACAGAACTCAAACTCTGTCCCCACTCAAGGAGCCCCCTCTCCCCGGCCCCCGGCCCCCGGCAGCCACTGCCCGACTTTGTCTGTGAATTTAACTCCTCTGAGGGCCTCACATAAATGGACTCATACAGTATCTGTCATTTTGGGGTCTGGCTTATTTCACTCAGCATAATGTCCTCCAAGTTCATCCATGCTGTAGCACGGTCAGAATTTCCGTCCTTTTTAAGGTTGGATAATATTCCACTGTACGGATGTACATTTCGTTTATCCGTTCATCCACCTTTTGGTTGCTTCCACCTTTTGGCTGTTGTGAATAGTGATTTCTTTGTACAAATATCTCTCTGAGACCCTGCTTTCAGGTCTTTGGGGCATATACCCACAAGTGGGATCACTGGTTTTATGATAATTTTATTTTTTTTTTGAGGAACTGCCCCGTTTTCCATCGTGGCTGCCCCATTTTACGTGCCCCCACAGTGCACAAGGGTTCCTTCCCATTTCTCCACATCCTCACCAACACTTACTCTTTTGTTTTTTGTTTTTTGTTTTTGATAGTATCCATCCTGATGGGCGTGAGGAGGTATCTCATTATGGCTCTGACTGGCATTTCTCCATTGACGAATGATGCTCAGCATCTCCTCAAGTGCTTATTGGCCATTTGTACATCTTTGGAGAAATGCAAGTCCTTTGGCCATTTTAGAATCAGGTTGTTTAGTTTCTTGTTTGGTTGTGGAAGTTCTTCATGTATTCTGCATATCAACCCTTATCAGATGTGATTTGCAAATATTTTCTCCCGTTTCATAGATTGCCTTTACACTGTCGATTGTGTCATTTCATGCATAGACGTTTTTAATTTCGAGGTTCAGTTTGTTTTCTTTTCTTGCCTGTACTTTTGATGTCATACCCAAGAAACCACTGCCAAATCCAATGTCATGATGCTTTCCCCCATGTTGTATTCTAAGGGTTTTATAGGTTTGGGTCTTACATTTAGATATTTGATCCGTTTTGATTTAATTTTTGCTTATGGCATCTGGTAAGGGTCCAACCTCACTCTTGCATATGGATATCCACTTTTCTCAGCACCGTTTGATGAAAAGACTGTCCTCTCTCCAATGAATGGAGATTTTTGACACCTTTGTCAAAAATCATTTAACCATATAGGAAAGGGTTTCTTTCTGGCTGCTCTTTCTACTCCATTGGTCATATATCTACCTATGTCAGTACCACGCTGTGTTGATTACTGTCCCTGTTAAAAGTTTCAAAATCAGGAAGTATGCGACATCCACCTTGCTTCTTTTTCAAGACTATTTTAGCTATTTGGGGTCCCTTGAGATTCCATGTGAGTTACAGGATGGATATTTTTTTTCTTCACGAACCACCAACGGGATTTTGATAGGAACTGCATTAAATCTGTAGACCACTAAGTGGTAGCGGCACCCTGATGCTGTGACGTCTTACGGTCCACGAGCATGAGATGCCTTTCTGTTTATCCGTGTCACCTGTAATTCCTTTCAGCAACGTTTCAGTTTTCAGTGTACAAGTCTTTCATCTCCTCGGTTAAATTTGTCATTCTTTTCGATGCTATTGTAAATGGAATCGTTTTCTCAATTTCTTTTTCATTTATTCGTTGTTAGTGTGTAGAAGTGCAACTGATTTTGCAGTTGATTTTTTATCCTGCGACTTTGCCACATTCGTGTATTAGTTCCAACAGTTATTAATTGGTGTGCGTGGAATCTTTAGGGCTTTCTACATATGAGACCATGTGGTCTGGGGACAGTTGGAGTGCCTTTTACCTCCTTTCCGTGCCCAGTTGCCCTGGCTGGGACATCCAGGACTGTGCTAAATAGATGGGGCAAAATCAGGCATCCGCGTGTTCATCCCGATCTCGGAGGAAAAGTTTCAGGATTTCAACACTGAATGTGAAGTTATCTGTGGGCTCGTTGTATATGGCCTTCATTGTATTGAGGTGGTTTCCTTCTATTTTTGGTTTGTTGTGTGTGCTTATCATTAGTGTCCAGCCTTGTCAGATGCTCTCTCTGCATCAGCTGAGACGATCGCGTGGTTTGTGTCCTTCATTCTGTGAATGTGATGTGCTACGTTCATTGATTTTCCTCTGATGAATCATCTTTGCATTTCAGGAATAAAGCCACTTGGCTGTGGGATTTAGAATCCTCTCAGTATGCTCTCGAATCCTGTTTGCTAGTATTTCTTCGAGGACTTTCACATCTGTATTGATCAGGGATATCGTTCTGTAGTTTCCTGAAGTGTCCCTGTCTGGCTTTGGTATCGGGTAATGCTGGCCTCATAAAGTGGATTTGGAAGTGTTCCCTCTTTCGATTTTTTTCTAAGAGTTTGAGGAAGATTGATTTTAATTCATTAAATGCTTGGTAGAATTTTCTAGCGAGGCCATCTGGTCCTGGGCTTCTCTTTATCAGAGGGTTTTTGATTACTGAGTCAGTCCTCTCGCTAGTTACAGGTCTGTTCAGATTTCTGTTTCTTCATGGTCCAATCCTGGACGGTTATGTTTCTAGGAATTTACCCATTTCATTTTGATTGTCCAATTTATTGTCACACAGTTGTTCATAGTACTCTCTTATAATCCTTTTTATTTTGGTAAAAATTGGTTGTAATGTCCCCTATTTCATTTTTTATATTATTTGAGTCTTTTAGTCCATCCAGGTAAAGATTTGTCAGTTTTGTTGATCTTTTCAAAAACCAACTTTTGATTTCACTGATTTTTCTTTTTCTCTCGTTTTTCTATTCTCTATTTCACTTAACTCTGCTCTAATCTTTATGGTTTCCTTCATTCTTCTAGCTTTGAGTTTACTCTTCTTTTTCTGGTTCCTGAAGGTATAAAGTTAGGCTGTTGATTTGAGATCTTCCAAGTTTTCCAGTGTAAGCATTAACAGCCATAAGGTCCGTTTTAGCACTGCTTTCTCTGCATCTCATCATTTTGGACCATTGCTTTCAGTTTCGTTTGTCTCAAAATATTTTCTAATTTGCCATGTGATTTCTTTGACCCATTGGTCAAGTATGTTGTTTTATTTTGCACAGTTTTTCCAGTTTTTCTTCTGTTGACTTTTAGTTCCTTTCCATTGTGATTAGAAAAGCTAGTTTGTATGACTTTAATTTTTAAAAATTCACTAAGACTTGTGGCCTAACTTATGGTATGTCCTGGAGAATGTTCTGTGCGCAGGTGAGAAAAAAATGTACACCCTGCGGCTGTTGGTCGAGTGTTCTGTACATGTCAGTCAGGTTTAATCTAACAGCGTCCGTCAAGTTCTTTATTTCCTTATTGATCTTCTCTCTGTCATGCCCATTATTGAAAGAGGGGGTATTGAAGCCTCTTACTACTAGAGTAGAGCTTTTTCTCCCTTCACTTCTGTCAGTTTGCTGCATATATATTTGTAATTCTTTGTAACAGTTTTACTTAAATAGAATTTTCTTAAATTCTCTTTGCCTCATGTTAGTATAACAACCCCTGCTCTCTCTTGGTTATATATTTGTATGGAATATCTTTTTCCATTCTTTCACTTTTAACCTATGTGTCCATAGATCTAAAGTGTGTCTCTTGTGTTTTTCAGCCCCAGGATTTTGTTTGGTTATATTATAATATTTTTGTTGATATTTTCATTTTGTTCATGTATTGTTTTTCTGCTCCCTTCCTTCAGCTAATTGATCATATTTGAGACAATTGTTTTAAAGTCCCTGCCAAGTAAGTCAGAGGCCTGTGCGTCTTGAGTTGGTTTCTGGAGATTTATTTTGTCCTCTCAAAAGGCCCTATCTCCCCGTTTCTTTGTATGTCTTGTCATCTTTTGTTGAAACCCAGCATTTGAAATGACACCTGCCTCTCCCAAGCTTCGCACCGTCCCTGTGCAGGAGACTCACTCATCAGCCTGGGGTAGAGGCTCGGCGCTCTTGCAAACCATCTGGGGGTGCCTCTTCCCTGGGCCTTTGTGGATGCTTTAGTTCTACTTCCCCAACAGACGCAGCTGCTTTTAAAGGTTCTTGATTCTCTAGGAGCCTCCCCTGGCTGCTTCTCAGGGGTTTGGATGTGGCCTTCCATTCCTCTGCCCTAACCTTGCCCCCAGCCCCCCTGCAGTGGCACCCACCACTGCTCTCGGCAACCTCTGCCCCGCATCCAGACCACACGCCATTCTCATCAGTGCTCTGAGGCAGGAGGGAGCAGCTGGTCCCTCTGGCAGCCCCCAGACAGGCCAGAACATCTCAAGCAAGTCCCACTCTTCCCCTTCTGTCTGGGGTTGGGGGAGCCGGGAACTGGTCGCCTTCCTTAGACCCGCACTGCAGAAGGCCAGCAAAGCGACCGGGCAATTCCCTACCGTGTGAGTGTGGCTTTCTCGTGGTCAGGCACTTGAGTGGCAGCAGTGGCGGTCAGCGGTTTCTCAGGATGTCACACACTCAGTGCTTCCACAGAGGAGTGAGAGGCTGCAGCTTCCCAGCCTGACACCCTGCTGCTGTCACGCTCCTGTCATCCCCTGGATTTGGATCAAGACGTTCTCAAGACATTTTCTGTATCTTGTCCGGTGTAATCAGCCATCCCCCAGAAGGGCTGTTCTCAGTTACTACTTCAGTACGTTGGCGTTAAACACCAGACTTGGGTTCCAGAGATTAACTCTAGCTGGCCTGATGTTTTGTTAGTTTTTGCTTAAACACATCCATGTTCAGTGTCAGTGCACTGAACGTCTGCGTTCAAGTGTGCAGCGGGCTTCTGACGTTCCTCTCGTGTCCTTGTGGGGTTTTCATGTCCTAGGATAATGCTAACTTCACTAAAATGAGTGGGAAGAGAAAGGCTTCATTTTCTTGTTCTGCAACAGTTACGGCAGATGATTACCACTTACCCATAAAACTCCTTGGGCCTGGCGTCTTCATCTTTTAAACCTTATTATTTTGAAACTGTTGTAGATTTGTAGGAAGTTGCAAAAGTAGGATAGAGAAGTCCTGTATATTTTTCATCGTTTCCCCCTGCAGTTGCTTCTTCCTTAATTATAATAGCAAAACCCAGAAATGGACAAAGGGAGGATGTGTCTATAGCTCTGACATCGTCACACACGTAGGCTTGTGTGACCATCGCCCACCACCAGATACAGAAGCGTCCCCCACCACAGATGTCCCCCTCTGCTCTCTACCACCCCTGACCCCAGCAGCCACGATTCTGTTTTCATCTTTAGAACTTGTCGTTTTGAGAACGTGATAGAAATAGAACCCTACAGCAGGTGCCTGTCTTCAGTGCGATGCCCTTGGGGTCCGCCCAGGTCGTTGCCTATGTCCACAGCTGCTTCCCTCTCACTGCTGAGCAGTAGTCTGTGGTGTAGACGCACCAACATCTGTTTAACCACAGGGCAGCGGAGTCCATTTGGGGCTGTCAGTAGTAGTGCCATGAGCGACCTCGTTCAGGTTTTTGTGTGCGCACGTTTTAATTTCTCTGGGGGCGTAAATGTACGTTTAGCTTTTTAAATTTGGTGTCGCCGTGATTTTTTTATTTAAACTGTTCTAACAGGTGTGGACTGTTACCACCCGTCCCTGATGGCTAGTCCTCGTGAACATGTGCTCACGTGCTCATGTGCCATTCGCATGTCCTCTTAGGTGAAATGTTTTCATGTATTTTGCCCATTTTCTATTTAGATTGTTTTGCTCTTGAATTTTGAGTTATTCATATATTCTGGATATCCGTCCTCTGTTAGATGTGGTTTGCAAATATTTCTTTCCAGTTTGTATTTTGTCTTTCTAGCCATTCAACAGGGTCCCTCGGAGCCCCCAATTTTTTAATTCTGACGGTCCATCTTCTATGAATGATGCTTTGGTGTCATGTGTAGTAACTCTTCGCTAAGCACCTGTTGTCATTTAGAGATAGATACATTCTAACCTGTCGATGGAGTTGATGTATATAATAGCTTTGATGTTTAGTTTTAACTTTCTCAAATCAGTCTGGGCAGATTGTATTTTTCCAGGAAATAATTTAACCTAGATTTTGAAATTAATTGGCAAAGTCACTGGGTGAATTTTTGAAATCACTACTTAGGGATCTGTAGTCTTAACTCCTATCTCATTCCTGGTGCTGTGTGTGTCTCTTCTCTCTCGATCGGTTTTATTGCTCATTTCTATTTCATTAATTTATCTTTGATTTCTTCCTTCTGCTTTTCTTGGTTTACACCAGGGATCAGCCAACTTTTTCTGTTAAGGAATGAATAATAAATATTTCAGGCTTTGCAGCCAAAGAGTGTCACTGTAGCGGCCAGAGGCGTGTGACCAAATATGCACGGTGTGTTCCTGTGGTGAGTGTCCCCCAGCCGTAAAGACACTTTCAGATAGTCCTAAGAACTTATGTCACTTAAATCTTAAATAATGGTTGAACTGGGCATAAAATCGAACTCGGCAATTTTCTCTTAATGCTTTAAGGATTTATTCCACTGTCTTCTATCCACCGTGGGAGCCAGGATACCTTACCCATTTCTTAAACGATCACCTTTTCCATTCTGGTTAGTGGCTCCCAGGACCTTTGCTTTTCCTGTAGTTCCAGGCTGCTGTGTCTTGGCATGAGTTTGTTCATACTGTGCTGGACACACCGTGCTCCCTGACCCTGAGGAGTCACGTCTCAAACCTCAGTCTGGAATTCCTGTTGGACAGAAACGTATGTCATGAATTTTCTGCTCTTGACGATTAACTTTTAAATTTCAGTGAAAGTAATTTTGGAATTACGCCTGTTTTTAAATTTCTTTAGTAATCTCTAATTCTAGCATCCAAAGGCCTCGCAGAAAGATGTTCTCCTTGACCAAACCCTCTCGGGCTCCTCAGAACTCCCGTCTCTACTAGACCCCGACTTTGGGGCTTCTGCTTTGACTCTGCATTGGCCGAGAGTTCTGCTGGCAGCCTGGACTCCTGCATCCTCTGTAACTGCTCACTACTGGCTCAGCCAGAAACCCCCTGACCCCCGATGTTTCCTCTTAATGGTTTTCCATCCCTTGACCCTCCCCGACCCTTGGCTTAAATCCCTGCTCTTCCTTGTCGTTTGGCATTGAGCCCAGTCCTGCTCCCCTACACCTATCGCGACAGCCCCCCGAGTGAAGCCCGCCTTACCTGCTTTGACAAGTGTCGAGTAGTCTAACAGGGCTTCCTGTGGTCTGTCGCAGGTGCTGACTTCCAAGTCTGTGCAGTGGGGTGGCAGCCGTGCCCGGTTTTCCAGACGTTGTAGGGAGTGTACATCCAAGTCCCTGAATGGTAGGCCTGTGGTTATACATTTTCAGGATGTAACTTTATTATAGCCACCTGACACCCCCACCCTGAGGTCCTAGAGCTCGCTAGACCTGGCTTGGGGTGTGTGTGGGGGGGGGGTTGTCTTTGGGGCTCTTTCTCTTAATAAATACACCTTTGCACATAACTGACTCTTCGCTCATTGTCTCACAATTGGTTGCCTGTCCCCCTGGCAGAGCTAAGGAAAAGGAACTGGTTTTCCATCCAGGTGGGAAGGCAGGGGTCAGAGTGCTCGGGGGCCAGGGTGGCTTACCACACTGGAAGAGGATCTGGGGGCACAAAGCTGCAGGCACAGGTGTCCTGGGTGCACCGGCTGAGTGGTGTGGGGGCGACCTGAAACCCAGCAACCGTCGTCACTGTCCCCGCACACCACACTCCTGAGAAGAGCTTGGAGGAAGGGCCCAGACTAGATTAGGGTGACAGCCTTCTGTCCCCTGGTCCAGCTTCCCAGTGGCCTCCATGGGGGGCCAGGCCCAGCCTTACACTCAGCACCCTGAAGCAGGCCTGGCAGGTGGGGCGCTGTCCTGGACACACCTGCTGAGTCTTCTCCATGGCCTTGTCATCACCACCACCTGGGGGTGGGGGGGACAAACAGACTCAGGCCTCCTGCCTGGACCTCTCTTCTCTTGGGAAGCTCAGCTGAGAAGTTCTCTGAAGAGCACGCAGGCTCGGGAGCCTCAGCACGAGGGGCCCCACGCAGATGCCGCTCAGGCCCCCAGCCATCCGCACAGACGCATCCCTCTCTAGGACACAGCCAGACGCTCCTGTTTTTGGATCTCCATCCCCAGGGCCCTAGTGATGACAGGACCAGAGGGAGGGGACATCTGGCCAGCCAGCTCACCTGCCAGGTGAGGGTGAGCTCCTCCGGGCTGTGGGCTGCTGTCAGCCGGCAGCTCAGCTCATCGGCAGCCTCGCTGTCATGGGTGCCCAGAAGGCCAGCAGACATGCCTGTGGGGAAGGCAGGACGTGCCGTGAGAGCCTGTCCCCTACTTGCACGGCTGGTCAGGGTTGGGGGGCTGGCCGAACCACACCCTCTTCATGTCTATCCCCCATAACACTGGCTCCAAACCTTCACCCAAGGGCAAGAAGAAAGGGGACTGAGGAAAGCACAGCAACCCCCTGGGCCCTCCCCAGTCACTGTCCCTTCCTGAGGGGCCAGGGCACAGCTGTTCTGAGGCTGCTTAATGGGTCATGGGGAGCCTGAGTGGCACGTCCTGGAGAAGGGACAGACGCTGGGCTCAGAGCCCTCACTCCAATCTTGGCCCTGCTTCTCCTGGCCGTGGAGTGTGGGCCACTCAGTGCTGCTTGGGACATCTGTACTACACACGACACTGGTGACTGCATGAGGTGGGGAGAACGTGTGCATCACAACAAGAACAGGACCAGCAGGCAGCGACCGGAGCTGAACTGTCATTCTGCATCAAGTGTTGTCTGGACATGGTCAGACATGGAGAGAGGGCCTTTGACCTTCACAGCCTGAGCTGTTCTCATACCCCCTCAGCTATGAGCCCCCAAGGAGCAGCCTTGGCCCAAGAGGCCCTGGAAGCTGACCAAGGTCTAGGTGACACCAGCCCCACTGGTCTGGAGGCTGCCAGTCAGGCCCCAGACCTACCGTGGGACCAGAGGCTTGGAGTCAGGCGGCAAAGGCCAGCTGGGATGTCACAGGTGACAGGGATGCCGTCCTCACTGGTCATCTGTCCTCATCCTGCAGGAGGCAGATGCAGGTTTAGATAGTTCTGCAGGCAGGGAGGGAAGTGGACAGCCTGTAGGGCTGTAGGCCAGCAGGGATGGGCCAGGACAGGTGACGGGCTCCACGGGGCACCAGGCTGGAAGGGTCTGGGGCATAGGTATGTGGACATGACAGCAGGCAGGAAAGTCTCCTCCCTCTGGGCTCCCTGCCCCCTTGGGGGCCAGCCCCTCCCACATGCTCAACTGCAGGCTGGGGTAGAGGATGAGGGTGCTGTGGTCCAGTTCCCTGGCAGGGATGTGAGTTCCAAGGCCTCCCGGCTCAGCATCAGCGAGGACGTGCAGTGAGCAGAGCCGTTGGTCAACAGCCGCTGCTGCAGGGGGTGCCAGCGCCCCGTGCTGGGCCACCAAAGTGTGGTCTGAGGAGAAGAGGCCACAAGGCAGGTGAGAAAGGCCAGCTCTGCCTGCTGCAGTGGGGGCCCCAGACCCACAGGACAGCCCAGTGTGTGCAGGGCCTGCAGCAGCCACTGCCCCCGTGGGCAGCCCACAGGGAGGTGCAGCCAGCTCCCCAGGTGCTCCGGGGCCTGAGAGGGACGACTTACAGCCAGGGCAGCACGAGGACACGAGGGACTGACAATCACGTGCATCAACCTCGAAAACTTGCTGCTGGTGAAAAGCCGTCACGTCGGCTGTCACATGTTACACGATCCCCACATACAGAGCGTCCAGAATAGGCAGAGCCGCAGACGGACAGTAGGCTGGTGGTGCTGAGTGCTGGAGGGTGCCCGCCTTTTGGGGTGATGACCATGTTCTGGCCTTGATAGCGGGGATGGGCGCACCCTCTGAATATACTTGAAGCCACAGAATTGTACACTTTAAGTTGTGTGGGGTGGGAAGCCACTGGAAAAATGACACATTGAGGCGGCTATGGCCGGAGGTGCAGGCAACACGAGGGAGGAACTGCACGGGCCTGGCGCTGCCCTCCGCACAGCGGGCAGAAGATGGCCCGATAGGGGACCGATTGTTCTGACCCATCCGGCCAGTGCTAGAGCTGAAGGTCACAGGCCAACCCAAGGTCACACACGTGTGAAACTCAAAGACGAGGCCGTCTGTACACTGGGCCACCTAGCAGTGAGAGGACCCCTGACTACAGGAGGCCACCAAGGGCCTAAGCCCCCACGTCCCCACCCGTGCGATCATGACAGCCCCACACTGATACCAGCCTTTACCCAGCTCTGGGTTCCATGCCCGCCCGCCGATGCGAGACCCTCCCGGCACCAAGGAACCGGGCTCAGGAGCAGCACATGCTCGTGACCCACAGGCGTGAAGCAGGGCCACCCTCGGGCGTGAGCTGCGCCCAGTCCTGACCTGGCTGTGGCTGCAGACTCTGCCTGCCTGAGTGTGGGCTCCAGCAGCTGCCTCTCGGCTAACCTGGAGGCCGCCTTTCATGTCCCTAGCACGGTCCAGCAGGAGGGGGCTGGCCCGGAGCCCCAAGCCACTCTCCACACCTCTGTGCCGGGCCCCAGACTCGGGCTTTTCTATTCTGGACAAAAGCCTGGCTCTGGAGCCCAGGCCTAGTCCCATGTGACCCTGGGCAGTTGAGTAACCTTGGGCTCGGCCTGGGACCAGAAGGGCCCTGCGGCACCCTGGTACGGTCATTCTCCCCGCCTCTGAAGGTCCTGCTGCTGCGTCCCAAAGGGCAGAGGGGCTCCAGGGAGGAGGGTGGTGCAGGACTCACCGTCAGGGGGGCCCCCAGCAGGGTGATGGGGAGCAGGCAGTGCCCGGCCCGCACAGGGGTCCCGTTCGGCTCTCCTGGCCTCTGCAGCAGCTTCGCTACCAGGCAGCTGGTCACCGGGCCAGGTCCAGGGGCCTGTATGGCCACCACCGAACAGTTCCTGCAGGGAGCACGGAGGGGGCGTGAGCTGCACCTGACTAAGCCCCACCTCCTGGACCTGCAGCGCAGCAGGGACATAGGGCCCCACATAAACTGTCCCCACAGCAAGCACCAGGGACCTGGCTTTCGTGGGGGGACCGCAGAGTGGGGTGGAGGAGGATGCAGGCTGCCAGGAGAGGCTGGGACAGAAACGTCTGCCGTATTTTAGACGTGGATGTCTGGTCGCTGTGTGTGAGGGACGGGCAGGGCCACATCTGGAGCTGCGATGGCCCTGGGCAGCAAAAGCACCAGCAGAAATGGGAGGTCGGACCAGAGGGCACCCTGAGTGGGACCTCTTAGGGATTCCACAGCCCAGTGGGGCCTCTCTCTGGAGCATCCTGGGATGTAGAGACGGGGATCAGGTCGATGACCCTTGGGATCTGAAGGAGCAGAGGGGCCTCGGTCCACACTGGGGTTGTGGGGATGAGGAACACGTCGCACCCTCTGCTGAGCATAGAGGGGGTGGGGGAGGCAGGCCGTCCCCAGGATCAGGGAAAGGCTGGGTCTTCCCCTCAGCCCCCTGAGGAGCCGGCCCTGCCACACCCAATGTTACCTTTTAGCGTCAGCCCCCTGAAACTCACTCGGACCCCGACCTCCAGGACTATGGGGAGCACCTGCGGTTTTAAGCCACTACGTCTGTGGCGATTTGCTCCGGCAGCCACGGGAAACTGATGAAGCCCTCTGCTCCCCCCTCCATCGTCCCCATTGCTTCATAAATGGTCCCTCCGCCCTTCCAGGTGTCAAGGCCAAAAGCCTCGCGTCACCCCTGGGTCCTCTCTTACATCCGATCTGTCAGCAAATGCTACAGGCTCGACTTGAAGACGCCCAGAATCGGGCCACCACAACCCTCCGTGGCTGCCACTTCTCAGTAGAACCCCAGCAGCAGACACTGGGCTCCCCGCTGCTGTCCACCAGCCCCCACCCCGTCCGGATTCTCGACACCAGGGACAGAGGGATCTTTTCAGAGGTGGATCACGTCCTTCCTCAGCTGAACAGCTGCATTCCCGTTTCTGCATAGAAGCCACAGTCCTCACAAAGGCCCCGGCCACCTGGAACCTGTCTCCTCCTGTCATCAGCCCTCCTTGCACTGTCCACCTCCGCCCCCTGGCATCCCTGAGAAGGAGGCCGGACGCACCCCCAGTGCCGGGCCAATGCATGGCTGCGCCCTCCACCTGGACGGGCACTCGTCGACCCACCTGCCGGCCTCGTGTCTGCAGCATTTGCCACCAACATACCAGGGCACAGGCGGGTAAGCCATGGTCGGCGGTTCACATCCGGCCTGGGTCCGGTTTTTAGACGGCCCGCGAACTAAGAATGGGTCTCACGTGTCTAAAGGGTTGTTAACAAACAAGAACAATAACTACAGACCACATGAGACCATTGGGCCTACAAAGCCTGAGAACCGGCCTCTCAGTCCCTTAGTGGGAAAGGCTGGCAGAGTCCCCTCAGGGCCCACGAGAAGGTGGTGTTGGCCCAAGACAGCATCTGATGGGTGGCCTGGAGAGAGGGCACAGCAGAGCCATTGGAGCCACCCCCACCCGGCATGGCCACATTCTGCCTCTCACCCCACCTCACCAGCTCCAGGGTGCCCCTCGTGCCCCCCAGGGCTCCCCTGATGGGCCTGGGCCTCCCTGGCATTCTGGACACCCATGTTTGCAGCTGTCACATAACTTCCTTAGCCCCCTGCTGCCACACCTTGCCCAGGGGCCACAGGGTCATCTCCAAGGAGGCGGCCTTCAGCGTGGCCCCTGCAACAGGCAGCTACCGCCCACCATGAGGCCTCTGGGGTCCTGGTGGCAGACCAGATGCCACTGCCTACATCTCAGGCCCAGGCAGGAAAACTAGCCTCCCGGATGACCCAGGCCTCCAGGAAACAGGGCCTGTGACCTGCGATAAGGTGGGGGTGCTGGAGACCGCCCCCCAGGAAGCCCACTCACAAGGTCGCCCTTGGCTGGCGTCTGGAAACCTGGATTTCGGGACAGCTGCCACCATTCCCAGAGCTGGCAGGAGGGGCTCACTGTGCCTAAAGCGGACGGACAGGCGGTTGATGCTGAGTCTGGAGTGGAGGTACGTGCCGGGCAAAGGCTGCCTGCGTGGCCGGCCCCCCGTAAACCGCCTGGGCACGGGGTCTCTAAAGAGCTCCCCAGGCAGACAACATGTCACACGTGCTGCCACAGTTCGAAGCTGGGGGAACTGAGGACGTGCTCTGCGCCCCATCGGGACAGGCCTCTGGAAGCCTGTGCCCCGTGCTTTCCCCTTTGGGGACCTTGCTCTGCGTCTCTTCACTGTAATGAACCACAGCTGCGCTGAGAACTGAGCATCCGAGCAAATCGCTGAATGGGGGGGCGGGGCGGGAATCAGGCTGACCCTGGGGACCGTGGCAGAGACGTAAGCAGGGTTGAGAGCACATTAACAGCCAGAGGGACGCCGGCCGTGGTGCTGGGCAGGGTCTAGGGGTCCTGGTGCGCTTGGACTGTGGACAGGCCCGAGGTCCCCAACACGGCTGGGAGGATGCTCAGGGCAGCAACTTAGTGACCGGAACAGAAGCCTTAACAACCGTCAGGCCAGGTGCTGGGGTCCTACGGCAGCGGCCCTAACAGAAACAGAGCTGTGCATCCAACAGAAACCAGGCGGGGACTGGAGGAACGTGGGCAGCAGTCCCAAAAGAAATAAGACAGGGAATAAGGGACACTAGCTTCCAGAACAGAGACGGCACGCTGCAAGAGCTCGGAGGCTACGGGCCCATGAGAAATAAGGGCAGGGGGAGTCTATAAGAAGTAGGGCTGCAGGCCCACCTTTCTGCTGGAAATGGTGCCCTGGGCCAAGCGTGAGGGTCCGGGCTTGGGGACCCGGGGTTGGGGATGGATTTGGGTACAGGGCCACACCTGCCTGGCCTGGCTCTGGCCCCACAGCTCGGCTACTGCCCGGCCACTCGCCTGCTCGGGCCCAGCCCCACCTGCGACAGCTGCAGGAGGGGCCCGCCCTGCTGTGCTGGCTACACCTGGGCAGGGACGCTGAGGCACAATCGGTTTAAGGCCTGAGACAGAAGACCCTCAGGCCTCTGAGCAGGGGCACAGGGTGGGCCAGAGGGCCATCCCCCCACAGAGCCCCTGCCCTCTGTCCCACTCTCCGAGTGCACCCCCGCACGCCAATGCAGTCTACCCCCGGGCACTGGAACCTTCTCAGAGAGGCGCCAAGCCTCAGGTCCTCTCCTCCAGCTGGGCTCGCCCCTGAGACCCAGCAGTGCAACCCTGGGCTGCGGACACAGAGGGACAAGCTGGGGCCTCGCAGGGATAATGGGGACAGAAGGTCCTCGGTGCCAGCAACAGGGACCAGGACGTGTTCATCACCTCTGGCTTTCCTGGCACTGCTAGAACCAAGGGGCTCAGGGCTCCTGGCGCACTGTCCTCTGCCTCGGAGTGGTGGGGGGACAGCCACACTCCCCCACCCCAGCTCTGCCCCCTCCAAGGGGCCCAGCAAGGTCCCCGGCAGCAATGGTCAGCTGAGCAGAGGCTCTGGCTGGCAGCCTGTGGGGTCGGGCCTCCTAGGGGCTGGACACACTGCCTGATGTCCTGGAGTAGGGCCTCTGCCCTGGCTGTCCACCTGTGGGCACGCACCCTAGCACCAGGCTCCCTGGGGCCAGGAAGGGACCTGCTGTTGTACCCAGAGCCATTCATCTACCTCCAGCCGGCTCACTCTTCACGCCACAGCATTCCTTGGCTCCCCATTGCCCACAGGCATTCAAGGGCCCCAAATCCTCCTGACCCCCGTCTCCCAGCCCACACCCACCTCGGGTTTGCCTGGCTGGGCCCCCCCCCAGCCTCTCCCACATCAGGTCAATACAGGTGGCTGCAGGGGGCTCATCATTGCCTCCTAGCCGGGCCGGGGGGAGTGCCACCAGGTCCTAATGCTTTCCTTTGACTTCTGACCTCACTCCAATCTCTGTCCTTGGGCCAAGCTCCCTCCACGCACCACAGAGGCCTGGAGGCAGAGGACGCTGACAGCCTCACTTTCCCCTCCCGCTGGACCAAGCCCTGGGAAGAGAAGGTGAGGTGGGGGCCCACCTCAGCAGGCCAGGCTGGGCCTGGGGCCACAGAGCTGGGGGAGGGGGCAGAGGCCTGAGTAGGACCTGCCACCAGCCCCTGGTCTCTGTCCCCTGCCAGGCCCAGGCTCGGGGAGGGGCTGGCTAGGGAGGCTGAGGCTGGACCTGTAGGAAAAAGGCTGTGCCCGCCCCCCACCTCCAGGGGCACTGTGCCCCACACCCACCCCACGCCCAGGCCACAGGGCTCAGACAACTACCGACCCAGAAAGTGCTTATCGAACTCCACACCCAGGGGCGGAGCAGCCCAGCCTGCCCACCGTCCAACAGCTTACAGATCCCTGACGCCCAGGCCTCCCCCCAGAGCTTCTGACTTGACTCACCCGGGAGGCCCTGGGCGTGGCTGACACCCCCAGTGCCCAGGTGTTTGCACCTGCGGGCCAGGTGTTCTGCGAGGGCCCCGGCCAATGTCTTGGCGGGGTGGGGGCACGTGGGGAGCACCGGGCCCAAAGCAGGTCCTGTTGGCACCGGCCTTGCAGGGTGGGGAGGGGGTGCTCAGGACAGGTAAGCTCTGGTCCCCACTAGGGTACTGGCCTGCAGGTCCGACAACGGCCACGAGATGGCAGGGCCACCCAGGCCGCAGTGGGCCAAGGCAACAAGGGGCGGTGGACAGAGGCCAGCTCTGCCAGGGCAGATGGAGCACCCACCGCCTGTCTGCGCTGTGTGGGCAGAGGGAGGGGCACCCAGAACCCCCCAACCACCCCGTGAAATACGTCTGCTCCCCACTCACAGTGGGGGAAACGGGTCACTGGGCCGGAGGAGCGCAGAGCGGGCTGGAACCGGCTCCACCCGTCTCCAGCTCCCTGGGCCGTGGCAGCGGGAGGAGAGGCCTGTGCAGTAGCAGCAGCTACCACCCAGCGGGTGCTGTGTCGGGCTCCATCCTGAGTGACCTACAGGTTAACATACTGATCCTTGCAACGTTAATCCCATGGGAGGTGGGGCAGGCGCGGTCCTCACTGTCCGTGTCACAGGGGAGGAAACCAGGCACAGACAGGCGAAGCGCCAGAGGCTGGGCTGGAATTCAAACCCAGGCGGCCCGGCTGCTGCCTCTCGGCTATAGGAAGGGCTGGATGTTGGGGTGTCAGGGATGCTGACAGGAGACCACCCCAATGCCAGAAATCCCGCCATTAAAGCCCTGGTCAGCCAGGCCAGGGGTCCCACCCACAGTCAAGCTCTGGTCCCCACTAGGGTACTGGCCTGCAGGTCCGACAACGGCCACGAGATGGCAGGGCCGCCCAGGCCGCAGTGGGCCGGGGGAGAGCGGTCACAGCATCTTCCCAAGGGGCAGGCAGCCCAACCCAGCCACCCACCTCCAGCTCCTGGAGAAGCAGGGGGTCCCGGGCCTTGGTAGTTGCAGGAGGTCAGGTGCAGGTGCAGGCCGTGGTCCGGGTCCTGAGCAAGGCCTGGCTGGCAGTCTTGACCCAGGGAGTGCTCCTTGAGGACTGAGAGGACCTGGGACGAGAGAGGGGCACGTCAGGGGTCAGGGAGGCACAGGTGCACAGCTTCCTCTCCCCACCAGGACCGTTGTAACAGCCCGTTGGGTCTCCTGGCCTCCACTGCTGCCCCAGGCCACAGCCCCTCCTCTGCTTGGTGGCCGGAATGGTCTTTAACAAAACGCAAACCAGACATCCCCCTGGTCACAGCCCACTGCCTTCTCATGCAGTTAAAGTAGAAACTGGTCTCCTTGGCGCAGCCTGTGGGTCTGGGTGATCCTCCTCACCTCCTCTCCTCACACCCTCTGTAAGGGACCCCCCACGTTCTTCAGATGCCCTGAGCACACTCCTACCTCAGGACCTTTGCACTGGCTGCTGCTTCTACAGAGCTCACACCTGTCAGCAAGGCTCCCACCCACTCTTCTCCAGCCCGGTGGCCAGTCCTCAAACATGCCAACCTCATTCCTGCCCCAGGCCCTTGGCACGTGCTGTTCTGTCTGGGACGCCCTTCCACTCGATTTTCAAATGGCTGACACTTGGCTTGTCATCTGCGGCTTCCTCGAATGTCACTGCCTTAGTGGGGCCTTCCCTGGCCACATAAATAACTCCCAGTTACACCCACTGATATCACCCGTTTTGTTTTCTCTGTAGTATGTCTCACCGTCGGGTATGTTTTATGTGATATTTTGTGAGGTCACTTCCTCGATTGTACACTTGATGAGAGGAAGGGCTCATCAGTCCTGTTCTAAGCAAAAGCCCCGGCTTCTAGAATGGCACCTGGCCTGGTACCTAGTAGATGCCCAATAAATGACGGAGAAGGCAGGCAAGAGGAAGGGAAGGGAGAGAGTGGGAGAGAGGGAAGAGAGAGGGGCTGCCTGGGCGCCTGGGCCCCTGGGGGAAGGTCTGTTTCCGCCTGATGACGTTGGTGCGACCAGCCTTGGCAGCCAGCAGCCTGGCGCCGATGTGGAAATGACGTTCCCCCACCGCCCAGACGAGCGAGCTCTCAGCCTCGCCCTTGGAGCACAGTGGCTGGGCCGGAAGAAAGGCCCGCGAGAGACTCCTCGTCCAGTCTCTGATGGAACATTCAGGAAGATGCTGCTCCGGGCTATAGGTTCTGCCACCCAGAGCTCCAGGACTGGGAGACCCGTCACCTCCAGGCCTGGATGAGCTCTGATGAAATAAGGGTCCCCGGGCTCAGTTTAGGTCACCGGGAGTGGCCAGGACGACAATCTCCTATGTCCTTCATGCTATGGCACACATGAATGAAGACGGCTCCCGGCCTGGGGGCCGGCAGGCGAGGGCCCTAGCAGTGCTGCCGTGTAGACAGCAGGGGACAGCCGAGCGCAGGGGACCCGGCACAGGCACCGCTGCAAACGGGGCAGACCTCAGGCTAGCTCCTCAACCACCTCAGCCTCTGCTCCCTCACCTGATAAACTGGGAAAGCGACACCCACTTTATTAACGTGTTGACACGAGGAACTGCATGAAATGACGTGCTAACGACCCCCCAGGATGGCTGCGTGGCTGAACCACACAGTGCGCTTGCTCAAAACACAGAGCTGAACGACAGAAGCTGTGCCCGGGTGGGGCTGAGACTGGCATGTTCTTAGATCTCCCCGGAAGCACGGTTACCTTAGCGATGCCCCTCCCTGTCAAAGACGCTCAACCCGGACCTCATCTCGAGCAAAGAATCTGACAAATCCAGGTGGGGGATGCTTTGCAAAACCATTGCCTGGACTCTCCAAAATCGTCAGTGCGGAAATTGTCCTTTCAGGTGGTTTCTGACAATGAATCTGTAGGGGGAAGTAGGTCCATACCTGCAGGCTACTTTGAAATGCATCAAAAATTCAGATGGCGGGAGGGCCAGGTGAGAAAGCAAGTGGAGGGAAATATAAATGAGAAAAGCTAGGCGGAGGGTATGGGGAGTTCACAATAAAGTAGCTTTGATAAAGTTTTGTTAGAACATAGCCACGCCCGTTCATCTACATATTATCTGGGCAGAGCTGAATAGTTGCTTCAGAGACTGTACTGGGTGAAGAGGCTGGAATGTTTCTCTCTGGCCCTTCACGGTAAGGCTGCAGGCCGCTGTTCTGGGTTAAGAAACTGAAGAGCCGTGTGAGTGAGAGCCCTGCGTGAGCCAGGACCGCCTCACCCACCTGCCATGGTCCCGGCCTCCTGGTGTCCCATCTACCTTCCCAGGGCCCAAGGTCTCGGCATGTCGTCCTGCCGTCAGCCATGCATCCCATTCCTACCTGGCCTCGGGGACGATGGCAGGACGACACGCACCCTGGATGTAAAACACACAAAACAGCTTGAAACAACGTTACTGGGACAGCAGGGAACTTTCGTCGTGGACTGCGTAAAGCATCACATCACGCTCCTGAGTTTTGTGCATGTGTTGTGTTAGACAAGAAAACAGCCTTCTTACAGGAAACTCTCTCTGAAGTATTTACGGTAGAGGTGAGATGTCTCCAGAAACGTCTCTGTATCAATACGCAGTGATACAGAAAAAAGTGTGTGTGAGAGAGAATATACGAATGTGTGTAACACACAAGTTTAACAGAAGATGTCACAAGGTGTTAACACTTGGTGAATGTTCACTGTCTTACAGTAACTTTTCTAAGGGTTGGGAATTATTTAAAATAAAGACTGGGGGACACTAAGTCCCCTGAATGAGTGAGGCTTGGGAGATGGTGAAGTCATGAGTGAACAAGCTGGTGCAGGGCCTGGCACACAGTAGGTGCTCTACACACAGAGGCTGCCTGGGCCAGGGTGGGCGTTTGACAAAACTGGGGGTTGGGAGAGATAATGAAGTGGCCAGTCGGCAAGTGCAATCACTCATCTCGCAGTCATCCATTCGTCCATGCACTGAGCATCCCCGATGTGCTGGGCCCTGGGCCTGGGTGGGGCGCGCCCTCCAGGAGCAGACAGAGAAACAGAGACCAGCAACACAGAGGGAGGTGGCATCCCAGCTAGGGCCTCGCAGGCCTCCCGTCTACAGCCAGGAGCCCAGATGCCAGTCTGATTGAGGAGTGGAAGGGCAGAAAGGACACGGACCAGGGGCCGGAGCACAGGCTCCCAGAGGCCAGCCCACGCCAGCCTCACAGCTGGGACGCAGAGGATGCTCGGCAGCTGCCGGTTACGACGACCATGACAAGGCCTTTACCGACTCCGCAGCGCTGGAGACACACACAGCAAGACCACGCCCCTCAGACGTGCACCCAGCGGGTCCCCTGTGCACCGGGAACCAGACGAGAGCTGAGGGGACTGGGAGGGAGCCTTGCCTGTGGCCCTGGCCCACCCACTGCCCCCTGGCAGGCAGAGGGAAGGAGCCTGCGCCTGGTATCCCCCACCAGCTCCAGAGTGCCACTCGGCATCAGGCCACCAGGGCTGCCATGTCCACACCGACCCCACCGGCTCCGCCATGGAAGGCCACTCTGGCCTGGGCCTCTAGAGGCAGAGAACAGCACGGACTACTGGAGACTCGGGCTCGCCTTCCTTCCCAGCTCGGGGATGCTCCTGAGACTGCACGGGGCTGCACCCTGAGGATGCCCATGGTGTCGACCCTGGGGAGCGGGGCAAGCCTTTCATGCCTCTGAGCCCCTGTGACATCCCCTCGGGCGTGGCCTGGCCATCTCCTTCTCTCATGGGGCTTGCTGCTCAAATGATACCTCCTCCGAGCAGCCTCCCCTGATTGCCCACCTAAAGCACATGCCCTCCCCGGCCAGGTCAGTCCCGCGGGGCAGGGCCTTGCGTCTGTTTTATTCCCTGCTATGTCCCCGGTGCTCGGCACAGCTCCTGACACACAGTGAGTGTCCAGTACTCACTGAAGGAATGGACAAATGAATGAAAATGCTCCTTTCTGGGGTGGATCAAATATCAAATCAACAGCAATTTACATCAACCTGCGGCTCACCCAGCCCAGGCTAGCAGGTCCCTACCACCTCTTACCTGTCCCGGGCACCCCTTCCAGTCCCTGCCTCTGAGCTGGGCCACACCTCATCTCTGAGGGCAGGCGGAGACCCTCCCACAAAAGGAGGCTCCAGGATCTGGAACCCCACAGTCAGGAGTATGTTCCAGCCCAAGTGCCACCTGGCCCAGCCACGTCACCTGCCTTCGGGGCCATCACGGCAGGTGGCACTCACAGGCAGACGCGGACAAGCCTGGCAGCTGAGCCTCCATTTCCTCATCACTAAGTAGGCACAGCCCGCCCACCTCAAAAGGTGTCACCAAGAGTAACTAGGAAAACACACCTGAGAACATCTGCCCAGGACACAGGTCTCAGAAGACGTTCGTTTATGTGCCATTCGACCACGCGCACCTACTATGTGGGAGGGAAACCTGTCGAGAGGGCCTAGTCCCCGTGCCCGGGGAGGTCCTCGATTGTCGGGGACACCGAGAATGTTAACACCTCCTGAAGGGTTAGGAGGGCCAAGTGTGGACGGCGACAGTGGCCATGGCAGGTCACCGTGGCTGAAAGCCACCACGCCAGGCCTCCTGGGAGTGGGGAAATCGAGTGGTGTGGACAAGGCCATCCCTGGAATGCCTGTCCCATCACTTACCTACCAGGCCCTCAGAGCAGTCCGTGAGGTCAGCTCACACTGACACAGACCCCCATCTGCTCTGGGTCCCCACGGACCCTGCAGGAGGCTGAGGGCCAAGGATGGAGAAGTCTGTGGCCAGGAGATGACAACAAGGGACTGGGGTCCACCACAGGCCCTGATCTCCACAACCGACCTGGGCCACAGGGTGGCTCTGGAGTCACGACGCCTGGGTCGAAGACCTGCCATCTTCATTAACTAGCTGTGTGGCTTGGGCCAGGTGACTCAACCTCTCGGAGCTTCCCTTCCTCCCCCACGGAAGGAGCACAGCGTTACTGACCCGACCTCACACGTGCGTGCAGTCCCTCAACGGACGTTCCTTTGAACACCTACTATATGCCACTCTGCAAAACGGACAAAAATCGCCGGGAAGAGGGTTGGGGAGGGCCAGAGGGAGTGTGGGTGCAAACGCATGGGTTTTGGGGAAAGGCCTCGCTGAGGTGACATTTGGGAAATACCCAAAGGAGGTGAGGGAGTGAGCCAAGCAGCTGTGCAGGGGACGAGCGCGCCAGGCAGAGGGAGAGCCTGTGCAAAGGCCCTGAGGCCACACACCCAAAGACTGCCACTCGGGAAAAACACAAAACCAGAGACAGTGCAAAGCTCAGCGGCAGCGGGGGACACGGGAGAGGGCGGGAGGGACAGGTGGAGCGTGGGGGGTGTTTAGGGCCGTGAGCCATTCTGTGTGACATAGTAAAGGTGGGCACATGTCATTATGCAGTTGGCAAAACCCGAAGACGTGTACGACACGCAGTGAACCCTGATGTGAAATGTTGGAAGTGAGTTGACACATGGACATTGGTTCATCGGGTGCGACGGGTGTGCAGCACTAAGGCCAGAGGTTAACAGGAGGGGAAGTGGGTTGGGGGGTGGGAATGCTGGTGCCTTCTTCCCAACCCTTCTATAAACCTAAAACTGCTTCGAAAACTGAAGTGTATTACGGATTTTTTAAGTACGCCTAGGACCCCCTGACCTCGAGTCAGTGCCACTGGGCCGGGGGCTGGGTATGCTCGAACCCCCCAGGGGATTCTGCGTGCGGCCGGGGCTGAGAACTCCCAGGCTACACCCCCATTTTCCCACCCGGCCTCCGTGGGCCTGAGGGCTCCTGAGGAGCATGCACTCTGAATGGGGGCGTTATCACCCCAAATGCTAAACTTGGCTGGGGGGGGGTAAAAAAAACTTACTCTTTTTATGTCTGTAGATTTAAAACTTCACACAGGGGGCGATTAGGAAAACAATGCCTAAAAGGCTTCTTTTGAGGGGCAATAGTGAAGACTGGGTTGAGAAACACAAGCACAGAGAGACCTTGGAGTGTCTCGGGAGAGGGGGACAGGGGTTGAGGAGGCTGAGCTTCTGCCCCTCCCTCGGCCCCCTTTGGACCCCAGAGATAAGGCAAACAAAGAAGTCAGCTGCTTCGGAAAATAACAACAAAGTCTGCACCCGCTAAGCCACCCATCAGCCAAGCTTCCATCGGGGCCCCCTCTCCCGGATGGGTCTATGGTAGGATGCGCTTGGTGACCTTGGGCAAGTCACATCACCTCTTTGCACCCCAGATTCTCATCGGCAGAAAGGTGTGACAGCGGCATCGCGAGGGGTCCATTGCGAAACCCACCAGCCCAGGGCTGAGCGTGTAACAGGCATTTAGAAATCGCTATTAAATTCCGGGCCTCATCACCGTTGGATTACCCGTCTACACCTCCGGCTCCCTGGCCCACTGCCTAATTTCTCTGTCCACGGACACAAGGCTCCCTCAGTGAAGCAGTAAACACACGGATGCTCTCTGAGCACCGGGCCCTGGGGAGCCAAGCACAGCATCCCCGCCTGGTCCTTCCTCCACCCCTTTATTTCCTTGCCGAGTGACAGCCTTTCAGTGTTTCTGCCCTGCACGGGGGTCAATAAAGGATCCTGCGGCTCTTCCTAAACACAAATACAGCATGGGGTCTAGAAGACAGTGCTGTTTCTCTCCATTTTCAAGGGTGAAATGTGATCCTTTCACCACCACCACCACCCCCCCCCCTGCCCCGGGGAGCTTAAGCCCCTTCTCGCCTAGACAATCACTTCCAAATGATGGATCTGGAAACCTCCCTGCCATCTGTTCCTGATTCTGGAGGGGCTGCCTGGCTAAGCCCGCCGTGCTGGTGTGGCCGGCCGCCCCTCACCCCCCTCCCCGGGGCCTCCGTCTCCCTTCCTTCCGCCCCATCTCCCAGCAAGCTGGCTGCCTGAAGACAACACTTGGCAGGCAATTCGAGGTCATCCCAAAGGGACCGCCTTCCATACCTGCAACTCCGGAGGAGGAAATGTCGGTCCATGGGGAGGTCCGAGCGGGAAGACCACAGCCATGTGGAGTCAGAGCCCCTCAGCTGGACCGAGGCCTGTTGAGAGTGGGAGTTGAAGAGGGGGGTCGGAGGGAGCAGGGGAGTGAGAGGTAGGAGCCCAGGAGGTGGCAGGCTAGGCCCCGAGAAGGGACAGTTCATCCCAGAGTTCACCCCAAAGCCCAGGCCCAGTAGCAGTTCCAGGCACCTCCATCCTCCCTTGGCATTTCTCAGCCCTGAATCTTACCCGGGCCACCTTCCTAGGAAGCTTACGAAGGGAGGTCTGAGATGCGGGGCTGGGAGGACAGCTCTGGGACCCCAGGCCCCTGTTTCCCCTGCCCATGCCTCCCATGCCCATGTTGGGCCTCTGTTTGGCTCTGACCTCGAACCAGGCACTGCGGCTCTGGCTTCATAATTATCACCTCATCCAGTCCCCTGCCCTTGGAGGCTGGTGTGACTATCCCCATTTCACAGACAGAAAAACTGAAGCTCCGCGGGGGTGGGTAGTTTACCCAAGGCCACGCAGCTAGGCAGCAGTGGAGCTAGGATTTGACATTGAAAGCTCCTTGGGGATGGGGACAGAAACACGGTCACATGCGCACCCCCAGTACCTGGCCAAGAGCCTGGCACGCAGCGGAGACACGATCTGTATACGGGGATGAACGAACAAATATACCCACAGGAGCCATTTATGTGTTCACCAAACGGCATTTCCTTTTCCTCCTGGACACGCAGCTAAAACTGCATTTCTCTGCCTCCCCTGCAGCTGGGTGGGGTCATGTGATGTGTTCCGGCCGATGGAGTGACAGGGACTACTTATGGGCCTGGCCCGTGAAAGCCTCCTGCCAAATTCTCACCGTCTCCCCTCGTCCGCCAGCCAACCCGCAGGGGAGAGCCACGAGGTGGAGGGAGCCTGGGTCGCTGAGTGGCTGAGTGGCTGGGGCAGAGCCCCACTGGGCTGTGATAGGACTGGGGAGTAAACTCTCATGGCAAAGCTAAGTCGTATGACGACAGTCAGGGCATCCCAATCACACGCACACGGCCCAAATAAGGGCTGTGCTGCCGACTTTCCAGGGCTACCCTGTCACCTCCTCAGCCATCCCATGTGGGACACCCACACTCTCACATGAAAACCCCTCCTCCCTCAGCAAGAGGGCAGGGCTCAGCCTCCCCACCTGGGATGTGACGTTGTGGCTGGAGGTAGCTCTTGCGTCCATGCTGCAGCTGAATGCTCCCTGAGGACTCCACCTGCAGACAATGTCCCTGGCCAAACTCAGGGCCTGGGGGGACCTCACCTGGGAGGAAACAGACAGCATCCTTTACCTTCACCAACAGTTGAGCTCTGCTTGGACACCACAGACCAGCCTCTTCCCAACCTGGGGACGAGAACCCGGTAGAAGTGCGCCACGTCCAAGGCCACGCTATGCCAGGCCTGCCCGTGCCGAGATCTGCCATGGCCCATCCCTCTAAGTGCAGCACAGTTTTCTGGTTGACTTTCAAAGTGGCCTCGATCTCCTGTTCTTAGCCTGGGTGGGCAAGAACCAGAGGCACCGAGAGAGGTTGCCTGCCACCTCTTAAGCACCTGCAGAGGCCACCCCTGGGACCCAGCAGTCAACAGAAAGGGGTCCCAAGAATGAAGGGTTAAAGCACAGTCTACGCTGCTCCATGCACGGGACAGAAAGTGGGAACGGATGCATGTGGGGTCTTTCAAACAGGGATGGTAAACCCCAGGGCCTGTGTCTCATTTGAAGGGAGTGCCCTGGCATTAATCTCTTTTGTTCACTGCTGGTTCCTAACACTCAGCACAGGGCCTGGCACCTAGTAGGTGCTGAATAAATATTCGAAAGACTGAAGCAGCACTAGCTGTAGTCTGAAAACCCAAGCCAAAGCCATGCTGGGTGGAAAGTTTACTTCATACTGTGGCAGGCAGAGCAGCCACCCTCCCAAAGATGTCCCCGTCCTAATTCCTAGAACCTGCGAATATGCGACCTTACAGGGCAAAGGGGACTTTGCAGTTAAGGATCTTGAGACAGAGAGATTATTCTGGATTGTCCGGAGGGCCCAAGGTACCCACAAGCATTCTTAGAAGACGGAGGCCGGGACATCAGAGTCAGAGACAGTGGAAGAGGCCACTCTGCTGGCTTTGAAGATGGAGAAAGGACCGTGAACCACCAAATGTGCGCGTCTTTTAGAAGCTAGAAAAGGCAAAGACACAAATTCTCCCTTGGATCCTCTAGAAGAAACATAATCCTGGTGACACCTTGACTGTCACCAAGTGAAACCCATTTTGGTCTTCTGATCTTCAAAAGTGTTTTTTAAGCCACTAAGTCTGGGGTAATTTGCTCTGCGGAAGCAATAGGGAACCAATACAAACGTCTCTGAGCAAGTACCTGGCTTCACTTTAAAACCCAGAGGGAGGCGGAATAAGGGTCCAAGAGAAGAGACAATGTGTAAGCAAAAACAGGGTTTTAAGAAGGCCAGCCAGCCAAATTAAACCCAAATTAAAGGGTCCCCATCTACTTGGTTCTAACCTTCCCAGTGGGTTTTTAGGCCCAGTGTGTCAGAGATTCTGGTTTTTTTAAATTAGAAGCCAAAATCTGGGTTGCATCCCAAATCTTCTGATTTTAAATGTTGACAATTAATTAAAAAAAAAAAATTGTAAATGCTAAGCCGGCCAAACAAAACACACCTGCTGGGGGGATTCAGCCCAGGGCGCCATTCTGCAGCGTCCGGTTTGAGAAACAAGCAGCACCTCTGGGAAACACTCTTGCAGGTGTTTTAGGTTGTCGTCCTGCCTTTAGGTTCCCCTCGTGGGCTCCAGGGACTTCAGCGACCAGCCCTCTGGGAGCCATTCACAGCCGCGTTTAATTGTGGGGAGAAGGGGGGAAAGCCAGCCACAGGAGGATGGGTCTGGGAGCTCAGCAGCTGGCCTGGCTTCTCCCTCCTTCCGACAGATGTTCGTACATCCTGCGAGGGAGAAATCACCACTCTCTTCCTTTCCCAGGGCCCAGCACGCGGTAGGTGCTCAATAAATGCTTTCTAGAGAAAGGGGTTATCTCCTGGGGCCTGGCCTCCTGGAGGGGTCGAGCATCAAGACCCCCTAAGTCAGGGGTCAGGACACCACGGCCCGCGGGCCAAATCTGGCCTGTTTGGGTAAATAAAGGTGTCTTAGGCAAATACCACAGCTGGGTGGCTTAACCAGCAGAGATCTCTCCCGGGGTTCTGGGGGCTGGAAGTCTGAGCTCAGGGCGCCAGTCTGGCTGGGTTCTGGCAAGGACTGTCGCCCTGTCTGCACGCAGCCATCCTCTCGCTGTGTCCTCACATGGAAAAAGGAGGGAGAAGGGGTTGACCCTCTTCCTCCTCTTATAAGGAGGCTCTTCTCATCATGGGGCTCCACCCTCATGACCTAATCACCCCGTAAGGGCCCCCACCCCTCAACACTACCACATTGGGGCCTCAGTGTATGCATCTGGGCTGGGGGTGAGAGGGACACAGCAAAAGTGTATGGGAATAGTCGCATCCACTTAGTTGTGGATTTGCTGTGATATTTTTATGCTACGACAGCAGAGATGAGTTCTTAAGACAGAGACTGTAGGGCCAGCTCTCTGGGTCTTCACAGAAAGCTTGCAGACCCCTGTCTGCGTGGGGAATACAACGGATCTTCAATGGCACTGAGGCGGCAGCTATTCATTAAGCACTGGCCATGCCCCAGGCCCTGCCGAGGTGAGGGTGAGAAGTCAGGATGTAACTCAGTGACACAGGACACCTTAAAGGTGTGTCAGCCAGGCCAGCAAAAGGGAAAGATTGTCCAGGTGTGTGTGGGGGGCGGGGGTGGCAGAGCAAAGCCTGGAGGCCAGATACCTGAACTGCTAGACCTGGAGGCTCCCTATGTCACACTGGCCCTCGGCGCCCCCATGGGGTGGCCCAGGAGGCGTCCCTCCCCTGCAAGCCCGCCAGGAGGGCACTCCTCTGCCTTCAGGTATGTGTGTGCTGCTCCCCTGGGGCTCATGGAGGCTCGCTTTGTGCAGCTGAGCATGGTAATCCACCTGCCTCTTGGGCATCTACGGGGCAAACTGGAGAAGATCCACACTCAAGACGCTAATCAGACCTAGAACATTCCATGAGCTCTCATCTACAGCCAGAGGTTGGCCTGAGCTGGCTATCAGGAACTGCTCAGCCACCCCCAAAAAGATACCCTGCATCCATCAGCAGTCACTTGTCATTGCCTCCCTCCGGCTCAGCCCCTGGAAACTACTAACCTACGCTCTGTCCCTGTGGATTGGCCTATCCTGGACCTTTCCTACACATGGAACCCTACAGTATGTGACCTTTTGTGTCTGGCTTCTGTCACTTGGCATGTTTTCCAGGTTCATTCATCCATGACGTGGCATGTATCAGTGTTTCATGCCTTTTCATTGCTGAATAATACTCTGTTGTGTGGGAAAATCGCATTTTATTTATCCATCCGTCCATCGATGAACACTGGGGTTGTTTCTACTTTTTGGCTGTTATGAATTACGCTGCTATAAATGTCCACGCACACGTTTTGTATGGACGTATGTTTCCAACTTATTTGACAACCTAAAATTAGTGGCTCATCTGATAACTGTGCTTAGCATAAGGAAACAGCAAACTGGTTTTCCAAAGTCACACCATTTTACGACCCCACCAATACGTATGTGAGAGTTCCGAGGTCTCCACATCTTCACCAACACTGTTTTTACGTCTTTTTAATTTCAGCCAAGCTAAAGGCTTTGAAGGAGCATCTCACTGTACTTGAATGTCCCTAATGACTGATTATGTTGAGCAACTTTCATGTACTTATTGGCCATTTGTGTACCTTTGACGAGAGAAATGTCTAGGCAGGCCTTTTGTCTTTTTTCTTATTGAATTTTGAGTTCTCTATATATTCTCCATACAAATCTCTTACTAGAAATAGAATTTGCCGATGTTTTCTTCATTTTGTGGGCTGTAATTTCACTTTTTGGATGGCGTTCTTCAAATCACAAATATTTTTAAGTGTGATCAAGTCCACTGTATCTATTTTTGTTGTCATTCCTCATACTTTCGGTGTCATGTCTCAGAAACCATCGCCTAACCCAAGGTCATAAAGATTTACTCTTGTGTTTTCTTCTGAAGGTTTTATAGCTCTTAAATTTAGGCCCGTGGCCTATTTTGAGTTGGTTTTATGTATGGCATGAAGGTTCCAACTTGATTCTCTTGTACCTTTTGTTGAAAAGATTATTCTTTTCTCTCTTCTATTGCCTTGGCACCCTTGTTGAAAACCAACTAACTACAAATATAAGGATTTATTTCAGACTTCCAACTCTACCCCACTGGTCTATATGCCTATCCGTAAGCTCCTATCATACTATCTTAAGTACTGTAGCTTTGTAGTGAGTTATGAAATTGGGAAGAGTGAGTCTTCCATCTTTGTTCTTCCTTTTCAAGACTGTTTTACCTAGTCTGGGTCCCTTGAAAATCCATATGACCTTAGAATCAGCTTATCAATTTCAACAAAAAAGACGGCTGGGGTTTTGAAAGGGAGTTGAATTCATAGATCAATTTGGGAAGTCTTGCCATATTAATAGTCAGTTTTCTGTTCCAAGGACATCTCCCCATTTATTTAGGTTTTCTTTCATTTCTTTCAACAGTGTTTTACAGTTTTCAGAGTACTCGTTTTAGATTTTTGTTACATTGGTCCTAAGTATTTACACTTTTTGATGCTGTTATAAATGGAATTGTTTTAATTTCAGTTTCAAGTTTTCATTGCTAGTATATACCTAGGCACACTACTCACCCCTGCACAGAAGCAGATGCAGGCTCCCCACTCTGCTCTCCTTCCCTTGCTTAGTGGTGTGTCTTGGCAATGGTTTTATCTAGTCTTTATCAGAGGCCACACAGTGGTGGCCGCAGTCATCTCAAAGTGCCACCTGTGAGTAGGATGGCTGTGGAATTTCTCATCCAAACCAGGACACTTCGCAGTTAAAGAGAACACCAGTCATAACTGAGATGGCTCAATGGCAAATGGGGGCTCCCCAGGCAAGCGGGGACTTCAGGGTACCCTACCACTGCACACGCAGGGAGTCGGAGGGGGGATGAAACATAGCACACTCCCCCCCACACACACCATCCTAAAACCCCATCGGCTGAGCTGAACCCTGCTCTTCTTTGTACTTATGAGCACATCTGCCTCAGTTTCCTCATCTCACATGGGCTATGGAAAGGAATAAGGAAGGGACCCTGGGCCCAAGGTGACACCACCAAAACAGGCTTCGGAAAGTTCGAGAACTCCGGCTTTTCCCATTATTGTGATGGATCCAGCAGCTAGAGCTGGAGTTTCTGTAACGGCAAATGTGTGCAGGCTGCAGACAGCCCTCCGAGAGCAGCAGAGAGGTCTGCAGGGAGGTCGAGGCCGTGAGCACGTGTGCACTCGGCCAACAGCGGGAGGTTCACGGACTCCCCGGGGGGGAGTTCAGAATGATCTGTAGCCTCAACAATCAGGCAGCTGGGCCTTTCAGAGGAAGACACTCCCTCCCCACCTGGGCAGGAGGAGGGTCTGGGAGCGGAGAGTGTGTTTATGCGGCGGAAATTCCAGCCCCAGCTCCTGATTCTCAACTGTGGACCTCTAAGAAGACACTGGACGTGGAGACTGAATCACCAGACTCACTGCCACAGGCGCCTGGAGTCTGAAGCTCGCGCCTCCACCCTGTGCGAGTCACAGACCTGCCTGAAGGTCACCTGGAAGATCTAAACCAGAAGGCTGGGCAGACACGAAGCTCCCACACAATCTTAGGGGCTTCCGTGGGCCCTCAGAGTCCCATTGCAGGTAACCCCAGGTAAGAACCCTGAAAAGTACCGAGTACAAGGGAAATGCACACACTTTGGTCCGGGAATCCCACCTCTAAGCAGCCACCCTGCAAAGGAGACATTCACAGCAGATGTATAAGACCAAACACCTGGGAAAAACTCCAGACCCCTCACTGTGGAACTGGCTAAATTCCATCCCATCGACTATCACACTGCCACTCCAAGGGCATGGGAGACATTCTCATTTTTAAAAAGGTCAGGGGTAAATCTACCAGTACCCGTTTGCTGGTTATAGGCAGATTTTCTCCGAGAGGAATCACAAAAAAATAAAGTGGTTGGCTGTGGGGAAGGGTGGAAGAGAGTTTTGCTTGCTTTGTTTTGTTTTGTGTTTAACTCTATACCTGCGCTAACCAATAGAATCTTCTGCAATGATGGAAAAATTCTTGAAAAGTGGTTAGTACAACCAATACACCGCATCTCTAATTTTCTTTCATTCTAATTCATTTAAATAGCCATGTGTGCTAGTGACCACCGTATTGGACACTCAGTTCTACACCCTTTCATGTCTTTTGAACTTTGCATCATTTAAATGCACGACCTACTTTCTTAACCAATTACAATTTAAATTGCACCAGCATATGCTGGTACAAAGGGTTTGCTAAGGTATATTTCTGAGTTAGAAAAAATAAAAAGCAAAGTACAATCAAAAAATAGGGTGTGATCCTTGCATGTAAAAAAAGACCAAGAAACAAAAACTGAACTCAAAACTAAAAGGTTTTGCAAATATGTAGTATTATGGGTTGAACTGTGTCCCCCTCAAAAGAGGCTGAAGTCCTCACCCCTGTATCTACGAGTGTGACCTAACATGTAAATAAGGTCTCTGCACATGGTCAAGGTAACATGAAGTCATAAGGGTGGCCCTGATCCAGAATGACTTATCCTGACTTACAAAAGGAGAAATTTGGACACAGACACCTACAGAGTGAAGACACAGGGAGAAGACGGCTGTCTATGAGCCAAGGAACGCCTGAGGCTACCAGACTCTGGGAAGGAGACTTTGGGGGGAGGGGGGCAATGATAAAACAGGACTCCCTACCTCCCACCCATCAGACCCTGCCTGCCATCGGCTCTGGCTTCCAGAACTGAGAAATTTCTGATGCTTTAGCCTCCCAGTTAGGGCCACTTTGTTAAAGCAACCCTAGGAAGAAACTCACACAGGTTTCTCACTGCCATTTCTTCTGAAAAGCTGGAGATGGGCATCTTTAACTTGCCATTTTTTAAAGCATATTCCTGTGTTATTAATACTTTTCTTATCGACTCTTTTAAACATCAATGGTAGTGGGATTTGGGCCCATTTTTTTTTCTTCTTTATACATTTTTGGATAACAAGAAGTCACAAATGTTATTGGTAGGTAGAAAGGGAAGAACTGCTAAAACCCCAAAGGAGGTGGTGATTATTAAGTAGGGACTCTGGGACCAGGCCAGAAATGCCTGGTGAGGCGGCAGGTGCCAACACATATGAGCTGAGGATGTGAACCAAACCTCCATGCAGTAGACGTCCTGTCATCCGGTATCAGTTCCAGGTGACTCACATGGGCACTCCAGAGAGTCTTGATCCTCCCTGAGGGAGGAAAACAAAAGAGGTTAGAGACCAGGGTTCGGTACCCTGTCTGTCCCTGCATTTGCTAGGGGACATCATGCCAATTTCCTTATTTCTGGGCCTGTGGCTCCTCACCTTTAAAATGGGGCTGGATTTAGTGCTGACCTCAGAAGGTCTCTGGGGGACCATGAGTGAACATGTTGCAGGCGCCCAGCCCTGGGTCTGGCATGTGGCAAGGGGCAGAGCAAACATGGAATGGCACTGTCATTCCAGTTCGAGTTTCTTCTTGGATGGAGAAGCGTGGGTCAAGCTGTGGCCAACATCCACCCTGACATCCCTGGGCACGCCCATAAAGAGGTGGGCTGGAACTTCCTGAGGGAGCCAGCTGTCTTTCTGGAAACACAGCAGAGTCCTCAAGATCGAAGACCCCATCCCAGTCTTGAGGGTCCCCTCTGCTCCCGGGAGAAGACCCTCCCCATGCTCAGTGTTCAAAAACCTGAGTTCTGATGTTCATCCTTGACCTCACCAGACAATTTGGGGTCTAAAATAGTACCTTGGGGAAGGGCAAAGCTCTGCAAGACAGAGCATGTCAACAGGGTCCCAACTCATGTGGCAAACAGCCAAGGGAAAAGGCACAGCACACTCCATTGGCACGCTGCCCAGATGCCCTCGGAGCCCCTACCCAGCTGTGTGCTCATCTCCCAGCCTCGGCCCACTTAGCTACTAATGCCTGGCCCCGGGATCTCCAGAACACTGTCATCCTCTCGTTTTCACAAGAGTAAAAAAAAGTCACAGATCCTCAGCCTCAAAAGACTAAACTCTAAGAGGCAACACAGGCTCCTGGGCTTCCCAGGGACCAGGCCAAAGCTGCCACTTCACCTGACATCATCATCTCTACTTCCCCTTCCCGATCCTACTTTCTCCACTCCCTGAGTCCTCCTGGAGCCTTTTCTTAATCAATCACTTTTACCCAGCTCCCTGGCTCAGGTCTGCTTCTGTGAAAATGCAGCCCAAGACACAAGCCCCCGTTAAAATTCTGCTCAATGTACATTCATTCACCACCATAAACACTCACAGGCACAGGGCGTATAACTGAGTGCTAGATACACAAAGTCCTGTCCTCATAGTGCCTACATCCTAGAGGGGGAGGCACCAGACCACCAGACACAAAAGTTGATAAGACAGCAGCCAGCAATGCATGCTCTGCTGACAAACTCAGTGGGTAGGGGGCCCTGATAGGCTCACTGTCCTGAACTCGGTGATCAGGGAGGGCTGCCTCGTCTGTCCGAGGAGGGAACAGATAATGAGACTTAATGGAAACAAGGGAGGGAATCAGGTGGATGTATGGGAAAAAGTGTTTCAGGCAGAGGAAACAGCCATTGCAAAGGCCCTGGGGCAGCAACATCTTAGCATTAAAAAAAGGTCGGTGTGTCTGAGGAGCAGTGAGCCTGATCAATGGACTTAGGGGAAGTATAGATGAGAACTTCAACAAAGGTATAAAAACCATAAAAAAGAACCAGTCAGAAATTAAAAAACTGAAATGAATACATCAGAGGGAATTACCAACAAATTAGATGAAGTAGAGGACCAAATTAGTGATCAGGAAGACAAGGTAGCAGAAAATACCTGATCTGAACAGCAAAAAGAAAAAAATATTTTAAATGAGGATAGCTAAGAACCACTGGGACAATATCAAATGTACAACATTTGCATCATAGGGGTACCAGTAGGAGAAGAGAGAGCAAAGGGTTGAAAACCTATTTAAAGAAATAACGACAAAAAACTTCCCCACCCAGGTGAAGGAAATAGACATACAAGCCCAGAAAGAGCAGAGAGTCCCAAACAAGAGGAATCCAAAGAGGCCCATGACCCAGGCCCACACCAAGGCATTTAATTAATAATTAAAATACCAAAGGTTAAAGACAAAGAGAGATTCTTAAAAGTAGTAAGAGAAAAGTAGTTACTTATGTACAAGGAAGCTCCCATAAAATTGTCAGCTGATTTCTCGACAGAAACTTAAATATTCTAAATATTGAAAAGTAAGGTCCTACAATCAAGATTACTCTACCCAGCAAGGCTATCATTTACTTGAAGGACAGCAAAAGTGATAAGAAAAACCTAAAGGAGTTCATCACTACTTACCAGTATTTCAAGAAATGTCAAAGGGACTTCTTTAAGTAGGAAAGAAAAGATAAAAAATATAAATAAGAAAATATAGGAAAAAATTCTCACTGACGAAAGTAAAAGCAGTGAATCAATCAGCCATAAAGCTAGTACAAAGCTTAAAAGATAAAAGTAGAAAGATCATGTGTAATTACAACAAATGAAAACTTAAGGCATAAACACAAATACACACACAAAAGAAGTAAAAATAATAATGACAACAACAAATGTGGAGAGGTGAGTAAAGATTGTAGTGATTTTTTTAATGTGTTCAAACTCAAATGACCGCTAACTTAAAACAGACTGCTGTAGACATAGTTTGGTATGTAGAAAGCACATGGTAACCACAAACCAAAAGTCTGTAAGAGATATACAAAAAATAAAGAGAAAGGCATATAAACACAACAATACAGAAAGGCATCAATGTACAAGAGTACAAGAGATTAGGAAAGGAACAGAGCTACAAAAACAATCAGAAAGCAATAAAATGGCAATGACTACATACCTATCAATAATTAATTTAAATGTAATTGGGCTAAATTCTCCAATCAAAAGACACATGTGAAACATAGGCAGTAATCTCTGATATTGCTACTCGTGATTTATTTTGAACACATCTCCTTGGGCGAGAGAAACAAAAGAAAAATAAATAAATAAATGGGACTACATCAAATTAAAAAGTTTTTGCACAGCAAAGGAAACCATCAACAAAATGAAAAGACAAGCAATGGAATGGGAGAAGATATTCGCTTAGGATACATCTGATAAGAGGTGATTATCCAAAATATATAAAGAACTCATACAACTCAGCAACAACAAAAAATCTAATTTAAAAAGGTGCAGAAAACCTGAATGGATATTTCTCCAAAGAGGAAATACAGATGGCCAATACATATGAAAAGATGCTCAAGGTCACTAATCATCGGAGAAATGCAAATTAAAACCACAACGAGATATCACCTCACACCTGGCAGAATGGCTATCACCAATAGATCAAAGAACAAACTGGTGAGGATGCGGAGAAAAGGGAACCCTCGTGTACTGTTGGTGGGATTGTAAATCGGTAGAGCCACTATGGAAAACAGTCTGGAGGTTTCTCAAAAAATTAAAAATAGATATACTGTTTGACCCAGCAATTGCACTTCTGGGTATTTATCCACAGAAAACCAAAAACAATAATTCATAAAGATCTATGCACCCCTATATTCATGGCAGCACAATTTTCAATGGCCAAGATGTGGAAGTGACCTAAATGCCCATCAACAGACGACTGGGTAAAGAAGTTATGGTTCACATACACAATGGAATATTACTCAGCCATGAAAAAAAAAAGAAACCCTGCCATCCCTAACAACATGGAAGGACCTAGAGGTTATTATGCTGAGTGAAATAAGTCAGAGAAAGATAAATATTGTATGATTTCACTTATATGCGGAATCTAAGGAACAAAAGGAACCAATCATAAACAGACTCACAAATAAAGAGGACAATTTGATGGTGAGCAGGGGGGGTGGGTTGGGGGGCTGGGAGAAAGGGGTGAAGGGTTAAAGAAGGACAAGTTAGTAGCTGATAGTCACAGGGACGGGGAGCGCGGCATAGGGAATGCAGTCAGCAGCTATGTAATGGCTAGGTGGAGAGCCAGAGGAGAGAGCAATTAGGAGGACTGCTGCATAAACTATATAAATGTCTAACCAATCTACCGTATACTTGAAGCTAATAATAAACTTTTTAAAAAGGCGGCTGAACGAATTAAAAAACAAGACCAGTACATACACTATCTACAGGAGACCTACCTCAGGTCAAAAGACACAAGAGATTGAAAGTAAAGGGATGGAAAAAGATATTTCATGCAAAAGGAAAAAAAAGTCAGGGTAGCAACATTTATACCAGGCAAAACAGACTTTAAAACAAAGGCTGTAACAAGAGACAAAGAAGGGCATTTTATTATGATAAAAGGGTCAATCCAATAAGAGGATATAGCTCAAACATCTATGCATCCAACCTAGGAGCATTTAAGTACATAAAGCAAATATTGACAGAAATAAAGGGAGAGGTCGATGGTAAGACAGTCACAGCAGGGAACTTTAACACCCCTCTGACATCGATGCACAGATCATCCAGCCAGAAGATCAACAAGAAACAGTGGCCTTAAATGACACATGAGACCAGACGAACTTAATTGATATTTTCAGGACATTTCTCCCCAAAATGGAATGTACATTCTTTTCAGGGGCACACGAGACATTTTCCAGGAGAGACCACACGTGAGACCACAAAACCATTCTCAGTAGGTTAAGACTGAAATCCTATCAAGCCTCTTTTCTGCCCACCATGGTATGAACACAGAAATCAACTACAAGAATAAAACTGAAAAATACACAAACATGTGGAGGCTAAACAACGTGCCACTAAACAACGAGTGGGTTAATAACGAGATCAAGGAAGAAATCAGTAGATACCTGGAGACAAATGAAAATAAAAACACAATGACCCCAAATCTGTGGAATACAGCCACTGCAGTCTAAGAGGAAATTATTTCAATACAGCCCTACCACAAAAAAAAACAAGACAAATCTCCAGTAAACTATCTAACTTTACACCTACGGAAACTAGAAAAAGAACAAAGGAAGCCCAGAGTGAGTAGAAGAAAACAATAAAAACCAGAGTGAGAATAAATGAAACAGACTCTAAAAAAAAAGCTATATCTATATCTATATCTATCTGTATCTGTATCTATATCTGTAATCAGTAAAACCAAGAGCTGGTTCTTTGAAAAAATAAACAAAATTGATAAAATGTTATTTAGCCAGACTCGGCAAGAAAAAAAGAGAAGGCCCAAAGAAAGTCGGAAATGAAAGAGGAGAAATATCAACCAACACCACAGAAATACAAAGGATTATGAGAAAATGCTGTGAACAATTTTATGCCAACAAATTGGAAAACTGGAAGAAATGGACAAATTTCTAGAAACGTAGTCTTCCAAGACTGAATCAAGAAGAAACAGAAAATGTGAACAGACCAATAACTACTAATGAAATTGAATCAGTAATTAATAAAGCTGCATGAGAGACAAGCCACCTCTCCTGGGACCCTGTGATCCCCAAGGAGAGGTCACAGACCCTCTGTCTGTAGCAGGGGAGACAGAACCCCGGAGGTCTGGGACCTGCCACCCAACCAGACGGTTTCACCGCCTTTCACCCTGGGAATGAGGGGGAGGGGCTGGTGGGGGATGGGGAGGGCTTCTGGCCCTGGGTCCCCGGCTTGTCAGTTGGGGCGATTGTCTGGGGCCGCTGGGACCACGCTGTCCTGGACATGGTGGGGGCTGAAGGGCACCTCTCCTGCCAGCATTGCCTTTGCTCTTCCCTGGGGTCTTGATAGGAAGGTGGGAGAAAAGGGGAAAGGATGTAGTCTGAGTAATTAGAGACTCTGTCCTCCACCGAGGTGGCTCTGGGGTCCGATGTGAAGGAACCAGAGTGGACGTGCATGGCCAGAGGCATGAGAGTCATCGGTTGGCGATTGCCCTGGCTGGAGGGTGGGGGTGTGTGTGGCAAAGCTCTGACGTGTGATGCTTCCAATTTCCACGGAGTAAATGCTCCCCCCATGGCCAACTTCAGCAGACTCGCTGCACTTGGAGCTGGGAGGAGGCAGTCGGCAGTGAGCACACGGTCCTGGGACAGACACGGTCATCGTAAATGACCCCAAGGGCACAGATGTGGTGCCGTGTAGTGAGAGAATCAGGAATTAAGGATTACCTTTGTTTTTAATAGAATCTGTAATTATACTAAATGTACATTTAATATCATTTTTCTAATTGCAAGCTTAGGTCATTTAATTTTCAACTTGACTGTGTTGATCAACTACTCGCAAACTGCCTGGAAGTCAAGACTCTCCCTCCTCCCGTCCGGCCCTGAAGCACCTGCCACTCTCTGAGGAGCAGGAGGACACTCCAGCCCTCCTTCGGGGCCAGGCTGCCCGCCCACCCAGCTCCACCAGGCCTCTTCTGGGGGCCTTGCAGTGGCAGTGACCAGACCCGGGCTGATCCAAACCAGGGTCATTCCAGCTGCTCGGCAGAGCCCCACCCAGATGCCCAGCCACCCTTACCTAACCCAGGACACCGAAGCCTTCCCCCAAGAGGAAGGCAAAGGGGCGGCGAGGGCTGGGGGCTCCGGACAGGGGTCCGCTGTTCTAGGCCCATCAGAGGAAATATGAGAAAGCTGTGTTTTACTTCATAAACCCTTGGATAGACATCCTATGTGCTGGGCTCTGCTGTTAACAGGTCACACCTATCGCCTGCTTTAATCCTGAGACACAGAGAGGTTAAAGAACTCGCCTGAGGTCGCCTAGCAGGAAGTGCTGGAGCCGGGACTTCACCCTGGAGACTCTGGCTCCCAGGCCAGGTGCTACCCCATGTGGCTTCACCAGATGCAAACTCTGGGTTCAGTCGTGAACACCAGGCCCCGGGTGCTGGGCGTCAGGCAGTGGCCTCTGCTATCCCTGTTCCCACCCCACACAAGCAGGGACCAGTCGGCAGCTGGAGGAACACAACCTCCACCAGCTCTGTCCCCCCTGGGATCCGCAGTCTTATCCCGGTCTGCGTCCAGGGCGTCTTTGCAGGTGTCCGCGTGGGCCTCTGGGGTTTCAGTGTCTGTCCCCGTGTGGGGGTGCATGTGTGTCCTAGTTTTGGTGTTCGTGTGTTCCCATCAGGGTCTGCGTGTGTTTGAATACCTGTGTACCCTAATATACCTGCATGCCCATGTGCATGTGCCTGTGCATGTGTGTGCACGTGCCTGAGTGTGACCCAGGGAGTGTGTGTGACCCAGCGTGTGCACATATCCCAGGGTATCCCGGTATGTATGTGTGTTCCCAGGGGTGGTGGATGTCCTCACATGTCCCTGCATGTGTGTCCTGGTGTACATGTACGTGCTCATGTGACATGGCCGTGTGTGTCCATCTGCACATCCGGGTACGTGTGTGTGTCTCCTGGTGTGTATGTCTCAACCTGCCCTGTGTGAGTGCGTGTCCCCCTGTTCCCGTGTGAGTTCTCAGGGTGCATGCACGTGTGTCTCCACGTGTTTTCCTGGTTAAAGGAATGTGTGGCTTGGAGAAGCACGTTCGCTGTTATTCTAGATTTGGCAAATGAAAACAAACTCTGTTTTCTTACTACAGGGGAGGGGAAGCAGGGCTCAGCCCGGAGGGCAGGGGTTACACAAAGATGGAGCGAAGCCGCCCAGACGCGTGGCAGGAGGCTTCCCGCCCGCCAGAGGCCACCTCTCAGAAGGGCGAGCAAGAGCCACTTGGCCCTCTGGGAGCTGCAGGGTTGGGACGGCACCAGGCCTGATGCCCCACAGGGTCAATGGCTGCCCCGGGGGTCCGCCCAGAGCCACCAGCCTGCCTCCTTTTCACGAATAATCTGAACGCCAGATCTTAACACAAACATCTCTGATGTAAAAAGGTTTGGTCACACTTCGATTAAAAGCCTGTTTAGAATGGTCCCTCTTTTTTTAATTTTTAAAGATGGAAAGGTAAAATTATCCCCAGACCCACAACCCTCAGACAAACCGATTTCACTTTTCCAAAGGGACTTTGGTGCTCACTCATCTTGTTTCAAACTCAGTTCCTTCCTCATCTGCAAACCAGCAACCCTCTGGCAAGGTCCACGGTAAAGCTGATAGAAGAAAACAGGTGGCGTCATGGCCTGGGAGAGGGGACAGCTAGGAAAGGAAGCCACCGAAACCAAGATATTCTGTTCTTTCAAGGACACCACAGAGAGGAAACGGCGAAGATACAACAGAAGATGGCCCAGTAAGGGACAGGACAAAGTCCACACACACACATACACACACACACGCACGCAGCATGGAGTCTCACTCAGAAGAAAGTGGGAGAAAGAAGCTGGGCTCTGGGTACACACGAGCCCATGGAGTCAGTGTCCCCACAGACAAAACCACGCAACAGGCCAGAAAGCCACAGCCTTCGAGGTCAGCAGTGGAGGGCGGGAGATTTCCATCCTCTGTCTTGTTCTGGGGGCGGTGACACAGCTGAGCAGGGGTGCAAAAACGCCCAACTGAACACTGAGGAGCAGTGCGGGCTCCCAAATGAATAGTTAAAATGGAACTGAAAACGCACACCCAGTAGGAGCAACACGGTGCCCGGGGCGGGACCCTGGGACAGACGGGGACATTAGTGGGAAAAGTGGTGGGAGCCGAACAGCTGGAGTTTGGGCAATCGTCAGGGACCGACGTGTTTCTTCGCTGTGACAAACACACCTCACGAGGGAAGACGTCAGTGGGGGAGGATGGGGGAGGGGGACGCAGAAACCTGCTGTACTATCTCTGCAATGTTTCCGCAGATCTACTAAAATTACTCCAAAATTAGCATATTCTTGCCTTTCTTCCACCTTATTCCCTCCTCTCCTCCTGCTCCTTCTCTTCCCTCTTGCTCTTTTTCCCTGTCCTCTGTCCCCCTCCTCCCCACCCTCTCCTGGCTGCACAAAGCAAGCCTGTGCACCGGGCGCACCCCCAGCACACGAGCATCTTGTGGGTGAGAGCGAGGAGTCCACAGCAGTGCAAGCTCCAGTTTAGAGGAACAAGGACCCACGTGAAGCAAGTGACGAAGGTCCTGGGACCCCAACTGCTCTGCTCACTGTGTGTTCCTGACGAGTGGTCACAGCAGCGACCCCAGCCGTGTGCCTAACACTTGGCGCGAGTCATAACTCAGCAGTCTGCACAGACAGGGGAGCTTAGGTACAGAAAAGTGCCCCTCCAGGTCCCTGTAAGGGATAGGGCTGGGATCGGAAGCTGGGAAGTCTGCCCTCCTGTGGACCAAACACGAGTGAGGGAAAGGAAAGGACGAGGGAGACGTTTTCTCAGACGCTGCCCCTGCCCAGCCCCGGCTGAGTGAGCCCCAGCAGCTCCTGGACAGCACTGGCGTCCTGTGGCCAGAGTGTCACCTGCTAGGCTGTGAGATGTGGGCGATGCCCTCCAGGGCCCAGCCCAGGCCCATCTCTGACTCAGTGCTGAGTGGAGCCAACCACACGGCCTGCCTGAAGGCCCCACTGCAAACCCTGGGTCAGGGGTCAGGGGTCAGGTCTAGGGTGAGTGGCCCCTGCACTCCTCCAGGAGGGTAAGCCAGAGCTGGACCAGCAGGAGGGACTGAAAGATCCTGCTGGAGACCCCGTGGGCCAACGCAGGGGTCTCATGCCCCAGGGGACCCTGGCTGGCCCACCGCTAGCTCTAGAGCGACCTCTGAATCCTAGCCCACTACCAGGGACAGGGGGATGAGCAACAAGTGACAGCACCCCCAGGTAAGTGAGGACATGCCCAGTGGTGAAGGCAGCAGCAGCAGTACCCCCGGGGGAGCCACCGTGGGGGGTAGAGGAGAGCCCCGTGTGTTCGAGACCCAAGGCCTCGCTTCACGCACTTCGTTACAGTAACAGCAGTTCTCATTCCACGGGCTCGGACGCTGTGCCAGACAGACAGCAGGACGGCTTTACTGCAGCATCTCGTCTCTCACCATGAGCCTGGGAGGGAGGTGCTGCTCCCTCGCCATCTTACGGATCATTAAATAGGCTCAGAGAGGTTAAGTCACTTGCCCGGAATCACACAGCTGGGAGGAACGTTGCTGAGGCTCAAACCCAGATCTCTCTGACCCGCCTCCACTGGTCCCATGAGGGGTTTGCACAAAGTCTAGAGGACAGCACGTGGCCCCCTGTGTCCAATTAGCAGTCAAGCTGGGCAGGGATGACATGGGGGCAGGGGCTCACCAGCAGCATCTGTGGCCTGTGGAACAAAGGCCCGCGATCAGAGCCATGCCTGTCTCATCCTCCTCTCCCTCCCTCGATGTGACGAGCTCATTCATGGGGCCCATGTGGGGCTCGGAGCCATGGGAGGGCAGAGCGTCCACCATGAGATTGTGAGAGGCCCAGAGAATGCCACAAAGGTGACCTGCATCCTGCAGCAGCCTTAGGTCATCATGGAGCACCCCGAGGCTCGGAGAGGCACAGCAGGACCACGTCCACACTCACTCCTCAGAAGGGGCTGCACTGGGCCTGCGACCCAGGCAGCTTGTGCTCTCAGGACCCACAGTGCCCAAGTAAAATGGGCACTGTGAACTGGATGGAGCCCCTGAGAACTGGATGGAGAAGCACATACCACCTGGGTTCAATCCCAACTCCGCTGTGTGACGCTGGGCAAGCTCCCTAACTGCTCTGGGCCTTGCCTTCCTTCTGCAACTATAATTTAGGAATAAAACCACCTGCTCATGGGGTCGTTGTAGGGATTAAATGAGCAGATATAGATAACAGCTTGAAAGGGTCATCAGGAATTAGCTGTTATGCTTCACAGTCGTGCAATTAGACATTTGGCAGTGCTATTTGGCGGGGCTTTTTTCTTTCACATTTTGGAGTGGATAAAAATTTTTCAGGTCTCAAAAATCTTTTCAAGAGCATCTGAAAAACTCGAAGGCTGGAAATCTGGGTCCCAGGGGCCTGGTGAAGGGTTGGAGTCTGGGAAGGAGCCTTAAGTTTTCACTCTGCACAGCACTGGGCCCACAGAGTTGGCTCCTCAGAAGTTTCCCTCGACGCTTGGGGGTTTCTCTACACCCCTTGCAGGCCCACATCAGCAGGGGTCATTGGGGGATCCCTGCCCTGCCCAGCAGAAGGTACTGAGGGGCCATTGGAATGCTAATTTCAACTCTTAGCAAGAGGGTTCCCAGCAGGGAGGGAACAATGCTGCCCTCATACCACCAGGTCCTTCTGGAAGGTTGGGCCGCATGGGAACCTTCAAGCTTCCCACTTAATCTCCTTCTTGACAGATGTCCCCAGACTGAAGGATAAGTCAATATCACAGGGAAGAGGCGAGACATCACCACCACCTATCCCTAGATGGGGATGTGGGACAGTGTCAAGTCCACCCAGCTCCCAGGACACCCAGCCAGCTCCTGGTCCACCCCCGCTACCCAGGGAGAGGTCATTGCCGCCTGTCTCGGCATTTACAGAAAGGCTGTGGCCCCGGTTCCATCAGCTCATTCATCCTTGCAGAGGCCCTGGACGCAGATGGCAGGCCCAGGAACAGCTCTGCAGAGGAAGCAGGGACAACGCTAGTATCTTTCCCCCGAGGTGTCACAGAGCCACTGAGATGAGGCCGCACGTCTGGGTTTCTCGCCACCGAATCCTTGCCCCGGCACACAGGCTGGCCCATTTTGATTCTTTCATTAACAAGTGTTTATTGGGCATCTACCATGTTCCAGGCACTGCACGAGGAGCCAGGGACATGGTGGTGAAAAATAGCGTGGCGGCTGCGTTTGCGGGCTTTCCACGCTAATAAAAGCTAGGTAAGTGTTCACCGTGATTAGAACCTAGAAGTTACAATGAGCCTTACCATATTCCGCAGCTAGTGAGGTGACACTCTCTTCCAACATTTTTAATAAAATAAAAACACAAACGTTTTTCAGAATTACAAACAGTGATGGCTAATAAAGGGTGGTTTGTGGGTTTTGTCCCTTGTCTGAAGGCCCGACCAGAACTCTCTGAATATCCCAAAACTTACAGGGAAAGAAAAGACTCTTCAGAGCACACACCCTTGGGTTTCAGGAGATGTTGGGTTTGGTCCTGGCTTCCTGCTGGCAGGCCCCACGCTTCCCCCAGGCTTGGCCAAGGCCAGGACCGAAGCCCCCTACTCCTCACATCCCCCAGCCAGGGGTCTGCTGGTGTGAGGACCAGGGACTGAGTCCCCGACATACACGGCTTGACTCAGCAAGGTGCGTCCTGCGAAACGGGCCCCTTGTTGGCCAGTTCGGCCCTCCTGCCCCTCCAGCCAGCCTGCCTGTCCCCCAGGTCCAGGTAGCATTCCCGTAATGTGCCTTCTGTCAGTGGAGCTGCCCTGAGCTCTGCCTTTTCTTTCTCGTGCAGGACACAGGAGCCAGCCTCTTTGTGCGGGCCAACTGCACCGTCAGCCCCAAAGGCTCCCTGTGAAGCCAGTTTGGGGCACTGCCCTGGGGACTTTCAGTTCCAAGCCCACTATCTGCCCTCGGGCTAGTGGCTGCCAGGCCCCGGCCTCACCAGACACCCTCAGGGCTCAGACACACGTGCTTTGCAGGACTCCAGCGAGTGTGTACACTGCTGTGCCTGACTGGGCGTCTTCCCGCTGGGAGAGGACCAGGTGTCCTTCTGCTTCAGAACTAGCTTTCCAGAGCCTGGCACAGCAGGAGGGATCACAGCAGCTCATCCTGGTTTCTCCTCCAGCAGGGAGAAGAGGATTTGAAAGCAGAAAAGGGGTGGGGATAGGATGGCTGCAGGATGGAGGGAAGGGTTCGAGGCCTGTGGCCACTAATAACGAGAACACTCAATAACAACAATAATCAAACCACCAACGGCTACTTCGTATGGCGCCATGCGGTGTGCCAGGCACATGCCCCATCCCATCTGACCTATGCAACATCCTGCGAGGAGCCGCTATCACTACACCCACTTTACAGAGGAGGAAGTGACGTTCGGAACATTTAAGACAGGCGTCAGTGGTGTCGCAGCTACTAGGTGGCAGAGCCAAAACTTGAGCCCAGGCCATTTAGCTCCTAAATCCACACTGTGTGCGTGCGTGCATGTGTGTGTGTGTCCGCCACTCAGTGTCATGGGGGAAAATAAGAAAGAAAAAAGCAAGCCCCAGATTTTTTAATATTTGCCAGTTTCCATGGTGAAAATACTCCCACCATGTCCACGTCACGCTGTCTGCGTGCTGTCACTGAACACGGCTACAGTCGCGTTGCAAAGGTAACAGTAAAATGTAGTAAGATAACTGGGGAGCGACGATTTTGAGTACTCGCTACCTTTGTTTCTAACATGATTCATTTCCATTGTAAGATGGGGTAACCTCATCTTTTGCAATGTCTGTGTTTAACAACCGGCCTGTAGGCCTCCTGGAACGTCAGCTCTTGCAGACAGTCTCTAAAGCGCCTCACTGTACACTGTCGGCATTTAATAAATGCTTGAGACTTGGGCTCCCTGTTCTTGGAAGACCCGACGGTGGCCATGAGCTGTGCCCTCTCCCAGCCTTCTCTCCTGAGTGATGCTCTTGGCAGTCCCTGCCTGCTGCCCCCATGTTGAGATTCTGGGCCTCTCTGCAGAGTCAGGCTGGGGGATTTGCTCTCTGGTGAGCACTGAGTCTGCCTTTGTTTCTAGACTGGAAACCCAATCTTGCCTCCTGCCTGTGAATGACGGGAAGGGCGAAGGCATTCCAGCTGAAGCCCGCAGGTTGGTCCCCCTCCCGCACCCAGGGGACCATGGGGCTGCTTGTGAGCACTGAGGCTTCTCTGAAAAGCCACTTCTGGAACTAGGTGCTCAGACACTCACCCCCAGCTTAAGGACCTCCCCAGCGGGAACAATTTACTTCCTTTCTCATGCTGGAAATACGGGACAGCCACCCTGCGCCCTCTGGGGCTGGCACTGCCAGTCTCCAGGAAGGGGAGCAAAAGCCCACAGTGCACCTGGCCCCGATCTACCTCTGCCAGGGAAATGCCCAGCCAGGGGCTCGGAGCGGGCGCTGGGCCCAGAGGAGAGGAAGCAGGCCTGTTCTTCCGAGCATTTTCTGAGGTTTGTCAGCACAATGGTTAGAACACAGGCGTAGAACTGCGGTTCTCAAGGGGGCAACTGTGCTCCCAGGAGACACTTGATAACATATACAGACACTGATTGTCATGACAGGGGTCGGGGGAGGGGAGTGATGCTGGCACCTGGTGGGTGGGGGCCTAGGATGCTGCTGATTACCCCACAGGGCGCAGGACAGCCACCACAATAAAGCAGGTCCCAAGGGGAGAGGCCCTACTGTGGGGCCAGGCTCCCTGGGTCCACACAGGTTCTGTCACTGGCTAGCTGGCAAGGCAGATGGCTCTTTGGGCTGCTCTCTGATTTCCACGAGGACGCCCAGGGCGAGGCCCACTAGACCCAGGATTCGGGAAAGCAACAAGCTGGGGTCCTGGCTCCCAAAACAGTGAAGAACCAGCTGCAAGTGAGTCTCTGTGCTATATACATATGTATTTACAGAAAATGTATAATGTGTGGGGGTTAAATATGCATTCAGTACCTACATATATAATATACAGTCTAGACTCAGTTGACCTTGGACATGGAGGTTTGGGCTAATGACCTCCCTCTGCAGTTGGAAGTCTGTCTAACTGTTGACGCCCCAAAAACTGAACTACTAATAGTCTACTGTTGACCAGAAGCCTTACTGGTAATATAAACAGTTGATTAACACATAGTTTGTGTGTTCTACGTACTATTTACTGTGTTCTTACAATAAAGTAAGCTGAAGAAAGTGTTAAGAAATGATGAGGAAGAGAAAATCCACTTACGGTACTGTACTGCGTGTATCGATCCCGAAGGTTTATGTCACCTGTTTTACGCTACACAGTTCGTCTGCAAGTTTTGAGAACTGTCGATTGAAAAAAGTCCACGTGCAAGCGGACCCGTGCAGTTCGAACCTGTGCTGTTCAAGGGTCAGCTGTACGCACACAAAATGCATAATGTGTGTGTGTGTGTGCGTTTAATACGCATTCAGCACACAGTCACAGTCTGCGTTTATTCAGTGTGTATGTTCTATACACATTCCACATATAGTCAGTAGATAGACTCTCCGTACATACACACAACGTGTGTTTTCGGTGTGTCCCTGGACCCGACCCTTCTCAGCCCTCCACGACCACGCAGGCCACGCCTCCTCCGTCTCCCCTGAGCTGCCACGACAGCCTCTTGATCGAGCTCCCAGCACCCCAGCCACCAACCCTCCCTACTCCCACCCCAGCCAGAATGCAGGCACTGAAATGAGTATCAGATCATGACCCGCTCCTCTGCACCACACCCTCCGAGGTTCCCCATTTACCCTGAGAAAAAGTGATCTGCGTGCTGGTCCCCTCCCTCCTTGGGGCTCCTTGCCATCCTTCCCCACCCTGACTCGGCATGAGAAGTGCCAAAACACACAAAGCTGTGCACCCAGATGCCTGGTTCCCCGCCCAGGCCTGCGGCCTGGGGTCTAGGGGTCTGTGATCTGAGCAGCCCCATATCCTGGCAGGCTGAGGAGTTTCTGGGGAGCAGGAGGTGTGCCAGGTACGGCTGGCACCATGCCTAGAACTGGCGCCTCCCATGGGGGCCCAGCTCCGGCCATACCCTGAACAACCTATTTCTGTTTGTGTTGGGCACATGACAGCCCCCGAGGCCTCAGTCCTGCGAAAGCAGCCAGTGAAGCGGGTATTCGTTTAGCAGCACCCCAAATAGAAAACAAGCATATCTGAACACTCCCAAGCTGTTATGGGATCCAAGAAAAAACACCCGTTTTTTTTCTCTCCCTGCACACAGGCCCTGGGGTCCGAATCAAAAAAAGTCCCGCATCTTTAATGCCTTCCACGAAAGGCCACGTTTCTCATGCTAATATCAACAGCGATGCTGAGACGGGGCAGAAATAACGGGTATAGTCCTCAAAACGTCACTGGTGACATCCAGCCCTGAGCTGTGCATGGCAGTGATGGTACACAGAAATTGCTATGTGCCTAGAATGTTCTGGAAGTCCTCCTGACTCTGAGGTCCTGCAGGAGCTGGCCCTGCTGGTCCTCACTGCCTAGTTCCCATGAGGCTGGCCTGCCTGCTCCCCAGACACACCCCCTGTCTGTAGGCTCAGGACCTTGGCCCTAGCCAGACCCTCTTTTCAGAGCAGTTTCCCCCCAGATTTTCAAGGGAGCACCCCAGGTCTCGCCTCCAGTGTCTTCTGCTTTAGACCCCTGGTCTGAAGTGGCCACTCAGCCACATCCCAGCTCTGCTCCCACAGTGCTCATCGATAGAACCCGTTTACTGGCTATGGGTACTGTCTGCTGCCCTGACCCTGGACTTTATGCCACGTGAAAGCGAGGACTACATGTCTCGTTCATCAGAAGGGCCAAGAACAGTGCCTGGCACACAGTGCGCTCCACGTGTTGCTAAACAAACTGAAGTTCACCAGCTGGGTGCACCAGCACCCCCAGGCCCTGCCAATGGGAACAGGGTCCCTGTGAACACGGGAGGGTCTGTGAGGGCAGCATGCAGAGGGAGCCTCAACAGAGACCCCAGCCTCATTTTCTCTCCAGCTCTCCTGCGACACGTGGGCACAGGGCTCCACGTCAGAAGGCGCGAGGTCACAGCATGGCTCTCAGAAATACTGTCGTCAGTCACAAAGGTGGAACCAGCCAGATGTCTCGGAGCTTTCTGAACCTCTCTGGTTCAGAAAGGCTGTGTGGCCTTCACGTCACATCCATGCTTGACTTTAAACAGCTGGAAGTTCCAGGGGAGGCTTGGGCCATGTGCCTCTGACTTGTTTGGGATTTGATGGGAAGCCCTCAATGCTGAGGCCTGGGTATGGCTAGACACTTCCTGAGATCTCTAGGACAGGCCAGGTTCAGAAGGGTAGACTGCGGGCCCAACAGGACTGTTTGCCCATGGACAGGTGAGGAAAAGGCCTCCTCTCTGGGTGGCAGGCCCTGCACACACCGGCTAGATTGCTTCTCCTTGCTTTTGCAACCAGGCACAGCTGCACAGCACACAACCTGCTCAACTGTACATAGCAGCCCTGATATGGAACATCAAGAATCTGGCTGGAAGAGGACAGTGTCCCAAGGACCTTGGCCCAGGGCAGGTGCTGGCCTGGGGCTGGAGAAGCCACTTAACTTGAAAGCTCATAGTCTGAGCCAGGCACAGCTTCGTCGCTGACATGGCCACTGTGGCCACTGTGGTGGTAGAGCATCTCCTCCCATTCACACCAGGCTGCGGCGATGAAGTCTCCATCACCGGCTCTGAGACAGGAAACACTGGACGGGTGACCACATGGGGCAACACCAGAGCAAGCCAGAAGGCCTCCTGGAGCTGCCCCCACACCCTGACTCTGTCTCCTTCAGCATGCCTCAGGCAACAGATAAGGGGGACATGCATGAGAAAAGTCACAGCTGTGTTGCTGTAACAGCAAAAGATGGGAACAACCTGTGTACCCACCAGTGGGGGAGGGTCAACTAAGCTGTGAGGATTCGTACTTTCCCCAACCCCTCAAACACCCCACCCTTAGCCTCAATGCTCCTTAGCAAAGGGCTGTGCCTCCCAGGTCCTGTCCCACACGCTCTGCCCGTCCTGTGCCTGTCTCCACGCAGGCCGCACGTGTCCATCTACCTGTTCCTTACACCCCTCTGTAGCCCCGGGGCATCTGGGACACCTGGGGCCCAAGCCTGCCTCAGGTCCTTTACACTCCCTGTTTTCTCCCTGCAGGCTCTTTCCCACATCCTCCACAGCCAGCTCCTGCTCACCCTTCAGCAAAACCACCACTTCCTCCGAGAAGCCTTCCCTTTAGTCACTGGTGGTTTCTCTCAGTCCCATGGTAACAGAGATCCAAACTGCTGTGGTCACAGCTTTATCCCCAGAGCCCAGGCACACTCCTAGACACCCACCAAAGGTCTTCAGATCTAGAGAGAATTCCCCCACAAAAGCTTGGGACCAGGACATTTGTTCCCACACAGGACAACCAGGAAGAAAGAACTAGACAAGCCAAAGCTATCGAAGCCGGGTGCTGAATTTAAAGGGGGAAGAAAGACTCAAGTGCCTTTGGGAAATTCAGACACTATAAAAAGGGAGGCAGGGGGACATGCAGCGGCGTTTACAGATGCCAGACTCTAGGCCTGGTGCTATAGGCATTAACCATCTCCTTTAAATCTCCCTATAACCCCCAGGGGAAGGGTTGGTGCACTCCTGTATTTACAGCTAAGGAAACTGAGGCACAGAGAAGCCAGTGGCCCAAGTCACACACCACAGATCAGGACCGGCATTCAGCTCTGACTCCAAAGGCCTCTTGGGATTGACAGAGAAAACACATAAAGCTCATCCATGCAATGGGAGATTATTCGGCAACAAAGAAATGACAAATGTGACAACAAGGACGGACCTTCTTTCAATGTGAATTGAAAGAAGCCAGACACAGAAGGCCAGATACTATATGACTCTATTCACAAGAAATGCCCAGAATGGGCAAATCCACAGAGGCAGAAAGTAGATGAGCAATGCCAGGGGTTGGGGAGGCTGGGAAGATTGGGGATGATGGCAATGAGAAGCTGACAACGAAAATGTAAAATTGTCATAATAGATGAAAAACTGAAAACTGCATATACCTCAAATTGTTCATTTAAAAATGATAATTGTACAGTATGTGAATTATTCTCAAGGAAGCTGTCTAAAAAAAAAAAAAAAAAGGAAAGAGAAAAAGCTCATTCAAGTCCTGGTATGATGAGATGCTCCAGCCCTGGCTAGTGTCTGGGCCTGAGGGAGGGTTTGGGGCCAGGAAAAGAGGGGGAAGGGAGAGGGAGAAGGAACTGGAAGGACAGGAGGGAGCAGGTGGGGAGGAAAAGGGGAAGGAAGCAGAGGAGGGGGGAGGGAAAGGAGGAGGTGAGGAGAAGTGGGGGAGGGGAGGCGAGCAGTGGAGAGGAAGGAGGGTGGTGGGCAAAGGAGAACCAGGAGGGAGACTGAGGAGGGAGAGAGGAAGGAGAACGATGGGCGGCACCAGCCCAACACTTACTGCCCGCCCCCCACCAAGGTCCCAGGCCGCAGCACCCCTGCCCCTCCTGCAAAACCCCCTCCTTTAGGTCAGCCCCCTAAGAAGCACCCAAGGAACCCCTATGGGCACCCGAATGGCCTTGCTTCCCTCCTCAGCTGGGCTCTCCAGCAGCTTCAGAATCAGACAGCTCAAGGGCAGCCAGCTCTGCTCACAGCTGTCCCCAGCCTTGTCACCGCCTGGACACAGAGGATGTGAGCCCAGCGAGAAATCAAAGCGCTGCCGAGGGCTTCTGCGTGCCAAAGCTTCTCACGTTCCCAGCCCACAGGAAAGCAGTCAGCACCCCCCACCCACCCACCCGCCCACATTACAGATGAGGACACTGAGGCCCGGAGCAGGGCCGCAGCTGGGACTTGAACCTGGGGAGACTGGCTCCAGGGCTCAGGAACCCGGAGCGGGACGTGACTTGGGGCCGTGTGAGTGTGCAGAGGAGGCGATGCAGCTCAGGGGGGAGAGGTCCTGGAGGAGTCACAGCAGGCTGGGGAGGAACTGGACAGAACTCAGCCCGATGATCTTCCCACCCCCCCTCACCCGGCAGAGAGGAGCCCGCGTCTAATATCTGCCAGGTTGAGGAGGGTGAGAGGGGATGGATGGCGAAGTCCCCACGTGTGTGCACGGGGTAAGGGAGACAGGTGCCCTACAATAAGGGCAACCTGCCAAGGCCCCAAACCCCACGGGCCAGCCAGCAAGGCAGAACCTTGAGGGACACAAGTGTCCCTACTTGTACCTCCCTAGAGGTCACAGCCCCTTCTCTGCTCCACCTGGAGTCTGGGCCTTCTGGAGACAGTCCCCTGGGTATGCTAGAGAAATGCCAATGGCACTGGCCCCTCCAGAACAGCAAGTGTCAGTCTGGACTGAAGGTTCTGGCAACTGGGCCAGGTGACAGCATCTCTAGTGAGGAGACCAGGGACAACAGCCCTGCTGCCCTAAGCCTTGTGGGGAGATCCATCTGCCCCTCGGGACACCCTCCCATCCCTGTTGTCCTACACAAAGCCTTTTTTTTTAACATATTAATTTGCAATAAAAAAGGAAGAGGAATCTGTGAAGATGGACTTGTCTTCAGGCTGGTGGCTGGACTGAGCTCTGAGGCCACCGGTGGGGGTCCTAGGAGATACTGCAGAGGGAGAAGGAAGAATCCACAGGCCTCCCCCATCCTGACAGAGAGGGAAGAGGGGTGGCCTCAATGGCGCCCAGTGTCTTCCAGAACATTCTCTAGGATGATTCTCAGAGGGGGCTTGGTGGACATAAAATCTAAACATGCTGGGGAAACATGGGTGACTCCCTTCTACCTGGTAAGGGAAGGCCACCTAAGGCTATCTGGGGGTTCCTCAGGATTCCTACATCACAACAGGTCCCAACTGTCATCATCATGGTTTGGTCTGAAACATGATCGAAACCTAAGAATGGAGCTCTGTGTGAACCGTAGTCCAGGATGGCATCTTCCTACTGCAGGGGGTCAGCCTAACTGGTTCTTCCAATCTCACCTGGTGCCCCCAGGGCCCGGCAGCCCCAGCAGAGGGTAAGGGCTCACATATGCAGCCCCATCAGGAGCAAGGCCCAGCGTCCTGCATCAAACTCTCGGACTCCTTCAGAACTTCCCACGTGTCCCCCAGGAGGGACATCACCTGAGAGTCTTGGAGCTGAAGCAGAAGGCACGGTGAGTTGGTGACCTCTCCCGGACACTCCAGGACGTACCAGCACCCCCACCTGCAAAGCAGTTCTGGGGCCCGGCAGAGACCCGGCCCTTAAGCAGAAGGGTCCGGTGTCTGGGTGGGGGGTACTGAAGACCTCCATGGGCAAATAATTCACACAGCCAGCCACCTACTGCTCCCTGCTAAATGCTCAGAAAGTCCTCCTCGGCTTCTCATTTTGCCAAAAAGTTCCTGGAACTTTGGGTGAGGGGTCCATAAGGCTATACGGCATGAACAAAAATGTTAGGACTGCAATGCAAACAGACAAACAAAAGCCTTGCCCATCAAGAACAAAAGACTCGCTGTCCCAATGTCACCACGGTTGTCCCAATAACACCAAATACACACGCTGCGCCTTCTAAAGAGGAAAAAGAAAATCCCTCCTAAAGCCTTAAATCACCCCAATGTGACCGACTGCACTTATTTAAAAATGGACAATTTTTAGAGCAGTTTTAGATTCATTGCAATGCTGAAGGGAAGGTACAGAAATTTCCCACACCCCTTACCCGCACACAGGCCTCCGCATCATCATCACCCCCACCAAAGTGGCACATCTGTCACACGTGACGAACCTACATTATCACCCAGAGTCTGCAGGGTTCACTCCCGGTGCCATGCACTCTGTGGGGTGGACAACTGTGTAGTGACGCATCCACCGCTCCGGCCACATACAGACCGGTTTCCCTGCACTGGGATTTCGTTTTATTCATGTTGCCTAAAACCCAATTCCCCTGTCTTTCCAAAAGCAGCCCTTCTCCCCCGTGAGAGGATCTGTCGTCTCCCTGGTCGCCCAAGCTTGAAATCTTGAGGCGAAATACAGTTCGACTATCCCCTATCACTGTACTCCGTATGTTCGGAAAGTTAAATGGAGAGATGGAAGATACTACACACTTTTTACCGCAAATAAAAGCTATTTTTTTTTAAAGGAATAAAGTTCGGAAACATGTTACCGTGTGGATGAAGCTTGAAGACACTGGACGAAGTGAAAGGAGCCAGACACAAAAGGTCACATACTGATTATGATAAAAGTGATTGTAATTATGTCAGGCACCTAAAATAGGCAAATTCACAGAGCCAGGAAGTAGGAGAGAGAGAGGTTACTAGGAGCGGGAAGAAATGGGGGTTAACATTTAAGGGGTACGGTGTTTTGGGGGGTGTGATGAAGTTCTGCAGATGGATAGTGGTGATTCTACGAATGCCACTGGACTGTACACTTAAAAGCACAGGTAACTTTTATATTATGTATATTTTCCCACAATAAAAAAAAAAAGAAAAGAAAAAGAAAAAAGAAGCCAGACACTAAGAGAACATCCCGGATAATTCCACTAAGAAGTTCAAAGCCAAGGAAAACCGACCCGTGGTGCTGGAATCAGGTGGGCTTCAGGAGAAGTGACCAGACGAGTAGGAGGGAAATTATAAGCGTTATGTTCGGTTTCTTCATCCGGTGGTGGCTACGCAGACCTGTTCAGTTCCTGAAAAGTCCTGGTTCTGCATACTCATTTACACACACACACACACACACACACACACACACACACACACACACACTTAACTGATTGCCCCCTGTGTGGCTGTAAAATTTCCATTTTCACTGAAAATCTCCAAAATAAGCCAGTTCTTTCTACCCTTGCCAACTTTTGACATGAGTCATTTTTAAAATGCTAAACACGAAGCAAACAAACGGATAGAACTGTGGCCGGTACACAACCCGCTTTGTGAAAACTGGCCCTGCAGGAAGAAAATAAAAGTGCTGGTGCTCTGGTGGACACGGAAGGTGGCGAAGCCTCTAAAGCCGGCGGCTCTGACCGGAACAGACATTCTGGATAGTTTAAGACTTTGGAGGCCCCAGGCTGTGGTCTGCATGAAAACGTGACACAGCCGTTTGGAGAAACTGATCAGCGAGCACTCCCGCTAGTCCACAAACACTCCAGTATGAGACCTCAGTGGAAACTAAGAGGCTCTTTGGGCAGGGTGGGAAGGTTTGTCCAGAAAACACACGAGGGTCATCAGAAAGGGGACAGAGAAAACAGACAGGCACTTCTACTTGCAAGAACATGATGGAGCTTCAGGAAAGACTTGATGAAGAGAGGGTAGCTCATCACTTGGCCTTGACTGAGCTCAGGACAACGACCTTACCACTCGCCTGTAACCAGAGCCTGTGGACCCAGGCAGTGCAAGGCCAGTGTCCAGTACGAAGGAGCCCAGGGTGGGCCTGGAGGCCCCAACCAGGCCCTGAGTTTGCACCCCAGTTGCTCCTTGTCTATGAGGCCCTGGCCTGGTTTGACTTTGCTCACCCCCGAGACTGTCAGGTTCCCCAGTTGTGACCCTCAGTCCTCCCAAGGACACAGCTTGTCCCCATCCTGTGGCTCCACCTGTTCCAAGGGATGCCCTCACTCCTTCCTTATCCCCTGCTGCTCCCCACTGGACCCACTGTGGCACCTCCTGCAACCACGATGGAGCCACGGCCCCGTGTTCCTCTCCAGGGCCCTCGCCTGACGAACTAGAGAAGCCTCAGAAAGCTCCTCTCCGTTTATTGGACAACTGGGAAGTTGAGGGGCTGTGGCTTCCCCTTGGCCCTCCCCGGTGTCAGTGTGACCGCCTGGTTGCTCAAAGACATTTACCCATAAGGCCATCTGGCAGGGGCCACATTCATCAAGGGTGACCAAGCCTTGGAGGCCAAGACCACTCCCCTGCACTGGGGCCCCCTGAAGGCCAGTGGAGATGGAGAAGTGACAGGTGTATCTGTTGCCCACAGAAAGGTGATCAGCTGACCCTGGAGGGCAGAGAGAAGGTGCAGTGTCACCTTCTGGACAATCTGTCACCCTCTGGGGCCCAACTCCACCTGGGCTATTTAGATGTCCTTGCTCCCTCCTCCCTGTTACCAGGTGGGCCACAGGCTGCCTGCTCCCAGCTCGAGGGAAGGCTGGGTGGCTGCATACTCTTATGAGGGTAAAGAAGGAAATATCGATAATAAATGCTCAGTAAATGTTAGCCAGTGCTATCATGCGCTAGGTCCTCTTCTGAGAGCTTTATACACAGCAGGGTTTCTCAGCCTTGGCACTACTGACATTCCGGGCCACACAGTACTGCTGTGGCAGGTGTCTTCAGCACCGTAGGATGCTTGGCTGCATCTCTGGCCTCCAGCCACTAGATGCCAGTAGCACACCCCAGTATGACAAGTGTCTCCAGACGTCGCAAAATGTCCCTGGGGGGAACAATGGTCCCCATTGAGAACAAGTGACCCACCTCTACATTAACACACTGAAGTCTCATGACCAACTCTGAGGTGGGTACTTCTATTCCCCCCATTTTATGGAGTTGGCAACTGAGGCTCAGAGAGGTTGATTAACTTATCCAAGGTCACACAGCGGTGACCCAAACCTAGGCAGTCTGACTCCTCACCTGCCGCCTTGGTGGATGCTGAGTGGGGGCAGTTGGTGGGTGGAGGAGGTTACCCTGATCTTTACAGAAGACAGAGCTGTAAAGCTGGCCAGACTAGGGGGTGCCGGAGGGGGGCAGGGGAGTAGTCGCTCTGGGGAAGATCTAATTTAGGGAGCAGAGAGGTCTGTGATTCTCTAACCTATTGAGACCAGGGGACCAATTGAAAAACTCCGAGGATTCACTGAGACACCCCACCCTCCTCCTTGCAATTAAATTACCATCTTCGTGTTGATTTCGCTGAGCCCCAAGGTAACCAGCCACACCTCACATTCCCACAGTGCTTCTCTCTTGGCAAAGAACTTGCCCCAAGGGTCTCTCATCTGCTCCACTTTAAGATGCAAATGACATCACTCCCGCTAAAGACTTATTCTACCAGGGGCTCACAAGGGATGAGGAAAAGCCCCAAGGCCTGGGGGCTGGGAGGGCTTAAGGCCTTTAACGCTGAGTGTGCTGTTTGCTTCTCTAACCGCTGATGACTGCGTGGCTTAGCAGACTGGACTTGCTCCTTCCAAGTGGCCTCTCTGGGAATGTGGGCAAGGCCCTGTGGGGTTGTCCCTAATTATACCTTGCAGCTAGTCAGCATCAGCCCCCACTCCAACCACTCCCAACCTGTCTGGTCACAAGAGGTGTGACAGGTGTCCTGAGAGACTTGCTCACTTGCGCCTGCCCTCACGCAGGAGGATGCTGTCCCTCTGGCGAAATCGCAAATCAGATGGAACCAGGGCAAGGCCAGAGGAAGCATGGGACAGCTTTCATGATTCTCATGAAAGAAGACATTAAGGGTCCAGGGGGCCAAAGGGACAAGAAGAGATAATACCAGCTCCCCACTCTGTCCAAGGGAAGGTACTGACCTCCTCCACCCACCAGCCAAACTCTTTCCCATCCTGGGTACAGACACCACCATCTCCTCCTCACTGCATCACTCAAGCCAGTAACCTGGCAATCATTTGTGCTTCTACTCTTTTCCCTTATCATCACCCTCAAGTTCAATGTCAGTGAGTCTGTCACTTCCATCAACAAAAGCAGGTCTCTCTCCATCTATCTATCCTTCCTTCTATCCATCTCTTTCTCCCTGTCTGTCTGCCCATCCATCTGTCCGTCCATCCATCCGTCCATTCACCCACCCCATCATCCATCCCTGCATCCATCCATCCTCTCTCCATCCATGTGTCTCCATGTCCATGGCCATCACACTAGGCAAAGTTATACTTCCTCTTGCCCAGACAAGTCCACAGCCCCTTAACTATTCCCTGTGTCCATAATTCATCCTCCACAGCTAGAGTGATCTTTTAAAAACCTAAATCCCATCAACATCACCCCCTGCTTAACAGCTCCCAAGATCCCACACACACACACTCACTCACGCATAATAAAACCCTCACCAGGAGGGCGGCCTCTGCCTCCACATCGGCCATATCTCCATATCTCACGCCCTCTTGCCCTCCAGCCACACTGGTCTTTCTTCTCCAGCTCAAGGCCTTTGCGCATGCTGTGCCCTCCTAACTGCATCCCCTTCCTCCCGCTCCCATGTCCTTGGCCCCTTTAGGCCTCAGCATAAACACCTCTCCCCCGTGGGGCCCTCCCTAACCCCATCCAGAGTAGATCCCTCACATTCCAGTCTCTTAGTGCTTTATTCTCCTCCTTATTGATATCATTTACTAATTATATACTAATAATTATTACAATGTTATATAATTATTTTAGTTGTCTTATTTAACACTCTATTCCCTACCACTTGGGAGAGCGCCTGGTCCCCAGTAGAGGCTGGAATAAATAAATGAATGAATGAATGAATGCAACTATCACTTACATGGTGCTTACTGTGTGTCCCGCACTGTTCCAAACAATTTATATATTCCAGTCCCTCAACCTCCCAACAACCCCCTGAGGTAAGTGTTATTACCCCATCTCAGGGACAGACACTGAGGCACAGTGACCTTAAGTGATTTGCCCAAGGGCCCACGGCTAGTTAGTGGGGGAGCCAAGGTTTGAACCCAGGCACCCTGGCTCCAGAGTCCGCGGCCTTCCCCACTATATTACTGTGAGTGAGTGGACGAGTGAATGAATGAATAAATGAGTGAATGGATCAACCAAGAAAGGCTGCACCGAGAGGCTGCAGGAGTCAGTGGTGGAATCTTGCGCTGCTCCCTGGTGGGTCTCGTGTCGCCTCCTTTCCCTGCCACCTAAACTGCAGGGGACAACAGAGCATGAAGAGAACGGGCCAGGGGCCTCCTCAGCCCTCCACCTCAGACCGCTGAGGACCTCTGCAGGGGACCGCCAGACCCTCTTCATGGGAGGGGTCAGCATCTCTCCCTCCACCCCGCCCAACCTGAAGCCTCCCCATTCCCACCTACTGCCAATCTCCTTTGTCCTTCCCTCCAGCCATTGCCTGTATCTTCCCTGGGCACCACCTGTGCCCTCCCCAGTGGCCTCAGCCAGGTGTCCCATTTTCATACAACAGCCTGTTAATTGCTCTCCTCCAAACCACACGGCCATGCCTCACCTGGTAAACATCACACATGCCGGCTGTTTAAGCCCCCCAAAAGCAAAACGCTTCCCCAAATGGGGGTGAAGGCGCATTTTACACCGTTTGGCTTAGACCCCCTGAAACACCAGAACACAGCGGGAGACTGGGCAGGGTTATCCCCCTGAAGATTTTGGCTCGTCTAAGCGAATGCTCTTGGCATTCAAGCAGAATGTCATTAACCCGATCCATTTCCCTTCCAATGTTCCTCCGACTCTCTCATGACTTGGACTCTGGGTACCAAACCGAAACACGTCTACACACGATCATTAAACTCCCAGTCGGGCACAGACCCAGACTCTGCCTGTTTGCTCGGCTGACAAGACCGATAACGTCTAGGTGGGCCGGACCCCCTGGCCATGCAGGGGGGAGGCCTGCCTGCCCTCACCCACCAGCCGCCCCCAGATGCGAGTCCTGAGAGCTTTCTGCTTGAACGAAGTCTGCTCCCCTTCCACGTCTCAAGCACTTAAAAACAGACCAGTCAAGGATGCTACTCGACAGATCGGCCACGAAGGGGAAAACGCTGAGTGTTGGGAAGTAATCCCTCTTTCCCTCAGAACCTACTCACTTCCAGAGCGAGATGGGAAATGGACTGAAGTCAGCATCGTCTCTACAACTGGGAAATGAAATCGAGTCTCATCTTAGCTTTCTCGAATGTCAGTTCTGGTCTGAGTCCATGCATTGGTCCAGCAGACGCGGATTTACCGAGTACCTATTGTGCGCCAGGCCAGTAGGTGCTAAAAACACAGTTATCAGCCGTGACCTGGCCTGCACCATCCAGCACAACAGCCGTCAGCCACGTGTGCCGTGTGAGCATCTGAAAGGTGGCTGGTGTTACGGAGAAACTTTTCATTTTGTGTCATAATTAATTTAAATTTAAGTAAAAAACTGATACTCAGGTCAGTTCCTAGAAAACTTTTAAGTATGTTTGAAACAACTTAGTATACGATACTTATTCCACACTACATTTTAGGAAGTCTACATCCAGATCAAATATCTGCAACAAGGATTTAGCATCCACATTGAAATCGGCTCTAAGTATAAAATATACACTGGATTTAGAAGAATGGAAATGTATCTCATTAATCTCACATGGACATTTTCTAATTATATTTTAGACATATTGGGTTAAGTACAACATATTAAAATTAACTTCATCTAATATTTTTTTACATTTAAAAAAAGTGTGGCCACAAAGAAATTGTAAATGACATATTGACTTGCGTTTGATTTTTATTGGAGAGCACTGCCCCAGACCTTCCTGCAGCAAATAGGCAATAAAAATTCATTTCACAGCCGTTACCCAACACAGATGTTTAGTTATCTTGGAGCACAGCACCTCATGCCCCTGCAGATAGCGAACACTCCTGCACTCAGGACGCCTGGGAGCCCAGGAGTCAGCATTTCGCCTCTCAGGATGCCAGATCTGGTCATTTTCTGGGGATGTTGGTGGAAGATGGGAGAGAGATGAGGCATCCACCTGTAACCTCCCCATGAAAGACAAAACCTGGGGAGGCGGAGGAGGAGCCAGGGGACCGGCATCTGGCTACAAAATCGCCCTCCCCCCAGTGGGCCTGGGCCACTGCCCTTCCCCCAGACAGAACCAGGACTGCAGCTGCTCTACTTAGTCCCTGCCGCCAGGGCCCAGACCTGGACCAGACCCAGGAGCCCCATGGGCACTGGCTTCACCCCTGGCCCGAGGGAGCCCCACACCACCAGCCAATCTCTCTCTCTCTCTCTCCTCCTCTCTGGAGGGCTCAAAGCAGCCCCAGGAGGAACCTGCTTTCCCAGAGAAGCAGGCTCAGCTTAACCTGCTCTCCCAGCCTGGAGAGAGGTAGGGGAGGGGGCGGGGTGGGAATAAGAAGGAGAGTAGAGGACCCCCAGGGCACAGATCCAGCCAGTCAGAAGCCTCCAACAGAGTTATTAGCACCCATCAGCACTGTCTGGTTCTGAGGTCTGAGTTTGGGCTTGTCTTTCTCACTGCTGGGGGTGGGCGGAGGTGGCCAAGCCAGGCCTTGGTGATGGTCTCACCAATGCTCAGGTCCAAGGCCCCCCTCCCTGAAACCAGCTGAGAGGACAGAAAGTCCTTCAGGAGGCCATCTGCTCACATACACTCAGTGTCCCCTCCCAGCCCCACCTCTGCTTCCTCATCTCACCTTCACTCACCTCCACCTGCAGCTTCGGGGTTTGGGCTCAAGGCAGCAGCTGACCTCTTCCCCTACCACCTAGTGCAGCTGTCTGCAGGCCGCAGGGACTACTGGCCCCACGCACGTACCTACCTCCCACCACAAATGTGCTTTCCATCAGCCACTTTACTGAGGCATAACACATGTCAGACAGTTCTGCCATTTATACAATGCAACGTTTGTTTGTGTTTAGCATTTTGCAGAGTTGTGCAGCCAATACCACAAGCAATTTTAGAACATTTTCATCGCCACAAAACGAAACCACAAGCCCATTAAGTGCTCACCCCTCATTCCTACCACCCCAGATTGGCCCATTTTGGATCTTTCATATAAAAAGAGTCATTCGATATGTGCCTTTAGTGTCGGGTTCCTTTCAGAGTGCCATGTTGTCAAGATTCTTCCACACGGCAGCAAGAATCATTCCTTTTCATGGCTGAAAACTACTCAGTACAACGAATAAATCTGCCGTTTTATTCATTCATCCCTTGATGGCCAATTAATTGTCTTTTTCATTTTGCCTTTTTTTTTATTTTTACAATATTATTGACTAGAAACTTATTTGAAATATAACTTTCTTAGCGTTAAATTAAGACCCAGTTGGGCTGCTGACACATCATGTTCTACAAAACGATTTTGCTTTTAGACTTGGGCCATTTTCATATTTTGAAACCAGTAATTCTGCCTTCCTCTCCTCCATCTCAAACATTTTCACCAGCAGCGCTCAGAAGCCCCCAATCCACAGGGCTGAAGATGCAAAAGGCCCCTCAGCTTACAGGCGCCTGGGGACCCACGATGTGTCCCTGGCTGGTGATAAATGCTAAGAGGAACAGAAGAAAATTACATCCGATGGGGCTGGCCTGGAGGAGCTAACATCCCAGCAGGGAAGTGAGAAGCACAAGATGTGACATGCACCAAGGAGAACTCTGGTTCCAAGAAAGGAACGGTTACTGTGTCAGGGGATGAGTTAATGAAGGAGGGATTTCCTTGGGACTTCGAAGAAGAGATAATAATGATGTCATTAGGACACTATATACTTGCAACCAGTAGATGGATAGGCCCTGGAGACCTCATACACGGTACAGTGATGACAGACAACAAAACTGGATTATAAACATTAAACTTGCTGAGACTAGGTCTTAATTGTCCCCTAAAAGAAATGGTCATTATGTGACAAGATAGGTGTTGGCCAAGGCTGCAATGGCAACCATATTGTACTATAATGTATCACATCACTATTTATACCTTAAACTTACACTTCGTTGTATGTCAAATATATCCCAACTAAAAAAAAAACAACTATCAGGCACTGAGCAAAACACTCATCAGCATGAATTCATGCCATCAGACCTCCTCCTCCATGTCTGCTTCCAGCCAACAACCACCTGCAAGATGGAACCAGCATCGTCCCATTTTACAGACAAGGAGGCAGAGACACAGAGAAGTTAGGTCATTGGCCCAGAGTCACACAGCTCGTGAGGATTTTAACTGTCTGGCTCCAGAGTCTCCTCTCTTCTAACTCCAGCAGTTTTGCTCAGTGGATATCACTTCCTCCACCTTCTCCTCCAGGAGACTCTGGTCCACAGTCCTGGCCTCCTGCCTTGTTCGCGGTTAGGAATCCGAGAGAAAACCCTGTAACGTGCCATGTGGTGGTTTCCAGTCAACACAACAACATCACAGTCTAGTCCTGGAAAATCCAAAGCTCCGGGGCGAGGCCCTCCCTCCAGGGGCCATCGCCCCAGTCTACAGGACACCAGGGCAGGGCCCCCGCATCTCAGGCTTCCTTTCCTCATGTCTGTGTCATCACTAGACAAAATTCTGGTGAACGTGTTGAATGGAGCACCAGGACTCAACGGTGCGCTTCACCATCAGACCCCCCTAACCAAGCCTTCACACCTTCCCTTCCACCAAAACGAAGTCCTGCTTCCTCCCAGAAACCATCTGCAGGACTGGGTTTGCCAATGACTGGGGATCGAGCTCTCAATTCCAAATTAAAGTATAGGTTAAATCAAGGCTCCTCGCAGCCAAGTCAGAGTTACCAAAAATAGGAAGCCTTTTTAAACCATCAAAAGATGGTATTATTTTGCAGAGCTGGAGCAAGTGATATACCACGTAGAGAAGAAATGACCAGTTGGGGTGCAGTGAGCTCCTCTTACTGGGGTGGAAGATTTCATGTGAGATTTTGGCCTATGTGAGCCATTGCTGCTGTATTTTTTGACTTTTTTTTAGAGCAGTGTTAGGTTCACGGCTAAATTGAGAGGAAGGCAGAGATTCCCACATACCCCTGATGCCACCTGTGCCTCTGATGCCACCCATGCACAGCCTCTCCTATCAACACCCCCTATCAGAATGGTACCTTTGTTATGGTTAATGAACCTGTCTTGGCACACTGTTACTACTCAGAGTCCACGTTCCAGCATCATTTGCAGAAAAGACTCTCTTTGAGCCATCCTGTTACCTGTGCGCCTCTGTCAAAATCAGTTGACTCTATTTACGTGGGTCTATTTCTGGGTTCTCTGTTCTGTTCCTTTGATCTATTTGTCTGTTCTTGTACCAACACCACACTCTTTAATATTGTAGTATCATATCAAATCTTGAAGTCACACTGACATGGAGGAACCCCAAAATAATCATTCTGAAAAAAGACTGCGGGGAGGAGTGTATTCTGTAAATTTACGTAAAATTCTGGAAACTGGAAATTCTAGAAAGCGGATCAGTGTTTGCTTGGGCAGGTTTGGAATGGGGGAATTTCTATTACAAAGGGGAATGAGGAAACCTGTGGGTAATGAGTATGTTCTCTATCTTGATTGTGGTTGTGATTTCACAGGTAGAAACATGTCAAAGTGTATCACACTGTAGTCTTTAAATACATGTGGTTTGCTGTATGTCAATCACACCTCAATTAAACTGTTTTTTTAAGCCTATCATGTGACATCCTGTTCATCTACCAGATTGATGAGATAAAACCCTACGAGAAAACGGTTGGTCTTCTGGCTCCACATACACTATGGTGGGCAGACACGCACATGACTTTCGAGAAAGAAATTAAGCAGCGGATAAAATGTAATGTGCGTTTAGCTGACCCACTTCTAGAAGAGATAACCTTTTTAGGAATTTACCTATATTAGTTTTCTATTGCTGTCATAAGGTATCACCAATTTTAGGTGGCTTAAAACACCACCCATTTATTATGTCAAAGGCCTGGAGGTCAGAAGTGTGGCTGCAGCATGGCTCAGCTGGGTCCTCTGCTCGGAGCTTCACGGGCCGACTTCCAGCTGTTACTACTTCCTGGTGAATCGTTCCAGAGAGGTCTACACATTAACAAGAAAATACAGATATTTTCCCTCTTTCTCTCCTGTTAACACAAGTCGCACAACATTCATTCTGCATCTTTTTTTTTTTCATTTAATCATCAATCTGACTTATCTTCCACAGCTGCATACTACTCCACCACGTGGACACACGTCATTTATGTAACCCACTGAGGGCTGTGTTCCCTTCTGGAGGCTCTGGGGTGAATCAGGCTGTCGGCTGAACTCAGTTCCTCATGGTTGCAAGACTGAGGTCCTTATTTCCAGCTTGGCTTTGCTTCTCGATGCAGCCCACATTAATTCTCGGGCTTTCCCTGTGGCCCCTCTTGATGCGCTTCAAATATTTCCTCCTGGTTCATCTGTCTGCCTTCAGAGAACGTTCTCTGCTGAAAGGGCTCGTGTGATAGGTTGGGGGTAATAGTTTCCTATGGGTGCTATAATAAATTACCATAAACTTAGGACTTACAATGATACAGATTTATTCTCGTACAGATATGGAGGCCAGAGGTCTGACACAGACCTCACTGGACTTATAATCATGGCATTAGCAGAGGTGATTCCTTCTGGCAGCTCTGAGTGGAGAGAATGTTTCCTAGACTTTACCAGGTTCTAGAAGCTTCCGGTACTGATTAACTTGTGGCCCCTTCCTCTATCTGAAAGTGCATCATTCTAACCTCTGCTTCAGTCATCCCATCACCTTCTCCTCTGACTTCTGCCTCCCTGTCACTTATAAGGACCCCTGTGATGGCACTGGGTCCACCTGGATAATCCAGGATAATCTCTCCATCTCAAGGTCCTTACCTTAATCACATCTGCAAAATCCCTTTTGCCATATAAGGTAACAGTCACAGGTTCTGAGGATCAAAGTGTAAACAGTTTGGGGGGCCATTATTCAGTTTACCACATTGGGTTTAGCACCCAGATAATCCAGAATAATTTCCCTATTTTAAGGTCCATAAACTTGGTCACATCCGCTAAGTCCATCTGGCCTTGTGTTATAACACTCATTGGGTCCTGGAACATTTTTGTGTATGTGACATTTCTGGGGGTCACTGTGCCTACCGCATTATCCTACAACTACACTTGTTTGTGCAAAGCAGTGAACTCACAAGATTATTCAGTGTCATTGCCTGTAACAGCCACGTCCTTCCCTGAGGACTGGTGGATTACATAAATGACACGTAGATCCCCATGGCAAAGTAGTACACAGCTGTAGAAAAGTCAGAACTGTGATATTCTGTTTAACAAAAAGAGAAGATGCAGAGCGTTGCATGTTTAATGCCACCGTTGTATGTTGAAAAAATAGAAGGGAGAAAATACAACATATTTGCTTGTTAATATAGAAGAACCCTGTGGAAAGATCCACCAGTAACTGGTAACAGTGGTTTTGTATGGGGGGAAACTCAGTGTGAGGAACAGGTGTGAGGGAGAGTCCATTTCCACTGTACCATCTGAATTCTGTTCTGGGGCATATAATGCTCATTCCAAAATGCAAGGTGTACAAGTGAAAGGGCCAAGGAGTCCGGATGTAATCCTGGCAGCTAGTGAAGGATGAGAACACAGTCACAGAGCTATTTGGGAAAGAAACGTGAAAAGACATTTGGGTGTTTTGCAGGTGAAAGATGGAAGGCAGACAAAGGCCATGGACATAAACTCTTGAAAACAGACATATAACACTGTCAAGGGCAAAGACACCCACCACCTCCCTCCCGCCCAACGCCTTGGATCCCTTATCATGGGGTCAACTGTGAGGAGCAAACAGCTATGTTGAGTTGGTAACCAGGCATTTACAGGATGACAAGCCTGCTCACACCCAGGCTGCATAAGTTAGATAAGGACCTGAGGGAACGATTCCCACCCCAAGCTCTTGCCTTGCTTCCCTTGAAGCACCTTTTACAATAAACACTTACAACCCATGAAGAGTTAGCGACCTCCGCCCCAAACACCTCATAAGTAGTGTAATATATAATGCTGTCCTGCTGTCTTCTGCTCCCTGCACTCCCCCCACCCTGTTTCTGTCAGTATTAATCTTGTGACTTTACTTCCTCTGAGTGAGCATATTGAAACTGTATCTTTAATCAAAACGGCAAAAATATACTTTAAAAAATGACTCTGGGATTTTCACTTCCCCACAAGTGAGATCTGGAATGCTGAGGGAGCTATCTGCCACCCACTCAGGGGGGTGGCCTGTGCCTTTTCATTAAGGTCATGATCTGCATATTCTTTTTTAAATCTACTTAACCATTTTTCCAATTACAGTTGACATACAATATTATATGAGTTTCAGGTGTACAATACAGGGATGAGACGTTATATAACTTAAGAACCACCCCGATAAGTCTAGCACGTATCTGACACTCTACATAGAGCATATTCTTCATTGAACACACCAGCTACAGGCCCTCCGATACAGATGGCATTTCACAGCCAAGATCAAGTACCCATCCCAGCTGTTAGGGGCTCGGTTGCAGCTGCCAAGCAGTCGCCGATTAAAGCAATGAGCCAGAAAGGAACCAGAGAGCCTTTAGTCACCATAAGGGGAAAAGCACTGACTCTCCTGTTCCACTTTCCCTCAGTGGGACCATGCACCCACTGAGGGCCTGGTGGATCACCTCGATGTGGGCGTCCTGTCACTGCTGAGGCAGTTTTATGGGTGGGGACAGGAAAGACACCGAGTCCTGAATCTGAGTGGGAGGTGACCACTGCCCAAGCCTCAGATAAAGAGACCTAGGAGTTCAGTTAGGAGGCCCAGCTGGGAGGGCCTGAGCCCACAACTACAACTGCCACAAGACTATAATGCAGTGTGTCATCACACCTCTCTTGGGGGAGGGCAGCTTTCCCCCGGGGGGCCTTTGTAATGGCCTAGTCCTGAGAAATCACACCTAGGTTCCCACTAGGAGGGACCTCCTCAGCCTCTTACCCAGGGCCCGTGGGGATGAGATGGCTTATTGCTCACCTGGCCCAGGAGCAGGGCATCCATACCTCGATTCGCATCTGAAGTTCCTTCATTTGCCACAAGAGCAACAGATTTTAAAGAATAAAGAAGAAAACTAACAATTGTTTTACAACCAATGGCACACAGGCCATTATTCTTTCATGGATACAATGAGTAGCAACTTCAGAATGACAAATCTCTTAGAAAAAAGTCGCCATCAGCAGGTGAACAAAGAAAATGGGACCCATCCACACAAGGGCTAGGCTGTCTGGCCAAGGGACACAAGCACAGACACCTGCTACAGTGTGCGTGACCCTTGTGAAAAGAGCCAGACACAAAACACATATCACATGATTCCATTTATATGAAACATCCCGAACAGGCAAATTTAGAGACAGAAAGTAGGTTGCCTAGGGCTGGGGGTAGAGGAGAGATTGGAGAATGATGACTAAAAGGTATGGGGTTTCTCTTGGGGGTGATGAATGAAATTTGTAAACTTGAGTGTGGTGATAGCTGCGAAATTCTGTGTGTGTGCTAAAAACACTGAATTGTACACTTTAAACAAGTGAATTGTCTGGTGTGTGAATCACATAAAAAAAATCATCCAAACAAACCAGTGCTTACCTACAAGTCGTCTATCAGTGGCTGCTTCCGAGGGGATTCTGCAGTGGAGTCTGAACACTTGCCCTGAATTTGGAGGCCTGCCTCTCCCAGCACCTTCACCCCCATTTCTTAGCTACTCAGAGACCCACCAGCCACCTCGCCTTTCCTCAGCTCTATAACCAACACCTGCTTCCAACCCCGCCTCCTCCAAACAAACACACCTGGCTGACAGGCTATCCACACAGCAGCTGCCAGGCCTGCACGGGAGTAAAGGAGCTCACGTGAGGACTATAACCCAGGTCCACGCTGCTCCTGCTCGCAGGGAGCAGAGCATTAATTACAACCCAGGGAAGAAACGCCACCTCCCAGGGCAGCCAATGCACAGAGGCCCTCTGTTGGTGGCATTCCTGTGGCTCACCTGTGAAATGAATATGGGGGCTTTCAATTGGTGGCCCCTGGCTCCTTCCTCATGCTAAGCCACGCGTGTGCGCAGATGCAGATGCTCACACCGAGCAGCAGATGGAGGGAAGGGGCTGCAGATGGCCAGTTATTACAGTTAAAGTCTCACCTGCTGCGCTTATTCCGCTCCTGCTCGTCAAAGCTGAACACTAGCTCATCCTGGGTGACACTTGCTCTTAGGTGCTCAGCCGGAGTCTTGCGGGGTCTCCTAGCTTACCCAGGAGCTTGTGCCTGACAGTCTGAGAGAGCTAGCCCCTGGAATGTCCTCGCCCAGCACCGAAATGACAGAACTGAGGTCCTGCCCACAGATTCCACCCTTGCTTTTAAAATTTTATCTAATTATATGTTATGTTCTTATTACACTCGTGCATGGTTATGACCTCGTTTAAATTCCCACTGGGATTTACACTGCCTTCACAACTCCGCCCCCATTTACCAACTGTCACAGTAAATCATACAAATTGGCACTTACTTTTTTTATTGACGTGAAACTCACCTAACATAAAATGAACCATTTGAGAGTGAACAACTCAGTGGCATTTACTACATTCCCTGGGTCCAAAACATTTCCATCTCCCCAAGAGACGTGGAAGCCCTGGGCAGGCCCTCCTCATGCCCCACTCCTCATAGCCCTTGGCAACCACCAATCTGCTGTCTCCACACGTTCCCTATTCCGCATATTTTCTATAAATGAAATAATACAACATGTGGTCTTTGTGTCTGGCTTCTTTCTCTTAGCACCATGGTTTCAAGGTTCGTCCGTGCTGTATCATGTATCAGTGCTTTATTCTTTTATTAATGGAAATTAGCATATTTAAACTTTTAACCACATGTTTGAGTCAGTGAGGGCCACCGCAACTCCAAAACATGAGAAATGTTTGCTTCAACCCATGTACTTAGCCCAGGAATTCCTAAATGGGGGGATTCTGTCTCCCTGGGAACGCTTAGCAATGTCTGGAGATGTCATAGCTGAAGTGTGTGCTTCTGGCCTCTGGTGAGTCGAGGCCAAGGATGCTGCTCAACACCAGTCTAGAGGGCCCCCCACAAGGAACGACCTGGACCAGCGGCCAGCAGTACCAAGGTCAGGTGCCCACTTGGCCTGGCCTCAGTCCCTTCTCTCTGACTGACCTGGTCTCCGACTCACAGAGCGGCATTTTTCAAACTCACCTGCCTTTAGGAACTACTCAACAAAACAAAACAAAAAAGCATAATCCTGGGCCCTCTCTCAGGTATTGTGAATGTGGATCTCTAGGCAAGAGGCCCTGAATCTGTATTTTAACAAGCTCAAGGTATAGTTTAGGACCAGGAGTCCCTCTGCTCTGGGCTGCTCAGTAGGCCTGGGTAAATCATACTTATTCTGTGTCTCTCTTACTTTATCTGCAAAACAGTGATAATGTTTTTCTATTTCATCTGGAAGATTTCTTGGCAAGATTAGTAAAGACAATATTCAAGGAAGTGTTTATAAGCAAGATAACCTTATCAGAACATGCAAAGCGCCCTAAAATGAAGTTCTCCATTATATTCCCCAACAGCAAGGGGCTGATCTCTATTGCTGCTATGCCTCTGGAACGTGTTACACACCCAAAAAAGCATTTATTGAGTGAACAGAGGGACAGTGATTCTATCGCATTAATGACAGAACCTTGCAACTTAACCCAAACCCCGGAGTCCGCAACCTGGGGACACGCTGGGGCCTCACGCTTATGTCTCTGGGTTCCCCTCTCCATAAAAATATTTTCAAATGTGTATTTTAAGACTGCGTTGGCAGAAGGAGGAATATACTCCAGGTTGGGGTTATTGTTATGTATTCATTGTTATATACAGGTTCTTCCCTTCTGATTAACAAATAAATAGAATCAAGCTTTTCCCTGGCTCCTGAATTATCAGGGGCCTCAGGGACTGTGCCCTCCCTCCCCAGGAGGTCCCCTGAGGCCTGAGCATAACCTGGGGGATTCTGATTCATTTGCTCTGGGGTGTGGCCAGGCATGGAGGGTCTTAAATCCCCCAGGGGACTCTGACTGCAGCCCCTGCTGAGAGCCATCACCTGCCCTAGTCCTACTGGGGAGGGTTCGACTGGAATTTCCCAGCTGAAATCACCTGCCTGAGGCCTAACACAGATAGTGACTGACCAGGTTTCCAGGCCAGGCGTGTCTGTGCCCATGCCTTGCTCCAAGCAGCTTAAACGTAGGGACTGGGAAGAACAATCGTTCATGTCCTTTGGTCCCCAGATTGGCCAGGTGACAGTCATTCTCCTGCTCAGGTGGTTGGCCTGAAAGTCCTTGGAGGGCTCCCTAGCTGGAGGACTGAAGGAACCTTTGGGAAGTCAAAGGGGCAACCCACAGGATGTGGCTTCCAGACCGCCAGCTCCAAGCAGCTGTCACCTACTTCCCTTTCCCCTGCCAACACCCAGAGACACACGCAGATCCATACGCTCACAGCACCTAAGATGCCCAGAGCCTCATACACAGCACAGACACGCAGAACCTTCCCTAACACCCAGTGACACACCCACACATGCACAGGCACACTCGTGCATACCCAGACCCCCACGCACCCTCCAAGAGAACACAGAGTGTGTACACATGTGCACCCACGCTCGGTGAACTCAATACCAAAGGCCTGAGCTGATCTAAGACTAGGAGACAGAGGGCCGCCTGAAGATAAAGCGGGGAGGAAGTTTGAGAAACAAAGCAGGTTGAGTCAACCAACAGGACACAAAGAAAGGCTATCAATTACCAGGGTACAGATGCCCGCTGACTTCACACTGATGTTTGCCCCAGGATGGGAGACCCCCCGGCTGCTGGGAGCTCACTGCTGTGCCGAGTTTCAGGTTTGAGCACGTGCAGAAGGATGAGACCCCAACTCATGACCTCCCCATTAACCTTCCAATCAGAATTTTTTCTACCACTTTAATTTCAGACATGAAATAGAAATGCAAATTTAGCTTAGAGAAGTCTCCGGAAGGGCTGTCTGCATTCTTGCCATATGCTCCCTTCCTGCTCTCAGTTGGGGACTCCTGAGAACAGAACTATGAGTTGAAAGTGACTGTCAAAGGTTTCCCACTTTCCCTTTTCCACAGTGTCCTTCCTGGGAAAGGCAAAGTCTGCTCAGGTGAGCCCAGGTTCGAGAGGGGAGGCCTGGGAGAACCCGCAGCCTTCTGGAAGATGCTACATTTTTTATTGACCAGGGGCAGGCATGCAGCCACACCCCGCTGGAATCCACCTATTTACAGGATGGAAGGCAGCCAGGTCCTTCCTGCTTATCAACAGGAAATCAGAAGACCTTGAGCTAGAGAAAGGATTAAGTTTCAAGGGCTGCCACTCTTCCAGAGAAAATGGAAAGATTCCAGTGATTCCACCCAGAGAGGGAGAAACAGCAAATCAAGTCACAGGACTACAGGAAACAGAAACAGCTCTCTCCTGCAGCTCTCAGCGGCAGGCGTTCAGTCCTAAGGGCTGCCTCCTCTCACCAGGAGACAAAGGCAGAATGACTCGCTCATTCCAGAGGATGAGGCGCCCCCTCCTCCCAATAGGATCCCTACAATGCCGTTTTCCTGCACTTTTTCTCTCGTCTGCCCCAGTTTGTAATGTTAGGTTTGCTTTTTTGATGTCTGTCTCTCTCCCGCTCTACCACCGATTCCACAGGAGAGGGGATGCCATCCCCTCTTTCCTGCTGGATCCCAAGCTGGGTGTACAGGTAAACAGGACCCACAGTGAACACCTGAGGACTCCATTTTCGAGTTCATAGCACCTTCACAAAAGAGGGTCCATGCAGAGGGTCCATGCTGAGATGCGGCGTCCATCCTGTCTCATTTTCAGGCTCGGGGGAGCCCCAGAAGGACTAACTGGGGTTCTGATGAGTTGAAGTATTGAGGCAGGCCAGCCAGGGTGCAGGTCTTCTTGCTCTGAATCCAGCTGTTGCCACCAGGCTGCTCCCAACAGCTGTCTCTGCAGGTGACACAGCTCTCCACATCAGGGCAGTTCCGAATAGGTAGCCTTTGCAATAGGCAACATCTAAGAAGCCACGAGGCGGTTCTTCAAAAAGTTAAATTGAACTATCACATGGTCCAGCAATCCCACTCCTAGGTATGTACCCAAGAGAAAGAACACATGTCCACACGAAAACCTGTACAGTTGTTCACAACAGCACTGCTCACAATTGCCAAAAGGTGGAAATGACCCAAATGTCCATCGACGGATAAAGGGATCAACAAAATGTGATACATCTATACAATGGATTATTTAAAAAAAAAAAGCTGCTAAAAATAAAGCACTGACACATGCTGCAAAGTGGATGAAGCTCAAAAACATGAGGTTAAGGTGGAAGAGGCCAGACACAACAGGTCACACATTATGTTCCATTTCTGTGAAACATCCAAAATAGGCAAATCCAAAGAAATAGAGGGAAATTGGCGGCTGCTGGGTGGGAATGAGGAGTGACTGTTTAATGGGTATGGAGTTCTGTGTTGGGCTGATGAGAATGTTTTAGAACCAAGTGGAGGTGATGGTTGTACATTATGAATATACTAAATGTTCTTGAATTATACACTTCAGTGGTAGGTGAACTCTCACACACACACAGCTGTATAACCACAGGCTTCCAAACTGTGCTGTGCTCTCTGCTGACACTGTGATATTGGACACACCTGCTAGATTGACTTTGCCCTTAGGGGAAACTGGGTATAAGATCACTGGAGACACTGCAGCACTAAAAGCTTTAAAAGTATTAAACATGCGGTACATCCAGACAATGGAATATTATTCAGCACTGAACAAGAATGAGATATCAAGTCATGAGAAGACATGGAAGAACTTTAAATGCATATGCCTAAGTGAAAGAAGCCTCTCTGAAAAGGCTACATATCATATGATTCCAACTATATGAAGTTTTGGAAAAGGCAAAACTGTAGAGACGGTAAACAGATCAGTGAATGCTTAGGGCAGAGAAACTACTCTCTGTATGATACTATAATGATGGGCACAGGTCATACATTTGTCTAAAACCTCTGAACGTACAGCACCAAGAGTGAATCCTTATGCAAACTATGGACTCCAGGTGATGACATGTCAACGGAGGTTCAACACTTGTGCCAAATGTGCCACCCTGGCAGGGATGCTGATAATGGCGGAGCTTGGGCATGTGTGGGGTATACGGGAACTCTGTACTTTCTTCTCAGTTTTGACGTAAACCTAAAATTGCTCTAAAAATGGTTACTGAAAAGGAAAAAAAGGTACTTAATGTGTAAACATTTTCCTCCTACTGCAGAACAGTCACAAAACAGTTAATCAAATGCACTAGACTGTATAGTTGGCCATGGAATGTTTTCTTTAAAAAAAAAATCTTTCTGAGCCTCAGAATCTTGTTTCTTTAAAATTCTTAGACTGAAAAAAAAAATCCGCTTTCTCTTTCACTGCCCTCGCAGGGTCCACTTTCAATTCACTCATGCGCCTATGAAGAACAGACGATTCATTGTAAACATGAGTCACAAATTCAAGAGATAACTTTAATAGGCTCCAAAATGCAAATCAGAATTTTCTAAGTAAAATTCCAACATCTACACTTACTCCTAATGCAGAACTCTGAGCCCAGAAAGTCAGAGGATTTTAATATCCCAAACAAGAGGCCAGTCACTGGGGAGAAAACCGAGGCCAAACTGTGTATGCCTGTATGAAGCCACATTTATAAATAGTTAGTGCCCATTGGAAGTGTTTTCGATAACATCTGAGAAGCCAGTTGGCTGAGAAAAATCATTTTCATGTGTAGTGCTGTGCCAGGCCAGGAATCAGTCATGTGTTTCAAGGTGGCTTCACTAAATGTAATAACTGAATACTTTTTGTCAACAAGACACAAACCAACACTTATGTATAAGGTTACCTCGCTTAGACAGACTGACAGTATACAAGAAACGCAGCCCTTTTGAGCTTGAAATTGGTAAAATTCTTCTTTGAGGTCCAAGTAGACATAAAGTGCTTTTGATAATTGAATGTGATTCAGTGTTTAGAACAGACTAACACCAAAATCCCCAACAAACAGTGGCAGAACAAAAGAGCCCTTTAATTTGCACAAACACATGAATAAGCCTACACTTTAAACAATAAAATGAAAGGTCCAATCAACGCTTTATACTCCAGACATCTGACATTTTTAAAGTTCCACCGATATACATATTTTATGGTTCTTGAAACAAGGTTCTTGTCTTGAAGACTTTACCTATGTAATTCGTACCAACCTGAGAACACTTACATGCCATCTGAATAAAACTGCTAAATATGCATGGCCTTTGATGTTGTCAAACGAAATAAAAACACGTGATCAAGACCTAGAGAGCGGCAATTTTTCAAGGCCATAAGATAGGGTTTGAATGACAACGTAAGCCACCCCAAGATGGCATTATTTCCCTGCACCTTCCAAAATGACGCTTTATCATCAGGTAGGAAAAGGGAGGATGACATTCATATTCCTGGCGAGCTACAATGCTCTCCTTCTAGCATCTCACAACCACCCCGATCAATCAACAAAGTATCTTTTGTTTAGAGAATGAATGAGGACGGCTTTCTTCTGTGCATTTTATTAAAACTTGAAAGCTATGGCTGGCTGCCATCGATGACGCCTATTGGGTTCCAATAGCCTAATGTTCAAATCTGACTTGTTAGCAATCCACCCAGCTCAACATCCATCATCTTGACATTGCGGGATATTCAGTAAGTTTCAAGTTTTTATCAGGAAGAATTTTCTACCATTATAGAGCAAATAAAGGTTCTTTGTAATGACTGGAAACACAACACGAGACCTTTCTCCACACCATAAGAACTGATAAATAGTTCACCGAGTGAACCAAAGACTTTATTTTTTAAAAGCAGATAAACACCAAAGTACGATGTAGTATCCATATTCATTGTAAAAATAATTACTGGAACTTTCAAAACAGCAAATGAATAAGCTGAATCAATGGTTACGACTATAATTTTCAGCCAATATACAGATTTTTGTTCAAGATCTAGGCTTGATTTCTACATAATATTATTCACATGCATTCCCTGTGCCTATTTACTATGAAAACGGGGACTCTCAGAAGTTGAGTCCAGCTTTGTCTTGATTTCAAAGATGACCCAGCAGCGAACCGAGAACTCTGGGTCCTAGAAATCATGTCTTCTGATGTGACATAACAAACTATATTTCTGAAAAATAAAATCAAACTTTAGATTCCTGTGAAACAGTTTGGGTCTCCAAGCTTTTCAGCACCGCGGTACTAGATATGCTCGCACATGCTTTTTGTCTTTCCACACACACCACCAGGAACCCGAAAGGGGCCCTACTTTCAGAGTTTCATTATGGAGGTTTTTAAGAACCACACGAAACCCAAGTGAAGGCAGTGGATGCAATTACCCATTACTTTTTCCATTAAGGAAAAAGGAATATGTGAGAGTGCCCTGGCAAATGGGAAAATGATACCGATGACATGGTCACAGAAAATGGTTCTCTAAAGCCCTCCTTTCAAAATTATGTTCGAAGGTGTTTAAGACCAAAAGGAGGTCATGAAGACTGTTAATACAAACAACTCCTTATTAAGAAACAGCCTCTCGTGGTAAGTGTCTGAGGATGCAGGCAGGACAAAGAACCCAGGGAAGGCAGAGCAGGAGTAAGGTCCAGCTCTCTATTTGCGGCATGCATTTATAACCTCATGGATATGTCTGGTGGGTGTGAACGGCCCGGCCCCTTCGTGTACTTTAAAACAAATTAATTAAAGCGAATTTGTATGCTAATGAAAAGCCTACAGTTACAGAATCTGAGAGCCAAGGCCTTTGCCTATAAGGCAAGATTTCTGTCACCAGAAGCGGACACAGATGGACATGATGGCAGGTACTAAGAGCTGGTTCAGCCATACTCAGACAGAATGGTCTCAGAATTAAGGCAACCTGTGGCTTCTCAGTTAGAGCCCACCACCCGAAAGGCCCACCAAGGCAAGAAAAGAGGCTGGCAAGGCAAATCACCAGAAGATATATAGGTGGGGCAACGATCACAGTTAGATGGGATGACCTGGGGTCAAGGGCAGGTGGGAAACCCTTGACCCAGCACTCAAGGTGAATGTCTTTGCATGTCCTGTGCACGACTCCAAGCAGCAATTCTGGGGTTTGGAAGTGTGCTACTTTTGCGATATTTTCCCCCAAAAGAAGACACAAAGGTGAAGCCCCTGGAGAGATGCAACTACCAAGGAGGGATCTCCACCAGGGGTGAGGCTGGGTGAGAGTCGGAAAAGGATTTCCTGCCACACACGGCTCCCTCCAGGTCTGGCCGAGTCCTACAAACGCTTGTAGGTGCCCAGGAGAGCTTTGCAGTTGGGACAGTAATGGTCCACGTCCTGCAGAGCGTCCACACAGAAAGGGATGAAACAGCAGCCCGCTATGCACCTGGGAGAACAAAAACAGCCACACACAGAGCACGTTACCGACTGGAACAGTTTGGATAGTGGCTGCCAAAAAGATACAGCAGACTCCCTAATTCCCCTGGAATTTTATTTGGAAAATGGTCTTTGCAGATGTAATCGAGCACTTCAAGATAGGATCATCCTGGATTAGCCACGTGTCCTTATAAGAAGAGAAGAGGACACACAGAAATATAGGGGGGATGAAGGCCGTGTGAATGCAGGCAGAGATGAGAGATGCAGCCACAAGCCAGGGAACAGCTGAGTACCAGAAGCTGGAAGAAGCATGGAAGGATTCTGCCCTTGGAGCCTTCTGAGGGAGAATGACTTTATGGGCACCTGGATTCTGGACTTCTGGCCTCCAGAACTGGGAGAGAATACAGTTCTATTGTTTTTAACCAACAAGTTTATGGGCATTTGTTATGGCAGCTCCAGGAAACTCATACGCCAACCAACGCCAAGGCTGCTCCCACAGACTGTGCTGAGTACATTTCCAAGTCTTGGGTTTCCTGGTCATTCTCCAAGGTCTTAGATTGAGGCTGGTGCATTCATTCTTTTAAATAACTCTACATATTTTCTCTGTCACTACAGTGTGAAAGCAGCTATAGGTAAGCCTCACACCAATGGTGTGATGTGTCCCAATAAAACTTAAACTGGGGTAGATTTGGCCCCTGGGCTGTAGTTTGCTGACCTGTCTCAGACTGGTCTCTGTGGAGAGGCTACTTCTCACAGCAACAATCAAATAAAGTGCCCTCAATGTAATGCCGTAATGTCTTTTCGCCTATGCAATCAGCAAACACAGGCAAGAAGTAAGGACTCCAGAAGAGAAACATACAAATGCCAACTCCTTCTAGGGAGAAAACAAAGCCCCATGGATTCCTGTGTGATTCCCATAATCAGGAATAAGGAGACTGTCCTTTTCTGTTTGGGGGGAAAAAAAAATTAAATTGTGTTTCTTCAAATTTATCCCAGAACAGAAACTATTATCTCTATCAATGTAATACTCTCGGTGCTGACATAAATATTTATATGATCTCCTTGTGGAGGCAACAGGAAAAACACTCGGGGTCATGAAAGAATAGAAGTCTAGAAGAGATGACTATCAAGTATTTTAATGTACGCATTATTTAAAGCTCCTCTCGGAGTCAGGCAAACATTATTATTTAGGTCATGAAATTCTAGAAGAAAAAGAAATCCCTAGGGTATCACCCTACACAGATGCAAGCGGCTGCTATGCTTGTCCCTACACGCAGGGAGTAATTTGAGCAGACGAGCAAGAAGAAATGACAGGACAGTAGCTTCTAGGCGTCAATATGCTCAGGAGCAGTGGTTCTCAACTGGGGACGATTTCTGGTAATAACGATGGGGGAGGGACACTACTGGCATCTTGTGAGTGGCTGCCAGGGATGCTGCTCACACCCCACTTGCACAGGATGGGCCCCCCATGAGACAGAAGTACATGCTACGGTTGAGCAATTCTACAAGAGAGGACTGTGGGAGAGCCCATGGGCTGAGTGGACTCTGGACTCACCCGAGCAGGCACAGGCTCCCACAGGAGAGCCAGGTGAGGGCACCGGCGTTATAGGACAGCTGAGTCACAATCATCTTGTTGCAGGAAGGACAACACATCTGCACTGGGCGGTCGAAAAAGGAGAGTGGCTGCTGCACGTAGACCGTCTGCAAGGCAACTGATGCGGGGGAGAACAAACAGAACCTGATCAGTAAATGGAAAACACACCCATGATCACAGAAGCAAGAGCCAAAAGGTGGAAGCAATTGAGTGTCCACTGATGGATAAATGAATAAGCAAAACGGGGTCTATCCACATACTGGAATATTATCTGGCTGTAAAAAAAAAATAAAGTTCTGACAAGTGCAACAATGATTGAAGCCTGAAGATGTAAATGCTAAGTGAAAAAGTCAGAAAAGGACAAACCGTGTATTATTCTACTTATCTGGGGCACCCATAGTCAAATTCAGAGATGGAAAGTACATGGTGGCTGTGAGGAGCTGCAGGGAAGTGAGAACATGGAGTTGTTTAATGGGGAGAGAGTTTCAGTTTTGCAAAATGAAAAGGTGCTGGAGATGGATGGTGGTGACGGCTGCATGACAATGTGAATGCGCTTAATACCACCGAATTGTACACTTAAAAAGGCTCAAGGTGATAAGTTTTATGGTGTGTACTTTACCACAATTATAAAAAGGGGAGGGATTGACAAGAGGAAACAGTGGCAGATCTCCAGAGCTGTCATTTAAGGGACTCTCAGAACCTCCACACGCAAAATAGGGGATAGGACTGTGTCCCTAGAGGGACTTGGCTCGGCCTGGCCAGGCATTCAGACCTGACTGTCTGTGGGCTCCTGCCGGGACCTTACTGAGAATGCAGATTCCCAGGCCATGCCCCAAGACAGTCTGGTTCAGCAGGCCTGTGGCAAAGTCCCAAAATGCTTCTTAAGCTCGCTGAGCGGTTCTACGAAGATGGTTTGCAGATGGCAATTTCAGAAACCGTGATATGGTAGGTTTTAGATGTTTTCTTCATCATAGATTAGTGGTGCCCAGGGGCTGGGGACTGGAAATGTTCTGGAATTAGTGTGAATGGTTGCACAACTTAAATACTAAATACTATACTAAAACCACTGAACTGTACACTTGAAAAGAGTGAACTTTATGGTCTGGGAATTAGATCTCAATGAAGCTGTTATTTTAAAAAATGGAAGTAGGAGAGTTACTGTTAAGACTACACGAGATAAGGCCGGTAAAGAAAGAACCTCACACCACGCCTGGAACGGAGTGACTCGATAAGCAATTCCCTCTTCTCAGAAAAAAATCAGCTGCAACGCCCAGCGATGAAGCTGGGGTTACAGAACCAGAGAACACTGACCTGGTTCTTTGGAAGGCGGGGAACCGTGAAGGCACGTGAAATGAGCATATGAAATCATGCTAAAAAGAGAAAACTGTGCAAAACGTGCACAGACATCCACAACCACAAGGGAATCGAGGTGACGTCGATCCTGAAGCCTTTAGTTTTATGTGTCCTTTTTGGTCCTTGGCAAAGTCATTTGAGTTCATACTTCTGTCAAAGTGACTTCCTTCTGTCCTTTTTACGTTGTTGGAATGCCATTTCTATAATCCATGTATTAGGGGAAACTAATGATTGCTCAGAGCTAACTGAACCCCAAACCATCGAAAGACCTAGAAAGACCCTCTTTGGAGAAAAGCAGAATTGAAGCATACCTTAGCATTTATGTGTAAATATTATTAAGTCTTTTTTTGGGTGCGAGGATGAATTACTTATTGATCAGAGTGTGATCTGAAATAGTCTAAAGTCATTATCTTGTCCTCTTCCATCTCAACGAGTCAAAGTTACTTAAGCACCTTTATCAAAGGCTTACTGCTAAAACTTTACTTCATCTTCACAACCCACTGCTCTATGTACTTGATGAGCCCTCTCTTACAAACAGGGAAACTGAGGCACAGGAGCTTAGGTGAACCAGGCTGTCTGGCTCACAGGCCCACTCTGACCTGGCCATTCCCTCCTGAGCTGTCTGGGATACTGAGGCAGCTCCGTACCTGCGCAGCAGCAGGTACCCAAGGGGTCAGCCACGTAGAAGTTGCTGGAAGGCAGGAAACCACCTGCGTGAATGGCACTGGTGGGCTCAGGCCCTCTGTTCCTCACTCAGGGCTGCTGCTTCTCCCTCTCCTCCTCCAGGCCTGGCCTGGGGCAGGGATTTTCCCATCAAACCTCACCACGAAGGGTGGTGGCCCTGAGAAGCAAATTCTTACTGCCAAGTTCTTCTGGATAGCTGGTGGTGCCTCTATGGTCAGTGCCAAAGGGCGTGTCTATAAGGGACTTGGGAAAGTTCATAAAATACTTCATTACAGAAACTCCATGAGTCTCACTGGGGTGGAACCTAAAAGACTGATGTGACACTTCAGGAAAAGGGGTCAAGGTGGACTGACTGGCTCTTCGCTTAGACTCAGAGTCACCTGGGTGGCTCTCTGGAGTCTCAGAGTCCCTAAGGCCAGGGCAGTAAAGGGGACCAGAGAGGCCACACGTACTTGGATTGGCGTTGGGGACAGGCATTGGCTGAGTGTAGTACGCAGGAGGGTTCATGCCCTTCCCATCTGGGCCTGTCATGAGCCCCGTCGCTGGCCCAGGCATGGGTGCGGGAGGCGTGGGGTAGTAACTGTTAACGGCCACTGTCTCTTCATAGGACGGGGGCGCTGTGGGCACTGACGAAGGCCCAGCGGCCGCCTGGTAGGGTCCTGTAGCAGACATTTTACCTAAAGAAAAACCAAAAGATACCAGATCAGAAATGCAATTGTCATCTCTCTCTCACTTTTTTCCACCCTCATCTTTAATTTTCGACCTGACAAACAAAAAATCTGAGAAATATGACTTGTGCCCAGCCTTGCCCAAAAGCCAGAAAGGAAGTTCAAAATCCTTCAAGACCCAAGAATTAACACCTTAACAAGGATTCTCTAAATAAAAAAAAGGTCATTAAAGACAACCAAAAATCGCTCGAACCTAGAAAATCCCAAGAGCTAAACAAACATCAACTGAATTTTTTAAAGACAAAGCAAATTTCCTTAGAGAAGGAATAACGCTCCACAGAGCATGGTCTCCCCTCCCAGGGTCAGAGAACGAGAGTGTTTGAGGAATTGGGTTTCTGTTTCTATGAAAAATTACTGATTACAGGGAGCAGACGATGGAATGAATGGTTGGGTTTATCTTTCACTTGTGCAAAGTACAGTTTCAAGTCTGTTTTCCTTTCGTGGTGTGGGTCAACAGTTGTTGATAATCTCTGCAGGCATCTTCTTCTGTTCTGTGGGTTTCCACGGTCTGGCCGGAAGGCTGGTCAACCAGGGTCGGTCTAACAGTGCCCGGCAGGCTCTGAATTCCAGTTGGTTTAACGTTCAGCCAACTGGTGTAGTTCTCATGCCTCTTCCCTATGCTCATTCCCCCCGTCAGAGATGTTATTCCTTTATTCTTCTTAAGGAGATGTCGAGAGAGATGGAGGCCTGTGTTCTGTAGTGTCTTAAAAGCTGAGATAGGGCTGCAGCCTCTGCCTAACTGTTGGGAACAAAAAGCTCTGGAATCCTGTTCTGCGTGCCCCAGAGGCAGACAACGTGGAGTTGGGGTGGTTTCAACATCCACCGAATCGGAACCGGAGTTTTCTTCACACTGCAAACCACCACCCAATAAACGACCTGTCTTTTGCGTCTACTGTTATTATTTTTTCTTTTTTTCTTTTTTTTTTTTTTAGCCACTGTGGTTTTTACAAATAGCATTTAAGGTGATGGAAAAGATGAGGGCATTCTACAAACCAACCACAAACTATTGCAAATAGAGTGCTGAGCAAAAGAAGCCAGACACCAAAAGTGCACGCCCTGTGATGCCATTTATATACAGCTCAGAACCGTGCAGGGGCCAAATGAATCATGGCACTAGAGGTCAGGGACATGCTGCCTCTGGGCAGGGGGGGGATCTGGAAGGGGAGGGGGTGACAGATGGGGGGCTAGTGTGTGGGTATATAAGTTAACTGAAAATTTGAGTTGCACTTTTCTGTAGGTAACTATAGCTTATAAATAATCGTTTTACATAACACATATGCACACATACTCAGGTTCCCATTTTGAAAAATGAGCATCGGGGCAGCCCGGCACACATTTCCTTCTGTGAGGGCAAAGAAAGGATTTTTTTTTTCCTCGCTGAGCCCGATGCCTGCCTAGAATTTCATGGCCTGAGCCCAGGGTGTGTTCCAGTCTGAAGGCCCATGTTCACAGCCCCAGGGCGGCCGGAGCAGGACACAGTGCTGTCCTTTGTGGGGCTCTGATTTCCAGCAAGGTAGGGCCAGGCCTGCTGGGTCAGAGGATCCATTCAAACCTGTCTCAGGGGAACTGGGGACATGAGCTCCCAGGGCAGTGAGACTGGGTCGGGGGGGCTCGGACAGGCCTGCCGCCCCCTCCCACGCATTCTGCCTCATCTCCCAGAACCCGTGGGAAGCAGAGGCAGCAATTAATTCTGCTGCAGGGAGAAGGGGAGCAGCCTTCGAGGAAGCTCTGCTGTTAAGCCGAGCACGAAAGAGGAGATTTCTCTAGGGGAAGGGAAGAAAGGGCATTCATTTTGAAATGGAAAGACAGGCGTGGGAAAGGGAACAAGTGCAACACAAAGCTAATAAGTAAAGCTACATAAGTTGGGACCATGTTCTAGAAAAGTTTGAAAGTCCTTTGGAGGTGTTTGGACTTTAGAAGCCTGGACTGTCCAATGGAACTGTTTTCTATCTGGGCTGTCCGACATGGTCACCACCAGTGAGCTGCTCGTACAAGGCTGTTGAACACGTAAAATGCAGCTAATGCAACTGAGGAACTCAATTTTTAAACTGTATTTAAGCTTAAGCAACTTGAATTTAAAATTGAATACACAATTCAATTACCGGAAAACGTTTACGTAAGTCTGGGACAACTTGGGTCTATGAATCTAATTTTTTCCAACAGCAAATTCAATAAACTGAATTGGGATCAAATTTTTTTGATAAAATTTTAGCATCCAATTTAGGATGCGACATCAATGTAAAATACACTCTGTATTTCAAAAACATCTAAAAACATAAATGTAAAATATCTCATTTGTAATTGTTTTATAATAGATTGCATGTTGAAATATTTCGGACAGATGGAATTAAATAAAATGTTGTTAAAATTCACTTCACCTGTTTCTTCTTAACTTTTTAAAATGTGGCTACTAAACCATTTAAAATTACCTACGTGGCTCCTTTTCTAGTTCTACGGGACCAAAGCTGTGGAGAGATGGGAGCCATGGGAGGTTATAGAGAAGAGGAAGGCCCAACCCTAGAAAGGGGAGATGCCACAGGTCTGTAAGATAAGCGAGGAGCAAAAGGCAGGGGGCCCCACGGCAACCTTCATTTCTTTTATATAGTTTTGCTCTCTTATCTGGTTTTCTGCAGATAATGGCACTGTGACTTGCTAGCTTTTTCCACCCTTATCCTTCCATTTTATGTTTTCCTGCTCCTTTAATCGTTATGCTTTAGGACACGAGATTAACCTAGCCTCAGGTCTTTAAATTGAGGACAATAGGTTTCCCCTGGACCTTAGATTAAGGATGACATCTTGGCTTTAGGTGTTTCAGCCCCAGGCCCAGAGTCACACAGCAACCCGGCCAACCAGCAAGCCACAGGACCATGCCACAGGACCATGCCACGGGACCAAAAGGGATGCCCTGGCTGACTCCAGAACTGAATGAATGTGATCACTCACTGTCCCAGCCCTGTCCAATCAGGAGAGCCCACGACCCCAACTCCCTTAATTTCCACGACTGCTGCTGTTTTCAGGTATAATCGATCCCTCAAGACACCCAAGGAGTCAGGTTTTTGAGCGACAGCTTGTGTGTATCTCCAGGACTCGCAGCTCCCCAAAATAAACCCTCACTTTCTTTGCTGCAAAACCTGCCCATATCTGATTGGGCAGAGATGCACTACCAGACCCCTTTGCTCAGGTAACTCTGTGCGGGTGTAATGTAGGGAGGAGGCAAGTGAACTAAAATGTTAAATCAAGCTTCATTCAGAGACTGCCAAGTGCTGCTCAGCCCTGTGGCCAAGGCCAGGACACCTGCAGAAAGAAGGGAGATTTCTGCTGGGATTGCTGACAACCATTTCCCAAACGGTATAGGGAAAACAGGAAAAACAGTCTTTAAGTGGCGCCCTACACAAAACAAAGTCATTCATTCCCTATGGCTAAAACCATGGGGAACCTGAGGATTAAAGGCTGGGGACTGCCAGGGCCTTTCACACTACACTCTTCCCCTTCCTCACTGTGTGTCCATATCAAAGGAAATGGGTAAACAAAAGCTTTTAGACTAACTCACAGGAACTAAATAATAATATATAAACCCAGGAATTCCCCAACACTCGGGCTTCTCCTCCTGGTCTTAGATTTTTGTCTTTGCTTTACCACGTCTTTAATAAACTTTCCTTTTGCCCTAACTGTGGTGTGCGTGTTGAATTCTTTCTATTCTCTATGATGAAGGACCCTCTTCTCACTGGGGGAAATGTGCCTGGTCCTGCATTGGGTGGAGGGGACAAGAGTGCCAACACCCAAGTCTGCAGGAGGGCAGAGGGGTTTAGCAAGATCACGGTCCGTCTTTGTGAAAACAGGTTCAGGAGTTAAAAACAACAACAACAAAACAAGAATACTGTGAAAAGTGGATAAGGAATATTGCCAGTTTCCAAGAGGAGGAAGACAGACCACAAAGATCAGGCCCAGGACACTTGCCAGCAGGCCAGCCCCCCAGGTCGGCGGCCGTTCCCTCCGATGGGCCCCAGGAACGCCCCCATCTGCTGCTGGCAGGGCCTGTCCTGGGGGAGTTGTCAGCTGGGGAACAGGCCAGGGTGCGCTGCAGTAATTCACATCCACGTTCAACGTCAAGGACGTGCCGTCCCTTCCTGTCTCAGGAAAGGCAGACCTGCAGCTGCCCACACGATTTATTATGAAAACTGAGTCATATGCACAAAACCACAAGAGCAGAGGACCTCGTGTGTACAGAAAGCCTAAAATAGCCCCATTTGCTGTGGCTGCAAACGGAGTGCTTCGGGAGTGGAAAATAAGGTCTGGGGTGCCCTAAATTGCGCAAACAGTTTGGGTCAAACCGCTGGCAGTCAATGACTCAACTCAGAAGTGGAATTCCTCTACTTCAAAACCACTGCCTCTCTCCTCCAAAAGTAAAGAAACATGGCCAGAAACTGTATCGTAAAGAGTGAACATACAAGTGTCCGGGTAGGGGCCTCCTGTCCATGAATGGTCAAGGGGCCCCTTGTTCTGGAAATTAAAGACTGTACTCCCCCCGCACACACACACACGCATCCTGTTGACTGATCAGACATCATCTTTTTTATAGTCACGTCCTATTTTCTGGAACTTTAGGACACTGACTCTTGGGACACATTGCTTTTGAATCAAACAGTCACATAAACATGCTTATAGTTCTGAAAAGAAAAAGAGTGACAGACTAGTACAGTAAGTAAAGAAGAAAGAAAAAGAAAGTAACGACCCCATAACCAGCTGGTTGGAAAGCTTTCTAAATAAATTCCACAGCATTCCTGCCCCAAGCCCCAGGCCAGGAAATGCCACTTCTCTTTGTCCAGTTTCTTCTTCTCCCCTCCCCCGCAGTTTAAAATCGGTCTTCTCCTAGGGGCAGGAGGCCCATCTAGCCACCCACCCTTCCAGAAGGGATTTGCTCAGCCTGCTGCCACTTCCCCATATGACACTTAAGAGCAGCAGTCTCTCACCCCAATTCAGACTCAGGTACACACACTGCCCTGTCACCAGAGAACCCTTCGTCACTCCGATGGGTGCCTGTGTGCTGAGGCGCTAGCACAATCACATCTAACACTTGTGTCCCTTTCTCTGGGACAAACTAGAAACCGGAGGAATGCTTCTCGGTTTCACAAAACAGCAAAGCCACAGTTCTGCACATAAAGGCTCAGCCCTGAGAATCTCGGGCAGCGGGGGCGGGCTCTGCCCCGGTTGCCATGGTTACAGGGAGCGTTGTGGGAGGGGGATAAAGGAACAAACAGGGGGGTCTCCTCCCTCCCTCCCTCCCCAGTTGTTTAACTTTGTTATTAAGCCCTGAAGAGTGGCTTTTCTTGATTGTCCATTTAAAAGCTTCCACCAGTCCCCCCACAAAACTCCCCAAATAATAATAATTTTAAAAAAACTGCCAGGGGTTGGAGTTTCTGTTTCCACCTTCTCCAAATGACCCTTTCATTAGCTACTTCCAAATGCAGGGAGGCGTTCCAAACGCATATTTTACACATGGAAAATGTGAGCAGGCGGGCCTCACAGGAGCATGACCTGTGGGGGCCCACAGGGCTCTGCACTAGGAAAGCCACGCGGGATGTGGAAACTGTCATCCCGAAATTCGGGGTACTGTCTGAAGGAGGGGCCCGTGCTGCACTGGCCCAGAATGACCTGTCGCTGAGAGTGACCGCTGGTCATGGAAAAGGAAGAGGAGGTGTTTGAGACCCACGGGGCTTGGCCTTGGAGACTGGCCCCTACTTCCTCATCCGTACATATGCCACTTGGGATTTTGGGGTCCCTGGACGAACGTTCCCCTTGTCCCAAAGTTCAGCAATGTGCTTGGTGGAAGACACTCCCTTAAACGGGCAGTGAGGGGCATATGGATATTAGGATATTAACTCCTGGGCCTGCAGGAAAGAGTCTAAGTAGTTCATTCATCCAACCCGAACCCCGTGGAGAACATGATCGCAATCTTGTTTGCATTATAGCTGCCCCCCTCCCCTGCTCCAAGGAGAAAAATTAAATTACATTTAAATTTAATTAATCAACTTAAATATAACTTAATTTCTGCCTAACAAGAGGAATGAAATACTAAGAAATAAGATTTCATTGGGTAGGGTTGAGTTTTGGCAGGCCACACACCATTTTAATATCGAAGACTTTTATTTCACCTCTCCCCTCCCCCAAGAACCAATTTTCACTCCTTGGGTTTCCACTAAGAGCCCATGGTGTGGGTCCAACGAGTACTTTAAATCCCCAACATTTATTCATTTAATATTTCTAAAATGTGTCTCTTCTTTTCGTGCTGTCATAAATGCCAATATCCAAACACTTTGTAACCTTTTACTGACCGAGCCCTAACGTCCTTACATTGTATATTCTTCTACAGGCCTGCCCAGCCCTCTCAGGCCTTCATCTTGAGCCACAACCGGGGGAGGTAGGCAGGATGAGGTGACTGGCCCTGGGGACACTCCACTCCAGTCACTTGTCCGGGTTTTAAATTTGCTGGGTTCTCACTCCAGGAAGAAAGTGAAGGGTATTAGGAGTACCAGGCACCCAGGCTGTCAAAACCTTATTTTGGCATCTTTGAGTCAAGAGGTTCTGGCCTGAGCAAAATCTGCTACTCCCGACCCCCACCCCAGACTCACAACTGCAGTAAGATCAACCATAATAACGGGCTCTTACTTTGCTGCAATGAGTCCTGTAATTCACGCCCTTATATGCACCAATCCACGTAATTCTCACACCACTGAGTCAGGAATTACTATCATCATGCTGACTTACAAACAAAAAACTGGGGCCCAGAGAGGTTCAGCTGCTTGTCCAAAGTCACACAGACGGAGTGGCAGCAGTGGGGTTTGAACTCAGGCTCTTCAGACCTCACCAAAACACCTCCCAGGCTGGGAGATCCAGACACACTCAGCAGCCTCATTTTGTACAAAACCTTGCCCCCAAGCGAAATGTGAAAAGAAAATAACTTCTCAGTGGAAGGAACACGTTCCTGTGCCTCTGGAAATGTCACCTCTCTCTTTGCCTAAGACTGTGTTAAAAGATGCATTTCCTGCAGACTTCCGCACCACACACCCCAAATAAAAGACCTGCTTACAATGGATTCTAATTTTCTCACTGCCGGCTTTCCAGTTCAAAACGACCTGCTTCGTTAATAAAAATGGGAGTCAGCATGTTAATGATCACCCAAAGGTAGAGGCCCACTAAGTTCTCCCTTCCCTTTTGGGGAACCAAACAACAGAAGTGGGAATCTCAGAATCTGAAATGCTACTTTTGTCCAAAGCTGCATATTTAAGCGATGGTGTGAGGCTGGGATGTTTCAGCCACCTGCTGCAGCACCAGGGGAGAAAAGGTAAAGAAAGACCTCTGGCCAGCTGGGTCTCCAAGCAGCTCAGTCTCTGCTTTTTAACATGATGGCTCTGATGAAAGAGAAGGAAAAAAGCCCTGGAAATCCTAGAGCTAGGCCTCCCCTCCAAGCCCCGGGATCCTCACACCCTGAAACCAGGGATGCAGGAATAAACTCCACAACGGACCTCACTTTCAGCAACAGATCTGCTCCTCAACAATTTGGCCTCCACAGCCTCAGAATTCCCTGAAACACGCTAGAGGAGCTGCTCTTTCACCACGAGCCTGAGCGTCGTCTTACTTGTTCTGTGCCCAGGGCACACGTTCATTTGATGTTTTGGGAGCCAAGCCCGGCAGGTAGTGGCCTGCCTAGAGTCCCAGACTCATAGGGAGGATTCTGACTTCTGGGAAGTCTAGAGATGGCCGGCCATAAGTCAGCTCCAAGACATCACCAGAATGAGCCTTGAAAACAGGATGCTAAGTGAGAGAAGCCAGACACAAAAGGCCACATCTTGTATGACTCCACTTGTATGAAATGTCCACAAATAGGCAAATCCGTAAGACAAAGCAAACTGGTGGCCGCCAGGGGCTGGAGGGAGGGTGTTGAGAGGAAATGGGGAGTGACTGTAAATGGGTAGTTTCTTTTTGGGGTGATGAAAATGTCCTGGAACTAGACCGCCATGAAGACGCACACGGCTGTGAATGCACTACAATGCCACTGATCATACGCTTTTAAGTGGTGAGGTGTACGTTATGTGAAGGTTCATAAAAAGAAAGCAAAGGCATTGCTGGAAATCTCTGATCTCATCACCAGCCAAGTCTTACAATGCAAGCCTCCAAATTCACCATTAGTTTTAATTCAGGACATCCAATGTCTTCATTTACCTAAAATCAAGAGCACTGGGGTCTGACAACCCCCAACACGTTCTGCCACGGTGACCAAAGGTCCTGGGTTGCCCAGCATGGAGGGGTTCCCAGGACACACTGGACCCTGCTCCACAGCCATCTCACTTCATTGCATTGCAAATGCAGACCTTTATGTGTCTGCAGCCTTGCTTAAATGTCCCAAACATGCATGGCACGCTTTCCTCTTTGCTTTGCCTTCCCCCTCCCTTCCTCCTTCTGAAGGCCTTTGCAAGTTCCTCTCACCTATCATACCCCAGGCATGCATGTCACTTTCTCCAAGAAGCCATCTCTGGCCTTCCCCAGGAAGGAATTCCTCCCTGAACCTCTACACAGCGCAGAAATCAAGGGTGCAGGGTCTGTGGCCAGACAGCCCGGGGTCGCACCCAGGCTCCTGCACACCCCACAGCATGACAGTAGTACCTCAGCTTTCCCATGTGCACAATGGGGACATTGGCAGTTTCTTAAGGTTCTTGGGAGAATGAAGTGAACCCACTGTGGAAAGCACCCAGGACGAGGGCAACCACTCAGTCTGCTACTGATAGGCGTTTCTCTGTTGTACTTGCCACAGCACATGTTTCTCATCTGTCTTCCCGACTGAGCCTATAAAGGCAGGGATTGATGTTTATTAAAATCTGCATTCCCAGCATCTAGAACTAGGCTCCAAATAGCATCAGTGCTTCCTGGGGTGACCCGCCATTCTAGTTTGCCTGAGACCAAGGGGTTTCTCCGGATATGGGACATTTGGTGCTGAAACTGGGACAGTCTTAGGCAAACCAAGACAAGTTGGTCACCCCAATGCTTTAAGAAAAGTTCACGGAGAACAATACGTGGGTATAAAAAGGACACCGAAACTCATCTTGGATGGATGGCATCAAGATTTAGAAGCAGACATAAATGGGAGGGTCTTATTGTATTCGCTTCAATTTAGAATCAGAGAAAAAAAATTTAAAGGAAGATGTTCATGTGATGACAAGCCTCCATCTCAGACGAGGTCTCGCAGTTCAGCTCAAGGTAACAGGGAGAACTGGCCAAAGCACCACCAAATATGCTCCAGAATTGGAATCACTTAATCGGGTCTGGAATTCTTCATTTCCTCCTATTCCTGGGAGGACTGGTGTTTCTAAACAGGGTACCCTGGGAAAGTGAGTCAAGATGTGGGTGGAAAAAACTTGAAAGGGGAAGTTATGGACGCGTGCAAACACCAACAAGATAAAGTCAGACGGAAAAAAAAGCCACAGTCTCCAAACCTCAAGGTCGTTTCATTTTCACTCCCTTAATGCAAGTTTATGACATCACGAGCATCCCCACTCTGAAGAGGTGCCTGGTTTTTGCCAACATCCACTTCCGGTTCTGGGTGGGGTTACAGAAGAAAGTAAGGAGCAGGTGCTTCCTGCAACTGTGTCACCCATTCACATCTGGAGGTGTGATCATGCTCCTCGCTGCCACCGCCCCAGACTTGGGAATATCCGTCACTCTGTGTTCATTACCTGGTCCCGGGTGAGGCTCTAAAGCTACTTGATCATCATGGATGATGTGTCATCCATTCTTGAGAAACAACAAGCTTTTTTTCATGAGTATCAAAAAAATTCAGAGGTTCTAACTTGTTTGTTCCCCAAGATGCCATAACATCAACAACTCCTGCAGACACATGTGGACGAGAAGGGGACAGAGTTCACACCTTTGCAGGTACCTCCATCCTCAGTACTAGTGGCCAATAAGGGATTTAAGGAGTCTCAGGTCATTTTTCCTTCCCACCCTTATCCCTTTCTGGTGAAATGACCAACAAGCGGGTAGGGCCCAAAAGCAAAGGAGGAAGAGGATGAGATGAGAGAGAATGCCCAATGCTAAAAATGGTCCTTAGACAATTGTACAAGACACAAAGGGCCTCATGGCAAATTCCAATCACAAAATGATCTGGTAGGAAAACCGAGGCCATGGCCACTAAACTCAGAGATGTTGCAGGAGAGACGTCTCCACTTAGTACCCAAGATACACGTGGCGTTTCCAGAAACATCTGCATGTGTTCTCTGGTCATTCACAAGAGTGGGCGGCTACCACAGCTCTCAGGGGACAGCAGGAATGGCATGGACCTTGGCCTGGCCTGCTGAATACCCAACAGTTACTCCAAGGAAAAAGAAGACATGGGAGAAGGTGAGCAGGCGGACAAGGAGAAGGGAAGAACGCTGCAAGAAAATTAATTAAGACAATGGAGTTTCAAGGCAGGTCACATGTTTAAGAGCAGGAACTCTGGCACCAACTTCCCTTGGTTTAAATTCCAACTCTGCCACTTTTAGGCTGGGTGAACTCGGGTAGGTCACTTCATTTCTCTGTGCCTCGACTTCCTCATCTGGAAAACGGGCTAAAAGTACCTATACCTCAGAGGCTTGCTGTATTAACTGAAACAAGTGGATGTGCTCAGAACATGGGGCTAATTATAAACATATTCGTTCTAATTATTTATAGGGAAGCTGAGTAAAGCCCAGGGAGGAGGTCACTTGCCCACAACGACACAGAGGTTTCACTGCTGGGATGCATGAGGACTCAGGCACACAACCCATCACACATGTATCACATTCTCTATGATAGTTCAAACCTTTCCTTGTTAAAATATAAAAACAAAACACCCCTCTTCACTCAGCCTTGGTCCTCATCTCTAGGCTCCCTGCCTCTCTTTCATGTCCACTGATCAACCCCCAAGCACCACCAGCCTCCTTCCTCCCTCAGCTTCGACCCCCCCAGACCCACCCCGTTTCCTGTCTTCCTCTCCAGAGGCTGCTGGGTGCTTCCTCTGGAAGGGCTGCTTTATCTGGCCTGGCCTGCACCTGTCTCCTCCTTCAGCGGGGCTGCTCCTTCCCTATTGGCCCTTCCACAGCAGGTCCCCCCACTCCTCAATCCCACACCCATCAGCTGACCACAGTCCACTCATGGACGACTTTGTCTTCCCATACAAAAAGATGCTCATCTCTCTCCAAAGCAGGAAGAGGCAGTTAAAACGACACGTCAGGTTCAATGGCACCTGTGGAAAGTCATGTGACCATCACATACCTGCTGATAGGATGGGGCGAAAAGGGCACTTTGGCTCTGCGATCTTTCTCCCAAAACCTGACCCCAAGGCTCATCCTGAGAAAACACCAGACAAACCCTAACGGGGTGACTTTCTACAGGGGACCAGGCCTGTACTTCTCAAAACTGCCAAGATCACATAAAACAAGGGAAGTCCGAGAAACTGTCACAGACCAGAGGAGGATGAGACTTGACAACAATATACAATGTAGGATCCTGGGACAGAATCCAGTGGAAACACTGGTGACCTTTAAATAAAGTCTAGAGTTTGGTTAATAGAAAGATACCCATGTCTGTTTCTTAGTTGTGACAAATACACCTGGTGATGTAAGATGTTGACAACAGGGGAAGCTAGATGGAGTATACAGGGCTTCTGTACTAAGTTTGCAACTTTTTTGTAAATCTAAAACTATTCTAATATAAAAGGTTTGTGTTTTTAAAAAACCCACAATTGACACCAAGATATTTTTCATCTATCATTAGACTTGCCATTTTTCACCGTGATAAGAGAAAAATATTTGGTTGCACATGAACTGGCCTGGGTGTAGATGTCCCCCAGGGCTGATGGAAGGGTAAACTGAGGCTCATGCAGTAGAAGCACCTACCAAAATTTAACACGCACGAGACCTTTGACCCAGCAACACCCCCTGTCCCCCATGAATTCGTATTGGAGATAAACCCTGTGCATGGGCAAAGTGACTAAATGATGAGCACACAGGGAATTCACTGCAGTGATGCTAAAAACCACCTAAGTGTCTGTCGCAGGGGACAGGGTACATCATTGATGACCCATGCACACAAGGCAATGGTGTGCAGCCATCGAAACAGAACAAGGGGGAATTTTACATGCAGAAATGCAGTTATCTCTGATAGATCACTGCATGAAAAAAAAAACCCAAGCAGTGTTTTTAGCAGGCTACCATTTGTGTACAAGGAAGGATACATACATTTCCTTATATAATATGCATAAAATTTCTCTGAACAAATACACAAGAAACTGGTGACAGTGCCTGCCTGTGAGCAGGGGAAAGCTGGGGATTCGGTGGGACAATTTTCACACTTATACTTGTGTGGATCTTTAGTATGTGGAGGTAGCAATATTAACTACATAATCAAAATGAAGTTAAGAAAAAGTAAATTAGATAAAATGTTTGTTAGTTATGACTCACTAAATTTATTTGATTATAATTTAATATGTTTAACAATTAGCAAGTATTTATAACTAAATAAAATTTTTATTTAATGAGGGAAAAAAAGCTTCCTCTGTAAAACCTTATCTGCACCACCCTCCTGTGTCCTCCAGCCTCTGGGTGAAATGACATCAACAGAGTCTTTTGTCCCATGAACTGTCTCCAGTTCTTTCGCAGCAAGTGGCCGTCAGCCACTCCCCCAGTGTTAGCAGAGTGACCAAACTAATCACTTCTGTTTGGTGAGATGTGAACTCCTACCATTCCTGCTAGATCATCCCTAAATCTGTACTAACAACATTCTATTTACCAAAACAAAGACCTTCTCTTTGCATTTTGTGCTATTTTCATGTGGGATGTTCTGAAGGCTGATGGTGAATGAGGGATTGGAAAGACATGGACCCCCCACCCCCAACAGCCCTAAGGAACCCATTTGGGGAGGTAAAGAAAACCAATATGTGGAGATCTGGGGGCAGACACAGAGGGGAAATTGAGTGCAGATTCTAAGACAGGTCGAGGGTCTGGGGGACAGTGTGGCTGAGCACACAGAAGCAGGCACACCTGTATCCTGTGGGAAGGCCAAGAAGGTGGGGTTGGGCTATAGGAGCCTTTGCACCAGCAAGAGCCTGGCCCAGGTGAGGTGGGCAGGGGAGGGACCCCACACAAGGGTTCTGTTTCATTAACATCGGCCCAAGCTCAACTTGAAAGACCATGGCCCCACCTCCCATATTCAACTCCTGCCAAAGGGAGTTGAGATTCTAAAAATATGCCTCAAAACCTAGAATACCAGGAGAAACCAACCACAGCAGAAGCCACCCAACAACTCCCCTTCAGTGTAAACACACATCAAAGGCCCCAGCCCACAGCCAAGGGGTCCCCCCCACCCCAGACACACACACACACACAGACTACGTCTAAACACAACAAAAACTCCAGTCTCATAACTTCTGCTGTTGGCTCCATTATGACTGACGGTCTCTTTCAACATCCCTCCTTAGAAAGTATCTTAACCATGTTCTAAAATCGATCCCATATTTCTCTGCCTTCTTAAAATCTGCAAAAATAAATAAGAAAATGCTTGTGTCGGCATCTTGTGGTTCTATGCTATCCTAGTTTGCAACAGTCCAACCTGGGCTGGTGGTAGCCCCCAGTCCACCTCTCCACTTGCTATTCCACAGCTCCCCAGGACTGGGAACCAGGAACCCAGGGTGTAAGGACGATGCCAGGTAAAGTAAGAGTTACTACTAGTTTCCTTGGACGCCTCCTGTAAGGTAAACAAGCTTGGGCATCTGGCTTGGTGATAACATCTGTGTTCCTTGGGAGTCTGATATTTGCTTATTTCCTCAATTCCGGCTCTATTCCAGATGATGGCGGGTACTGTAACTGTCATGTTTTTGAAAATGACAGAAAACAAGTCTTGCCTTCAGCAAGATTTAGGAAGATGGTGAGACAGGGTGGCAAATGTTAACCACTTTGTTCTTTTTAAGCCCGTCCCACTGCCCATCTTAGCCCACACAATCCAGCCCTTGATGACACATGCCTTCCTTGTGCTTCCTGCGAGTTAAGAGTCTGTTCCCCAAACTGGACCACATTACACCCCCCCTTCAGGGAAAGGGCTCTACTTTCTCTGGAAGGCTTCGAGAAAGCAACACAGAGCCTACCTCCTTGTAGAGCTGAGATTTCATGTGCATGTATGGCCTACACACCCCATAAACAAATGGGCATATCCATAACGTGAGCCCTGCAGAAGTTAGTATTTTTTAAATAAAGACGACAAATCTTTATAAGAATTCCAAATCACATCTACAGGCACCCTTCCCTCCAGGGGATGGAGCTTAATCTTTCCCTCCCTCTCCCAGGTCTGGACTAGATTTTAAAGAATGATCAATGAAAAAAGAAAGAGTAAGGCTACAGGAGAAACTTGGCAAACATCGCCTTCCTATAGCAGTGAAGGGTAATGTTGTTAGCGATGCCACGTTATCATGTGCCCCCTGATGTGATGTGACGGGATGGATACTTCACCTCTGTGGCATTCCCCCTCAAACCCATACTCACTGTGTCATCACGAGAAAAACATTGAACAAACCCAATATGAGGAAAAGTCTACAAAATCTCTGCCCAGTATTCCTCAAAAAAAAAAAAAGTCATGAAAAATAAGGATTGAGAAACCGTAGCAGACCAGGAGACTGGGAGATGGGATGATTAAATGCAATCTGGTACTCCAGACGGGAGCTTGGAACAGAAAAAGGTCAGCGTGAAAACTAGTGAACTACAAATAAAGTCTGGAGTTTGATTAATAGTGAGATACCAATGTCAGTTTCTTGGTTTGACAAATGTACTGTGGTGGTGATATAAGCTGTTGACAATGGGGGGAATTGAGGGGAGGGGTGTATGGGAACCGCCTGTATTAACTGCACCTTTCCTGCAAATCTAAAATTAACCTATAAGGAGAACTGGAGGAGGCAGGCCTCACCCAAAGGCATTCAAGTTCAATTTTTTAAAAATGTAAAAAAGGGTTTATTTTTTTAACAAACAAAGTATTTTTAAGGATATTTTGGTTAAATATGAAAGATGAAGTGGAGAAGGGGGCGATGATCACGGTTTCTAATATTTCTAGTTGGGGAAGTAAAAAAAGAGAAAGAAAAAGATAACCCCAAATTTAAGCAAATGATGAGGCCTTAAAACTGCAGAAATCTTCAAAACTCCTCCTAGCTGAATGCACATCAATGTCCACAAATCTGTACCCCCTCCCTTAAGATGCAGCCTTGAAAACTCTCAAAAAGTGGTCTTAACCACATGTAGGTAATAAACTCTTCTAAAAATACATTCTAATGCTGTGTCTAGAACAGTTTTCTAGATTTAGGTATCGATCAACAAAGAGAAGATAAAACGGCATTGTTCACTTAATCCTCTAAAATCAGTTCTTTCAGGAAGAAAAAAGGAAGATTTTTCAAATTCACTTGGCTCCCACCCTCCAACCCCAGAAAAGAAACCCGGAAGACATCTGGGGGATATATGCATTACAGGGATGACCCCAGGAGACCCCAGGAAAAAAGGGATTCCTTTGGAAAAAGAAAGGCACACATGCAAATCCTCAAGTCTCGGAAGAAAACAGCGCAGTCCTTAGGCAAGGTGGAGGGACCAACCGAGAGGCCCAGAAGAGCTGGTTTTCTACTGTCTCTGGGGGAAAATGTTCTTTACAGTGACATGAACATAAGGGAAACCTGATTACAAAAGCCCTAAGGGACTCTCTGCCTTGTACATTTGTTAAATCGAATATTGCTCAGAATTCTAAAAGTATTGGCTAGCTATCTTTAAAATACAAAGATTCTGCAATGCTGTTTATGTTGGAATGGAATTTAACCTGCATATGGCTCCAGAAAATGTCCAACGTGAATGATGATGTCTTAAACTCTAAAGAAGGGGGAAGAACTTAGAAGGGGAAATGGGTCTCTCCAGCCATCTTTAGGAAAAAGAAGTGGGAAACTGTACTAAAGTTCTTAGGCTATTTCACCCTCCAAATGAATTCAAATTCAGGATACCTCCACACAAATACAGAAGCTCATAAGTGGCACATTTCGAAGCATTGCTCTCGAATTCCATGCTCCGAATTCAGCCTGTTTCCGCAGGGTGCTATGTTCCACGAGTCAAAGATAAAGTTACCACAATCTGAAAGCCAGGTTCAAACAGGGCATAAGTACAAATTACAGTAAACTGTGGAATGGAAAATGTTTCCACTGGGGAGCGGGGCTGCTCCCCCAGAATCAGAGAGGGCAATTTCCCTCTGGATTCCTGGTGAAACCACATCCCCGGTTTCCACATGAATGATGGTTTTTGATGAAACAGAGCAATGAGAACCTTAAGAGGACGGCGGAGAGACCAAACTGTGGGTACTCTGACTGTAACCTCATAAAAACAGGCGCCATGACAAGACCAAGCCTCTGAATACACACACACACACACACACACACACACACACACACACACACACACACGATGCTAGTTGTTTCATTCACATAGTGAGATTATGCTTGCGTTTTTCTTATTTATCTTCCACACTTTCTGTAATAATTATTCTTTACACAGCTTTCAAAAATAATCATTGGATCATCTATGAATAACCTCCCTGGACTCGAGGTTCAGGCAAGCCGATGCTAAGCTCTTAAATTTACTCCAGGAACATTGTCAAGTCTAAAGCTCCATGAGCTAAGTAGCTTAAATTCTCCGTCATTATATTCTCTGAAAGTGTCTTAGACTTTCAGGATCCAGATACCCACAATTTTTCCTTCTTTCTGTTTTGCCTTGAACCCTATGAAATTACACAGAGTTCTACCGAAATAAGTGTGAAGGGATGGCTTCATCAGCTATGGAAGCGTCGTCATGGCTGCTCAGAGTGCCAACGCCAGTTCAAACAGCAAGACAAAATTGTGAGGACCCAGAACAGGGCCTCTTTGAGCTCAAATAACAATTTTAAGGTAGTAAACACCAATCAAGTGCAGAACAGGCCAAATGGGCAGCCAAATGGGGACCGGAGATAACATAAACGGTCTGTACTAAAGGTCTGTACTAAAGAAAGCGTTAAGGCGGTCTGTTTGCCTGATGAGATGGATCATCTCGCCCACAGGGCTATTTTCACTGTAGCCAAAGCAAAAAGAGAGGACAAGTCACAGCACCGAGACTCTAGGACTTCCTCATGTGGACTTCCTTTTTCTTCTCCTGTCACACTGGCTTTGGAGGGACTCATCTGGAATGGGAGAGTTTTAAATCCCTGGACACAAGCCCATTCTCAGAGTGGCATTATACACACACACACCCCCCCATGAGCCCTAAGGGCTGCAACTGTATATCTCCTTGAAAATCAAGGCGGGCTAGGAATGCCTTCTGGCTCCTTCCTCCAACCCTGGGCTTGCCTGTGCCTCCTCGGAAGCTTTGCAGAGACCCTTCTGCTCGCTGGAATGCAGACCCGTCTTTACTACTGCAGGAACTCAGGCCTTGGCTGTGCTACTGAACTTTCTTTGGCTGACCTGGCCCCCAAGCTTACAGCAACTTCCCTTCCATTCTTTCCAAGCCTAGCCTTCTAGGCATTAGTGGGCACTGGCTTTTTCACCCGTGTTTCCACTTTCCACCCACAGCGGAAACCCCTCAGGACCAGGAGCCATTTCTTCTGTCCTTTACAGGGTAAGGGTAGCACTTTATTTCCCACAGCCAACCTGTAAAAGGAACTGAAGGAACAAAGGGACGTTTACTCACAAAGACAGTGAGTTACTTCACTCTAGTATTTTAGAGACTTAAGAAATTGATCTTCTGTCTCAGATCAATCAGCAAGTCACTTAATCCACAGAAACATTTCAACAGGGATATATTTTCAAATGTGAATAAAAGCATCTATTATTAATGCCTTAAAGTAACAGGGAAGAAAGATGGGCTGTCATAGTAGATCTACAGTGTTTCTTAGTGTAGTAGCTTTAGATCCCACGGCGAAGGCTGGCTGAGAGGAAAGCCAAGTGCATCACAGGTGTTATTCTATGCCAGGTGGAGCAAGTCGCCTGCTCTCTGGATTCTGATTCAACCATGATAAAACCAAACACAGTGGTGGAATCCCAGATGCCAGCCTCTCTATTTTAAAAGAGCCACCCCGGGAAGGCTGGGAGTGGGGTAGGAAGGTAAGTGAGGTGAGGCAGCCAAGCACACACTAATGAGAACCAGGGCTTTCCTTAGAGGGGCCCCAGGGGAACTACAGGGTGGAACTGGGGGGCCACCCTGAGTTCCAGGCAGCCCCTGAACCAGTACCAGCTCACAAGGCCAAGGGGGCGGATGTATGCCACCTAGGAAGACTGGGCCAAGAGCCTAACCTGATAGGCTCACACAGGAAGGCCCTGGTAGCTTCCAGGAACTGGATTTCCCAACCACCAAAGCTCAGTCCAACAGGCAGTAACACCAGCCCCACTAACTGGAAGCACAAAAGCCCATGAAAACCAGTGAAGGTCCAAGGGGCCCGATCCCTGGAATGATGGCCGTTTCACCTCCCCTCCGTGACCATGAACGGAGAGCTGCGGGCACAACTCCCGACCCCACCAGGTCCAGGTCCACACCGGCCTGGGAAGCTGAGGGGAGGGAGGTCGCCTGCCTAGCGTGGCGGGAGGGGCGCTGTCCATTTCTGCCACAGGCTCTCTGGCCTGCGCCCCCAGCATCTGTCCTCCACGCGCAGGGTGGCCGCCTTCGCCCGCGGGCAGGGGTCGAGCAGGGCTCCCCTGCGCTGCGGCCCGGATTTTCACGTCCCGGGGTTCCCGAGGTCCCCCGCGGGCCGCCGCAGGGCCCCACGGAGATGGCTCTGGGACCCCGGGTGGAACCCCCCCAGGGCGGGGCCAAGACGCGGATGCCGGGGCCCCTGGAAGCCGGGTTTCTGGACCCTGCGTCCGGGAGCTCGTTGGGTTTCGGCGGTGGTGGTTCTGTTTCTGAATTCCCGGTGCCGATTCCGGAAATCCAACTTTGAGATCACGGCCACCAGGGCGAACCGCGACCTCCCCGGAAAGCCTCGGGGCGCCCTGTCCGGGGAGGGGGCACCGCGGACCTGGCCGGGCCCGGCGGAACCTCGGCGCCCCCCGCCCGCCCCGGGCTCCGCCGCCCCCGAGCCCCCGGCAGGTGCTCGCGCCGCGGGGATGCCGGCCCGGCCCGGGCCGCCCCGGGCTCCCGGCCCCGCCGCCGCCCGCACTCACCGCCGCCCGCGCCGCCAGCCGAGCCGGGAGGTCTGCGCCCGCCGCGCGGGCGGGCGGGGGCGGGCCCGGGGCGGGGCGGGGCCCGGGGGGCGGGGACGGGGCGGAGCGGGCCCGGGAGGGGCGGGGCCCGGGTGGGGGCGGGGCGTGCGCCTGGGCTTCCGGCTTCTCCCCGCCTCCGCGAGCCGCCGGGACCCGCGCCGGGGGCGCCCACGGGGTCACCGCCCGCCCTCGCGACTCTGCCCTTCCCCGCCACGCCTCCGCCTCCCCACTGCCCGGGTCACGCCTCGGACCGGGGCCCTCCCGGGAAGCCCCGTCTTCAGTCCCGGCCTCTCGCGCTGGCCTCGGAGCCCCCCTCCACCTGCCCCGTCCTGGTGAAACCCTTTCGGATTCTGCCCTGAACTTCCGTCCCCTTCCGTACCCCGAACAGCCCTGCCCCTCCCGCCTGACCTCGCACCCCCGGCTCTCCCCTCTCTCCTAGATCCCCCGTCCCTGGCGGCCTCCCCACACCCCGCCCACCAGCCCCGAGTCCCGGATCCCGCGCTGACGGATCCCGCGCTCCCTGCCCTTCGGCGGGGCTCCTCTCTCCCTAACTCAGATCTGTACATTCAGATGCGTCCAGGCAGCCCACCATCCACCCCGTGCCTTTGGGCGGGTCAGTTTCTCTGGACCTCGGTTTCCTGTCTGTAAAATGGGCACAACAGTACCTAGTTCGTGACTTTTACTGAGAATTAACTGAGATAGCCTGTGCGGATGCTCTCCTCCCGCCCCCGTTCCTTCTTCCTTTCTACAGAGGAAAAGGTGATTGCACACCTGAATTTGCTTCTGTCTTTACTTGGTGCTACCACATCTTCATTCATTTTACTCTCCCAACTGCAGGACCTGGCTTTGTTTTTTTTATCTGCCCTAAACACTTAACCACGGCTTTGAGTGTGTGATTATTTATGGGGGAGAGCTGTAAAACTGTAACTCTTTTCTTAATCCCCCAAAACCACATAGATGGAATTTCCAACCCAAACACTTCCAAGAAGGGATGAACAGTAAATTGGCCACATATTCATCTCAATCTACACATAGTAAGCATTTGTCAAAATCCAACAGCTTTCGTGATAAAAATACTAAGGGAAAAAAAAAATTCAGCAAACTAGGAATTGAAAGGAACATCCTTAACCTGATAAAAGACTATCTTTGAAAAGCCCACAGCTGATGTCACCTCCATGGTGAAAGACTGGCTGCCTCCCACCCTGGGATTAGGAACAAGCAAGGATGTCAGCTTTTGCCACTTCCTTTTAAAACTGCACTGGAAGTTCTAGCCAGGGCAATTAGGCAGGAAAAAAGAAATAAAAAGCATGCAGATTGGGGAGGAAGAAGTAAAACTACCTCTATTCACGGATGACATGATCTTCTATATAGAAAATCCTAAGGAATTCACTCATGCACACACACTATTACTGTTAATATACAAATTCAGCAATGTGGCAGGATCCTAGATCAACATATAAAAATCAGTTGCATTTCTGTACACTAGCAAGGAATGACACAAAAATTAAATTTGGAAAATGATTTAAATAAGGAAGTTGAAGACTTGTACACTGAAGACTACAAAACACTGCTCAAATGAACAAAGATCTAAATAGAAGATCTATTTAGACATGTGGTATGTCTGTCAGAGCTCTATCAGAGAAAAGGAACCAGAAGGAAATAGATATATATGGGTAGGTAGATAGAGAGATATAAATATATATGAAATTCTTGGGCAGGAGCTGAAATTCTAGTCCACCGGTAGAATTCTTCCTCTGGTAAACCTCAATTTTGCTCTTAAGGCCTTTCAACTGATTAGGTGAAGCTCAAATCACCAAAATAATCTCCTTTACTTAAGGTCAACTTGTTGTGGAAGTTAACCACATCTATAATACACCTTCACGGCAACAACTAGATTAGTATTTACTTGAAATTCCTAGGCACTATGGCTTAGCCAAGTTGCCACACAAATCATCAATCATCACAACTGGCAATACCACCACCCTCCAAATCTGTTGTACAAATCCTATGCAATCTCTATCAAAATCAGAAACTGCCTTTCTGGCAGAAATAGACAAGCTGATACTAAAATTCATATAGAATTGAAAGGGGCCCTGAATAATCAAAATAATCTTGGAAAAAATAAAAGATTGGAGGACTCACGTATCTGGATTACAAAATTAACTATGAAAGTACAGTAATCAAAGCATGTGGTATTAGCATGAGAATAGACATAAATAAATGAAATTAAGTTAAGAGATAAACCCGTACATCTGTGATCAATGGGTTGTTGATAAGGATGCCAAGACCATCCCATGGGAAAAGAGTCTTTACATGTGGTGCTGGAAGAACTGGATATCCACAGGCAAAAGAACGAAGTTGAATCCCTACACCATATAAAAAAACTTAACTCAAAAGGGGAAAACTATAAAACTCTGGGAGGAAAACAAAAGTGTAAATCTTCCCGATCTTGGATTAGGCAGTGGTTTCTTAAACATGACACCAAAAGCTCAAGCAACAAAAGAAAGATATAGATAAACTGAACTTCATGGAAATTTAAAACTTTTGTCTGTCAAAGGACACTATCAAGAGAGTGAAAAGAAAACCCACAGAATGGGAGAAAATATTTGCAAATCATATATTTGACTATATATTTTATTGTAATCATATAGAATGATTATCAATCTATCCAGACTTTATAAAGAACTCTTACAACTCAACAACAAAAAGACAAACAACCCAATTTTTAAAATGGGCATTGGGATGTTGAAAAAATTCTGGAGACAGGCAAACCTATGGAGACAGCAAAAAGCCCAGCAGCTGCCAAAGTCGGGGCATCATGGCTAGAGGAACAGACAGAGAGCACAGAGGACTTTTAGGGCAGTGAAAACACTCTCTGTGACATTATGATGGATGCTTGTCATTATGCATCTGTTCAAACCCGTAAGATGTACATCAAGAATGAACCTTAATGTAAACTATAAAATCTGGGTGATTATGATATGTCAGTGTAGGTTCATCAACAGCCCACTCGAGTGGGGATGCTGATAATGGGGGAAGCTGTGCAAGTGTGGGGGCAACGAGTATAGGAAATTCCTGTACCTTCCTCTTAAGTTTTCTGTATACCTAAAACTGCTTTTTAAAAACTCTTTTTAAAAAATGTTCTCAAAATGAATGATGCTGATAGTTGCATATTGTGAATAAACTTAATGCCACTGAAATGTACACTTAAAAATGGTTAAAATGGTAAATTTTATATTATATATATTTTACCACAAAATGATAAATTTAAGTTAAATTGAAAATGGGCAAAGGACTTGACTAGACATTCCTGAAAAGGAGCTATACCAGTGGCCAACAAGCACTCAAAAAGATGCTCAACATCATTAGTCATCAGGGAAATGCTAGTCAAAACCACAATGCGATACCACCTCATACCCACTATGGTGGTTCTAAAAATGTTTTTCCTGGAAATAAATGTTAAGAAGGATGTGAAGAAATTGAAATCCTTGTAAATTCCTGGTGGGGTAAAATGGTGCAATTGCTGTTTCACCCCTAGGTAGATATACAAAAGAATCGAAAACAGGTATTCGAACAAATATTTGCATAGGAATAGTCACAGCAGCATTGTTCACAATAGACAAAAGGTAGAAATAATCCCAAAGTCTACCAACTAATGAATGTATAAACACACAATGTGGTCTACCCATATGATGGACTGTGATTTGGTCACAAAAAAGAAAGCACGGATACCTGCTACAGCGTGGATGAATCCCGAAAACATTATGCTCAGTGAAAGAAGCCAGACAGACATAAAAGGCCAGATATCATATGATTCCCTTTACATGAATCTTTGAAAATAGGCAAATCTATAGAGATGAAAAGCTGATAAAGTGGTTGCTGGGGGCTGAAAGGAGTGGGGAATGGGGAGTGACTGTTAATGGGTACAGCTTTCTTTTTGGGGGTGCAAAAAATGTTCTGGAAGCTGATAATGGTGATGGTTACACAATATGTTAAATGTACTAAATGACATTGTAGAGTTACTGAATTGTAGAGTTAAAAATGGGTGAAATGTTAAATTATAGATTATGTGAATTTTATTTCAATTAAGAAAAGTAAAGCAGGCGTCTCTTATATACCCTGTTAGGACATAGCTGGAGGTGGGCCACACACAGTTTATACAACATCTGTGACTGTTTCACTTCCCACTAGGACTTTGCAGCTGTGTTCTCACCCAAGAGGGCCCAGAATGAGATCTGGGAAGTAAACGCACATGTGCCGATATCCCTGGAATCATATGGACCAGACAGAACAGGAGAGACTTCCTCTGGGTGACACTTCTTCACTCTACTTCAGATATGACAGCAGCTGGGGGAGAAAAACAGGTTGCCTAAAAGAATGCAGAATGTGATCCATTGTTTGCTAAGAAGAAAAATATACACACACACACCTGGAAAAAAAGTCTTCATACTTTTTCAAGGATAAAAAACACTATAAATGGTTGTCTTTGAGTGATGGAAATTAATTTTTTCTTTTGTTACTCTTAATTTTCTAATATTTAAAGAACCAACACAAATTGCCTTAAAAAAAAAAAAGAAAGAAAAGAAAATCTAAAAACTAATTTTTAGAAAAAGGAACCCAACTGCCAAAATAGCCTCCATGGACCAGTCTGTGTTATTCCTAACAATGAACTCTGGTAACTAATGTTTCCATAATACCCTTTCATTTCCAAAAGATGTTTCCCACACATGTCACACAATTCATCCTTGAAAAGCTCTGAGATCCTGACTGCAGAGTTATGCAGATGGGGAAACTAAGGCCAAGGGGAGGCGAGGTTTGCCTATGAGCATACCCCTACCCTGTTTTAGGCCCTGGCTCTGGACCCTCAGGGGCGGAGAGAGGCCTTGATAGAGTTGCCAGATGTAGCAAATAAAAAGACAAGATGTCCAGTGAAATCTGAATTTCGAATAAACAGCAAGTAATTGTTAGTATAAGTATGCCCCAAATATTGCAGACTTGCAATACATTCTCAATACTGTACAAGGAACTTGAAAAGAAATCACTCATTGTCTAAAATTCCCATTTACCTGGGCGTTCTCTACTTCATCTGGCAACACCTCCTGCCTGGTCTGCCTTGGCCAGAGCAGGAGGCCCGAATCAGTCCCTAGTCTGTCTGTGGGCGATGGCACCTGCAGCATCACTCTGAGACTCATTTCACGGCCCCGAGTGGGAGGGGAGGTGGGGGGGGGTAGGGCCACATTCCAGAATCCTATTTACTTTACCAACAGTCGCACGGTGCCCAGGCACTGCTTTCCCAACAGCCCTTTGAAGGAAACATATTTCTACTTTATAGGTATCACAATTGAGGCCCAGTGAGGTTAAGCAAGTCGCCAAAGGCCACACAGCTAATAATGAATAGTAGCAGTGGTACTGAACCCAGGCTGCCTGGTTCCAAGTCTATGTTTTGCCACCACGCTGTGGAGAGCTACTTGGAGCTGAGAGCCTTCCAGATCATCGGGGCTCGTGTCTTTCAGGCTGATAAATCTCACAGGCTTTCTCTTCAATGCAGTCCCTACAGAGTCCCATCCACAAAATAGAAGAAGTAAGCAGCTGCGTGTGAGCTCAAGCAAGCCCCACTCTGAGGGGGACAGTGTTCCTCCTTCCCCAAGTCCAGCCCAGGTCTCCATGTACCTGCGAGGCCCTGTTTCCTATACTGTCCCTCCAGGTGCCCCAGACACGGGTGCCACCTTCCCACCTGGCTTTCAAAGGGACTTCCTTGTCTGGGGTTTTCCCCCAGGCACAGCACTACTGGGCTGCTTCTGCGTATTCTGGAATTTGAACCTGAGCACCAGTGTTTGTCCACTAGCTCTAGGTTGCCTGGCACCAGCTGCTGAACTCGGTTCAAGGCTGGCTTCTCTTCCAGCCAGAAGTGCAGGCCGGGGGCTATGCACATGAGTCCAGGGAAGCCTGGAATGGCCAATGTCCAGAGGCTCTGAGCGGGGCTTGGCAGAGAGGAGTGGGCAGTCCAGCCCCTTCGATTTGAGGAAATGGTCAGAGCGGTGGTGAAGACTTTGAACCTTGCACGAGGCTTGGGACAGTCTTCTTCCTGGCAGCAGGACCCCAGCCAGCCCCTCCCTTCAGCCTCCTGTTTTCTCAGCTGTCCTCCATCGCCCAGTGTGGCCACTGAGATGAACTCCTGAAGAGAAGCAGCATGGCACCAGGCCTGGCACATAGTAAGGTGTTCACTGCTGTTGTGTTGCTGTCATTTTCAAGCTCCTCTTCCACAAAAAAAACAGAAACCCACAAGGCCTATGAACATGCCATGTGTTTCTGGAGTCATGGTTTTGATCTGCTCATAGTGGTCATAGCAACGTGGTAAGAAAATAGTCCAAGCCAATGTACTCATGAAATAAACCACTGACCATCTCCAACCTGAGCTTGAGACTCAGTTTCTTCACAGTTTGTAGAGGGACCCTCTGAAGGGCCTCCAGAACCCTTTCAGTCCCATTTTGTCTATACTCTCATCTCCAAACACCCTTGACCTTGCTCACTCCCCTCCAGCCATGCAGGCCTCTTGGCTGATCCAGCACAGTCCTGCCTCAGGGCCTTTGCACAGGCTGTCCCTGCCCCCACCCTAGACCACTGGAACCCCAGGAGCTACATGGCTGGCTCCCTCCTTCAAGCCTTTGCTTGAATGTTGTCTTCTCAACCAGTCCCACCCTAACCTCCCTCTCCGAAATTATAGCCGCTTTTCTCACCCTCTTGATACCACCCCTGATTTTTTGTGCTACTTTCCACTTTCTACTTAATGATATTATGCTTATGATTCCACATCTATCTCTCCAGCTACACCGTCAGCTCTGGGATGAAGGGGTTTGTTGTGTGTTGCTCATGGATATGTCCCAGATGCCCAGCACAAACCTGGCACATGAATAAAGACAAGGCAGTCTGGAGGGGAGGGGGAAGAACCTGGCATCCCTCTGCGCCCACCACGCCTGCTTTCTGCACCCCACCCCCAGGTACTGGTAGCTCAGAGGTCAACCTGGGAGCACCATCCGAAGGCCTTGCTATCTGGAGTTTCCATGAAAAAGGTGAATTGTAATGCTTTCCCTTCTACGTGCCTTCTGAGATGAGGGTGCCTCCCCTTCGCACACCTCTTTGCTCACCTTCCTCTACCTCAAACACCTTCTTGGGGACACCAAAATGAGACACTGATATGTGGAAGAAACACCTGGGAAACCCACTGAGGGAGGGGCCTTTGAGAGTGCTCCTCCCTCCTGACCTAGACACAGTTAGGGCTAAATGCGCCTCATAAGACCCTCCCACCTTCTGAACCAAGAATATGTTCTCTCTCAAAGCCAAAAAAAATTTTTTTTAATTGTGATTGTTTGCTACATGCTGAATGCAGATTATTCTTAATAATGACAATAATAATAATAAACGCATCAATCTAGTGTGTGTATCAACTCATTTCATCCTCATAAGAATCCTGTGAGGTAAACACTGTCCATTCTCCCCATTTTACAGATGAGGAAACTGAGACACAGAGAAGTCAAGTATCTTGCCCAAGGTTGTGCAGTTTGTGTGAAGCCAAGATCAGAATTCAGACAGGCTCTTTCTAAAGTCGGTGTGCTTACCCATATTCTCTTTTTCCCTGAGTAGGAACTATAATCCCCATTTTATACATGACGAAGCAACCAAGACCCCAGTTTTTGCCACTTATTAGTGTCAGGACCAGGATTTGAACCTAAGACAGGACAGCATATTAAGGGCCCATTCAATTCACTGTGGCTGCAGGTCCCACCCAGTCCAACTTGTACACGTGTGCGCATGGTGTGAGCTCTTACTACCTGGGGATTTACTGACCCAGCTGGACAATACAAAAGGCCAGCTGTGTGGAAGAGCTTTGGGATCAGGGCTGAGGAGGGCCCCCTCCTCTGATGTCCCCGCGTGACAAAAGAGGAAGCGGAGGAGGGGAAAGAAGCGAACTGGGAACCAACTCATTTCTAAAGCATTTTCCCAGCATCGTAAGCAATTGAGAAACAAGACAGAAATGAAATCCTGTGTGGTCATCGGATGTAAGGTCGTTGTAGAAAAGTTGCAAAAACTCAGACCAGCGAGAAATCAAGCAGCACCCAGAGGTCTGGAGTAGCTCAGTTTTATTACTCCGGTGGTCCCAGAAGAGCTGGTGCTCTGAAAATCTCGGTCCCGAGCTACGGGGCAATTTTACTCTTATGCTTGTGCTGTTACAATCGGCATGGGCTGATCTGCAGACCCCTGAAATTGTTATGGCTATGAGCAGTTACAGATCATAGGATTTTCTATCTAACAAGCACCAAAGCAATACATCTTTAGGGGAGGATGAGTTCTCAGTTGACCCTGAGATGTCTGGCCTTGCAACAAGCATGTTTAGAGAAACAGAAAAGAGCTCATTAGAAATGCTGGCCAAATAAGAGGGGAATTCCTCTTCAAAGCGCACTCTGGGGGAGCAAAGGGTCCTTCTGCACCCCTAGAAGCACACCTTGATGAACCCTTCTCTGAGCTGGTCCTGCAGCAAAGAGATGTCTGAGAGAGGCTTGCTTCACTGCTCAGTTGTCCCTGTACCTGTGCATGGATGGGAGATCGCCCAGAGCCTCACTAGTGACAGCTCAAAGTGAGGACAACACAAATGGCTATGAAGAAGGAGCTGACAAATACTCCCTTAAAAGCCACTCTGTAAGTTCCTCTGCTGCTTCAGGAGGAAGAAACAGCCCCGTATGTCTGCTTATGGAAAACGGGCTGTGAAACCCTCAAGGGCAACGGGATTAAGAAGTACAAATTGCTAGTTATAAAAACAGTCGACGGGGATGTAAAGTACAGTGTAGGGAATACGGGCAGTAATACTGTAATAGCTATGTACAGAGTCAGATGGGCACAAGGCTTATCGGGGCGATCACTTAGTAAGTTGTATAAATGTCTATTCATTATGTTGTACGCCTGAAACTCATCATGTTGTATGTCAACTGCAATTGAAAAATAAATTTTTTTCAAAAGCAGTAGTGAACAATCAGCGTTGTGTGTTAACATCTACAGCGGTGTTTCACTGAAGGTCCTGAGGAGCAGCAGAACACGAAAGCATTTGATGGGTTATGACCAGCTGCCTTCATTTTTAAGTGGACTGGCATGGCATGGCACAGCATGGCACAGAATGGCCTGGCAAGACGTAGCAGGGCACAGAATGGCATGGAATGGCATGGCATAGCATTGAACAGAATAGAACAGAACAGACAAACCCAGACAGCATTCCTTACAAGTATTACTGCATCAAACTTCTGTTTTAGTTCTATGTCCGTGTCCCAATGTCCTGGATTACAATGCAAATTCTATTTTCTGACTGTGGCTTGGAGCTAAGAAAAAGTTTGCAAACCCTTGATATGGAAAATATCTAAAAGCAAGAAAGAACCCAAACAGCCCCAGGGGGCTCCCTCTGAAGAAAAGGGGGCAGAAGCTTTATTTTATACATTCCTCTACTATGTTTCTTTTTTTAAACAATGAGCATGTATTGCTTTTGCAATAAAATAAAGACCTTTTAAAACCTTTCAGAAAAAATAAACACCCCTGCCTCCATCTCCAGGAGAGGGGCTGTGCCGTTTGAGCTGTCAACAAGTTTTTGATGTGAAAAAGACCAAATCTTTGCCCCAGGGGTTCTGCCTCCCAGGGGGCTTCCAGGCCGCCCTGGTTTGTTTCCACACGTCCTTCCCTTCCCCTCCAGAAAGCCACAGGATCACCCAAAAAGGAAACATGCCTTATGATGTCAGTCTTCATTTTCAAAAATGGAACAGACGCCGGGGTTTTAGCAGTGAACCAGCGGGCAATACCCTGGGGAGGCAGCTGTCTGCTGGGGACCCAGGCTGGGACTCCCGTGCCAAACGCAGGACCCGGGCTGGGACTCCTGTGCCACATGCAGGCCCGTCTTCCTAGCGCTAAGAGAAATGACAGCATCACAGCATCCTTAGGAAAGTCAATGGGCCTCCAGCCCAACCAGGCCATCTCCGCAGGTGGGCATAGTGTTTCCAGCCTAGCGCTATGTCGTGTTTTCCATATTGATAGAGTCTCATGACTCTTTTTATAAATGCCGACTTAAGATTCCACCAGTTACGAGCCATTACAACATACCTGTTGAGCACCAGGATTTCCTATAATAAATGTTGCTGCAGGAGTCCAGCTGGGCACGCTGCCTTTCTTTTTCTTTTTTTAGGATTAGCCCCTTCAGGCAAATTCCCAGAAGTGTGATTGCTGGAAAGGAAAGCCTGAAACACTCTGCCAAAAGTGCTTTTGGAAAGGGCAGGGACCCAAGCCATTTTAAGGAACTGCCGGCTGGGGTGATGAAGTCACCATCACCTCTGTCATGGGATGTGAAACATCTGTGACCCAGGAGCCCCATGTCAGGAATTAGGAGCAATGCAGGAAAGAGAGAGACTTCCTCTGCTACTCTAGGAACCAGCCAGGGCCTGACACACAGCGGAGACAACATGGGACTCAAGGCTCTGCAGGGCAGTGAGGGCACCCTTCCCCTCCTCCTGCCTTGGACCCCTGGAGCCCTCAGTATCCCAAAGCCCGTGCTGGGAGAACGGCTTTCTTTCCAAATGGTGTGCCATTAGGCTTCCGCAAGAGGCTGTGTCTATGAAGAATGTGGTCCAGAGCACATGATGCGCGCTGTCTCGGCCCATTCAGGCTCTCTAACAGGATATGACAGGCCAGGTGGCTTGTAAACCACAAACATTCATCTTTCACAGTTTTGGACGCTAGAAGTCCAAGATCAAGGCACCGGCAGATATGATGTCTGGTGAGAACCCACTTCCTGACTCATAGATAGCCATTCACTCACTACGTCCTCACATGTTGGAAAGGGGAGCAAGCTTTCTGGGGTGTCTTTTATAAGGACATTAATCTCATTCCTGAAGCTCCACCTCATGATTTCCTCACCTCCCAAAGGCCCCATCTCCAAAATACTATCACCTGGGGGTTAGGCTTTAACGTGAATCTGCAGGGGACACAAACATTCAGGACATAGCACTGGTGTATGCTGAGCAGGGAAGACAAGGGCCGTTGTTTGTGTGTCCAGACAGGGCAGATGGACGGGTGGGGTCACAGCACAATGCTAGTTCTGCCTTCAGGACCCCACAGACCCTCACAAGGCCTGGGGTTCCTTGCAGAGTGAACATCTCTGCAGTCCAGAGCAGGGCAGGAGGGAGAATACCAAAGGTAGAGGGCAGGAGTGAGGGTGACAAAGAAAGAAGGGAGGGAGGGTTGAGGAAAAGAAAGAAATAAGGACCCTTAATGGTGAGCTCACAGGTTCTGGGTGGTTCATACACATTACTTGTGTATTCTCACAACCGCACCTAAGACAGGTGCCACCGTCCCAGCTAAAAACCCATCGCTGGGCATCTGTTTAGAATCAAGATACAGACTACCAAAGCCTCGCTTCCACCTCTGGGTCCCCATTTTGTCCTTAGGGCGTCGATCACACAGGGTATGTAATTATCCATTTAGGTAAGGGATGGCTTTTTGTGAGGCTCTTCACGGACCATTACAAACACCCTCAAAGGTTATCTATGAGTGGTCATTTGATATCAACTATGGCCCCCACGCCCTACTCCACCACTGGATTTGTTAGGAAATAAAATCATTCTGTTGGAAAAAAATCCCTGCTATCATATCATTTCATTTGCAAACACTTGTTTGAGTCTCTAAAAGACAAGACTCTTTATTTAAAAATATAACCACAAAACTATGACATGCCAGAAAGAAATGAACAACTCTGAATTTCATCCAAAGTCATCCAGTCTGGGTTTACGTTTCCCTAAAGGTCTCAGAACATTTTAAAAAGAATCTGGTTTGTTCGGAACAGGATCTCGTTCACTGTGTCTCCAGGACCTGAGACCCAGCGCATTTGGCATATAGTAGGTGCTCTGTAAATACTTGCTGGGTGAACAGATAGGGTAAAGGATAAGCAAGAAGTAGCTCATATTTTCAGAGTACTTCTCAAGCTGGGCACCAGGGCATTTTCAAAGCATCTTGATGACCATGCTGTGAGGTAACACCTTTTATTGTCCCACTTTACAGAGAATGCAACTAAGGCACAGAGAAATGAAGTGACTTGCCCAAGGCCACACAGGGAGGAAGTGATGCCTGAAAGAACACACGAAGAGGATGTGGGGAACTAGCTCACTGTGCTAGGTGCTACTCTTCACCCAACAACAGCCCTCGATCTGCGGGTAAAGAAACAGACACCACCAGGCTGTGCTGGGTGGGCCTCACCCACTCTCGTCCAGTACTCTAGCAGCATGGGGACAGACAAGCGTGTGGCACGGTTTCCAGGGCTGGGGATCACGCCCCTCTCTAATGACACCCACATGGGCACCGTTGGCCTCATCAGCGTCCTACAGAGGAATTCCTGACCTGCTTTCCCTCCTCCCGGAGGATCCAGGACTGTCTTCCTCTGGCCCCCACAGCAGGGAGCAAAGCCATCTCAGGCTGCCCTATTCCTGTTAGGCAACAAAGATGTACTGATCATTGCTAGATGCCAGCCGCTGGGGTAGGTCTGGAGAACAAGTAGTAGCCAAGACCAAGTTTGAGTCTACTCAGGAGACAGGCCTTATATGAGACCCCCTAATGAGTCCATAAAGGTTTACCTACTGGTAAAAGGCACAAGGGAAAGATGTAGAGGCTCTAGGTGCATCTGAGTGAGGACTTCCTGGAGGAGGTGAGACCAAGGCTGAGGAATGAAAATCCTGAAGCTAGGAGCCGAGTCCTCTTATTTACTTTGAACAATTCTAATTAAAATAAAGTACTATTAAAAGAATAATTATGAACAATAATCACAACAGCTAACAATTATTGAATTATGTTGTTTTGTTTTTCGCAGATTGGCATCTCCTTTAATCTTTACAATAGCTCAATGGGTAGAGGCTATTATGGATGAGAGAACTGAGTCTCAGAATAAGTGAGGTAATTTAGCCAAATCACAGAACCCAGCATGCGGTGAAGGTGGAATTTGAACCATAGCCAGCTGGATCAAAGCATGCAGCCCTGACTATGGACATTCCTATCTGTTAAGAGGACCTGCCACCCTGACAGGTGGCTCACTGGACCCTGACAGGTGGCTCACTGGACCCTGGCCTGAGTCCTCATAGCATCGTCTGAGCCCATCTCCTTTCTCCAGCCTCAGACCTTAGGTCCAACATAAGGGATCAGGAATATGATGGCCTTCAGAGCCTCGGGTCCTACACAAACAGCACTTCAAGCCCAGCTGCTGGCCGGGATAGACTCTGCAGTTGGAAGGACCTGAGATGGACAACAGCTCTGGGGCATACTAGCTGTGTGACCTAAGGCAAGCTCTACAATCTCTCTGAGCTGTTGTCCCCGCCCCTGAAAAGTGGGGATGACAATATGGCCAAGCTTGCTGGCATTTCAGGCAGAAGGAACAGTGAGAACAAGGTGGAAGCCTGTGGCACACATTTGGGGGACTAAAAAGCAGTGTCCCTAGGATACAGGGCAGATGGGGAGGCAGAAATAGAGTCAAAGAATTTTATGTTGGGAGGTTTATTGAGCACTTACTAGGTCTGGGGCCTGGAGACAGAGAGGCCTAAGTGTCTAGAACAGCAGGGGGCAAACAGCAGGCCCTCAATAGTTGACTGATGAATGAGTGAGTGAATCAATGAGTGAATGAGTGAAGGATGCATTCTGACAGCTGTCTTAGTGTTACAGCTGAGGAGGGTGCTGGATACAAAGAAGAAATTACCATTCCTGGGGGGTAATTTCCCTCCAACAAAGGCTTTTCAAAGGGGCTGATGCTCAAGGCAAGTCTTAATATATGAGCAAGGCAGATAGGGAGGGAGAGCATTCCAGGCAGAGAGCACTGCGTGGGCAAAGGCCTGGCACATCGACAATTTTCCGGAGTTTGAAATTAGTGGGGCATGGAATGGAGGTGGGTGTAAAGGAGGGTTGATGGTAAGTCAGAAATGGGCCCCCAGGGTCTGGCATAAAGCATCTGAATGCTGCCCTTATGTAATGAGGAGTCAGAGAAGGTTTTATGCAGGAACGCAGCTGGATCAGATCGGACCATGTCTGGCTGTAGAATGTCCTGCAGCCAAAAACCTTTACCCCTCCACTGCTTTCCAGAGCAGGACTGGATCCCAAACACATACCCCCCACCCCAAAAGCTGAATCTTTCATTACTTGTAAAAAAAAAAAAAAAAGCAGGTGTTCCAAAAGTATTTACCCAGCACCCTCCATGGCATAGAAATAGTAGCCCTGGGGTCAGCCTTGGGTACTTATCATTTTATTTAGTTCCCCTAACTTATTCTGTAAGATAAGTAATATTTCCTCCCCATTTTATGGTTGAGGAAAGTGAGCTCAGGGAAATTTAGGGAATGGCCCATGATCACACAGCTATTTGGGAGCAAATCTAGGTTTTGACCTCAAGCAGTCTGGTCCCAAAGCCCCTGTTCCCTATTCGGAGCTGCCTAAAGCATGAGCCTGTTTTCTGCCATCAAACTGGGGAAGTAAACCACTGCTCTCAGGGCAGGTGCTCAAAGAAGGCTGCCTCTGTTGAGCTGCCCATAGCCTTACGTTGAGAATGTGGCTATTGCTATTGTGTTCCCTGTAGGGCTGTTGCTAAGGACAGTATTGTCGTCTCCAGTACACTGCCACGGCCCCTGTATGAGTGCCGGCAAGAGAAAAGCCTTGAGTTCTTCAAGGCCAGGAAAGCCGGACTTCCCTGGAGCTCTTGTTTTCAACTCTAGAATGTTGAGAATCTTGAAGTTGATTGTTTCCCTTTTTTGCTCTGGCCACTAGGAAGCTCAGACCCAAATGTACGCCCCAACTCTGAAAGCAGTAGTGTGCTTTAACATAGGTGTTGTTTCATTTTCCTTCTCTTGTATTAACTTTATTATAGTTCCTTCATTTTGAAAAAATCCCTTTGTTAGTTACTTCATTTTGGCAAGAGACAAGGTTACAAATACACGCACATGAAAAATGACTAACAATACTATCATTAGATCAGAGTCTCTTGACCTTGGCACTGCTGATATTTAGAGCTGAATCATTCATTGTTGTGGGGGACTGTCCTCTGAACTGCAGAGTGTTTGGTCTGTACCCAGCAGATATCAGAAGAACCTAACCCCACCCCCAATATGACAACCAAAGATGTCCCTGGCCAAATGTCCCCAGGGGGCAAACCTGCCCTGGGTTAAGAACCTCTGCTCTAGCAAGGGCTCTTAAAAGGCACAATGAGGGTGCTTTTGGGCAGCAGCCAGGGTCTAGCTCAGGGCTGAAACTTGGCAGGGTGAGAACAGCTGGCTGAAGAGATGAACAAATGTCCATCCAATACCATGTCGCCCCTCGCCGGGCATCCAGCCTTCAGAGCTCTGTCACCTCAATCCTCACGGCAGCCCCATGGGGTCAGAATTAGATCCTTGCTTCACAGATAAAGGCACTGGGGTCCAGAGAGGCTGAGTGAGTGACCCCAGATCACACAGCAAAGGTGACAGGGTAAAGGATGCAAGTGTAGAGTGGGCTCCCTCGCCACGGCTGAGAGGACCAGGGAACAATCGGTGTCAGAAAAGGGAGTAAGCTGGATCCTGAGGAGAAGGTTGAATTAGATGGGGCAGGAGGTCTCAGTTAGGGAGGCCCCAGGTAGGGAAACCCCAGAATGGAAAGGCCTGTAGGTCGGCATTTGAATGGCTTGCTTAAGCCTGGGGGACTCCTGAGAGAAGTGAAAACGTATTATTCACAATAATCAAAAGGTGGAAACAACCCAAATGTCCATCAACTCATGAATGAAAAGAAAACGTGGTCCATTCATACAGTGGAGTATTATTCAATCATAAGAGGAATGAAGTTTGATGTATGACACATGCTACGGCGTGGATGAGCCTCGAAAACATGACACTAAGTGAAAGAAGCCAGACATAAAAGGTCACATGTTGTAGGATTCCATTTATATGAACAGGCAAATCCGCAGAGACGGAAAGTAGATTAGTGGTTGCTTGGGGATGGGGTATAGGGGGACTGGGAAGCAATAGCTAAAGGGTTCGGGGTTTCTTTTCAAGATGATGAAAAGGTTCTAAAGCTGACGGTGGTGGTGGTTGCACAGCTCCCTATCCTGAATTCCCATGACTGAACCTCACGTGGGCAGATTGCATGGTACGTGGATGGTAGCTCAAACATGCTGTTCAAAAAAAAAAAGGACAGGAGAGGGGATGCTGCCATGGTAGAGGATTCAGGCTTCGGTGCTGGCTGTGCCACTGCCTGGCTGCGTGACCCTGGGCAAGTCACCTCACCTCCCAGAGCCTCAGTTTCCTTATCTGTAAATAGGTGCATCACTGGTCCCCCGTCTGCCAGGGCTGAAGGGAACATAAAGAGATAAAGCATGCAGCTCAACCTACCATATGACTGCCCCATATGTGTCAGTCACTGGACCTCAGACTCTGGGTGTGTCTCCTTCCCACCTGCTTCTTCCTCAGACTCAGGAATGCCTGTTAACTGGAATGGGACAATTCCTTGAAATCTGAAAAGTCTGTGCAGGCTTTCCTGGTCTGGGAAGCAAACAAAAGCCTTGACTGTTGTCCAAGTTCCAGATCTTAAAATCCTCCAGCCTTCTTTCCCCAGGCCCAGAGGGCCCGGCCTGTCATTTATAGTATGAGACTCCAAATGATTTGCAATGGCAAACTCATGCTGCCACCACCTGGGGCCCTTGAATCCGTGGGCCCCACTGCTTCTGGTGGCTTTGGGGATCTGAGAGAGGCAAAGAGAAGCTGGCACTGACCCTGCAAAATAATGCAGCCTGGTGGGATGGGCTGGTGGGGGGACCCCACAAAGAAGTGAGTGTATGAGGAGCTGGTTCGCGCACAACAGCCCCTCAGAAACCTGTCCCCGGGGAGAACAGAGGATCTCTATCGATGTGGCCGAAGAAAGAACTGTCTGTATTCTGTTAGGACTTGCCCCCACAGGCTCCAGGCCAAGAGTGTGCAGTGCAGCATCTATTACGTTTCTAAAATTACGCCTAGGTGGCGGGGAGCAGGAAAGGATGTGGCGGGTGGGCGGGAGGGCAGGAAATCTTTAATCCGGCTCTGTGTGCCCCAGCCTGAATGCCAGGCAGCAGGGAGGGCCCCTCCAGCAGATGTTGGGGCAGCTCCAGGGCTCAAGAGCCCTTTTGCACACAGCCTGGACACTTGACTGTTTCTAAACGCTGCGGTGCCTTCCCACATTGCTCAAGCTTGCCATGGACCCAGGGACCGGGGAGATACTGGATGGTGACCAGGGGCAGCCCAGTTTGAGCAGTAAATGAGAGAAAAAAAAGTCCTGGTGGTCGAAATCTAGATACAGGAACTGGGTTGGTGCACTGCACAACTGCAGACGGGGCCTCTCTCAAATATGGGGTTGCACTGTGTACAACCTATACAACCATTCCTGGGGGCCTGGCCTGTAATGGGCCAGAAGGACCAGCTGGCGCAGGTGGCTAGGGCCTGGCACTTGGGTGGAGCTGGGGGATGTGAATGAGTGGCCAGTGTGTGGGGGGGAACAGAGCAGGACCTCATCACAATCCTGATTGAAATATTCAGACCCTCTCCCCAGTGAGTAACTAAATCTAAATGGTGGGGGAGAAGAGGAAAAGTCAAGAGGCTAGTGTAAGGTAAATATATGCATGACAGGCCGACAGAAGTTTTAAAAGCAAGCATTTATTGGGAGAGGGACCCCCGGCGATGTTATCTGGTGCCTGGTCCTCAGAGGAGAGGGGACAGAGAAGTCGCACACTGGGGTGGGAGGGTGCAGCTTTTATGGGGTTATGTGGGGGTAGGGGTATAGGGTGGGGAACGTTAATCGAATGCTAATTGAGCCTCAGGATTAGGGTGGTGGCACCTAGGGCTTTAGGGTTGCGCTATTCAGAAAGTCTGGATTCGGGTATCAAGCTGGGGAGTCTCCAGGCAGGCATCTGGCTGGCCCTTCCCCCACAGACCTAACAGGTAGGAGCCTCAGAACCTGTGGGATGTCCTACCACACAGATATGGTTGCCAAAAAAATTAGAGAACGCTCCATTATAAATTTGAACATCAGATAAACAGTGAATAAATTTTAGCATATGTATGTCCTAAATACTTAATGGGATGATCTTATGCTAAAAAAAAAAAAAATTATCTCCTGTTTATCTCTCATTAACATTGAACTAGGCATTCTCTCTTCTTATTTGCTAAATCCATCAACTCTACCCCCAGAGGACATGCCCATAAAAGCTCTTTACTACCCACCACTGTCTGGAAATAGCTATTGAACCAGCAGCCAATTGGGAGGGTATCGCTCCCCCCACCTCACCAGTGTTTTGGGGGCTGTATGGCAGGCAGGAGAGGAGACATGAGAGCACACTTCCCCACACGCGTGTCGTCACAGTAGCCTCCTTCCTCCTCTGGGGGTTCCGAAAGTGTCACCTGGCCTAGCTAAGAGTTTTATCTGGATGTGGGAGCCCAGCAGGGCCACATGTCCCTGGGGGAGGACAGAAACACAGTCCCCGAGTCTCGGGAAAACACGGCACTGCCCACACCTTCGAAACTGGAGGACCTTGTGCAAGGCCTGCTTGCTTGCTCAGCCCAGATTTATGGTTTGTGATTGGGCCTCTCCAATAAGGCAGACCAGGTGGTTTCCCCGCCAGTGACACTGTGACTCCCTGGAGCTTCGGTGGCCTTAGGCTCCAGTGTCCTCTCATTCATCTGAGATTGGGTCATCCAGGGGTCAGCCTGGGGGGTGGTGCTCAGGCCCCCTCTGGGCTGTCCTGGGCAGGCAGGAAATGAGGAAGAAAGAGCCCTAGGCAACTCCCAGGCAGTTTCCAACTTGCTGACCTTGTGAGGGGCCACCTGCGGCCAGAGCAAACCGCATGTGGCCAGGGGGCGGTACAGCCAAGCCACCTGGCTGGACACCCACAGGCACAGGGAATTTGGACAGAAAGTTACCCAAGGCCCAGACAGGACAGGCCTGGATCCTGAGCCCCCAGAAGAGCCCTGGCAGATCGCAGGGGACTCTCCCAGCCCCAGCTCAGAAACGGACACCGAATCCCCCACTGCCACTCCCCACTTCCCTGTTTGTCCAAGCCCCTGGGGAGGGCAGGCTGGAGGCGGGGAGAAACTGAGAAGGCATGCTTTAAGAATGAGTCAGCCCTTTAGGCACAATTCCACTCTATTAGACCAGAGGCTACTGGGCCCTTGAGCCCTTGTGGGTCCCCTCCCATCACCTCAGAATCTTGTTCCCCAGGGAGGTGCGTGGGCTCTAGGTCCCTGTAAAAGCTGTGGGGCACAACTGGGGGACTGAGATGCCCTCTTCTCACCAGAGGGCAGCCAGTTGGGTTCCTGACTCCAATTTTTGTTCCACTTGTGACCCCTTGTGGGATGGACAGAGGAAAGGACACTCGCATGGGCAAAGAGACCAGAGCTCCCACATCACTTGGGGGAACACACACTGCAGCCAGACGGCAGGTCCCTGGAGTTGTTTTCTCCTAATCATCTGGGTAATGTGGTCATGACCTGTTGTTATGCCTGTTCAGACCTGTCCTGTCGCAAGCATCAGCAATTTGCATTCTCCCCTCGAACCGCCAACTCCCAAAGGGCAGCAGCCCTGCTGATGTAGGCCAGGCTCCTGGGAGAGCCCCTGCAGGAGAGGGCAATCAGGGCAGGCTCCCAGGAGGAAGAAGCTCCTAGCAAAGCCAGCGTTTGTAGGGGGAGGAGAGGGAAGGGCACTGTCACAGTGAGACAGTTAGATGGGAGGTGGGGCACATGCACATGCTCAGCAGGCAGGTAATCCCCAGGGCAGTTCAGGCTGGTGAAACTAGGAACACTGGGATGGGGGTGGGGAGCCAGAGAAAAGGCTGAACAGAAAGAGTATCCTGGAGACCAAGATCTGGACTACAGAGCCGGCCTCACCTTGCCACATGCTGCAGATGACTCTGGCCAAAGCTACTCCACTCGTTGGACCTCAGTTTCCCCATCCCTGAGATGGGAACAATGATAGAAGTGAACATCACTGCTCTGTGGGGTCCCTTTGCTCCCCACCCATTCACTTGCACGTCTCATTCATTCCCACGCACCACTAAGACCAGGTGGCACTGTTGTCCGAACATTGTACAGACGGGGTGGCAGAGGCTCGCACAGGTTCAGAAAGATAGCTCAGGACCCAAGGCAAGCCAGCTGTGAACCCAGGTCCAGCAGTGCAAGGCAGAAGCAGGAAGGTCACTCTGACCTTGGTCTCTTGCCCATCTTCCCTGAAGAGGGGGGATAAAATCCCCATGTGACAGCCACCCTTCCTGACCCAGGAGGAAGGGAGACACTCTCATCAGGCAAGAAAGCTGAACGACAAGCCTGGTTAAAGCCATCCTTATCCTCATAGTTACTTCATCACTAGTCATAAGCCCAATAAAAAGCCCTCTTTCTGTCATCCTTCACATATTTATTGCTCCTTTGTCTCAAAGGTACAAAAGCTTCCCGCTCTGGTCACTTTTCCAGTCTTCTGTGAAGTCTCCCCTAGAACGTGTAAGAATTCAATCAACGTGTGTCCTTTTCTTCTAGTATCTGTCTGTGTCATTTCAACTTCCAGGGACCCTAAGAGCATCAAAGAACACTTTTCTCCCTCACATGGCAATCCTGGGGGTTCCCTGGCTTGTGGCTGAGCCCCCTAATCTCTGCCTCCATCAGCATGTGGCCTTTTCTTCTATGTCTGCGTCCTCCTCTCTTCTTATAAGGACATTTGTGGTTAGATTTAGTCGCATCTGGATGATCCAAGACGATCTCACCTTGAGAGTCTTAATTACAACTGCAAAAATCCTTTTTCCAAATGGGGCCACATTCACAGGGTGCAAGTAGGCACTGCTTGTGGGGGGGACGCTCTATTCAACCTACTGCACCTCCTCGCCCCTGGGAGGGAGGACTGGTCAGGGGGGACAGTCCTTAGAGAGAGATGTTAGGAGCAAAGCACTCGTGGGAGTTGTGCTGAGAGAGGGGCTTCGCAGGAAAAGCTTTACTTCCCAGTGGCTTCTCTGAAGAAGCCAGAGCCTCTTTCTAGAGCTTTGCCATCCAGGTGGGAATTGCCAACCACATGTGGCTGTGGAGAACTGAAGGTGTGGCTGGTCCGCGTGGAGCCGTGGTGCCAGCGTCCGACACACACCGGTTTCAGAGACGTAGCCCAGAAAAAAGAATGTAAAATCCCTTACATCGGTGACATGCTAAAATAATAACATTTTGGATAGATTGGTTTTAAAAAGATATATTATTCAAATTAAGTTCACCCATCTATTTTGTAATGTTCTTAACTGGAGTAAAATCCACATGACATAAAACGGACCATTTTCAGGTCAACGATTCGATGGCATTTAGTACGTTCACAGAGTTGTGCCCTGTCACCGGGATCTCATTCCAAGACACCTGCATCGCCCTGGGATGGTAACCTGTACCCATGAGCGGTGACTCCCCTCTCCCTGGCCATCACTAAACTGCCTCAGGCTCCACGAATTCACCTATTCTGGATATTCCATATCAGGAGAATCATACAACGTTTGTCCTTTTGAGTCTGGCTTCTACTGAGCAGAAGGTTCATCCATGTTGTCACATGCATTAGAAATGCGTTCCTGGTTAAGGCTCCGTAATATTCCACTGCACGGAAAAAGGAAAAACCACATTTTCTTCTTTGTTCATCCTCTGATAGACATTTGGGCTGTTTTCACCTTTTGGTCATTGTGCATATTTCCTTACTTTCTTAGATGTCGCCTACTAGGAAATTTTAGGTTGTGGCACGTATTACATTTCTACTGGATCAGCTCTATCCTAGACAGACAGCATAGAGTTGGGTGGCCACTTGGTGCCAGTGGACACCTGGCTTCCAGGACCTCAGGGAGAGCTACTGCTAGAGGGGCCAGCCACAAACCTACCTGAGCCAGATCTGCGTGCCTCACCCATAGCTGTTTCTCCAGCACCCCACACAGGGCACCAGCTCAGCCCCTCTAACACAGTGGATGCTCAGTAAACATGGACCCTGGGAGGTGGGAGGGAGGCAGGAAGGCTTGCACTGGGACTCTGGGGGAAAATCAAGGCAGGAAAGTCCAGAGGGATGGGAATGGTAGGGAAGGAAAGAAAGGGGATCCTAGAAAGAGAAGTGACTCCTGGAGTCCCATCTGTCCTTTGGTCCAAATGGCCTGGGTGGCAACTCAGTGGGAAAAGATACGTATGAATAAAAATATGTATTGGTCTTTGTCCCAGGTCCCTGGCACTGAGCCTATAAAATTCTTGGAATTTCCTGAGTGATAAGTGTCTTTTGTATACTGTTGAGATGACTTAAGGGAGACACAGGATGGTGGCTGGTCACCTGAAAAGCCAATCAAGTGATCAGAAGGTAGGAACTTCCTGCCCCATCTCCTGACCTCTGGGGAGGGGACAGTGGCCAGATTTTAATCACCAATGGCCAACGACTTAATCAACTGTGCCTGTGGAATGAAACCTCAATAAAAACCACTAAATGATGAGGTTTGGGGACTTCTGTGGTGGTGAAAATATCCATGTGCCAAAAGGGTGGTGCACCCCAACTCCATAGGTTTGGGACCTTTCTAGACCTCGTCCCCCTTCACCTGTTTCCTTTATAAAGAATGTAATATAAAAGGACAGCACTTTCCTGAGCTCTGTGAGCCCTTTAGAGCCCTCCTAGCAAATTGCTGAACCTGTACTTGGCTGAGCAGAAGTGCAGGTAGCCTGGGGACACCATTCATGGCTGGCCTCTAAGTGGGGGCAGTCTTGTGGCTCTGAGCTCTTCACCTGTGGGATCTATGCAGATTCCAGTCAGTATCAGAATTGAGTTGAATTGTGGGGCACCCAGCTGGTGTCGGAGAATCAGCAAGTGTGTATGACAGGTTCCTTTGGGCTTCATTGTGTGGGATGGACTAACAGCAAGATGGTTTTCTTCCTGGTAATGAACCTGAATAGTGCCCTGGCCTCCTGGTGGGTGGACTATTTCAGGAGGAGAGGGGGTGCGCTGCACAGGCCTGTCACAAAGATGGATGGGAGGACACGTGTTGAGAGCCAGCATCCCAGGAAGACACTCCATGTGGTATTATCAGCTACAAGCTGGTGTCCCAAGGGCCCTACATGTCATGTGAACGATGGGCACCTCTTTCTGTGTGTGAGAGGCTGCCTACTCAGCCCCCTTCAGGGGCCAGGCCAGCAAGAGAACTAGGAGAAGTGAGCAGAGTGTGATCACAACCCTAGGGCATCTTAGCTACTTTCCCACTTTTGAAGGTGAGGCGGGCGAAAGGCGTTTCTATTTTGTAAGAAAATCAGCAGCCCAAGTGTCATGAAGTGAGGAACTAAGTAATCCTCAGCCTCTGTAGGGGAGACAGACAATATGGAGTGGTGGGGACTATGGCAATATGGAGAACAAGGCCCCACGGGCACTGTCGTGGCCTTGTAGTTGCCCATCCAGTATCTGTCACCGACATGTATGGCGAGTCTCCAACTATGATTTTCTACCTGAGGTTTTTCTCTGGGGCAAATTGGCAGTGCCAGACAGTTAAAACCCCAGATGCAACACTCCACCAATGACAGACTGGAGTTGGAAGGAAATACCCCAGTTTCCTCGCCCCTTAGGCACCACGACTCCAAAGCAGTGCATCCAAGAAGTGTCACACATGTCCTCAGCAGGACTGAGCCCGAGCTGCTAGCAGGAATGACTGCTCGCTGACACCCACTGTCGTGTGTTGGCCTCTTCCCTCTGTGCCTCTCTCTCCCAGCTCCCATCAGTGTTTCCTGGAACCCCCTCCCTATAAAACTGCTCAGATGCTGGTCTGAGAACCTGCTCCTGGGGTGACTGAATAAAGATAAGGGACCAACCATTCCTTGGCTGCAGACGCTTTCTGCTGGCTAGGAAGGCAGACCCAGCATTACAAGGCCTTCCAGTTTTTTCAGGGAAACCAGAATCCAGAGTTTCCTGTGAAACCTTATGCATTTTCATTGCCAGCTCAAATTAAATAATACTAAACAAAACAAGAACAAAAGAAAACATGACGGCGGGTCCCCTCCCATCCTCAACTGGCCAGTTCAGTTCAGGGCTGTTGGTGGCTGGCGAGCAGGGGGCACAGAAAGCTGTGGGGACTTGGTCAGACGGGTGCTTTGGCAACCCGCCCTGGTGGCCTGGGTGGAGACAGGCAGAGGAGGCCCCGTGGTAGGCTGGGCAGCATGGACTGTTTATGGGACCCCAGCTGGAAGCATCTGGAGGGCCTGGCGTGGCTGCCCATGGGCCAGCAATAGACACAGAGTAAACAATCGGCCTGAATGCTTTTCCAAACACGCAGACCCTGAGCCGCCCGCCCTCGGCCTCTCCTGGCTCGCCAGGGTGGGGCGAAATCCCAGGACCCCTTCATCCGCCTGACATCCAAACTCAGGCCCAGGAAAAACAAACTTGGGGCGGCTAGAGTGCCCGAGGAGGCAGACGTGGGAGCACCACTTCCAGACCCCACACTTGTGAACGTCTTTTTAATTCTGTGCAGATGTAGGAGGCCGTCTTTACAGATTCCCATCTCCCTGCGCTGCCCCCTCCCCTCCTCTTGCAGAGAAAACAAAAAGGGTGTCTCTTGAGATTGTTTTTGCACCATTTCACATGGTTATTTAAAGCCATTGCTTTTCTGCTGCCTGTTTGGAATTTAAATTAAGAATACAGGGTGTCAAGAGTAAAGGTGAGTGATGTATATTTTTGGTTCTGAGTTTGTTGTCTTACAACCAGCCAAACCCTCTCATGTCTGTTCTAAATTGTTAAATGCATTTAGTGGATTTTAAATTGGAACTATATTCATTAAGGAAGGAGAAGAGAAATTCCTGAGAGCCGACCTTTAATGGGCCCCCATGAGCCATATATTTCATACATCGTTAGCTCATTTAATCCTCCTTGTGACCTGAATAGATGCAGAGCATTGTATTATTAAGATATCTTTTGGTTACATGGGATAGAAAACTACACCATATGGAATTTATTGGTTTACATAATTGGAAAAGTCATGGTAAGGACTTCAGGCATGGCTAAATCCAGGAGCTCAAATGCTATCAGAAATCTCAATATCTCTCTCTCTCTCTCTCTCTCTCTCTCTATCTATCTATCTATCTATCTTTCCATCTCTTGGCTCTGCTCCTCTCTGTGACTGTTTCAGGCCCAGGCTTCCAATCGGCCTAGCAACTCCAGTAGAAAAAGTACACCTCCTTCTCAAAAGCTTTGGCAAAAGTCCCATGGCTGAATCTCATCAGTCCGGCTTGGGTTATGTGCCTGTCCTTTGACCAATCGCTATGGTTGGAATGATAGAACTGCTGACCATGTGCTCACCCCCGGAGTTGGAGAGGGACTGCTCCACTAAAACACAGGTAAGGATGGGAGTTACCATACCCAGAGGGGTGCTGAACATTGGGCATTCAAAAATAACAGACGGCTACCACCGTGAGGCACATGAAAGAACAGATGACTCCCAAAGCATCAGCAGGGCTGTACTGACAGTTGCCCAGGTGGTGCACTGCACATCACTAAGCGATTCCATTGACATTCACTGTCATCATATAGTAACTGCCTTATCACTGAAAAATGTTAATTGCAAAACACAGCCAGAGTATTTTGTAACTCTTACTATCAAGGGGTAGAATATATTCCCTTGCTCCTCAAATCTGGGCTGATCTTGTGACTTGCTTTGACCAAGAGGATGCAGTGTAAGTGACACTGCAAATTGTGAAGTTAGGTCTTAGGAGGCCAGGTTTCCACTTCACTCTCTCGAAATGCTGCCCAACACCAGTGTGTAAAGAAGGGGACAGCTGATAGGAGGATGAGAAGTCACCTGAGGGAGAGCTGAGGTGTCCCAGCTGCCCAGCTCTGGACTGAAGGACTCCAGGAGGGTATAGGACAAACGGCTGCAGTAGACTATTTCAGCTGGGTTCAACTTGTCGAAGCTGGGGAGTCAGTTTCCCGGCACCCCCTCCCCATGTGATTCCAGTTAGTTGGCCAAAAGAGGAACATGCTCAAGGTCCATAGGGCAGAAGTGAAGCAATGGATGAAACTCTCTAAAGGTCAAAGCAGTCAATGCAATAACAGTGTCTCCCAGGAAAACCTAAATAAACCACTTGCACTCAAGTCCTTGTCTCAGAGTCTGCTTCTGGGGGAACTGAATGAATCTAAGACTGGCTTCTCAGGGGACCCTGAGTGCCCCTGTGTTATGTGCTGAAGGACCCTAGTGACAGCTCCAGACAGAAAGAGATAAGTCTTTCCTTTCAATCTTTCATTCATTCATTCAACAAACAGTCAAAGCACTCCTCTACGTGCCAGCACATGGGCTATAGGAATAGCTCAGAACTCAGTGTCAGCCAAGCTGGTGCTAACCCCGGCCTGGCCCAAGACAGGGGCAAGTCACCCAATCTCTCAGAGCTTTACTGAATCCTTACAGCCATCCTCTGAAGCAGAAAATATCACGGTCCCCACTTTTCAGATGAGGAAACAGGCACAGAGAGGTTGAGTGACTTGCTCAAGGTCACATAACGAGTCAGTGCCATGCCAGAGCCAGGATTTGAACCCAGGAGTCAACTCCAGATCCGTATTCTTAACCACTTCCTCAGGAGTTCTGGGCTGACCGAGGCAAGTCCCAGAATTTAGGACTTGCTCCCATAAACATGTTTGGTTTCATAATACTTGTGAGAAAAATCTTATTACTTTACTTTTTAAGTCTGATGAAATTGGAATCTGAGCCCCCTTTCCAGGGGAACAGGATTTTGTCACTCAGAAGCCCACCACCCCAGAGACCCGCCACAAGCCTCTCGCAGGTAGCCAGGTTCCATTCCCCAAGGACCCCAGATATAGACAGCAGCTCCTACCTTTGCTGCCAAAGCTACCTTCTCCGTAGCCCCGCCCCAGGCTCTCAGGGCTGAGTCACCTGCCTGAACAAGGCTGATCATGGCCATTGTTTCAGTACTGGTCATGCGACCCACACTGGGCCCATAAGACACAATCCCAAGACTTTTGCTGGAGTTACTTTACAAGAGGAATTCTCTACTAGATGGATGAGATGGAAGCCTGGGGCTGCAAGGCACCGTCTTCACCAGCAAGTGCAGAGAACGATGCTGACATGGAGGAAAGCAGTATCCAGAGATGGAGTCAGACCCCCAGTAACACTGCCTCAGCCCTCCTGGATCCAGCTGTGCCTGAAGCTATTTCACTCCCAACTTTCCAGTGACAGGAAACAATACAATATGTTCTGCTTTGGCATAAGCTACTTTCAGCAGGATTCTGTTATTTGCAACTGGATGAGTCCTGACCATTGTATTAGGCTTTAAAAACCAAGGCCTGTTGATTCTCCACTGGCCCAAGGCAAACAGAGCCCTTCAGAAAGCCAAGACACAATTGCTCTTTGAAGGAGATGGAGGGAGGGAAAAATACTTCTCATTCTTTTGCGATGAATCAATAGCCAAAATAAGACCTAGTTCATTTCTCAAGCAGGTTATCCTGCCTAACAACCATTACTTATCCCAGCCCCAACCAGCCCTGAGGTTGGTGTGGCCCCAGAGAACCTGCTACACTCAGAGCTTCTCAAATTTTCCAAGATCACGTGAGAAGAATGTCTGTGTCATCGCTCCTTTCTCCTCTAGCTCAGGGTCCTGGCAGCTGGTTTTTCTAAAGCTCCAAGAACATCCCTTATAGAATGTCCAGGCCAATCAACATCCAACAAATCCTTCCAACACACGAGGAGGCCTCTGGAAACCCTGCTTCTACAGAAAGTGTTCAAAGCAGTTGGTCTTGCCCCTTCTTCCTGAGTGGTGGGCTAGCACAGGACGTCTGAAGCAAGGGGCGGGGAGTGGAGTGTCTTCGGATGAGGAATGGTTTACAAGGCTGAGCCAAGCAAGCGAGACTTTCTGGAAGGACTGAGGACATATGGGAAGATTCTCAGCTGGGGAAATCAGACATGACCTCATCTTAGGTTAATTCCCTAGAAACAGTCTGAGATGGGGATTTGGGTGCATGTGGCTTGCTGAGGACGTGGTTACCCGGCACAGGCTGGGGAAGGGGATGGGGGAGACAGCTGAGAGCTGCTAGCAGCTAACACGCACAACAGCGTGGTGAAGACAAGCTGGGCAGCCCCTTCCTTCCTCCTCAGGATCACGTACTTGGTGTTAGGGAAGGGACGCACTGACTGGTTGCAGCTGGAGTGGGAGTGATGGTATAACTCGGTGGCTGAGTGCCCAGGACTTTGGGGTCAGACAGAGCCGAGTTCAAATCCTCACTCTGGGATGTTCAGGCTCCTGTCGGGGCTGCAGTGGTACACAGCTCATAAGATGTGGTACTGATGAAACATGATTGGGCATTAGATGCCCCTCTGCCCAGAGCTCAAAGTGTGGGAAGTCCCCCAGGCCTGGGGGGGCATGGTGGAAGTTTCGATATCAGTTGCCAGGCATATGTGTGAGTGAAGGGTCTTCCTGGACCCTTCCCAGCAGCCAAAGACACTGACTGACCTTCCATGCATGCCAGGTGTTACCACACCCCTGGTCTTTGGGGTGTCCAAATCTCTGTATTGGGGAGTCCTCTCCATTTCCCTTCCCACTCTCAGTCCCTCTGGATGGAAAAAGACCTCGACTGACACGAGAATCAGGTCTGTAGCATAAAGAGGGGGACCTAATAGAGGAGCAACTCAGTAACAGATGCAGGAAGTCTGACCTTAGCCTTGAACCAGAATTGCTCCAATGACCCCTAGACCCTGTGGACAAGTTCCAGTCCCTCGCAGGCCATGCCCTGGGGGGAGACCTTTTGAGTCTCACTGCTCACCATGACCCACCTCCTGTGTCAAAATACCTTCGAGTCTATTGTTCCATATGCTCCTGCCCCCAGGCCTCTTTGCAGGGGCTCCTCTCTCTGCCCAGAGTGGCTTCTGTCTACTTGTCCTTCTGCTCCGGCCCCAGCCCCCCACCTCCACCACTCCTGGAATCCTTCCTGGACCCCAGCCCCTCTGGACAGGCTCACCTTTCCTGTTCTCCTCCTACCTCCCCACCCTGTGCCATCACTCTCCTTCAGTGGCCTCTCCATCATGACTGAGCACCCTTCAGGCTTGACTGACTTGGTAGCTACAGTGGAGATGCTCAAGAAAAGGGTGTGGCTGGTGTGAATGAATGAAAGCCCGTGAGCGGGGCGGACAGCTCCCTCTGTCAGTGGCTAATCGGATGCTACCACTAATTATATACACTTAACATTGTGCCAAGCAACATGCTAAGCCAGTGACGCTGTCCTCCAGGCTGATTTGACCATGGTTTGGAACAGCCAAGCATTCCAAGGTATATGGATACTGCACATCTTCCCCATGGCATTAAAATTCACCATTTACCTTTCATGTGTGGATGACAGGTAGCACCCCATGAGTAGCAACAGCCAGGATAATAGCAATCATTGGTACTCTTCATGTGCCCAATTCGGCTAAGCACTGTCCAAGTATTTTTGATATTAATGTCCCTGCTTTGCATTTGTGGAACCTGGGGCTTAACAGCTTAAAGTCACCCTCCCAGAGCAGGTGGTGGAGTAGGAATGTGAACCCAGGACTATAGAAAATAACCAGGCCCAAGGGGAGGTGGCTATAGGTGCTGTGCCAGTTTCCTAGGGCTGCCTTGACACATTACTCAAACTGGGTGGCTTCAAACAGAAATGTTCTCTCTCACAATTCTGGAGGCCAAAAGTTTGAGATCAAGATGTCAGCAGGGCCACGCTCCCTCTGGAGGCCTTAAAGGTGAATTATTCTCGCCAATTCCAGCTTCCAGTGGCTCCAGGCATTCCCTGTCTTGTGGCTGCATCACTCCAATCTCTGCCTCCGTCTTCACACGACCTTTTCCTCTGCATCTCTATGCCTCAAATCTCCCCTTCTTTCTCATATAAGGACACCAATCGCTGGGCTTAGGGCCCACCCTAAGTCTGGGAGTATCTCATCTCAACTGCTACAGAGACCTTATTTCCAAGTAGGATCACATTCACAGATACCATGGGTCAGGCTGTGGCCATACCTTCTGGAGGGTTACTATTGAATCCATTACAGGGGCAGTGAGAGCAGGATTAAGCAACCAGACGCCCCCTCCACAGGGGCTGAGAAAGAGGAGGCAGGTGGCATGAGCAGGGAAAGAGATGGAGAGGACAGAGATGAGCAGGGACAAAGAGCGCCTCCAGACTACTTCATTCCCTGCTGGTAACTCTTTACAGAAGAAACACCTCAGGGAGGCTGCCAGGCTCCTGCAGGTCCCAGCTGAGGACAAACAGCTCCATTTGACTCTGTGGCCCCCCCAGAGCCTCTTGTACTTCTGATCCTCTGGCCAAGCATTCTGGTACCTAAGGTCCCTTGGCCAGGCCCAACCTCAGGGAGACCCCACAGAGACAGACCAGGCTGCCAGCCAGACTCCAGGCCCAAGGGAGATGCCACCCAGGCCCTGCTCTCAGTTCTGCAAATGCCACCGGTGCTGCTCCCTCCAAGGAGGAAGAGTCCAGCCCTGTGTGCCTGAGACCAGGAGACCGAGACCAAGGCCCCTGCTTAGTGGGACTTTTCCAGGTGACTTCCTGGCCCCTGAAAGGCCGAATGCCTAGAATTCCAGTGAAATTCCCAGGGTGCCCACTCCCTCTCTGGCCCCCAATAAAGGAAACAAAGGCCAGTTTTGGAGCCTTAACGTGGGGAGGGCCCAGGGCCTGGCACTAGGGCTGCCATTCCCTGAGACAGGAAAGGACAGCCCAGTCTGGAACCCCCACCACAGGGTCTGGTGAGGGAGGCCTCTTGAACCCATCACACCTGCATACACACGTGTACCCCTGTGACCACACAGGCACACAGGGACCACAGACACCCCACATAATGCCTGACCACACAAAGGTGTGCAACACCCTCTCCCCCCCGACACACATCATGCTAGGATGGAACACAGGTGGACACTTTTCCACGGGGGACCCCCTCCATGTGGACATAGGCAAGCCAGGACCCTATGGGCAGGAGCCGGTGTATCGCAAGGGATGACTGAGAGCCAGCCAGCCTGGGTTCAAAACCACCTTTGCAACCTTGGGCAAGTCACTCAGCCTCTCTGTGCCTCAGTTTCCTTATCTGAAAATCAAAATATAATAGTCCCCACTTCAAAAGAATATCCCCACTTCATACTAGGAAGCCTGGTATGCAGGAAGCGCGGTAATAGTGTTTGCTATAATTATTAGCACAAACACATTGGTGCGCATGAGGCCACCTACCTATACAGAGATACGTGTAGAAGCACATAGTAACTCCAAGCGAAAACGCACATATGCATGTATGCACACAGGGATGCACAAAGATACACATTCAGAATATAAATACAGGTGCTCATACGCCACATGTAGGTGTGTACACGCAGCGACTCACAAACATACACACACGCATGCACGCAGACACTGACCAGCAGGGAACCCTCCAGACAGCCCTAGAAGCTGGTTCACTCCTTTTCTGTGCTGCCCTTTTCCCTTCCCCCGCTACCCCACTGCCCAGCTGTGTCATTTCTCAGGTTACACACAGGCTGGTTTCTGTCTGTCTGACCACAGACACACCCAAGGCACCCACTGCTCCCTGCCCTGCCCGAAGTCTGGGAACAGCAGCTGGGAACCTCAGCCGGCCCTGCCTGGGGCCCCTCTCCCCCATGCTGGGCCTCAGCAGCAGCCTGGAACCCAACTCTCTCTCTCACCAGAGAAAACAGAACAAAAACCCAAATCGCAGCAGCAACTTCTGTGTCTGGGAGGGGTGGGTGTCCCCAGCAGGACCCCTTTTATGATCTGTGCCCCACCCCGACCCTGTGGATTGAAACCTTTTGTCTATGGGACAACAAAAGACATTTCTGATCCAGGACTCAAGCCTAGTCCCCCAAGGCCTGCAATGTGGACCTTCCTGCCATCGCTACACTGGGACAAGAATGGGTTCTGGGCCATGTAAACCTGGGTTTATGGGAGAAGCAGGAGGGTGGGAAGAGCAAGATGGAGTGGAGTGCGGGGGGGAGGGGGTCGATCGCAGGTGGAAGGCTGAGCGGTAGGCATGAAAGGGCATTAACTCAATCTCCAGCCCTCTCCCTCCCTGGAGATGGGTGAAGGGGTGGCTAGAGTTCCAGGCTTCTAATCATCACTTCATCTTTCTGGGCCTCAGTCTGCTAGTCTGTAATGGGGGTGAGAAAAGCAGCCTCTGTCTGTGCCTGCCCAGGCTGTGCCCCTTACTGCGCTTGGAGAGAGCTCCTTCCTTGTTAGTCTCAGGGGAGAACGTCCTGCTTCCCACTAACATAGGAAAGAGGCATGAGAACTATACAAACTGACTAAAAACTAAACCAGGTTGTGAGCAGAGCCTGCTGCGTGCTACTGGACATGGGAACTTGGCTGATCAGCTTATGGCCAGACCACAGGGGACCTACAGGACGATACTGAAGACATGACTGACAACTGCTTCCCCATGCCTTTAACGCAGCGGGTACCCACACCGGACAGGAAACACAGATTTAAAAACAGATAGAAAACACTCAGGGGCTCTCTCAGTCTGTCTGTGGCGCGTTACTCCTTCTCTAATGAACTTTCCTTTTGTCTCTAACTCAAGAATTCTTTCCTGCGTACAGTTGAGGACTGTCCTCCTGGTGTAGGACCTGAGTCCCCAAGGAAATTTGTCCATCCTGCATCACCACTGGGAAAACTGAAGCTGGCAGCCTTGGATTTTTCTGACCCCCTGGCAGCTTGGATGAGGGCACATGCCACCGCCTGAGAAGTCAGGGATGTGGGGCCCTGAAACAGTGGGCACTGGTGCCACAAAGAAGCAGGACTAGGGGCTCCACTGCAGGTGTCAGGGGCACCCACCTCCTGGAGCCAGGCCTGTAACCCACTTTCTAGACCACAGTCAGCGCTGGGGGCTGAGTTCTCCAGCATCCTTCCTGTAGATTCCTCTTCTGTTCACATTGGCCAGGTCTATTTCTGTGGCTGGCAGCTGGGGTCCAGGACTCGCGCATGGTTCCCTAAGAGTGCTGTGATGAGGGAATGAAAACATCCATGGGAAAACTCAAATCACGTTGGTAAGTCTTCTATTACCACATTATTAGCCCAGCTCTGGCACCAGCCAGCCAGTAACCTGAGCATATCCCACTGCCCCTTGGGCCTCAGTCTTCTCAGCTGAAAAATGGGATAACAGTTCTCCATCCCCTGGGACTTCAATAGATACTTGGTCTTCGTCCCCACTTTCTAATACAGAGCTCCTACCTTAGTGATCTCTTCTGAGTGATGGGGATGACAGGAGTACTCCACAGAGTTCTTAAGTCCCCTGGAATTTCCTGGATGACACAAGAGTCTTTTGTTCTAATAAGGTGACTCCTGGTGGGCTCCTGGGAGGCGAGGGGGGTGTTGGTCACTGGAAAGATAAAGAGTGATTCGAAGCTTGGAACTTTTAGCTCCCACACCCATCCTCAGGGAGGAAGGGGGGCTGAAGATTGAGTTAATGATCCTTCATGCCTACATGATGAAGCTCCCATAAAATCCCTAAACTTTGGGGCTCGGGGGGTCTGAATTGGTGAACGACTGCATGCTAGGCGAGGGGTGCACCACAGCCCCATTGGGACAGGAGTCCTGCGCTTGGGACCCTTCCAGATCTCACCCTGCTATCTCTTCATCTGGCTGTTCATCTGTGTCCTTATAATAAACCAGTAAATGTAAGTGTTTACTGCTCTGGAGTGGAGTTTGTAAGAACTTCTGACACTATAGGCAAGTCAGGCAGAAGACGGGGGTGTGTTCTGGGGACCCAATCTGGTGTCTGAAGTGAGGGCCAGCTCGTGGAACTGAGCCCTTAACCTGTGGGGTAGTTTGTATCAGAATTGAATTAAATTTCAGGACATCTAGTTGCTGTCCAGAGAGTTGGAGAATTGGTTGATCTGAAGGAAATAAAACCCATGCATTTGGGGCCAGAAGTGTTGTGAGTAGAGAACCAGTTTTCTTTTACCCCCAGAGGGTGGATGTGAGGATTAAATGGGGTAATGTGCGTGACAGGTGCTCAGGAAGTGCTTCCCATTGGTAGTATCTGCCTTCACATGGTAACTGTGACTTACTTGGATTTTATCAAATAAGAACTGGGTGGGGGTCCTTAAATTCAAAGGATCCATGGACTTAGACAGGGGAAAAATTACATCTTAACATCACTAGCCTGTAACTAAAATTTAGTACATAGCTTCAATTCCTAATGAGCAACGCCCATGGTAGCATTAGACTTGTGACTTGTCACCATCACAAATCACAGACACTTTTATATCCCATGACTGTCATTGCAGATCTGTGTAGCAGGCTTTAGGTAACCTGTGTATATAACCTCTGTATTTAATTATTCTGCACTGAAAAAGATAATACTGAATATTCAACTCAGGTATTACAATACATGCCAGAGCTTTTAAGGGGATGGGTACCAATGTTAGCAATTTACTTTGAAATACATCAAAAAAAAAATAAAGTGGCTGGATAGAGTTGTGACTCAGATGAATGGACAGATGGACAGATGTGAAGGGGTAAGCGATAAAGCAAATATAACAATATTAGCATGGGAACATGGGTGTTCACTATATAATTCTTTCAACTCTTCTGTATGATTGAACATTTTCACAATAAAATGTCGGGATGAATGATGTTTAAAAGAGATAAAAGGATGAAACTGAGAAGGAAAGGGACATTCTAAGTATGGGCAAAGGAAGAAGATTCATCTTAAAGATCACCTTTATCACTGAGTCCTTATTAAAATCAGATTATGGAGAGAAGGAAATGAAGAAAAGAAGCACGAGAACCAGACATATAACATGGGTCTTAAGTAATTGTAACGTTAAGGAAAAACATCCAGGTCTCTCTGTGAGGAAAGTGTCATGTCTAGAGCAGTCCTGCCCGTGTGGTGGCCCTGGTCATGCCTGCCACCAAGCAGCTGAGATATGGCTGGTTGGAATTGAGATGCACTGTGAAATACACACCGGATTTTGAAACCCTGGTACCAAAAAAAAAAAAAAAGGAAAATATCTCAAGAATTTTTTAAAATATTGAGATATTAACATTTTAGATAAAGAGGACAAAGTAAAACACATTGTTGAAATTAATTTCCCCCTGCTGCTGTTTACTTTGCAAATGTAGCTATAAAAAAATTAAAATGACTCAAGTGATTCATATTATATTTCTACTGGGTAAGACCAATCTAAAAGAAGCCTCAACTGTGCTTCTAGAATTATGAATGCATTTTTCTTGTGTTTCTAGAATCATTCTCATTCTTTCAGTGGCCCATCAAATATAAGTGTGCCAGAAAATACAGAATTGCTGTCCTCTACTTATCTTTGGGGTCCTGCTTTTTTCATTTTTCCTGTCATCAGCACATCTGGGAGACACACTGTTGAACTAGTGCTTAAGGTATTTGGAAATAAAGCAAAATCTTTATATATTTTTTTGAAGAACTATCCAGTGCCAAATCAACAGAAATAGAATCCAAGCACATCCTAAAAAAGAAAACATTTTTAAAGAAGTCCATGGGCTTTGCCAGACAGGCCCCCAGGAATTGGGGCGCCCCAGCTGGTCCCTTGCCTTCCGTTTGGGGATCATGTGGTTTCTGATCAGGGTTTCCTTCCCTAATGATCCTACCACGAAAAGACGGTCATCATGAAAACAGGAGGCAGCATGTGATGGTCGCCTGAGCCTTCTGTGTGGGAGGTGGCCCTGGCAGGGCAGGCACAAAGTTTGGCCCTTCTGGTCCTTGACTCAGAGTAAAGAGACCTGTGGAGAGATCTGGGTGAAGCGATAGTCCTCTCTCGTCCTGCCAGATCCTGGCATGGAGCTAAGTTAGCACCCTGTGCCCTACATATTTACCCCATCAGAGCCTGGGTACTGGGGATACCTGAGCTCTGGGAGGTGTGGCCAGGCTGGGCCAGTTGTCACCGCTGTCAGCAACGCACTGGGAGGCATTTCCCACACAGGGCCCTTCAATGCCCACCTCTCTAGGCCTTCTTCCTTATTAACATATTTTGAGCACTTTCCAGGTGCCAACACCAGATAAACATTATCTCATTTTGACCCTACACACCCTCCAGACAGGAGCTATCATCACATTCCCTATTTCCACACACAGACAGGTTAAGCACCGGCCAAGGGTCGCATAGCTCGGGGCCATGTTCTTGACAATCACTCCACCCTGTTCCTTGAGGAAAGGTCAGAAACCCAAAAGGATGCTGCCTCATCCCAAGAAACAAAGTCCTGACAGGGAAGGCGCCGCCCACTCACCAGCTGCTTAACCAGGGAGAACTGCTTCTCCCCACATGCCCCAGCCTGAGGCCACAAGCACCCACGAGCCACCTGGCCAGACACCTCAGAGTCTCGCCCAGCCACCCCTAAGCCTGACAACCGCTTCCTCTGATCATAAATAAGTGTCTCTAGCCTCAGCCTCTTTCTTTCCAACCCCTTCCCTCACTACCGAGTGACCTGGGGCAAGCCAGTTGACTTCTTTGTGCCTCAGTTTCCCTATCTGTAAACTGGGGATAATGATAGGCCTATCTCATAGAGTCATCATGAGGTCCAAGTGAGTTTTTTATTAAAATACCCATACACACACATGTGTATCAATATGTAGGGCTTACCGTGGCCCCCAGCCCAGAGTCAGTGTCCAGGGAGTGCTATTTAACTACCATAATTATCATCCACTTCCAGAGTCAGGACACTGGACAGGACACTGGAAGCCCAATGGCAAATGTCTGAGAGGCCTGAGATGGTTTCACAGGCAGATCCGATTGCACCCCTCCCCAGCCAAAGGTCCTGTCATGGCCCCCCTCCCTCATGAGCCAAGAATGAGGCACAAACTCCTCGGGCTGCCTTAGGGGCCCAAGCACGTGGTTCTTCTCTGCTGTGACATTCACCACTTTCTATCAATTTTGATATGCTTGTTTTTTGGTTGTCCCCTTAATATAATATCTGCTCTGTGAGGGCTGGGACCACATCAGGTGCTTCTGGCTGGATCCCCCAGGCTTAGCGCCGCACCCAGCACCTGGTAGGTGTCTGACGAATGTTTGTAGAAACCGAATGCATAAAGCAGTGGATGAGCAGATGAACAACTTATTATTATGAAAAATTTTGTGAGTACAAAGGGACGCATGCAATGCAACAGATCTCTGGGAGGCTTCCTCTTTTATTTGCCATCAGCCCTGGTCACGCAGGCAACCACAGGTTCCCCCAAACCACAGTTCTTTATCACGGGCTACGTCACCCTCGTACACTGCACCAGGAGGAAGAACCAGCTTCAAAGCCTGAGTACTACATGCTGAGAGGGGGTCAGGACAGCCCTCAGGTAGGTCACAAGGACACTCTATGGGATGGGAAATCTCGTCCTAACTGCTGAGTCATGGCCAAGGGTGTCAAACTCCGTCCCTGCCCTGTTCCCCGCTTCCTGCAGGGCTCAGCTGTGTTCAAGGGTGCTTATTGGCAAGTCATAGCCAGAGAGGAAGGAAGAGAGGATGCCCAGAGAAAGGAGGGAGCCAGTTTGTGGTGGGCGGCCTGGACCAACGTCCTGTGTTGGGGAGAGAACTACGTCATGATTCTAGGAATAGCTAGGCTCATGCGGTGCCTACTTTGTACTGCGTTCTAGTTAATCCTCACCCACGTCCCTGTGAAATGGTCAGTTCTCACCAGTCCTCAGGTGTAGAAACAGGGCTCTGAGAGGTTGAGAATTTTCCTAGGGTCACACAGCCAGCCAGCATTACCTAGCCGCAAACTACCCTCCACCATGTGTCAAGTGCTTAGAACACATCATTGACTTTAATTTTTTTTACAACAAATTTATGAGCTATATATGCTGTTTTTAGCCTTATTTTACAGACAAGGAAACTGAGGCTTGGCTGGGGGGAAACACTTGCCTAGAATCTACAGTCGGGGGCCGGCAGAGGCGGGATTCAAACCCAGTGTATCTCCAGCAGCCACGTGCTTCCCTCTGCACCCAGCTGCCTCCTTTGTCATCTTAGATCAGTGGCAAGGGCTTCTGCACAGTTGGGCAAGGGGCAGATGAAGTAATGTCCAGGCTGAGGACACGGAGCTGCAGCCAGCCCTGCCCCCAGCCTCACAGAGTCTCCACCTTTTGCCCTCCACTTCACCACCCTCCTCTATCCGACAAGCCCCAATTAGAGTGACCTGTGTCTGCATGCACTGGAGTAGGAACATTTGCTAGTGACACCCCGTGAAAGTTGTGGCTGGGGAGGTGCGAGGAGTTGATTGCCTTCCCCACTTAAGAGCTAGGACAGAAGAGTTGGTGACTTATCTCCTGTCTCAGGTAGGTGGGTAGGAGAGCTTCCAGTCAAGTACACCTCTCATTGCCCCTGAGGGGCCCTCTGGTCATCCTGGGCCCTTGAGCCATTCCCTACCCTCCAGGATCTGTTCTCCATTGGCTGATGGAGCCTACCTCCAGACTCCATGGAGGAACTGTGGTGTTCCTCTCACCTGCCTCTCTGTGTCTCCTCCGTGGTTCCAGCCCAGGCCTTTAGCTCTCCTAGCACTGGTGTAACTGGTTGCCAAGTTAAATACCCTCTAGGCACATGTAAGGACTCCTACCTTGGCTGTTTGGAAGCCCTCCAACCATGGGTGTCCTTTTTAGGAAGTAAATGGAGCTAGAACAAGGGACAGGTGCTCAGGGATGGACAGAAAGCCTGAAAGGAGGCAGATTGGGCACACAGCAGGGAGGCCCAGACAACAGGCAATATATACATGAAATGTTGGTACCAAATGTGAGCAAGACAGATAAAGGAATTAGTGTGACTGCAGAGCACAGAGCAGAAAAAAATTGCCTTGATTACTAATGAGCCAAACATAGCCCCCTGGAGGCCAAGTGTGTGACTTTTAAAGAAATATCCTAAAAAGGCCTGGCCCAGTTGAGAGCCTTGGAACCTTTTTTTTTTTTAATGGCTTTATCAAGATACAGTGCACACACTGAATAGCCACAGAGTTGTGCAACCATCGCCATAGTCAATTTTAGAACATTTCGTCATCTTGGAAAGAAACCCTTTAGCTATTATATCTCAGCCCTCATCCCCACTCTCCTGAGCGTTAAGCAGACACTAATCTGACTTTCTGTCTCTATGCATTTACCTATTCTGGACATTTCATGTAATCATGCAATCTGGGTGCTGATCCCAAAGGGGTTGGGGGATGCTGTTGGGCAGGTAAAACAATGCAACACCCACTGTAGGGCCCTGCCTGTCTGCTCAGATGTCCTGGAGCTCTAGGATCCCCGCCTCATACCTCCAAGATGCTGCCCAGGTCTCCAGGAAATGGGTATTCCCGGGTTGAGAGGGCAATTAGTCTAGAATTCTAGGCCTGCCATGGTGGCCCTAGGCACACCAGGTTCTAATCCTCGAGATCATCAGTCCTGATGGGGAAGGTCAATTTCAAGACCAGGGCAGAAGTTGGGAACAAGAATATAAACTGCCTGGGTCATTGGCCTGTGCACTCGAGCTCACATGGACACACATATATGCACATATCCTTACAAGCAGGGCATATATACAAGTGTGCAGCGGGGACACACATGTGCACACGAACAGGGTCATGCAGGCAGGGAGGCCTCTGAGCTGCAAGCGACAAAAATGCAACTTGAACCAATGCAGGCATAAGAGGGAATCTACTGGCTCATATTTCGGTTTTGGACAGTAGGGTCCAGAACCAGGCATCAGAAAACACCAGAATTCTCTCCCATGTCTCATGTTTCTCTCTGTGCATCAGCTCCACACAGCCAAACCATCTTGCCCAACATGGGCTCATACCTTCCCACCCCTGTACCAGCTCCAACTGGCAAAAAAAAAAAAAAACAGGAAAAGCTTCCGACTGGCCCATCTTAGGTCATATCTATACATCCGTGGATCAAATACTGTGTCCCAAAGAATCAGAGTGGCAAGGACTAGTTCCAAGGTAGGAAACTGCCATGTGGAAAATCACTGTGAGCTGAAAAGTCACTCCAGTTTGGAAGGAGAGCCTAATAACAGGATGCTCTGGATAATTTAGCTTCCTCATCTATAAAAGCAGGAGAAATAATCAAACCTGCTCCAGAAGTGTTGTAAAGACTTAGATGAGTTAGTATGTACCAAACACTTCACACAATGCCTGGCCCATGGAAAGTAACACCAGGTGTTACCTGTTGTTGAATATTACTATTATTACTACTACTTCCAGAGTCAGCAGAGCAGCACTGGGAGGCCCGTGTCATCCCCATTCTGCAGAGAAGAAAGGCTACACAGAGCTTTTGCAAAGCTGCACGCTTCTGGAAATGGAAGAAGCATCAGATGGTAACTTTCTGGAAATTGCCTCAGGGGACTGAGAAAACCAAGGTGGTGTGCAAGTCACATCTACCTATCACCAGAGTTGAAGTCCAAACACTTGTGCCCACCGCATCTTGGTCTCAGTTGCCAAGAAAAATACAACTTGGTCAAGCGCCAGAAGGAACAACACTCCACTCACAAAGGGGAAGGACAGGGCAAGTCAGCTTCAGCAGTGGTCGACCATCCCCCACATCCTGGAGGTCCCTCTCCTCAATTAACATGGGCCATTGCCCTGCACGTGTCACAGAAAGAAGGACCCTTTCCCCTCCCCGTGGGAGACAGATGCAGCAGTGGGTTGGCCAGGTGCCATATGACGCACGTACATATTTAAGTAGAACAAAGGCACACACATTAAGTCAGAAACAGGGAAAGACATGCCCCACACAGGGCGATAAGCCAGCAGAGACTGAGCAGGCTCTCTATCTCCCAGTGAGGAAGTGTCCAAGGTCAAGGCCCACTCTCAGGCAGCCCAGCGGCTGGACAAACTGTTGGCTCCAGATGCCTTTCCTGGCCCAAGGCAAGGTGGAACAAACTTAAAGACCTTCTATAGATGATGGGGGAACTCAGAGGTTACCTCAGTCCAGGACTTCTCACCCTCAGCCATACTGACGCTGGGGCTGGATAATTCTTTGCTGTGGAAGCTGTCCTGTGCACTGTAGGACATTTAGCAGTGTCTCTGGTCTCTACTTGTGAGTTGTTAGTAGCACTCCACACTCCTGTGAGTTGCAACAACCAAAAATTTCCACTGCAGGGTAAAATGGGTTGAGAGAAGCACTGATCAGGATAAACCCTGTGAGATTACAGATGCGGAAATGAAGGCCTAGAGGGGCGGAGGAAGCAGAACCAGCTGGAATCCCTGCCTCCACTGTGGTCACCTTCCTTTCAGGCAGGCAGAACCTGAAGCTCAGAGAGACTTGCCCAGGGCTACACAACAGGTAAGTGACCATCAAAGCCAGACACCCAAATCCAGACCCAAGTAGCCTCCTGAGAACTGAAGGCAACTTCACCGATGGAGTTCTAGTAAATAGATGACAAATGCTGGCTAATTTTTAAATTACATTTGTTGACATGTTTATTGTCAACTGTAAATATCTGTGTTTCCGCTGGGGTCAGTTTGGCGCCTTCCAGTTTGAGCAGAATTACAGGTTTCTGAGCTGATGCACCACCTTTGGCTCATATTATCCTGGGTCTTGGTGGGCAAGTGGCCCTGGTAGATAGTTGGATGCAACCTCATAATGTATCTGATTCAACACCTGTGTTTTCCAAGTGGTAAACTGAGGTCCGGGGGAGGCAGGAGAACCCCACTCAAGGCTGCACATGGAGGTGGACAAACTGGCTGTGCTTACTGCTTGTTTCTTAACAACTTTATTGAGATGTAATTCACATGCCATAGAATTCGCCCACTTACAGTACATAATTCAATGGCTTTAATCTAGTCATAAGAGTGGTGCAACCATCACCACCATTAATTTAAAAACATTTTCGTTACCCTTCCCAAAAAGCCCACACCTCTGAGCAATCACGGCCCCACCCCGGTTTTCCCCCAATTCCCCCACTAATTTCTGTCTCTGTGAATTTGCCTATTCTGAACATTTCATATAAGTGGACTCATACAATATGTGGTCTTTAGTGACTAGCTTCTTTCACTTAACATGATGTTTTCAAGATTCAGCCGGGTTGGAATGTGTTATCAGTACTTCATTCCTCCTCAAGGCTAAATATTATTCCACTGTGTGGACAGACCACATTCCTTGTCCATTCACTTGCTGATGGACATTTCTATTGTTATCACTTCATGTTTTCTCGTTACCTCCTGCTGACAGAGTACTTCCTATATACCAGTCTGAGCACTTGACAGATCCTACAGCCCTGTAGGAGGCAAATTTTCCCCATTTCACAGTCAGGGAAACTGAGGCCCTCAGGCGCCAAGAGACCAGCTCAAGGATCCAAATCAGAGCTACTCCTCAAGGTCTCAAACTGGCAGCGTGGGGGCCACATGGAATGCACTGTGTCTCATTTGGCCTGAAAAGTATTTCATGGTTGTTTGAATTAGCTGTCCACATGAGAAACCTGAGAGTTTGTGTATGTGTGTGTGTGTGTTTTAAATCTATTTCTAGCTTCTCTTGAAAAAATAAAAATAAAAATCACGAGATCTGGCCATAGAGAGCCTGCGTGTCCCCTGGAAGGAGGTTGGGAACAGCTGCTGAGGGCTGGTGTGGACCCCTTAGGGCAGGCCCGCATGCTCTCCTGTCCCCTGGTCCACCTGCTTGGTTAGGGTGACCAACCGGCGGCTTGCCCAGGGCTGCCCCAGTTTCAAAACTGAAGGTTCAGTGCCCAGGAAGCCCCTTATCCTCAGGCAAACTGGGATAGTTGGTCACCCCACTGGCCCTGAAGCCTCACCACCTGTCAACCCTGCCAATCCCATTGCTGTTCTTCTAGCACCTTTCACTACAGAATCACCTTCCAGCTTTTGTTGAGGGTCTGATGTCCTCCGCTACAGTCTTCTTTAACCATTTCTCGCTGTGCTCAGGGCTAATGTCAGACCCAAACTTCTCATTGGTCCTTGGCAAGGCAAGAAAAATGAAGAGTCTGAATTCAACTCCCATCCTTCATTCTGAAAAAGGCCTTTCTGCCTTTATGGGCATCCTTCATCAAACAAGGGGGAGGGGAGGTGGCTTGGTGAGGCTTTTAATGTCTTCATTAGTTAAAATAAAAAGTTAACAGTCTCATGTCCACCCTCAAAATTCTTAAAATAAACTTTAAATTTTAGAATAGTTTTAGAGAGAAATTACGAATGTAGCGCAGTTCCATGTACTTCTCACTTTCAGCTTTCTGTTACTAACATCTTATGTGATGCATTTTTTATAGTTAATGAACCAATACTGATACATCATTATTAACTAAAATCCACACTTTATTTGGGTTTCCTTAGTTTTTTCCTAATGTTCTTTTTCTGCTCCAGATCACATCCAGGACACCATATTACACTTCGTTGTCATGTCTCCTTAAGCTCCTCTGGGCTGTGACAGTTTATCTGGCTTTCCTTGTCTTTGATGACCTTGACCATTTGGAGGAGCATTTCATGTGTTTTGCAGAATGTTCCTCAAGTTGGATTTGTCTAGAGTTTTTCTGATGATTCGATTGAGTTGATGTGTTTTGGGAGAAGGCCCATTTTCATCACAATCACAGCAAGGGTTTATGCTCTGAAGATGACCTATCACCATTGGTGTTGACCTTGATCGCCTGGCTGATCAAGGTGAATTATTTGGAATTCTTCTGCATGGGAGATTTAGCCCTCCCCAAATTAAAAAGAATTATAATCAGCAAAGCCCTAAATTGTGGCTGTCACCACCATAGACTCTAGATAGCCAAATGGGGTCTGCCCGAGGAGAGAGAGACCCTCTGTGTGCCATGCCTACTGGGGGCATTTTTGTTTCACACAAGAGGCCACTTCCTGGCAAAATGGGTCTCAGGACCCCCAACTGACAGAGGAAGTTCAGATTGGGGAGTGACAAGCCCCAGGTCATGCTGTGTGAGTGACAGCTGTAGGGTTTGAGTCCACTGGTTTCCCACCTACCTCTTCCCGCCCCAACAACTGGCTGGCAAGCAGGCAGAACCCAGGTCAGGAAGCGGGGTAACTACACCACCCTGAATCTTCCGCCCAAGAAGTACCACTAACCTAAGGGGAGACATCCCACCCAGCGGCACTTCAGAGGCTCCCACTGCTGCTCCAGAAATCTCCAGCTGGAAAATCAGAAGTCGGGAGACTGAGTGCCTGAAGCCCCGGCCTGAAGGGTGCCACCTAGCCTCAGCCCCCCCTCCTTACTTGGGGCATGCTGGGCACCCACCCCCAGGGAGAAGCCGGGACACTGCATCCGGACTCTTGGCTCTTCCCTGAGGCTGGTCTCCATCAGCCCCCTGCCTCTCCGTGGAACCAGCGGGGACTACTCCCATGGGGAGATCTGCTGTCCTGGACTCCACCCTGGCCCTCTAAGGTGTCTGTGGTGTCCCCAGACCTGGGGAATGCAGCTCGGGCACAGGGAACCTGAGACGCTGATTCAGGACCTGAGAGAGCACCTCCTGCTCCCCAAGCCGTGGGCTGCTCCGCTGTAGGACCGGGTAACAGCTGACGCCCTGGAGGCTGCCCAGTCCAGCCTCCCGCCTGGGCTCAGCTGCCCGGACACCCCGCGCCGGGCCCGCGACAGCAGCGCCCCCTTCCGGCCGCGGGCCTCGGCCTCCGCGGGGCGTCCCCTGCTCTCTGCCTCCCCCTGCAGGCCACTCCGGGAAGGGCCGCTCCGTGGAAAGCCACGAAAGGGGGACCAGAACTGGGTTCCTGGACTGGGCACCCCTGGGTTCCGATCTCGGCTTTACCACCTCCCCCACGGAACCCCTCAAAACTTAACCCAAATGCTCTGTCATTTGTAAAAAGCATAACATTTGTTATATTTTTGGCTGAGGCAGAAAACCCTTAAGGGAAAAAAAAGGCACGCATCTGAAGCGAACAGCTCAACAAATCAGTCCTCCCCAAGAAAACGAACTCATGAACCACGCAGGACGAGGGCGGGAGCATTTCGGGAATCCCAGAAAACCCCCTACTGCTCACCTCCGGCTCACGGCTCCCTCCCCCTTCCCCAAACGTGGCCCACATTCCCACACTGAATATGGCGGGTGTAACGTTGACAACCTCCTTGCAGGACTGTGGTGAGGATGAGATGGGGGCATCGTGTAGGGAAGTGCTCAGTACACAGGCTCTGGCACCCTTTCCTCTCCCACTCTCCCCACTCTGGTCGACAGTGGCAGAATGTCCTTTCCTCAGCACTGTATTTGTAGCCCACAGCAAGTGACCTAGAACGACTGGCTAAATAATAGGTGACAAGCACATCTGTGTCTCTCTGTGGTAACATTTGCCCCAAATTTATGGCTCTCCAGCCTTATTCATTCCGCATTCTCAATACTATAATTTCCACCCACCATCCCTGCTGGGCTGGGCCTCTCTCTCTAATCACTAACCAGTCCTTCCAATGGCCCCAAGTCTCCACTCCAAATCCAATCTCCAAAGGATAGCCAGGGTTCTCTTTCCAAAACACAGACCTCACAAGTCACTCCTCTGCTTGCAACACTCTGTGGGTCCCTGTCACACTTAGGTTAAAGTCACACCCCTCACAGCATGTAAAACCCTTTACCTTCATCTGTTAGAATGGCTTTTATTGAGAGAGAGAGAGAGAGAGAGAGAGAGAGAGAGAGAGAGAGAGCGAGATCAAGTGTTGGTGAGGATGTGTAGGAAAGGGAATCCACGTGCCCTGTTGGTGGGATTGTAGACTGGGGCAGCTTCTCTGGAAAACAGTATGGAGATTCCTTAAAAAATTAAAAAAATAGAACTACCATATGACCTGACAATCCCACCTTTGAGTATATATCCAAAGGAAACAAAATCACTATCTCAAAGAAATATCTGCACCCCCATGTTCATTACAGCATTGTTCACAATAGCCAAAACATGGAAAATACTTACGTGTCCATTGATGGATGACTGGATAAAGAAAATGTGGTATATACATTTAATGGAATATTATTCAGCCACAAAAAGAAGAAAATCCTGACATTTACAATGATGTAGATGGACCCTGAGGGTATAACACTAAGCAGAATAAGTCAGACAGAGAAAGACAAATACGGTATGATCTCACTTATATGTGGAATCTAAAAAAGCTGAATTCAAAAAAATAAATTAATTAAAAATAAAATAGATTAAAAAGCTGAATTCATAGATGCAGAGAACAGCCTGGTGATTACCAGAGGCAGGAGGGAGGGGTGGGTGTGGTGGTGAATGAGTTGAAGGTGACCCAAAGTACAAAGTTCCAGTTATAAGATAAATAAGTCACAGGGATGTAATATACATCCCTATGGTGATTATAGCTACAATACTGTGTTGTATATTTTCAAGTTGCTAAGGGAGTAGATCTTAAAAGTTTTTAGCATGAGAACAAAGAATTGTAGCTACGTGAGGTTATATATGTTAATTAAATTTATTGTGGTAATCATTTCACAATACATACAAGATTTAATCATTCAGTTGTACACCTAAAAAAAATACAATGTTTTATGTCAATTATATCTCAAAAAAAACTAGGAGGAAAAATAAACCTTTTAAACCTGGGTGTTGAGTGAGGGAACTGACAAACAAAATGGATGCAGTCAGGCTCCCTCTCAGCAAGCCACAGCCTTAGCTACAGCATCCCAGGTGACCTTAGTTACAGCATCCTATGAACCTTAGGTATAGCGTCCTATATAGCCTGTTGAATGCATGTGCACTGTGACTGATTGTGATTGATCATAGCACCTGGCTTTCAGCCACTATTATGCACCCTGTGATAAGAACAGCCTCGCCTGTGCAGGCAGGGGGAGCTGGCTCTGTGTCTGCTCCTTGCTGTGTCCTGCTATTCCTGAATAAAGCTATGCTGCATCTGCCCACGGCTCCTTGCATGTTCTTCCAGCTGTCAGAACCACGCATCCCAAGCTTCGGTACCCCAAACCTGCAGAACACTGGGCCCTGTCTTGTCTCTGACACAATCATTTACCCTTTCCTTTTCCATTCTGAGCTCCTGCATACTAAATTCACCGTAACCCTCTACACCCTTTCACCCTATGGTGCTTCTGGCATCGGGGTCTTTGCATATGCTATTCTTGCTGCTGAAAGACCCTTCCTGTAGAGACCTAGCCTGTATCTCTGTCCACTCACTACTTGTCTTTTAGGATGCAACTCAAATATCCTCACTGCCGAAAAAACTTCTTTCCTTACCACCCCCTGCCTGCTCAGAGAAGAGTGGTTCCCTCTTTCGCCTTGTCCTTGAGGCCTCTGCCCAAGCTCTGCCTCACCCAGGAAGCCATCCCTGACCACCTTCCCACTCCCAAGGTCCTGGGTTGGGACAGGCTGCCTTTCATCTGTCTGCTCTTGGGGACTGTAAGCTCCATGAGAGCTGGGACTGTATCTGAGTACCAAGGTATCGCCAATGCCTAGCCTGAACCCAGCAGAGAGGAAGAAGTCAGTTAGGGTTTGGTGGATGGATGAACCAATATATGAGGGAAGGAAGGAGTTTGGACATGCAAGTTAGAACTGGTGATCACAAGGAAGGATGCCTGAGTGCTACTTGGAGGGCTTCCTGACTTCATGGGAAGTGTAAAGGCTTTGCTCTCACACAGATCTGGGCTCCTTTCACACCATCTAAGTCTCAGCTGCTCCATGTGCAAACTTGGGAAAACGGTAATACATTTGTTGTGAGGACTGAATGGAATCAATCCTAGGGTATTACTAGGTCAAGGTCACATAGCCTGGACTTTGAATGCCTGATGTCAAAGCTCAAGGGCCAATGATGGGACGTGAGGCGGAGTGTTCAGGACACACGGTGCACAGGGGCTCCGATGCTCCCTCTGTGCCTAACATGGGCCACTAGGATGCTCCTCTAGCTGAACACCAGGGAGGTTTTTCCAGGATCTGGGCTTTCTCCAGTCCTCCCTGAATTCCTGCTCCCCTGTGCCATCCATCAGCGTCTGGCCAGCTGTTGTCTGGAGCAGCCACTTCCTCTGCTGACTGTCGCCCCCATCCATCACTGCAGCCCCTGGGACTTCAGCCCAGCTGCAGCCATCCTGTCCCAGCAGCCCCTCCTGGGGCTGGGATTCCCGGCAGCCTCTCCACTTAATCCCAGCACTGAACCTGGCTCCTCCTGACAGCAGCTGGGCAGGTCACCAAGAAGATCCCCCCAGCTGTTAGTAAGTGACCCCTTCCCGCAATGTCACTGCAGACAGAGCTCTTTTGCAGCCATTGCCTTCAAAGGGCCTTGCACTAGCCAGCCGATGGGAATTGTGAGCCCGATTTTCTTAACAGCAAGGAGAGCTGACAGCTACTGAGCACTTACTATATCAGACTCTCTGCCAAATGTATTCCTGCTTCTGCTAATTTAGTCTTAAAAAACAAAACACCCACACAGTTGGTTCTATTATTATCCTACTTTATAGGTGGGGAGACTGAGACTCAGAGAGATGTTGTGACTTGCCCTCTTGCTCATGGCTGGCAAGTGCCAGAGCTGGAATTCAAATAGCTCTGGAGCCCATGCTCCTTCCAGCCCAAATGGGCATCCAGGTGGAGGCACGTGGAAGGAAGTAATGACCGAGGGGTGAGAGGGAGTCCACCTCAGAAAGGCATTCGGCAGTGGCAGCCTTGAAAGATGAACTGGCAAGATGTCCGTGGGCAGAGGAGTGATGGGAGTGTGCTTCGAAGTGGGGAACAGCCTGAGCAAAGGTATGGAGGTGGAAGCCAGAATCGATGTCACTCTGGAAGAGTGAGAGTCAGACCGAAAAACAGACACACGGACACACATGGTGTGAGGCATGTAGATGTGCTCCTCCATTCCTCAGCCTGTCTCCCCAACACCCAGAATCCTGCTCCCTCCACCATGAACGAAACCCAGCTCACTTCTTAAACCATACAGTTCAAGGTTAGAAAGAGCTCCTAGGTGCTTCCTGTCTCAGCAAATGGGTGGGCACCTCCACCCACACATATGCACAAGCCAGAGAGGGAGGAGGCCTCCTTACCACCTTCCTCTGCCTCCCCCTGACATATCCAAATCTTCAAAGTGGCAGACACTGCTGTCTATTCCCCAATCTCTGCCCTTCCCTTCTTCTATAGTAATAGAACCTCCAATGTCTCTCTAGGATGGCCATCCTGAGCTAAGACTACATTTCCCGGCCTTCTTTGCAGCCCAGTGAGGCCAGCCAGGTGATTAAATTCTGGTAAAAGGGGAAGTGAGCAAAAGTGCTGTGTGCAACTTCCCATTTGTGCCCTTAAGGGAAAGGATGAGTCTCTCTTGTCATTATCTTCCCTTCCCCTTTTCCGTTCCCACCAGCCAGAGTGCAGACCTGGGTGTGACCTATTCAGACCTTAAAAACAAGAGCGATAGCTTAGAAATGGCAAAGCAACCAGGCAGCAACCCAGAAGCCTGGATCTCTAATGCCTAGGAGCAGCTAGATCAGAACCAGAACACTTATACCAGGCCAGTATGTAAATGGAAAGATACAGTTCTTCGTTGTTTAAACCAGTTACTTCGGGTCTCTGAAGTAGCAGCCAAATCTATATCCCAACTAATAGTATGTTCACTCCCGCCACAGGGCCTTAACATATGCTGCTGTCCGAAACACTTTTTCCTCCTCTCTTCATCTACTCACCTCCCACTTTTCCTTCAGATCTCAGCAGGACCACCCCCTCCTCTGGGAAGCCCTCAATGACTGCTCCAACTAGAGTAGAGCCCCTGGTTATGAACCCCCATAGCACCATGAACTCCTGTATAAGATGTATCGATCACAGTTATGATTTAAAATCCCATGGGGTCCTCTCAATTTCCCTGTGAACCTAAAAACTCTATAAAGTCATAAGAGAAAGTTTTAAAAAATCCCATTAGGGCATGTTGGAACCTACCTCCAAAAATACAACACCCAAAATGCAAAGTCACGAATGCACAGGTTTTTGTTGCTAGCGTTAGCAAAGACTGGCAACAACCCTAACATCCACAAAGAGGGAAATGACTGAATGAACTGTGGATGGCCATTCAGAAGAAGGCTACACAGCTGTGACAGGGAGCGAGGATGCTCTCCTAGTGCTGCCCTGGGGTGATCCCCAGGACAGGTGATTATGTGCAAGAATGAAATCCAAAGAGCAGTGTACACAAAGCATGCTGTCTTCTGAACACGTGTGGGGTATTGCACATTTGTTCATATTTTCAAAAAGAAACAACGAAAAGATAAAGTACAAACTATTGAATATCGTTGCCTATGGGAGAGGAAAGTAATGAGTGAGGGGGGCAGGAATGAAAGCTAGCCTTCTCAGAGTGTATCTTGTTTTAGAGTTTTTATTTTGCAAATGCAAACAGTTTACAAAATTATAAAGCACAGACCCTCCAAAAAGCAATTACTTAAAATAAAATAAAACAGAAATGAATGAACTTGACTGAATGTCAACTTGGCAACCACATTAAAAGGGATTATTGGAAGTGACTTTGAAATAGCATTTTGATTGTACATCCCTAATAGGCTTTATTCTGAGGACCACAGAACCACAAAGAAACAGAACCACAATGAAATCTTCAACTGCACTCAGTCACTTTGTAGGAAGCAATTACACTGATATTGTTATGTTGAACCTATTAGCTTTGTAATATAGAATACAGATGATAAGAAATTGTATTAATGTTGTTGGGAATCAAGATTTTCCGTGTAAGAAAAAAGAGACAAAAAACAAAATCAAAGAAGTTAAATGAAAACCTGTCATCTTAAATGTGAATGAGAAGGATCAGTTTTTCCAGCCTTAAGCCTAGACACAATGACAACTCAGGAGCAATGAACATCCCTCGTGTATAGACTGTGGTCCCTAACTTCCATTTATGGCCAAAAGGAACAGGCCTCCTCTGAAAAACAGCTGATTCCAGGAAGAAAATGCGTTAGATGAACCTGGGACATGTTGTCATCCAGAAATCGAAGAACCTGTCAAAAAGACTACCAAGGTCATAGCAAAAGGACATGGGATGCAGTGTGAAGGGGCTCTCGGCTTGGTTCTAAGGACTTCACAGGTATTAACTCACCCTGAGGAAAACTATTTAACCTCAAAACTATTAACCCTCACAACAAGCCTATTAGGAGGGTTCTATGAGTGACTATGCTTATTTTACAGATGAGGAAACTGAGTCCTAAAGAAATGAACAAAATGGCTTCAAAGCACTAGCCAAGTGAACATTTGAATCCTTGCCATTAGCCACTTTCCTGGCTGCCTCTTCATTAATGAAGGATGTTCACCATCAAAGTAGAAAAGGAAAATGAAGAAATTGGCCTGAGACTCTGAAGCGGCCAATCTGGGAGCATGTTTAGAACCATGGACAGCGCCCTCCCGCCCCTCCCCCACCTGCATCACTTTCCCCCTTTTGTAGTTCAGCTGTGCCAATAACCAGGGCCCTGAGGCTGTGCCAGTGGGGATCAAGAACCAGTTGGGATCAAGAACCAACTGGGATGTGCTCGGCCCTAAATCTTGGTCAGCTACAGACCAAGCTCCCATCATACCAGCCTCCCTGATGGCCACTCCTCACATCCTCCTGACCTCCCTGAGGCCACCTACGCTCTCTTCTTCATGACCATCACTTAAAAGCAGAAATCACCATTTAATTCCTTACCATGCCCAGCCAGGTAGAAATGGGCATTCCCACTGTCCAGATGGAGAAACAGAGGCTCAGAGAGGTACTGAGCTGAGTTCATGCTGCTGAGAAGTAGCCGAGTCTGACATCTGTGCCCTTGTCCTGCCCCCTCTCTCTCTTCTCATTGGCTCATCCTCTCTGGAAGGCTGAGCGTGGGATGCTGGTGGCCCATGCTGAGGAGTGAGTCACCCCATTTTGTGTGTACGTCATTTCCCCAGCTGCAGCTGAGAGCTGTGGGGAGGGGTCTGCAGGTTGAGACAAGAAGGCTGCTTTCCAGTGAGAAAGCACCCTGGACATCTCTTGTTCTGCGTCCACACAGCCACTGCACCTGACCAAATCTACTTCCAGAATATTCTGGAACCTGTCCCCTCTTCACCAAAGCTAGCACCCTGGCCCAGGCCACCATCAGCTCTCACCTGGGCAGTCTCCCTGCTTCCTTCCTCATCCTTCTCAATCGGCTTTCTGCAAGAGAGAAGTGGGCAGATTCCACGTATGCTTTGAAGGTGGGAATGACACATGTATGACGAAATGGACAAGGGAACATATTTAGCTGCTGCCAACTTCAATGTGCCTCCCTTTTCTACCTAGGCCTAATTTTATTTCTTTTTGGATAACCAGTAAGGTGGAACCAGGCTCTTCGCAAGGCCCAGAGGTTTGGCTAAGCCCCCAGGCCCCCACTCGCTACCACTCCAGCATCTGCCGCAGGCTGTTTAAGAGGGAGTATGCCAATGATTATGAGCAAAGATTTCGCACTTTCTGAAATAACTAAAAAGCAAGAAAATTAAAAAAGAGAAAATCATTATAGCTTCAATGGACTTAAGAGATATACCAGCCAAATGCGATGTATGAACTTTGTTGTTTAATTTAAATCAAATACCCTGAAAACACATTTAGGAAACAATGAGAGAAAATGGAATTTTAGGAGATATTACAGGATCATTAACTTCTTGTAGGTGTGAAAATGGTAATTAAGTAAAAATGTGGTTATTTTAAAAAAGAGTTCTTATCACTTAGAGATACATTCTGAAGGATATATTTATGGATGAAATGATATGATGATATGATTTACAATAAAATAATCCAGGGGGAGAGGGGGAGTGGGTGGGGTAAGCTGTAACAAGCTCATCTAGAGAAAGTTACACCTTTCTCAAAAGATATACTTTACATGAGTGCAGCAAAAGCAGTGTGTCTGGAAACTGGGCCAGCCTGCAATTTACTGGTGCTGAGAACATGGCTGGGACTTGCCTGTTGGTCCACTGAGGGGTGTCATGCCTGATTATTAAACGACCATCCTCTTTATTATCGTGTGTATTGGCGTTGGGGGAGTGAGGGTTTTAGAGATAGACTGGATGGTTCAAACCGTGTCTCTGACACTTCTTTGCTTGTGACCTTGGCAAGTCACATTCCCACTTGTGCCTCAGTTTCCCCATCTGCCAAATGGGGGACAGTAATGTCTGCCTAATATGGTTGTTGTTAGAGTCACAGGAGTGAACACATAGAACAGGGCCCAGCATGTCACCAGAGCTAAAGAACTGCTAGCTCTGTCACTGCTGTTAGGTAACATTTGATCCTTCTCGAGATGTTTTTTTACCTTTCATTTATCTAAGCAGATCTGGACTCCACCCTGTGGGAAGGCCACAGGAGGACACCGAGTTAAAAAAAAAAATAAAACAGATTTATTGAGATATAACTCACATAGTATGCAATTCACCCATTTAAAGGGTATAATTTCTGTGGTTTTTAGTGTGTTCGTGGAGTTACACATCCATCACCCCAATCATTTTTAGAACATTACCCCAAACAGCATACTGCTTCAAGGAAGGGGGGTAGTGACTCTGTGTCCTCTCATGACTTTTCTTACGATGGAAGGAGAGGGCTGTGGGGGCTATCACCTCCCTGTGACTACTCTGGGGTGGGGCTGACTGGCGGGGACACCAGGGCTTCCAGACAATCATGTGGAGTACATCTCTAAAGAAAGGTGTCCAGGGACCTCAGTACACCTTTCTCGGGATCCATGATAACCTGTCACAATTTAATTTCCTCTTTTTTCTCAAGAGGGAAGTCAAAACAACCACTACTGATAAGGTGGGTGTTAAAGTTGCTACAACGCCCTTCGAGGGGCATTTAATGACCAGTCCCCAGAAGCGGGGGCCGGAAAGGGTTGAGAATGGCCTGGGGTATCCAGCTTAGCAGCCGAGAAGCCAGTGGCAACATATACCAAAATGAGAGAAATAAAGAGGGGGCAGGTAGGAAAGGGGCAGAGAATCTGTAGCTCCCACTTTCACAAAACTGTCATGAAGCTCGAATGAGATTTGACAACCTTTTGGGATGAGACTGAGCTGGGTTCAAATCCTGACTCCTGCCTTGTGAGTCACGTGGCTGTGAGTGAGTCACACTGCGTCTGGGTCTCCGGATCTGTAAAAGGGGTCTGGCTGTGAGGGTCTAAGGGGCTCAGGCCACAGCAGTGTAAGCCAGCATGAGGCCTGGCACACAGTAGGAGGCCCATGCACAGTGGCCTTCACAATAACAACTGTTAGTTCCCCTCTCTGGCTGTAGGTCTTGGGGGAATTTCAGCCCAAGGAGTACCTGTCAGGGGATGAGGAAGATAGAAACACTGGAAAGACCCTGGGAAAAGGGCTGAAACAGGGAACTAGTGTCAGGGGGTTTCTAAGCTGAAGGAAAGGGAGATTCCAGTGGGCGAGGGAATAGACTGCATCATTCCTGCTGGAAACCCACCATACCTCCCAGTATTATGCCATCCAGCCTGGTCCACCCCTCAGGTCCCTTCTCCCATCATCATGTCTTCCCTCCCAGCTCCCTTGCCTCTTTGTTCCTACCTCAAGCCTTTGTCCTGGTTGTCCATGAACCTGAAATATTCTTTCTACGACTGGCTTCTCTACTTCCAAAGAGGGTCCCACCCTGACCCCTCTCTGATGCAGCCCCCAGCCCACCCTCCCTCTCAGTCTCCGTTACATTACTTGTGAGAGCATTATCCCTCTCTGAAATTACATTACACAACTTACTTATTAATGGATTTGCACGTTCACACCTCCCCCTCTAGCTTGTCAGCCCCATTCGGGCAGGCCTCAAACTCCTTCAAAGGACGCCTGTGTCTAGAGAAAAAAGGGTCTTGGCTCCTGTGTTTTCTGTGGGGGCAGGGTCAGCACACCTTATGTCCCTAGGCCCATGGCTCTGGCCAGAGGACTCTTGGCTGGCTGGTGGCCGGTGGATGGCCAGGGACTCAGAGGCTTGCCTGACCCTGCTCCTGAGAGCAGGCTGCTCCCCGCTGGCCTGGCCCAGCTTGGGCAAGACACCAGGCCTCACCCTGCCTCCCCGCTTTCCTCTCTCTGTAGACCCAGTCCGCAGCAGGGCCTGTCACTGGCTCTTTGCTGAAAATCCTCTGAACCCATCCACCTCTCTCTCTCCCTGACTCAGGCCAAGTCACTCAGGGGCTGCGGGAGCCTTCTCTGCTATCCTAGCCCCTCCAACCCATTTCCCACGAGGCAGACACAGCCATATCTTTAAAATTTGAGTCCTGTCTTCCCAGGGACGCCAAAATCCTTCAACATCCACAAACTGTTTCAAGCATAAAGCTCAGCCACCCTCCCCACTGCCCGACCATCCCAGCCTGACCTCTGAGGCCTCTGGCACCTCTCACCTCTCCTCTGTGTGATCCCTGATCCCTGAGCCTTTGCGCATGAGATTCCCTCTGCCTGGAGAGATTCTTCTGTCTCTCTCTGCCTCTCCTTTCTTAGCTTTTAGATCAGGCCTCAAACATCACTTCTTCTAGGAAACCTTCTCAGACCCTTGGCCAGGTCACATTCCCCCTGCTACACACTCTCACGGCACCATGTTTGCCTTTAGGGACTGCATAGGTAATTATAGAACTATTTGTTTCACAGCTGTCTCCCCATAGACTACAAATGCCCTTGGGGGCAGGAACCCTCTCTTTCAGGCCTCTCCTTGCATCACCTCTGAAACATCAAAATTTGGGGGCAGGGAAAACAGGTTCCTTCCTTCATGCATTTGTTTTCAATAAGCTTTTACTGCTGAGAATCCACTGTTTCTGGGCTAAGAAGTTGATGCAGACCTGATCCTGGCCCTCAGGGATCTCAGCATGTTGAGAAGTGGGCTGGGCTGGGTCCCATAGAGCAGGATAAAAGGGAGAACATCCAGGGGCAGTCTTAAACAACGAGTAGAAATCTGCAAAGGGGGTGAAGGGAACAGCCTGTGCAAAGGCCTGGAGATGGGAGAAGACACAAGGGGACAGGGAACCACTGTGGCTAAGCTTGGCTGCAATGCAGGGAGGAAGGGTACAGAGGAAACAAGGACAGAGGGAGACATTGAGGCCCTAAGAATCTGAGCAAGAATGCAGAACCTGAGCTGCCCTCCTGCATCAGCCACTCACCTCCTCCAGTCTCCCAGCCAGGACAGGTCAGGACCTGCTGGAGACAACTCACCCACTCCGAACCCTTCTGTCTGGTAGCAGGGACAGGGTTTGGCAGGGCCCAGGGCAATGTGGGTGCTTCTTCCTTAGTGGACCGGATCCGAGGGCACCAGAAGGTGTCAGCTCTGCTCGGAAATGAGACTTATTTTCTGGCACCACATGTACCAAGTCCATGTGCCACAGTTGGAGAAACTGAGGCTCAGAGAGGTGGGATCTTAGAGCTGGGATGGAGCAGACAGAGCTGGGCTTGAACTCATAGCCTGTGTGACTCAGAACAACATTCCCAGCAGAGCCTGTCCCAGATGGGACAATCTGGTTCTGGGCAAAGGCCCCTCCCTGATCTGCGCTGGGCCTGTCAGGGCTTGGAAGGATCTGCTACCCATACTGGCCACATACATAAGGTGCCTCCGGGCCTGTTCCTACACTCTGCACACATGAACGCATCTACCTCACCACAGAATCAGAGGCAGGTACTATGCCACCCCATTAGCCCATTCCAGAGTTACGGGGGTTCTCGAAAGGGCAGGCACACCGCCTAGGATCCCAGCATTTACAGAGGCTCCAAGGATGCTCTGACAGAGCTCGCTGGCTCAGGATCCCCACAAACAGAAGGGAGCAGCTGTCCAGGAGTAGAGGGTTCTGGGGCTCGGAGGGTGGGCTATGGTGTGGGAATGTGCCCTTTACCACTCGTCTCAAATGTGAAACTGCTGGCAGATGGGTTTCATCTTGATTTCTGGCAATGCTATCCCTTCTAGAAGCTTCGTCCCATCTGAAGTGAGATCCAAGGGGGTAGAATTCTACCCGGATCCCTAGACCCCAGTACCCCATTGACGGCCTCATCCCCAAGCACAACCCCAGAGTCAGCCCTGGGGCTGCTGGCCATGGTGTCTGTTCCTGCATAACCTTTCAAATGTTCCTGGTTTTGTTCTTTTCCTGGTATTCTGTCTCAATTATTTCTTTTCATCTTATTACTATTTTGCACGTTTTATTATATTTATATATTTATAATAAAAATATTTATTATAAATTGTACATTTTATTTATTATATGTTAATATAATACAGTATGTTAATATATTACTGTGTATTACTGTATATTAATATAACATAATAGTTTAAATTAGTATTTTATTATTCTGTTAACCTTGACAGTTCCTATCTGGCAGTATTGCAGTTCAGAGCTTGACCTTTCTCTAATGTCAATAGTTTTTATTTTCCAACTGTTTATAAAAGCTGACTATGAATTTAAATTATTTTGGAGGGAACAGCACCCACCTTATGGGGTGTGGTGAGTGTCAGATGAGGTGACAGTGAGGACACACATGCAAAGTTCCATTATTCTAGTTCAGCAGCACCGTGTCTTTATATGTTTCAAATTATTCTTTAAAATCAAGAAATCAAAAAGAATAAAGCATGTCTACGTGTGATGATGGGGAGGGAGTTTCAAGATATATTTTCAAGTGAGAAGAGCAAAGAACAGAACAGTATATATGAAAAATTACTATTTATGTTTTTTTAAAGTGGGGAAATAGCACTCACATAACTCCATAGTAAAAAAAAAAAATACCTGATTTTAAAATAGGCAGAGGAGGGGTGGTTCCACAGCATAGTGGTTAGCATGTCTGCTTTACACACAGAAGGTCCTGGGTTCACTCCTCAGTGGAGCCCCGTGGCGCTAGGAATTAAAAAAATGAAATAAAATAGGCAGAGGATCTGAATATACATTTTTCCAAAGAAGGTAGCCAATAGGTACATGAAAAGTTGCTCCACATCAATAATTATCAACAAAATGCAAATCAAAACCACCATGAGATATCACCTCACACCTACAGAATGGCCATTATTAAAAAAAATAAAAGAAAAAGAAATAAGTGTTGGCAAGGATGTAAGAGCACAGGGTACTCTTGTGCACTGTTGGGACTGTAAATTGGTGCAGCCACTATGAAAAACACTACAAAGTTTCCTCAAAATGGAACCACTGTATGATCCAACAATTCCACTTCTGTATCTGAAGGAAATGAAAAGACTAACTTGAAATGGTATCTGTACCCTGCATGTGCACTGCAGCATTATTTACAACAGCCAAGGTGTGGAAGTAAAACTAAGTGCCCATCAATGGATGAATGTGCGTGTGTGTGTGTGTGTGTGTGTGTGTGTGTGTGTGTGTGTGTCCACATTTATATACACATGTACATACATACATATATATATATACATAGATACACATACATGTACAATAGAATATTATTCAGCCATAAAAAGAAGGAAATCTTGCCATTTGCAACAACATGGATAAACATGGAGGGCATTATGCTAAGAGTAATAAACCAGACAAAGACTAATACCATATCTAACTCATATGTGGGATCTTGAAAGAAAGAAAAGGAAAGGAAAGGAAGGAAGGAAGGAAGGGAGGGAGGGAGGGAGGGAGGGAGGGGGAGAGAGAGAGAGAGAGAGAGAGAGAGAGAGAGAGAGAGAGAGAGAGAGAGAAGGAAGGAAGGAAGGAAGGAGAGAGAGAGAGAGAGAGAGAGAGAGAGAGAGAGAGAGAGAGAGAGAGAGAGAGAGAGAGAGAGAGAAAGAAAGAAAGAAAGAAAGAAAGAAAGAAAGAAAGAAAGAAAGAAAGAAAGAAAGAAAGAAAGAAAGAAAGAAAAAACCAAACTCATAGATACAGAGAACAGGTTGGTTGGTGGTTGCCAGAGGCGAGGGTGGGAGGTGGGTGAAATGGGTGAAAGAGGTCAAAAGGTACAAATTTCCAGTTATAGAATGAATAAGCCATGGGGATGTCATGTATAGCATGGTGACTATACTTAATAATACTGTGATGTACATATGCAAGTTGCTAAGAGAGTAGATCCTAAAAGTTTTCATCACAAGAAAAAAATAATTGTAACTACATGTGGTGACAATACATTGTGGCAATCATGTCCCAATATATACAAATGTTGAATCATGTCACACACCTTAAATTAATATAATGTTATATATCAATTATATCTCAGAAAAAAAGACTGAAAAAAGGAAATATATCTATATCCATTCATCCATCCATCCATACATCATACATACATACATACATACATGCATACATACCTACATACATCTCCTGTGTTCACACAGGATATCTCTGGAAGGATGCATGGAGGACACAGATAACACACCCCTAGACCCCCAACCCCTCATGTTTTCCTCTCCTATGTTTTTTTCCTTAGAATGTATATGGCATACTATGCATTTCACTTCTTTATTTATTGTCCATCTCCTCCAATAGAATGTAAATCCTATGAGGGCAAGGATGTTTGTCTGCTGTGACTCCCACACCTAGAACTGTGCTGTCCTACACGGTCACCACCAGGCAGGAGTGATGACTGGGCACTTGAAATGGGGCTGGTTGGAATAGAGATGTGATGCGAGTCAAACACACACTGAGTTTTGAAGACTCAGTGTGTGCTATAGACTGCATTGTGTTCCCCCACACATTCACATGTTGAAGACCTAACCCACCTAGTTCCTCAGAATCTGACTGTATCTAGAGACAGGGCTCTTTAAAGAGCTGATTAAAGTAAAATGAGGCTGTTAGGATGGGCTTGAATCCAAGGTGACTAGTGTTCTTCTAAGAAGAGATGAGGACACATGGAGAGAAACCAGAAAAGACTGTGTGAGGACACAGCAAGAAGGCAGCCATCTGTAAGCCAAGGATAGAGGTGATAGAGGCCTCAGGGGAAACTAACTCTGCCTGAACTTGATCTTGGACTTCTAGCCTCCAGAACTGTGAGAAAATAAATTTCTATTGTTTATTATATTTTGTTATAGCAGCCCTAGCAAACTAATACGCTATGAAAAAAATATATAATTTCATTAATAATTTTTATACTGATTCTATATATTGGGCTTGGATTCACTGGGTTAAAGAAAACATATTATTAAAATTAATTTCACCTCTTCCTACCTTTTTAATATAGCTCCTAGAAAATTTAAAATTTCATGTGTGGCTCTCATTTGTGGCTCGCGTCATATTTCTACTGGACATCATTGCCTAGCATGTTGCCTGGCACATAGTTGGTACTCAACAAATATCTATTGAATAGATAAATAAATTAAATAGTTGTCTTTGGAAAGTGACTGGAGGATAGGGTGGAGGGAGACTGGCTTTTCACTGTATTCCCTTTGAATTTACCATTAACAAATATCTTCTTTAAAAGAAAAAAAAAAGATCTAAAATAAAATACTCATATACTTAAAAGATGCCTCTCACTGGTATGGACATAATAGTCAGCCATCAGGTATGCTCGGATGGATGACTGTGTCAGCGAATGGCCAGAAAGTCGTGAGTCTCAGATCACAGTAACAATTCCTCTCCACCCCCCAGGATCAGGCAGGGAAGCAGGCCCCAGAATCCCCTGGGTAAGTCCATTCACCAAGATGAACAAAACACTGAGCCAGGTCCAAGGACAGCTTTCAGTGTCAATGACCTAAGGGACCCATTCCCTCTGACACTCGGGCCTACTGCTGGGGTTTGCTTTGTCTATCTGTAAAAGCGGCACATTGAGCTCAATATTTTAAACTTCCTACTATGGAAATGTCCATCACATACAAAAATACAGAGAAGAGTAAAGAGGACCTCCATATACCAACCCTTTCCCTCAGCAACCATTAACTCAGCCATTTGCTCTGTTTCTTGTGCACCCCCTTCCCACCCCAATGATTTTAAAGCAAATCCACAACAGCATATCACTGCATCTGTAAATTAATGTTTCTCTAAAAAAATAAAACCTCTTTATCAAAAATATAATCACAATACCATTATCACATCAAATAAAAATGAACAATAATGGCTTAATATCATACAGAATAAACGTGGGGTTTACAATTCCCCAATACCAACTTAAGGAAAAAAACACAACACTTAATAGGTTCAAATTAGGATCCACACAGGTCTACACACTGAAACTGGTTTATACATTTCCTAAATCTCTCTCAGCGTGGACTCTAAATTACTCCTGTAGGTAGGTCCCTCTATATCCCCAGACTGTCTCTCCCCATGCTGCCAATACCCACCATATTTGTTATCTATTTGCTGCTTAACAAATTACAACAAAACTTAGCGCCTTAAAACAACAAATAATTATTATCTTACAGGTTATGTGGGGCAGGAATCTGGGCGTGACTTCCCAGCTCAGGGTCCCCCACTGGCTGCAGTCTAGGTGGCGGTGGGGCTGCGGTCTCATCCGCAGGCTGACTGGGGAAGGGCTGCTTTATGCTCACTCAGTGATGTTGGCAGCATTCGGTTCCTTGCTGTGGGGGCCCCTCCAACATGGCAGCTCACAACATGGCAACTTGTTTCCCCAAAGTGCATGAAGTGCAGTGGGTCTCACACTGGAGTGTGCTCCATACTCACCTGGAGGAGTTGGTGAAACACAATTCGCTGGGCTCCACCCTCAGAGCTCCTGATTGGTAGGCTTGGGTGGGGTCTAAGACAATGCATTTCTAATGAGTTTCCCATGTGATGCTGGGGCCCACACTGGAGAATTACTGAATTATAGGGACTCCTTCCCTCATTTTTTATCTCTTCATTGCATTTTATCTGTTGACTGGTCACTCTGAAGAATTCCTAGTTGAGGGCTTTGATTTTAACTCTGGCTGCAAATAAGAGTTACTTGGCAAGCTTTGAAAAGCAACATGCCCAGAAGCCCCATTCAAGACTTATTGAATCAGAAAATGGGGAGAGGGTTTCTGGAGGTACTTTTTAAAGTTCTTCATGTGTTTCACATGCAACCAGGGTTCAGCACCATGCGGCTAGGAGAACAGGGTCTGGCCCTGGAAAAACCCTGTTTAAACAACCACGAGGACAAAAGCCAGTGTTTCCTAGGCATTTAATTAGCAGGCCCCACACTACACACTCCACTTGTCTCTCCTTGTCTCATCTTCATAATGGCCCTGCAGGGTAGGTGCTATGATTCATTACTCCCATCTCACAGATAAGGAAACTGAGGTTCAGATAGAATAGACTTGCCCAAGGTCAACCGGTAGGTGGGTCTATTTTCAAATAGACCCACAAATTCTTTGACATTCTTCACTTCAAAAAGTGGAACATTACCTTGAGTGTGGACTGGACTTAGTGCCCCACTTCTAGTGGACAGAATGTTGTACAAGTGAAGGAGGGTCTTATGTGACTAGGTCTCTATCTAGAATTGCTCAGGCTGGGGGAAGGAAGCCAGCTGCCATGTGTGACACTTGTTGGAGAGGCCCTCCAAGTAAAGAACTGAGTTCTCCTACCTGCAGTTATGTGAGTGAGTCATGAGGAAGCAGATCCTCGACCCTGCCAAGCCTTCATGTGACTGCAGCTCTGGCTGGCATCTCAACACTAACTACATGAGAGATGCTGAGCCAGAACGACTCAGCATAGCTGCTCCTGATTCCTGACCCAGAGACTCTATAAGAAAATATGTGTCCGCTAGTGTTGGGGTAATTTGTTATGCAGCAGTAGATAACTAATATACCCATGAAATCAAACTCAGGTCTCAGTGATTCCAGGGGCTCCACTATTACCCCTGCCCCTCAGTCAGGGCCTTCTAGAAGGCAAAGGAGAGACATGAGCTTTATGTGGTTTCAGGAAGGATGTGCATGAGCCCCCACCCCACTTATGGGCAGACCTGGGAGCCTTCTGTTCCCAGCCTGTGCCCCAGCCTGATCCTGGGAGGTCTCCTCTTAGTAGGATCCAGTGTCCCCACTCTTCCTGGGACATGAAACTGTAGATATTATGAACATAGGACTATCATGATCTCCACTGCAAGTTGTTGGACACATAGTAGGTGTTCAATAAATAAATGCTCCATGAAAAATCACCTTAAACTAGCTTTTACGGGGGACACGTTGGCTTATTAAAAGCCCTTTTTGCAGGTAATACAATGGGAGTCCATCTCTCCTAGGAGGCTGTAAACTTGCTGAGGGAGTCACACAATCCCCAGCAAGACCTGGGAGATAATCATTGAAAGAGTGAATATAATAACAGGAACTCCATGATCAAGATCAGCTATAAACTACTCATGCCTCTTATATAGATTATTTATAAATCTTTTAGCAAATAGGGCTAGTTATTCCCATTTTACAGATAAGGACATTGAGGCTCAGAGAAAGTAACTAGGAAGTGACAGAACTGGGCTCAAACTCAGCTCAAAGCCCTTTGTCTTCATCCCTCTGTCCCCCTCAGGAGGAAGACACCAGTCCTGAGACTAGGGAAGAGGGTAGTTTGTGTTCAGGCTCAGCTGTGGACAAAAGCCACTGAGAGCTGGGCCTTGGGAATAATTCCTGGCCAACTTCAAAGCAACCCCAGGCCTGGGATGGCAGCTATGAATAATGGATGACACGGGCGGGGGAGGGGGTGTTGGTATTGTGGCCAGTGATTCATCTCCATGGGGCCAGCCAAACGCCTGTGGAGGGGCAGGATGGATGCACTTCCTCATTGGGAAGCCCAGCCTCCTCCAGCCTTGCCCCAGCCTGCAAGTCAAAGGAAGGGGTCACAGGGAAATCAGGGTCAAGCCTACTATCTACAACTCCCCCATTTCAACCTCCAGACCCCACCTCCTAGAGAAGCAACCTTTTCTCTCCCCAGATGAAAGACTGGAGGATGGAGGAAGGGAATGGAAATGGCTTTGACGTGTGATAGTGATGAATGAGGGCTCAGCAGCTAGAGTGCCAGGGTTCAAGTCCTTTGACGCATGCTAGCTGTGTGCCCTTGGGGACTTACTCATCCTATTTGAGACTCATCTGTAAAGTGTAGAAAATATAACCTATTTCATGGAGTTGTCAGGGGTTAATAAGTTAAAAATACATGTAAAGTGCCTGGCACATCACCTGGCACATAGTAAGTGCTAGTTAGTGTTCTTATGCTGTGTACCAAGTGATACAGGAAGCACCCTGCATCCCTTATCTCATTTAATTGTCATGGCAACCCAGGGCAGAACCTACTTTCATTCCCATTTTACAAATGAGGAAATTGAGGCTCTCAGAGATGAAGTGTAATATCTCAGACCATCCACTGAGAATTTGAACTCAAATACAGTGAGCAATTTCCAATACACTCAAGAGTCCCAGTCAAATATTCTGTCTCATTGTTGCCAAAATATATGACTAATCCCTCTTCACACACATATCAGCTCCAGATTAAGGATTTAAATGCCAAAAACAAACAAAAATCTTTAATATCTTTAAATTAATGTTGGGAAAGATGACAGATTATGAACTTAAATGTCAAAAACAAAGCTTGAGGAAATGTAGATGACTATATTTTAGACCTTAGAGTTGAGAAAGCTCTTCAGCATTGTTAGCGATCAAGAAAATGCAAATCAAGATCTCTACCAGCAACAATTTTACACTCGATTGGCAAACACTTTAATATCTAATAATACCAAATGAAAGAGATGGCATGGATCATTCATGTTGCTACTGGGTGTGTCATTAATAGAACTGTTTTGGAAAGCAACTTGCTATTATTTCCTAAAGTTGGACACTTACATGTTCTCAGTCCAAGTGATTCCACTTCTAGGTAAAAAACATTCGAGAGAAATTCTTGTTGCATGCAGCAAAAGCCACTTACCAGAACATTCAAGCAGCACTTCACATTAGATACCTGGACACCACCCAAAAGGCCATCCATAGGAGAGCAGATGGATCAACTGTGGTGCACTGACCTGGTGGAATATGACACAACAGTTAAAACAAGTGAACTATAATATCAGTCAATCTTAGCTACATACTATTAAATGAAGAAATTAAGCCCCAGAAGACTCATACAGCTTGATATTCTTTTTTAGTTGTCTGGATTCCCTCTGCTGTGGATTAAATTATGTCTCCAAAGAAATACTCTGAAGTTCTAATCCCCAGTACCTGTGAATGTGACCTTATTTGGAAATAGGGGCTTTGCAGATGTGATCAGTTAAGTTTAGATGAGGTTATACTGGGTTACGGTAAACCCTAAATCCAATGACTGGTGTCCTTATAAGAAGAAGTCTTAGCCACAGCAATTAGTCAAGAAAAAGAAATAAAGGGCATCCAAATTGGAAAAGAAGTAAAATTATCTCTACATGATCTTATATATTTAAAATTTTAAAGTCTCCACCAAAAAGCTGTTAGAATAAATTCAGTAAATTTGCAAGATACAGAATCGATATACATAAATCTCATTTCTATATACTAACAACAAACTATCTGAAAGAGAAATTAATAAAACAATCCCATTTACAATAGCATCGAAAACAATAAAATACTTAAGAATAAACTTAAACAAAGAGGTGAAAGACCTGTACACTGAAAACTATAAGACACTGATGAAAAAAAATGAAGAAGACACAAATAATGGAAAGCTACCCCATTTTCTTAGATTGGAAAAATTAATAATGTGAAAATGTCAATACTACCCAAAGCAACCTACAGATTCAATGTGATCTCCACCAAAATTCCAATGTACTTTTTTCACAGAAATATAAAAAAACTATCCTCAAATTTGTGTGAAACCACAAAAGGCCCCAAATAGCCAAAGCAATCTTGAGAAAGAACAAAGATGGAGGCATGACACTTTCTGATTTCAAGCTAAATTACAATGCTATAGTAATCAAAATAGCATGACATTGGCATAAAAACAGACACACAGACCAGTGGAACAGAATGAAAAGCCCAGACATAAACCCACACATATACAGTAAACAAAATTTTGACAAGGATAACAAGAACATACAATGGAAAAGGATAGTCTCTTCAATAAACGGTGCTGGGAAAATTAGATATCAACAAGCAAAAGAATAAAACTGGACTCCTGTCTTAGACCACTCACAAAAACTGACTCATAATGGATCAAGGATTTAAATGTAAGACTCGAAGCCATAAAACTACTACAAGAAAACATATGGAAAAAGATCCTTGACATTGGTCTTGGCAATGATTTCTAGGATAAGACATCAAAAACACAGGCAACAAAAGCTAAAATAAACAAGTCGGACTAGTCGAACCAAAGAGCTTCTGCACAGCAAAGGAAACAATCAATAAATTGATAAAACAACCTACAGAATGGGAGAAAATATTTACAAAGCATATATCTGATAAGGGGTTACTATTCAAAATATATAAAGAACTCACATAATACAATAGCAAAAAAAGCAAATAATCCAATTAAAAAAATAGGAAAAAGATCTTAAAACACTTTTTTCCAAAGAAAACATTCAAATGGCCAATAGGTACATGAACAGGTGTCCAAAATCACTAATCAAGGAAATGAAAATCAAAACCCCAATGAAATATCACCTCATACTTTTCAGATTGGCTATTATCAAAAAGACAAGAGAGTAAGTGTTGGTGAGGATGTAAAGAAAAGGGAACCTTTATTCACTGTTGGTAGGAATGTAAATAGGTGGAACCAGTATGGAAAACAGCATGGAGGTTCCTCAAAAAATTAAAAATAGAACTACCATATGATCCAGAAATCTCACTTCTGTGTATGCATGTGAAAGAAATGAAATTACTATCTTGAAGAGTTATCTGCTCTCCCATATTCATTGCAGCATTAGTCACAATAGCTAAGATATGAAAACAACCTAAAAGTCCTTTAATAAATAAAGATATATATCTACATATGTGTATGTGTGTGTGTGTATAAATATATAATCAGACAGAGAAAGACAAATACTGTGTGGTTATCACATATATGTAGGGAAAGAGAGAAAAAAGGGATGGAAGGAAGGGACGAAAGGAGGGAGAGAGAAAGGAAAGGAGGGAGGAAGAGAGTAAAGAAGGAAAGCCAATTTCACAGAATAGAAAATAAGATGGTGTTTGCCAGGGGCTGGGAGGTGGGGTGGGGAATAAGGAGATGGAGGTCAAAGGGTATAAACTTTCAATTATAAGAAGAATAAGTTCTGAGGATCTCATGTACAGCATGGTGACTACAGCTAATAATTTGGAACCATGTGCTTGGAAGTGAGTAGATCTTAAACACTCTCACCTCACACACAAAAGAGAGGTAGCTATGTGAGGCAATGAATGTGTTAATTATCTTGATCTGGGTAATCATTCCATCGCGTTGTACACTTTAAATATACACAATTACATATGTCGATCATTCCTCAATAAGGTTGGGAGGAAAAAAAAGAGGCAATGACACAGAAAACTCATATGAAGACAGAGGTAGAGATTGGAGAGATGCATCTATAACAAGGATCGTCGAGGGCTGCTGGCTGCCACCAGAAGCCAATAGAGAGGTACAGAACAGACCGTTCTCTAGGGCTCATTGTCTTGTTGACACCTTGACTTTAGACTTACAGCCTCCAGAACTGTGAGAAAATAAATTTCTGTTGCTTTAAGCCACCCAGTTTGTAGCAATCTGTTCCAGCAGCCCCAGGAAACTAATATGCTCTTTTAAAAAGTTAGTAAGAAGAAACTAAAATTAAAAACATGCCTTTAGGATATAGGTATAATTAAATTGTACCAAGAAACCAGGTAGTGATAAAGATAGGATTCAAGCCGATGGGGACCCCAGGTGGGGGATGGGATGGGGGATCTCAGGACTGAAGGTTGGCCATTGTTAGGTTCCTAGCTTTTGTTTTGATTGATGGGGTTTACTTGGTGTGTGTTACTTGATTAAAATAGCTATGAAAGTTTTAATAAAGCAGGTCATACAAGAACCAAAGAAGAGACTACACCACGATCTGGATTATGATCTATCATTCTGTGTATCTGAAGTCCAGCAAAAAAATTACTTAAAAATAAAAAAAGGATCCCTGCCCAATGCCAACTTACTATTGCCAGCCTGCTTCCACATCTGTGTTTCTCTGGTGCCAGGACACTACACCCATCCCAGTGACTGGCACACTTTCTCAGAGGGGCCTTCCTGACCTCCACCCCTTCATGCTCCCACACCTCTTACCTTGTTTCTGTGTTTATCATCTGTCTTCCCCATGAATAAAAACCCCATGAGAGCTGAGTTTTGCCTGTCTAGCTCATGGCTGTCTCCCCATCACCTAGCATAGTGCTTGGCATATATAGTAGGTGCTCAATAAAGATTGGCTAAATGAATGAATAACTGAATGAATAATTAATGGGCTTCAGTGCTCAGGGGTGTGTGTGAGTGTGTGTGTGTGTGTGTGTGTGTGTGTGGTGTGTATGTGTGTTTGGGGGTGGGGTGCTGCAGATGGAAATGCAAGCAGGTTGGGGGTGGGGAGCACCTTGGGATGGCCATGCTAACCTCCCTCCCTTAGTCTGCTCCTCATAGCATTGACACCACAGACCCAAGGAATAATGACCAGAATTGACCCATGCCCCACTCAACCCAGGACAACCCAGATAGACTTTTCCAGAAGATACGGAGCCCATGGGACAACTTTGTCCCTGGGCTGGGGGCTCTGCTAGGACCTATAGTAAGAGGACCTTGGGGTGCCTGGGTTGTGAGCAGCCCTCTGATTCACCTCCAGCTGGTTTCTCACTTCAGCCATCCCTCTGCCACCATCCCCACTGCTTCCGTTCCCCCGACCACTACTGATAACTTCTGTTATACTTTGCTTTAAGTTAACACATTTCCACCCACAAATGAATGGATTTAAAAAGGAATGGGTATGTCACTATTATAAATGGAAAAACAACACCTGTGCCCAAAAGAGAAGGTAACTGTACACACGAATACACAGAAAATAACGCGTTAAGTTCCAGTCTGTGGACCGCCCAGGACTCTGACCCTGAGGTCTGCGACCCCCTGGTTCGAAGGGAAGCCAGTGCTGGAGGGATGTTAAAGCCACAGAACAGCAAGTGAGGCTTTCTCCCCTTGAACGAGAATTGCTGTGTGATTCACTGCTAGGTGATGTCCTCTCTATGTGCAACCTAACCTCACCCTGCAGAAGTCAGCAGTGGGTTACCTCTCACTCTTTGGGAACTCTTCTCTAACCAAGCAGTTTTCATTTCATTTTTAGGCCTGGAACTTTATGGGGATGCCCAAGGAGCAGATGTCTATGCTTCCTGGTGGCTGTGGACTAGGCAGGAAGGCCCAGCTGGCGGGAGTGTCTCCTGAGGCTGGCTGAGGCCTCTCTGTTCCCCAGAGAGCCTCTCCCTTGTCACAAACCCTCTAGCAAAGAAAAACAGGCACAGGGCAGGCTCAGCTGGGCCCTGGCAAGCCCCAGCGAGGCAGGGTGAACTCATCCCTTTCCCTTAGTTAGCTTCCTGGCTAATGAGCATTTGAGAACCTCTGTGTCATTGACAAGGCGGGCCCCAGGGACTCTGGGGAAGGGAGGTTCTATGGGCCAAATGTCACCATAGAGGGAGGTGGTAGGGGCCCTGAGAGGAAATGAGTTTGGGGAGGGGAGTACTACTTCCTGCCTTTGTGGGGGAGAAAACAGGGGTGGTGCAGGCAGTTAGAGTTGAGAATAGGCTCAGGACCCTACTATGTGGGCTGGAATCCAGGCTCAGTGCTCACCACCTGTGTAACCTTTAACAAGGCCTTAACCCCTCACGAGTGTGGTCTCCCAGCCATCAACACCATCTGGGAGCGTGTGAGAAATGCAGAAGCTTATGCCTAGACCTACTGAGTCAGAATCTGCATGTTAAAAAGATCCCTAGGTAACTTCTGTGCACTTGTTCCACTCTGTGCCTCAGTTTCCCTATCTGCAAGATGGGGATTAAAATGAGTTTATGTAAATGTAGTGCTTTGAACAGTGTTTGCTATTACTATTATTGTTCATTGTTACTATAATCATTGAAGCAACTCTGTCTGGGCAAGATGATGGCTGCCCCCCCCCACATCTCAGCACCCCAGAAGTGGGTTACATGAGACCTACATGAAGATGAGGAGCCTGAGGCTCAGAGAGGTGCAGTAACTTGCCCAAGTTCTAAATGGGAAAGATCAAGTTCACTCCACACCTCTCCGATGCTATTATGTGAACAGTGAATAAGATTGCTACCTCTGCCAAGGACTTGAAGGGCTCACAACCACCCTGTGAGGTCGACTTTACTGTCATCCCATTTTTCGAAGAGAAAACTGAGGCACAGAGAACTTAGGCTGCTTTTCCAAAGCTACCCAGCAAGAAAGTCTGGATTTGGATCTGAGCAGTCTGACTCTTAATTTCTATGCCATGCTACATTCCACTTCACCATTTTTTTCTCCCAGAATCTTTTCCCTAAAAGTGTGCCTACCTCCTCTGTCATAGCTTTGCCAGCCCTGGCTCTGGGGCTCCGAGCCTGCCCCTCCCACATCCTCACCACTAATGAAGTCTTTGCCAACTTGAAGCTGGGACCACAGAGGCCACTGGAACAGGCTCTGTGGGAAGAACCTGTTTCCTTTCTCTCTGAGCTCCCAGGTGTGGCTGACAGGACTGGAGCCTTTGAAGGCAGAGCCGGACAACCTGGGGAGCAGGAGCGGTTCAGGACGTCTGGCTCTGGCCTCCAGGGCAGCTGGCCTGGAACTGGGCTTCCTTCTGCCTCTCTGTTCTGCTCAACCCCCAGTTCATCATCTGGGCCTGGCCTCTTGGCTAGGATGCAGCTAGGCCAGACCTGGAGATCTGCTGTCTAATCATTCATTCGACATACATAGTCAGCACCTCCTCTGTCCCAGGTACAAACATGGCAATGAAGAAAATTGACCTAATGCTAGGGAAGAAATAGGCCAAAAAGTTAATCACACACACTCAAAAATGTACAATTTCACAATGCACAGGGGGATGAGGGGGAGAATAACAAAAGGTAAGTGCTCTCGAGTGGAGGTCAGAGAGGGCCCTCCTGATGAAGGACATTTATTTAAGTGGAGATATTTAAGATGACATGAAAGAACGTTTCAGCTGGAGGAGGCAGCACAGGCTAAGGCCCAGAGGTGGGAAACAGCTTGGTGCATCGGAAACAGGAAAGAAACCATCCAAACTGCAGTGGAGGGAATAAGATGAACCTGGACACCACTGCCTTGTGAAGTGGACCCTCCATCTTCTCCTAGAGGGTCCACTTGAGACTGGGAGAGACATTTTCAGCAGACAAACCCTCGGATCTCCCAAAATCCGGGGTTTCACCTGCCCCCTCCTGCCTTCCAAGCCATGGCCCAGGGGACTTGGGGTCACAGAGGTCTTGAAGAACCCCGCTTTGCCCTCTTTGGGTCTTCAGTTGGCCACAAGGCGGAGTGTTCTTTCATGGGACTGACTTCTTGGGCAGACAAGTGGAGATTACGGCACTAACTAGCGCCTCTGTGTTCCCAGGCCTGGCCTGGAATCCTGCCTCCATCACTTGCCGGCTGTGGAGCCTCAGGTTCCACAGCTGTGAAATGGGAGAGTTCTTTCCTTTCCAGCTCGTCCTGATAAAATGTGCTCAGCGGTTAGGACAGGGCCGGGCACTTGGTGGGGGCCTATTCACAGGGTTATTCCGTTAAATAACCAATGAGTGTAAGCGGCCAAGGGCTGCGAACTCCGGGGAGCCTCCGCGCACAGCAGAAAACCTCCACGAAGGGGGAGATATTGTCTGTCTCCTTGCAGGCGGTCCCTGGAGAACCAGGTACATGGTCAGGGTTCAGTAAATGTTGGGTGGATGAATGAATGAATGAATGAATGAATGATGAGGAATGCGTGAATTAGTGAACGAGTGAATGGCCAGCCCCGCCCGCTCCGCCACGGCCCAGGCCCAAGCGGGGACATTCGGCTCAGAGGTCCTGCTCTCTCCGGCCTCCGGCCAACACTCTTACCTGCCGCGAGCCTCAGTGACCCCCTCCGTAAGCGGCGGAGTGACTAAGGGCCGCTGCTGGAGTTGAAGGGGGGGGCTCCTGGCCCTGGGCCCGGCACCCCCAGGCGCCCACTTTGCGGGTGCCGAGGCCAAGCGCGCCCCCGCCCCCTTTCTGTCAGCGGCGCGCGGCCCCCGCCCTCCCGGGCCGCCCCGCCCCGCGGGCACGTGTCCCCGCCCCGCCGTGCCAGCGCGGGCTCCCATTGGCCGATCCAGGCTCGGCCACGCCCCCTTTCCGTCAGCTGCTCGCGGCCCCCGCCCCGCCCAGGCCGCACCGCCCCGCGTGCACGTGACCGCGCCCCGCCCCGCCGTGCCAGCGCGGGCTCCCATTGGTCGAACCCCGGCGCGCCCCGCCCCGTCCGGGGCGGAGCTGGGGACGCCCCCCCCCCGCCACCGAGCTGGGTTCCTGCGTCCCGGCGGTGCGCGGCGGCGGGGCCGGACCGGAGCGGAGGGCGGGCGGAGTCGGGCCCGGGGCGCTGCTGCGGGGCGATCCGGCCGGGCTGCGGGCGGCGTCATGGTGAGCGGCGCCGGACGGGCTGGGTCCGGGCGGGGCTCGCAGGAGGGGAAGGGGCGGCCGAGGAGGGGGTGGGGGCGCGCCCGGGGGTGGGGGGCGGCTCCGCAGCGGGCCGGCGCGGGGGGGTCCCTCTGCGGCGGGGGAGGGGCAGCCCGGGCGGGGGCGCGGCGTGGCGGGGGAGGGTCTGTTCCCGGGGGCCGCGCCCGCGGGCCGGGGTTCTTTGTCCGCCGCGCGGCGGCGAGATCGGGACAAAGGAGGCGGCGGGGGGCGGCGGCTGCTTTGCGGGGCGTGGGTGTCCCCCCCTTATCCTGTGCGTGTCCCCCATCGCCGGCCTCCGGGCTCCTCCGGACACTTCGGGGTTTAAAAAAAAAAAAATGAGGGAGGAGGCGGGGGTCTTGGCAGCCCCCGGGGTAGTCAGTCGGGCTCAGGGGAATAAGGGTGGGGTCTGCCGACGTCTGGCACCCATTGGGCAGGTGGGGAAACTGACGACGGGCCGCAGCATTTGGTGCCCGGTCCCGTCGGCGGCGACTGCGCGGCGTGGGCATGACGGGGTCTCGCGGTCCCTCGTCCCTCGCCCCAGTCCCTCTCGCCCGACCGGAGTCGATAGTCCAGCTGTCGTCCCCGCTGCAGCTGTCGCCCCCTGGGCCAAGCCCCTTCCTCTCTCCAGACTGGCATAGCTCCCTGGGAGAATGGGGGAGCCGCCGGCGTCGCCTGGCAGGGTTAGATGAGAGGGTGCAACGAGCGCTCCTGGCACCGCGCCTGCACATCGCCCGCGCTCAGCACGCGGGAGCTGCTGGGGCGCTTGTCATCCCTGTGTCTCCCGCATCGAGCCCTCACCCCCGGTCACCTCGCATGCCCCAGCGGGAGCTGGACAAGGGTTCACCTCTCCCCTAACCCTTTAGACAACGGGATGGGGAGATGGGGTCAAGAATATCACCCTTTAGCGTTCGGGTTGAAATTCAGGAATCTGGATCCCAGCTGGCTGGATTTGAATCCCTGGCGCTGCTACTCTTGCGCTGTGTGACCTTGGGCAGTTGACTTAACCTCTCTGACCCACAGATTCTTTATCTGCAAAGTGGCATAGTAATAACTCAGCTCCAGAGTGGTTCTGAGGCTGAATGGTGATGATCTGAGTGAAGTGTTGAGCTCAGTGTCGGGTACATAGTAATCCTTGCCAACTTTTGCAGGCATCTGCTGGCATTACCAAACTTGTTTGGCCAAATGGGCTGACCCTGGGGCAGTCTGTGAGAATGACCAGTGACTGGTTCACAGAGTAGGGGCACGAGCCTCGGGCCTGGGCCATAGGAGACCCAGTCTGACCTTGGGGCAGTCCCTGGGCTCTGTCTGAGCCAGCTTCCTCTTCTGCGCAGGGGAACCTAGGGGTTTCTGGTGTGTTTCCTCTTCAGAAGGAGGGGTGTATAATGGGTGAGGATGGAGGATGAGATGACAGGGGCCCCAGGGCAAGGCACAGCCCTGTAATTGTTAGTTTCCCATGGGCATCCCCGCTGTTCTTGTTCTTGGCTTTTGGAGGACAGAGACCTTGTGTGATATATCCTTGGGTTCCAGAGACTGCTGTGGCCTGGCACAGAGCAGATGTTCCGCCTGTGTCCTGTGCCCTCACCCTCCTTTCCATCTTATGTTCCTAATTACAAACCAGGCAGGAAATGTTTTTGGTTTGTGAACTGGAGTCTGCTAGAGAAGCAGAGCCTAATTTTTTGACAGATCTAGCAGATAGCTTTGTTGCCAGGGGAGGGGGAGAACCATGGCTTAACCCCTAGGGGCAATGCTGGAAGCCCTTGGGAGGGTGGCTGGTCCCTTATAAGCAGGGCAGCCACAGAAGGTGAAGGCTGTGGGGCAGGGGTGGCAAGCTGGTGGCCAGCTGGGCTAGGTGACAATCATGATATGTTCAGTTAAGGTGAGAAGGTGGTAATGTGTTTGTGAGGAAGGGGCTACCTATGGCATTGGGTCTGGACCAGGCTCTGTACCTTCTGGAGGCAGGACCCTGGGTAAAAGCGATCCTAAGGACTCACTGTGTTCTCTCTGGCTCCCAGGAAGGCGTGGTGCCTGATGTCATGCAAACCCAGTAGCCCCCTGCCCATCCATTTTCACATTTCTTATTATTTCTCATCCTCCTCACAGCCTGGTGGGTGAGGTCAGGGCCTCATTCCTACTTTGGACACAGAGAAACAAGCCATGAGAATTAGCTAGCTTGGCTGGGTCAGAACAGCTCACACTAGCAAGTGGAGGGATGGGGCAGGGAGGAAGCAACTCAAATCTTCTCTGCTGGTTGTGGCCTTGCTGGGCTTTGAGTGTGTGCAGTGACTTATAGAGTGGGGTTAAGGCTTAGTTTTGGGGTCCCATGAAGAAGCAGGTATAACAGGAGCACCACCTTGCATTCAGGAAGACCTAAGCTGTGGGCCTCTGTGGGACAGCAGGACAGTGGAAAATGCCTGCCCTCAGCCCACTGGTGGCTGAGGCAGGGACTCTGCTTTTAAACACATTGGTGGGCAGAGGTGGCAGCGCGGTGGGGAGCTCAGAAGAGTGGCCTCCGCAGGCTGGTGAGGCTGGGCTTTAGAGCTTGTTTTTCTAGGAGCAGTGGGTGAGACCAGAGAGTCGGGCCACCGTTGGCTGAGGCCGGCTGGACCAAGGGCCCACGGAGCAGGAGGTAGAGGGAGGGTGGAAGATTGGTCCTGTATATTTGGGGGGGATCCAAATGGTATTGGGCTTCCAATGCCAGCCTTTGTCCTGGCTGAGGGAGCTGTCAAGGAGATGCTACGGAGGCTGGGATGGGGGAGTCTGGTCCATCACCACCCTGAGAATGCCCAGAGACCACAGGTCTCCAGCTGTGCTTGAACCTCAGGCTGGCCTGGCCCTCTGCACTTAGAAGCCCCCTCCCTTTCCTCTGCTGGGCCCTACTTCTGGGGTCACCCTGCTTTCTAGCTATCTGCTCTTGGGCAGTCCACGCAAATGCTCTTCGCCTGTTTGCTCATTTTGTAAAGTGGGGAGGATAAGGAGCAGTTGTTGGGAGGATTAGATGCTTGTATGGAATACATGTTAACTCTGATGACTGTTCTTAGGTTTTCTAGGCGCCACCCTGAGCACTTACTCAGCCCCCGCTGTGGCCCTCCCTGTCTGACCTGGTGGAGGGGGGCTTTCCTGGACCATGGTGAGGGGACTGACTTGTAGAAGACACCTTGGCTCGAGGGGCCCGGGGATGGGGGAGGCCCTGGGGGAGGTGAAGGAAGTGGAGTGGGGTCCAGCTCAGGCCAAGAGGACACAGGGGGAACAGACCAGCTATTCTCACTTCTGGGAGGATTCCTCTGGGCTCTTGATTCTTGGAGGCCTCCCCCCACAACCCAAAGCTCAGCACTTGAGATGATAGCTACCCCTCTATGGGCTCACACCTGCCTGGAGACACCTGCACACATGCTCCCACCTCTGCATTCAGTCTACAGCCTGTCCTCCAACATGGGGTGTCAGCTTCCTTGAGTCTATTAAGATAGGCATGGGGACTCGTGCCTAGGGTCCCAGGTGTGGCTTCTGAGTGAGGGAGCTGGCTCTGGGGTGCAGTCCGCCAACCATGATCCCCATAAGCGCAGTCTCTTCTAACTCATCACTATCTCCCCAGGCTTGGAACGCTCAGCAGACTTTTACTGAGCACCTGCCATTTGCCTGTAATAGAGCTGGGGACTCCTAGCCAATGGTTAGGATGGTCAGTGCCCACCTCTTTCTGGCTCAGAGTCCACTGTAGGAAAGAGACGGCAGCCAGGAAAATGCATCCTCTGACCCAAAAGGACTTCAGGCAACAGGGCACTAGGAAGGAAAACAAAGTAGTGTAAGGCCATGGCGAAGTTGGTCTGGGAAGACAACCCCCAAGAGGCACCTTTTGAGAAAGTCCCCCAAAATAGGAAGGAGCCAGACATGGGACAATCAGGAAGAATATTCCAGGCAGAAAAAAAGAAAGTACAGAGGCCTTGAGGTAGGAGGGAGGGTTGAGGGTGTGCAGAAGCCCAGGGAGGCAAGGAGTTTGGATTCTCTACTGATGCCGGGGAGGGTTCTGAGCAGGAGATCATGTGATCAGATCTTTTTAAAAGATCAATTCGTGGGAAATACTTGCTGAGTGAATGAAGGAACCAGTAAATGCACTCAGAGGCCCTGGCAGATCCGGTCACACTTCTCTGCTTTACACCTTAGCCAATTAGTGACAAGTAAAACCCGAGAATGCCCATGTGTTTTGGAACATTTATGTAAGATTGTCACCACAGGCCAAATACCAGGGACCACAGGCCAGGTGTGACTATGGCTTACAGTGGTGAGAGGCGCATACCTGGCTGTGCCTACTTCTGGCCTGGGGAGGGGGCAGAAGACAGGGTTTTCAGGTCACCATACCTCTCAGACAGTCCTTTTGAGTGGGGGCTGTGTCTGCCTCGGTTTCTCCATTAGTTCAGGGAGTGCTGATTTCCCCCAGGGGCACCTGCTGGGCTCCCCAGTGGGTTTGGCCCCTGGGGTCCCTCTCCCCAGCTCTTGCTGCCATTATTTGATTTCCCACATCCTGCCCCCAAACCGCCCCCACTCCCCAAACACAAACTTCCCCTTCTAAAGTGATACTGACTTGCCTTCCTGACCATGAGCATGGTGGAGGGGGTGGAGGGTAGGCACCCCACCTGAGATGCAATAGGTCAAGCGGAGAGAAGGAGGTGGGGAGGGACGAGGCAAGTAGGTGGTTTCCTTAGTAGGAAGAGAAAATGAGGTGGGGACAGGTTCACCCAGCCACAGCTGGCAGACTCTTGGGGAATCAGGTCACCTGTCCTGTCTGGAGGCCTGAGAGGACAAGCCGAGCAGGGTTGTGGAAGCAGACAGCAGCCCTGATGGTGGCAGGGGAGCAACCAGGATGACCTGTGCACTTGGGGGCACAAGTGTGCAGGGCCATTCATGGAGCACACAGTTTGATGGGGGAAGGGTTGCTAAACGGATGGCGGTGCTGCAAAAGCAGGGGTACACACTGAGGCTAGTGCCCTCGAGGGAAGGAGGACGAGCAGTCACGGGATGAAGAGGCACTCCTGGGCTATGAGATCATTAGGCTTTCCTACCTTAGCTGCAGTCCACTGGGTCAGGGTTTCTCAGCCTCGACACCACTGACCTTTGTGGGGGTGGGGCAGTGGGCTGCTGCTCCACGCACTGTAGGATCTTGGGCACCGTCCCTGGTCTCTATCAACTCGGTACCAGTAGCACCCCCACCAGTAGTTGTGACAACCAAAAATGTCTCCAGACATTGCCAAATGTCCCATGGGCAGGGCATAGTTGCCCCCAGTTGAGAACCACTGAACAAGGTTCAGGGGAGCAGAGCGTTTGGGCAGAGGGACCGGCCTTGGCAGCAGGGCATGGGCATGCATCACGCCAAGTCTTATAGGTCACTGTAAGGACTCGGGCCCCTTCCTCTGGGTGACAGGGGCACTGGTTGCGGTGGACCCGCGTGGTGGACCAGGGAGCCCACTGAGTGATGACAGCGGCTTGACCCTGGAGGTGGTAAGAAAGGGGCAGACTCCAGGGCTATCACCTCCCTCCTGCCCAGGACCCCTCTGCAAACGTAGGCAAAGGTAGGCGGAACGGAACTTGGGGGTTTACGGAGTCTTCCCAGGGCCTGGTTCCCGGATGGACTCTGAGTGACGGGGAGACTTCCCGCTGTGGACCAGAGTCATTTCTGATTAAGGCTGTGACTGCTCAAGGACAGCGGGCTCCATCATGTTGGGAGGGAAACCTCCCCCTCCCAAAGCCGTCTACCTGTGTCGATGTGAGTCTTAAAAGAACGATTTCAGACAGCTGGCTCTCAGAGCCTGACGTGGTACCGAGGGCATCATGGGCTTTTCTGCACTCTCATACCCACCTGGGTGTTACTGTTTCTTGCTCTGCTTATGGCAAGGCAGGAAGAATACGGTGCAGGGTCTCGGGACCCAGGGGAACCTGCTAGCTTCAGCACCTCCAACCTCAGGCTGTTGCTGGCCTCACCAGACTGTCTGTGGCCTCGTTGGCCTCACCGACAGTGAGTCAGGGTTTTTCGTATCTTCTGTGCTTCCTGAAGCTGCTCTCCTTTGCCCCTCACCAGCCCCATGAGCAGGAGGATTCCGAGGCTCAGTGCAGTGGAGGGAGTTGTCTGAGGTTAGGAGGCTAGGAGGTGGTGGTCCAGTGCATACACCCCCTCCCCGCCCCCACCTCAGCCACCGGCTCCCTTACCTCCTTGGACTTGCCTGCAGATCCCCTCCTGCCTTCAGAGCCTTAGGAGATGCTGTTCCCCTGCCAGGAATGCTGGTCCCCAAGGACTGGCACTTTCTGCACATCTTAGCATCAGCATCACCTAAGTATCTCCTGCCCCACTCAGTTTAGCATCCTGGCGCCTGGTCCCCTATCTTCCTGGCACTCCCATGTTTGTAGTGTCAGGCGTTTGGTGCACTGGCCCATTTGTGGTCTGGTGCCTGCGCCAGATGCTGTGCTCCCAGAGGGCAGGGGCAGCCTGTCCTCATCTGTCCTCAGTCGTCCGTCTTCAGGGCTCTGCTGCCTTGCTTCCCCCTCAGGTGGTGTGATGAGGCTCCTCCTAGGCAGCTGCAGCTCCCGTGGGCGAAGGCTGTGAGCGGCTGCACTTTCTCACAGGTGTTCCGGAAGACTTAGTTGAGCTGCGTGTGTCGCCTGTTTGCAAGAAGGGCTGATGTCACTTCCCTGCTGTTGAATGCCTCATCTCTGGCCATCATGAAGCAGCGGCTCCTTTCAGTGTCTGAGCGGCTGTGAATACCTAGTGGGGCTGAGGTTCCAGAACATGCACCGTCGTAAACAGACCCTCTTTTGAGCCTCTGTTGCAGTGGGGTCAGATGTCACAGGCTCTGTGGCTGGGCGGGGGTGGCTGCCTGTCTGGGAGCAGAAGCTCTGCAGGTAAGGAGTGGAAGCGGGCTGTGCTGCAGGAGGCTGGTAACACGACGAGCAAAGAAATAGCAAAGCCAACCAGTGTTTGTCACCAGGACGAGGGCGGGCGGGCAGTCAGGCTTCAGAACTGATTAAAAATAGACCCTGCAGACGAGCCAGCCAAAGCTGGGGCGCTGTCAGGGTGCCCTGCGCAGTCCCCTGGGTAGCCTCATGTTGCTTTGTCTTTCAGGGCTCTCGTGTCCAGCCTGAGTGCCAGCCTCGCTGAGCCGGCTGCCCCTGAGAGCGTCCTGCCACCGAAGCCTCCCCCAGCGCTGACCATGTCTATTATGGACCACAGCCCCTCCACGGGTGTGGTCACAGTCATCGTCATCCTCATTGCCATCGCCGCCCTGGGGGCCTTGATCCTGGGCTGCTGGTGCTACCTGCGGCTACAGCGCATCAGCCAGTCAGAGGACGAGGAGAGCATCGTGGGGGATGGCGAGACCAAGGAGCCCTTCCTGCTGGTGCAGTACTCAGCCAAGGGACCGTGCGTGGAGAGGAAGGCCAAGCTGACCCCCAGTGGCCCGGAAGTGCATGGCTGAGCTGAGATGCAGAGGCCCCTAGGCTGTTCGCAGCCAGCCGAGAGGCACGGGAGGGGGAAACCACAGACATGCTGCCGTCTGAGAGGGGTTGATACTTGCTGGCATGGCCTGGCTGGGCTTCGTCATCGTCATCGCATGCACTGACTCCCAGGGTCCCAGCTGTCCTGAGCCAGAACTCTGTGGCCCTGGGCATCCCTTCAGCCTCCTGGTGGGGCTGCCCATTGCTGGCAGTGGGCAGGCCTGACCTTGCTGGGGCTCACAGCCCCACAGTGCTTTTGTTACTTGAATGTTTAGCTGAGCCTGTTTTTGATGGAGCTACTACTGTAACACATGAACTCACAAACCTGTGAACTGTAAATATGCTTAAGGCTTTTTTGCTGATTTTTAAAAATATTGGATAGCGCACCTGGGACTGACTAGACTGATGAGCTGAGTCACGGCCGTGAGGGAAGGGTCTTAGACATGTAAGGCCAAAGTTGCACTTGGCAGGGGCCTCATGTATACGTGTGTACGGAGAAGATGTGACATGTCAGTTTTAGTTATGTTTCAGGGCTGACCGGTGGGGGTGCTTTGGTGATTTGATTTCTGCTTGGCTAGCAATGGCTAGAAGAACTGGCCCCCCGCCCCACCTCCCTTTCTCTAGGTAGGTTTGGTCTTTAAATATCAGTTCCTGGTGATAGTGGAGTTACTGCAAGGAAGCTACTACAGCTGCCTGGGAGCCGGTGAAGGACGGGGCAGGCCACGCGTCCTGAGGGCTGCCAAGTGTCCTAGTGGCAGAGCAGTTTCTTGTCCCTTTGAGCATGTTGAGCACGCCCCATCCCCACCACCATCCAGCATTACTTAGCAGGCTGCACAGAGTAGGCAGTGGCTACCTTTATCCAAAACTCAATAGACCACAAAAGAGAGAAAATTGTGGTGTTTGTTGGTTGTTTTTAATATATTCTACACTGGAGGGGTGGGGGAGGGGACTTTGAGGTTCCTCACCTCCTTCCCTTTACACAAATCAGCTTCCTTCCTTCTCAGATTGCCACCCACCCGCTGGGTACTAGAGATTTCACTTTCCTTGGCAAGTCACTGAGGAGAGTCCCCTGACCACTATAAGAGGAGGTGTGGGTGCGGTGGCAGGTCCTTTCTTGTCTGCATGTGCACACAGGAGCCTCTCAATGGCACGTATCAGTGGGCACCGGGGGTCGGGATCAGGGAGCGTGAGTTTCAGGTTCAGAACTTGATGTTCAAAATGGTGAGTTGGTGGTTCCCAGTCAGGCCTCCCACAGCCTGCGCCTCCAAGGTGTCCCCTGTGTATGCTTCAGTGAACTCAAGACTTTTAATCCCAGCACTGCAAGCACATTCTAAACTATCATGAGTAAACTATGACTTTTATCAGCATCTTTGGTAATACTGGAGGCCAGGCCTGGAGCATGGGCCCTTAGCACTTGAGCAGCCTGTCAGCAGCATGGGCAGGGAGCTCGGGGGAGGGGGGAGGCTTAGCCACGCCCACCACCCCCCAACCCTTCAGAGCCCTGGCCTCTTGGTCAAGCTGAAGGCAGCTCTTATGGCCTCGTTCAAGTCTCTTCTAAAAAGCATGTTGAACTAATCTTTCTAGAACCCTAAGGAGGGAGCTTAGGGAACATTTATTTTAGCAGCATACGCCTAAATTGTGGGGGTCAAACATGAAGTAATAGCTTGGGGGGAGGGGGAGGGGTAGCTAGTTAGGCAGTTTGAACCTAAGGCAAGAGGAAACATCTCTGGCCCCCAGCTGGGCATGGCCAAGCATGAGAGTCAGGCTAGGGACCAGCGGAGGCCCTGCAGGACAGGAACGGGGACCCAAGTTCCGAAGGTGCCGACTTGAAGAGCAGGGAGGTCTGCTTTTTTAACGAAGGATGCTCAAGTAAAATGTGGAAGGTGCAGGGGTGTTTGATCCATTCCCCTCGCATTCCAGAACTTCCAAGCTTTCTACCTCTACTTTCCACAGCCAGCAGCATACACCTAGGCTACCTGTCTCTCACCTAAGTGACCCAGGAGCACCTGGGACCTGCATCTTCAGTCTCTGAGCGTGACCCCATTCATGACCATCGCTTGACTGTCAGACTTGCCCTGAGGTTTTTACTGTGCCAGTGAAGTTTTGGTTTTGATGGATGAAATGTCCCTTTCTCCTTAGTTTCACTTCTGGAAGGTCTTGATCCTACTCCCCAGCTGCCAAGGATGACATCTTTGCAGCCTGAATCCAGCATGGTGGCAATGCTGGGGAAGGATGTCAGGCACAGTGGGACACTCTTGGGGGGTCTCTGGGAAGAAAGTGAAAGTGCCTGTAGAACTGGTGAACAAACCACATAATAGCTCTCACTGTTCTTATTTATCAATAGCTACTTTTTTTAGTGTAGACATCAGAGCCACACACTCCAGTGGCTTAGTAAGTTATGACCTCTCATTGAATTCTTTTTGAATAGCCCACTGTTGCGTTCAAGTTTTCTGACGAGTCCGTCAAGAAATGAACCTTTCATCCTGCATGTCATCGCAGATGCAGCAGTAGGAGAATGGGGAGGGAACTCTTTAACACTGAGCCACTAAAATATGGACTAATTTTTCAGACAAATCTTCAAATGGACTGTGCTACTGTTTTTGTCTCAAAGCTACCAAGTTTGTGCAATAAGTGGAAGGGATGTCATCCCTGTTCAATAAAAGCTGAATGACATTCAAGTTGATTTTCTAGACCACTGAGAAAATCTTTATTTACAATAAATTTCAATAAAATTTGCATAAATATATTCCCAGTGTACAGTTTTCACCTCTGATTTCTTCATGTCATTTAAAAAGTTAGTCTGTCCTGTTCTCGTCGCTTCTTTCAGAGGCCAGCGGGGAGCTGACGTTGGCAGGCGGAGGGGTGCTGCCAGGAAACCGGGGGGCCCCTGAGGGATCAGGGTGGCCAGAGGGCGCCTCTTCCGGGGGCGTGAGGGCTTTGGCTCTATCCCTGTCCTCCAGTTTCCGCTCCATGGTTGCCACTAGGATCTTGAGCCACGTGTTCTCAGTGAGCAGGTTTTCTGAGGCGTCGGCCAGTTCCTGGAGCTTGCGGGCCACCTGCTCGAGCTCCCGGGTCTTCTGCTCGTACAGGGCTTGCAGCTGCTCGCTGTGCAGCCGGAGCAGGCCGTGCTGCTGCTCCAGGGTCTGCTGCTGCTGCAGCAGCCGGTGCTCGTCCCTGCGCGCCCGGGACAGCTGGGCCTCCACCTGCACCTGGGCCCGCTGGAGGGTGCTGATCTCCGCCCTCAGCTTCTGGATCTCTCTCTCCAGGTGGGAGATGTGCCCCTGCTGTAAGACTGCCTCGCTCCGGAGACACTCTGTGGTAGGACGGTTAGCCAAGTTGTGGGAGAGGGAAGCGGGGTCTGAGTGATGCAAAATGAACCTCAGCAGATTTGGAAGGGTGATGGGAAGGTCTTCAGGGTATTTCACACTTAGGTCCTTTCTGGAGAGAAAGGGAAAGGAGTCAAAGATGAGAGAAACACCAACCAGAACCAGGCTGCTACTGAAGGCCATTACCTTCCCACAAAAGGCATTCAGAGGATTTTACTCACTGAAGGCAACAAGGAAAAAGTTATGTGGACAAAATGAAGACAAAACACTTTCTGCAAAGCTGAGGGTGTCTCGTGTGCCCGCTCTGCAAGCCGGCGGCTCATCTCTAACCTGTGCCTGTTCCCAAGGACAGAGCTCAGCTTCTCTCACAGCCTTCTGAGAAGGACAAGCTGCCAAGCCTAAGCTGCAGCCTCTGTGTGCGCTGAGGGGCCAGCAGTGTGTCAGCCAGGGCTGTCACCCATGTCACTCTCGTGGCCATCGACAGTGCTTGGTGAAAGAGGAAGAACCTGAAACACTCAGCCCAGATTCTTCAGAAAGCTTTTATTTCACATTATCCAAGGTGGGAGTTCTTAACTGGGATAACTGTACCCCCCAGGGGACATTTGGCAGCACCTGGAGATGTTTTTATTACCATGATGGGGAAGGTGTTACTGGAGCCCTGGCCTATGACACTGAGACCAACCCAGGGACTCAGGAACTGAGGCCACCCGGCCCCGCGAGCACAGGGTAAGGACGGAGGATGATATATAAAGGGGGTGTGCCCCAAAGCTCTACTGCGAGTCCTGATGCAGAATGTTCCTTTTTAGAATTTGTCATTGCATTGTCCGACAACCAAAATTTCGACCACAGGCACACTTTCCTGTGTGTACATAACCCCCAGCTTTATGCTTGAGGTGGGCAGATGACAGTTACTATCATCTTTGGGTCTTAACAGGGATGGAGGCGAGAAGCAGGGGCTGGAGGCCACCTGCCCAGGCAAACTCACAAGGCTACTGCTCACTGTCAGGCGCTCCCAGGACCTAAGTGTGACTTCTCTGTGCCCTTGCACTGCCTGCCCCCTCTATAAAAGGCTAACAAGAGTGTCGCCTCCCTCCCAGGACTGCTGTGAGGATTATGTGAGTTACTCAAATGCTCAGTGAATGTTAGCTTAAAAAAATCATATTGTCCCTTTAAAAACCAACCCGGAACCACTCATTGAAAGTTTTGCACACCCTTTCCACACGCAAAGCCAGTGTGGAAATACCTAATAAAAGACAAAAGGTTTCTACTTAAAGGGTAGTCTTCCCTATGAAAGAAAAATCACAGTGAAATTAAAATCAGATGTGCCCCATTTTATACATTTACAGAAACTCCCAGGTAAATGAAATAATTTCAAACCTTTTGGGGGTAAGTATATAACCATGCCCTCCTTTAAAGCAGGACTTTCTTAAGCTTTCTTCAAGTGGGGCCTCCCAGCTGTCAATTGACAACTAAAACCATCCTGGCCCCAGTAGAAGCTGACCTGCAGCTAAGTTCTGCAGCACAAACCTGGTCTTGTAGGGCAGAGAGTAAACGTGAGAACTGTGCAGAGACCTGTGTGTCTTGACACAGTTACAGGTCAGAAACCATTTGTTAAGCACACCATTTTAGAGTTCCTACAGCAATCTCCATGACTACCTAACGGGTATGCAAAAATGCTTCCAAGCTTTTTACAAGTAGCAAGGACACAAAGTGTCAACAAACTGCTTCCAAAAAGTAATCAGTTGGAAAGAGTGCTGATAAAGGTCCTACAGTATATCTGACTCTCCTCTAAATTCACTAAGAGCAAGTGTGCACCTCTAGCACATAAAATGACAAAAAATGACAAATGGTGTGTAAACTACCTTCTCCAGAGGAGGGGCTGTAATTCTGAGGGAGGGGAGGGCTGCTCCTCCAAAAAAGAGAGGCCCTTCTGCAGGGGACATTAAAGTGACACCCCCGGCTTCCGATCTCCTAGCCCAGGGCCAGGTCAAAGCACCTGTATTCTGAAATGTCACACAGAGTGGTGGAAGAGAGAGTGGCTCTAAGATGCCCCTGCACAGGAAGGCTGGCCTTGTCAGGGTCACATACTGTGACGGAAGACAAGCTCTTTCATATGGTTTCCCTTTCATCATAATACGATATGCTGACTGAAGACAATTTGCAAAGGATCTATAAAGCATACAAGAGGCATCTCCCAGGTCATCTGTAATCCTCACTCCTCCAAAATAGTCATTGTCAACATCCTGACACCTTCCCTTCTGCACATATTTAACCCAGTGCATGCACAAATGTATGTTTGATGAAAACACATTATACATGTTTATATTCTTTTCACTAAAAATAACTAAGCATGTGCACTGTGAAAGGTCTTAGTATATGTTATCAGTCTTTTTCATTTCCTCTTTTGTGTGCAGTCAGCTCATATCCTTTGCTCATTTACCTTCTGAGTAAACTGAACACTCACTTTAGACCAGCAAATAATGAGGAGCTTAAATTCACTTCTGACTACCATTTATTTTGAGGAAATAAGAAAAATTCCACCCCAAAGCAGTAGGCTTTGGTTTACCAATCTCTTCCCATTAATACAGAACTGGATAGTCTTTTCCTGCTCAGGATTTACCTTCTTGACTTTTCAGTGCAAAGAAAACAGTAAGGGGTTGCGTGACCCAGCGTGAGTCCAGGAACAAGCTAGCCTAGTGCTGCAGCTTTAGAATGAAAGGCACTCAATCCAGACTTAGGCCCCCCCAAACACACAATCCCCCTCCACCAAGCCCCTGTGTGTCTCTGTCTCTCTCAACGCATATTCACAATTCCAGCTGCTGAGAACATCTTCATGCAAAGCCCAGTGCTGGGTTTTATGACTTAGTAAATTTCCAAACTGTGTTTGGAATTCCAAAAATATGCTTCATTAAACTTCATGCCCAACCTCTGTCCCACACAGATGGAACTGGTAGTGTTACTGTCCACAGTTTTGTGACTGTATGACTCTTTAAATGCTTCTTAGGAAGAAAAAGGCTCATCACGACATAATCAGCCATAGAACAGGGTGAGTCACGCTGTTTTTAGTGAATGATTTGACAAGACCCTGCTACCACAGGAAGAATTACAGCAAAAATTCTTTGAGATAAAAAGGAAAAAACAAGGAAATTATTCAATATCATGAAGGAAGCTCTCTCCAAAAGAAACACAAAAAGCACAGCAGTGGCTGTAATAAACAGTAATGTGGGGGCAGGAAATTGAAACAGTAAACGTCACATACGTGAGTTAGAGTTCTCACTAAAATAATCTGGCAATTGCTTTTCCCGTTAAAGATATTGTCAAAGCCATGTGACTGGGTCCCCAAGGCCACAGCCTGTTAAAAACAGAAGGGAATTTGTGAAAAGAGAGAGAACATCTGGTTTATCAGGCTTTAAAAGGCCAAGCATTAATTTCCCTTTCTACCAAAACATCCGCATCCACATTCACTAACTGCCAAGTCTCTGTCCCCTGTGCTAATGTCCCACCCCTGCTTGCTGAACTTGAAGCAATACTCAGGCAAATAAGAAGAGATCCAGGTGACAACCCTGTGACAGACATTGACAGAAGTCTGCACACTTGGGGAGAAGGCTCCTTAACCTCCATTTCCTCCTTGCACAACAGGGATGAGGTGGTTATGGGTAGAGCTCACACCCTGTAAGGTTCAACACATACCTGTTGTTTTGCCCCAAAAGAACATGGGGTTCTCAGCCATCAACCCTGGCATCTACTGTAATCTCAGAAGGCCAAGAAAGCACGCGAGCTCTGTGGGCCACATCCATGCTCATACGTAAAACACATACTGGGAGGAGCAAACTTCTCACCAAAACCACCACAGCTGATACTGACACCAAAGCCCGTTTACCTTTCATTTCTAATAAATACATTTTATTCAAAATAGTTTAGTAATAATTAATGATCTGCATTTCATGTGTGAAGTATCTTAAACATATTTCATTTTCAGTAAAAGAATTCTATCTGCCCAAATACTGAAAAAATTGAGCATTACCTGTTGCAGGGAAAAAATAAGACAGTAGGAAGACGGTCAACCATAAATTCCCAAGGAAGATCATTTTGAGATACATCGAGCCTAGAAAAGAGAGAGAACAGAAAAAGTAAAAGACCAGCCAAGAAACTCAACCTAAAAGAACCTTCTCAAATTACTGAAGAACCTGAAGCATCTTCTGTGTCCCACGCCACCTAGTCCGTCACTGGTGAGTGTACCACCATGTGTGTGGTGGGCGCAGCTCACGCAGGAAGCACTGATAATTCCAGGACGCACACCTTTCCACTTAACTTACCCATGAAAATGTAATGTCCTGAAGGTAAAAATGAACTCCCCCCAGAATGCCTCACTGACAGCAGTCCACCTACCTGGCAGGATCTGGGAAAGTACTTTAATCCTTAAATTAGCTCTGGGAAAAGGAAGGAAATCATTGTGAAAGATACATCAAACCTCTGAAGATTTAAGAAAACTGGAAAATACTATACTCTACTTTTGATTTTGTAAATCTGGACAGAGGCCAAAAAAGTTCTATTTTCTTAGCAGATTTAAAATTAATTTTATAATACAGAAAATAATATCTGTACTAAGTTAACTAACCTACCTGTGTTTAAGTACTATTAAACTAGGTGGTGGCCCCTCCTGTAGTTGTCACTGAGCTTGGCATGCAGCAAGTCCTCCCACCCCCAGGGGCTGCTCAGACGAAGCAAAAAGAACATTCTAGAAGGAGGAAACCGGTAGAGCCCTAGTCACAAACAGCGCATACAAAAGATGGAAATATTCTGACTCATTAATTTGATGGAAGTTTTCAGAAAGAATGGGTGGGGGTGGGGAAGATCGGTGCACTTGTCCAAAATAATAAAATTCACTTTTTATTAAAAAAAAAAGACGTAGCCAAATTATAACAGTTTTAAACAGCTTTACTAACAAAACAGCATTCCTGCCTACTCCAAATGTTAGACTTCCATTTTTTAAAAAAAGTGGTGTTGAACACTTTAATCTACAATCAAATGTTTTTTCTCTAGATTTTTTCTTCAAAGCAAGATCAAACTGTAAAATTAAAAAGAAAAACATTTGTAAACATCCACTTGGAACTTCATTGGGTTAATCAGACCCTTCTTTCTGGGACTCTCATTCAGACTTGGTATAGATGCCTACATATTGTTAAGAGCAGTCACCACATATTTCATCCTCTATGCTTCTCAATTAATCGTATGTAAAACATTTCTCTAATGAATGGATAAAAAATCCCACCAAATGCCCAACCATAATTTACTTAATCATTCCTCTACTGTTGGATTTAAACAATGGTGCCATGGTTAGCTCATTTTCCCCAAAGTAAAACTAACCGGGTCAAAAATGTATAACCATTTTTGTGATTTTTTACAGTGTTGCTAATATGCTTTCCAAAAAGGTTATGTCAATTTATCTATTCTATTAGCTACATCTGACTCTGCCAATTTCACTTTATTTTATCAAAACAAGATTCTGTCACTTAAATGCTTTTGGTAATTTAATAAGTATACATGGCACTTTGTTAATGTTTTAATTTACACCAATTAGATTTAACTTCCCCACTTGTTTATTTACAGTCTCCTCTCACATGAAAACCCTGTTCATGTCCTCCTGTTCACACTGGAATCCCTCTCAGCTGCTTCCCCCTCCCCACATATTTTATTATGGCAAAATATACGAAACATAAAAACCTAGGATCTTAACCAATAGTTCTAAGTGTACAGTTCAGTGGCATTAAGTACATTCGCACTGCTGTGTGACCATCGCCACCATCCATCTCCATCTCGTTTTGCTTCATCTTGCAAAACGAAACTCTGTCCTCATTAAACAATTCCCCAGCCCTCTCTCCTCAGTCCCTGGGCAGCACCATTTTACTTTCTGTCTCTATGAATCTAGCTACTCTAGGCACCTCATATAAGTGGAACCATACATAATTTGCCTTTTTGTGTCTTATTTCACTTAGTATCAACAGCCTTAAGGTTCATCCATGCTGTAACGTGAGTCAGAATTCCCTTCCCTTTTACAGCTGCATGGCACTCCACTGTGTGCACACATCACATTTTCTGCTCAGCAGTTTCTTAAACCATTTTAATTTCTCAGGGTCTGGAATATGAAAGCCTCATTCTGAATCTTAGTCTCTCACTGATAGAGTTACATGACTGGGCAAATGACCTAGCCGTTCTGTGCCTCGGTTTCCTCCTCAGTAAAAAGAAAGTGATACTCATGCCTGCTGCACCGAATCTGAGGATTAAGTCAGACAATATGTATATATAAAAATCTCTCAGTACTGTAACTTAAATTTGGCTCTAATTTTCACTTACAGCACACATAACAGGTGACATATATATGCTATAAAAAATAACATTCTTTTTTTAGTCTGTTTTCCTTATTTATTTTCATTGCACATTTTTCTAGTAGAATCTGTTCATTTTTCTTTATTTTTTAAACTGCTTCACTTTGGAAAGCTTCCATCTCTCAAAGAAACTAGCAAATCTAATATTCTAGCCTCTATTTTCTATGATCCGATCTTTTATATTTAATTCTAAACTATCTGGAGGGTTTTTTTGGTGGGGGAGAAGATGTAGCTTATATCTAAATACTATCCCCCCAGACTGCTTACTACCTTATCCAAAAACTCTTTATTCGAGCCTTATTTTACAAAATAATGATTAAAAAATTTCTGTTTACTAAACAGCCCACATATAGTATCTATGGAATCATATAACTGAACATGTGGCTATCAACCAATCTTTCCTTTTAATTTCAGGAATGAGGATAAAATCGAGACCTGGCGGACATATCTGCTCCAGGTTTCCAGGGCTTGAGGCAGCATATCAGGAACTTGCCCCCTTGTGCTGGGCTGAAGTCCCAGTGCGATGCGACTCCATGGGAACCCTTCGTGTGGCAGTCCAGGCAGCTGACCATTCAGGGGGCTGCCCTAGCAACCAGGTCAGCACCATGGCCAAGAACTGCACTCACCCTCCTATGAATGTAATCAGGGCTAAACACACTAAACATCATCAGAATTCATATGGAAAACTTTCATTCAATGAGATTTTGCTCATGGTTTTAGGCTGACAATTAAATTCAACCAAGTCTTACTCATGGTTAATGAAAAATGGGTAGATCCTTGTAAACTATATGGTCAAGCTACAAGGAAGCGTAAAGACAGGCACACAGAAGAGGCTTCCTTACCTTGCCACAGTGAACGTATCTGCTGGCAGGAGACGAGCTAGCTGGATAAAGACGTGATTGAGGGATGGACAGAAGCCGCACCACTGTGCGTAATAAAGCAGCAAAACATCCTGTGGGAGGGGGAGATGGCTGTTACTGGGGCCTGGGAAGCTTAGAATCCATCAGGCATTTGATAAACGCACAAAAAAGTGAAAAGTTTAATCATTAGATTTTCCCAGTTATGTGCTTTTTAAAAGATTTTTTGCAATTAGAAAACCACAGGTAATTCACACATGTTCTGAAATAAGACTGTCATGTGGTTAACCCTCCGTATATCAAAATTGGCCACTCACCCCAAGAATTACAGGTTTGGAGATAATTTTAATAGGAACAGATGGCTTGATTTTTGCCCCTCCCGTGATTTCATACCTGCTTTTGAAGCACGACTTCCCAAAAGGTATCGGTTGTCACTTCAGTGATTAAATGCTGAGAAGGGAATTGGGCAGAGTCACTTCCAATAAGATGCCTTTTCAAGGGACTGTAGAGAATGCTGAAGTTCTGAATGAAAGACTCTAAAATAAAGAGAAAATAAGATCAACTCTTCTCTAAGTACAAGAAAAGTAGCTGGCCTACTTTAAACTCCATGTTTTAAAAACTGGGATGGCTTCACAGGCTCACATTTCACGGGCTCACATTTTTAACACTTTACCTACAGGCAAAACACTGAACAAAGCTGCCCAGGGTGGTGCCAGGTTTAGCTTTGGTGGTGCTGACTCAGTAGACAGTAATTTAGATAACAAAAACCCCAAGCGGTGTTAAATGCTCTGATACTCCCGGAGTAGGAATGCTATCCTGTTTTTTCCTAAGAGGATTGGTCCATAGACAGCTATGATGGTATAAGTCATCAACATGCCACAATCTAAGAGACAGATTTCAACCTTTAAATATAAACACAGAAGTGATAATTGCACAAGGTACTATAACGGGAAGGGTGTTTTATACTTATTAATTTGAGGACAAGGAGCTATGGTTTTTTTTTTCCTTTTATTAAAGTTCTTCAAGTTTCTTAAAAGGTCCAGAAAAATAATAAACTCAATTATATTTAGCAGAAAATCACATAAATAAAACTCATAAATAATCCAAAAACTTAACTTGAACCAAAAGTTTTACCCTCCCCACAAATGTCCCTGCCTTCGGATTGCTTTGTATCTTCTGAAGCAGCACTAATCTGAGTTTCACTTCTTTTTCTTTCTTCTAACTCTCTCCATTTTTAGGTCCTAAAGAACAATGAAATGTTCTGTAGAGAGGAAGTGAAGAATGTCATGTGAATACTAAAGAGAATTCATTATCAGCATCTGAATAACAGTCCGCTATAGTCTTGAAACATAAAACCTAAAATTATTTCCTAATCTGAATGAAGCCTAAATTCTGAGACTGCCTCAGAGACAGCAGCTGACTTAAGAGTCAATCTTCCAAATCAACAATGACACCTAGTAGTTGTTTTTTGAAAAGCACCCTTACAAATATTGTCACCAACTACAGAACAAAGGACAACTGTGCTGGATGTTTTAGGATACAGAATATGAAAAGAAATATTAAGAAGTCTTCTTTCAGATTACCCTTAAACTCAAAGAGAATACACACATGAGCTCACTGAGCTCACCTCAGTATAACTGAACAGAATTCCAATAATATTCAATAAACACTTACTTAAAAAATACTGGCTTATTTCATTTTAAGAAAACTCAGTACCAAAATATAACTTTAGAAAACATAAATTAAGAGCAATCTATAAAATTAATGGGATACATACTTCATAAAATAACTGGTCATGGGGTCCTTTAAACACTCAGGAGGAGCCTTCATGTTTATAATATATAATTTGACACAGAACAAAATCAACATTTACATAAGCCCTTTCAAACGCATCTAAAGAAAGAAATAAGCTTCACCTGGACTTAAAAAACCACTAAAAAGACTGTTATTTAGGGACTCTGAGTTTACTCTGTTGTCATACCCTCTAAAACATGAAAACAAAAGGTTTCCTTCCCTACCAAATTCTTCCTGTCTCCATTTGGCAAACACTGACTTTCCCAATGAGGCTGAACTAATGCAGCTTTTGAATCCCCACTTCCTTGTGCGTGCGGACATCAAGGATGTCAGCAAAGTCCTGGGAACAGGGCAGGGGGATTAGTTCACGGCTACTGCCAAGCCCCACCAGCGGGCGAGCTCTAGGATGCCTTCAGATGATGGGGCCTTAATCCTCAAAGTGGGTGTTTATCCATTTGCAACCTCACTCTTGTTTACTGCACTTGACACTTTTTCTTACATTCTAGGCACCCAAGGTCACAGCAGTATTCCCCAATGGGGGATAAAACAGCAGTGGAACAAACTGGGCCTTGACATTTACACAAAGAACTGTGAGACAAGGAGGATGGGCAGCTTTTTTGTTTCAATGCTTTCCGTTTTAAGTTCGAGAACGTCACATTCAATACCCTCTTGGGACCTTTGCACCAGAAAGGCTCTCGTCACAGAGGCCAGGTTCCCACTGACTGCAGCTCGCCCTTAGAGATGTGACAGGTAGTGCCAATCTGAGACATTGGACTCTCACCTCCCAAGACTAAATTACAAACTTATCCCAAATTTTGAATTAGAAAGTTTCTGTTCCATTTAACAAACAAAATTGGCTTCTTGTGAAATGATAACTGCAGTCATGATTTCAAATGAGCTAAAGAGGTACCATGACCACATGTAATGAGATCCCTAGATAAGTTACCTATATGAAGTCACGAATTTATCGTTTGGGGAAGGAAAGTGCCTACAGTACCTAAGGTGAACTTCATGAGAGCTTGTTTTGGATCCAAGATATAGTGGGACTCTTCTTTCACATCAACAATGGCGGCAAATTCTTTCACTCGAGTGGTGCTGGGAGCGCCCAGCCTCTCTGCATATAACCAAAACAAATTTGAATCCAGAAGGTAGAGGTTCAGGGTTTTGTTCGTTCTGCAGCTCAGACCGGTGAAGTTTGTGCTACTCGTGTCCACTTCAGGAAAGAGATGCCTGTTCTCCTCAATGTGAGGAACGGGGCCTGGAGTACTGACCTCACATTCCTTCTCAAGGGAAGAAAATGCAATGCTCGGGGCTTCAGAACCAATGAAGCCCTCCATACCCCTGTTCAAGGTCCTGCAACATGCAGTGTAGTAGCTGAATGGGCTATAAGAACTCAGAAAATTGCTACACTCCACACTGTCTGATGCCATGTGATAAAAGGCCTGCTCCTTGAGGTAGAAAGAATCCACAGCTGCTGCCATCTCGAGAAAGCTGCACTGTGGCATGCTGACCGAGCTTGGCCTGATGCCTATAGCTGTCTGGTTGACACACAGCTCACAGACGTTGTGGGTCCTGGAGATGGAGTGCCACTGGGGCAGCACCACGGTGTTGCAGCAAGGTGAAACTGTTATCAGCGGTGCATCCGACAGCTGCACTGGGTGCTTGGATGCCAGAGATTTGAATACTGGGGCATCCACTCGCCGCAGGTGCTGTAGGAGCCGCTCCACCACCTGGTCCCTGTGACAGTTGTTGTACTCCAAGGCCACTTCGGTGATCTGAAACAGAGGAAAGAGTGAATGAGAGGCATGGGGCTGATAGGCCCCTTAGCTGTGAGGCCTAGAAAGCATTCTAGTCTGATCCACAAGAAGAAACGCTGGCTGGAAGCAATGTCTAAAAGGAAGTCATCACACCAAAACCTATTAATAAAAAGGCTTGGATTATTTCAGAACGTGCCAAATAGGAACCAACTGTTTAGAGACTGAAGGGGCCATAGGGGAGATGTTTTAGTCTACCATATGATAAGAAAGAAGCTTACGCCACGACAAACGTCCAGGTCATTAAAGAACTGGGAACAGAATTGAAATCTCAACTCCCAGTTGAGTGCATTTTCCTTTACATCTGTAAAAATTCTCCATATGCTGTCTTCTCCCTTCATCTAAACTAACTGCCTAAAAACTTTCCAAAAACCAGATTTTATGGGTGGACCACAATATTTCATGGTTTATATGTTTCTAAAGAAATTCATGCCTCACAGGCTATGAATTCAACCTGTTCCAAACCATACCCATCCATCTTGCCTTCCTGCATAACCTCCTCCTCCTCCTGTACCACCCTCTCCAGGAAAGCAGCATCATCAAACTGGAATAATCAGTTGATCCTCGATTTGTCCTCTGAGTCACCACAGGCCTCAAAGCTGGCCAGTTCTGACTTCAGCATTGCAAGCAGCATTTGCAACTCCATGGCTGCTGCCTCAGTTCACGTTAATCGTCCTAGATCACCACTTCCTCTTCAATGCCACCACTTATTTTTAAAAATACAACCCTAAGTATGAGATTCCTCTGCCAAATGACTCGATGGCTCCCAGAGATTTTCTCCCAGAACAGAAAATCTAAAACAAGCTAGCCCACATGTGCCTTTCCGATGTTGCCCTGTCCTCTTTAGATCAGGCCAGGACCTCCCACAAGGCCATGCCTTTGTAGGCCTGATCAGAATCTCCTCCCACTGACAAATCTTAATACTGTCCTCAAAACCCAGCATCAGGGTGTCTAACCATGCCCTCACCCCGGAAGAGTTGGGTTCTGCATCTTCAGGATCCCAGAAGCTCCTCCCAGAGAAATCTCGTGTCTGCTGAGACGCCTCTCTTCCCTACAAGCTATGGATCCTCACGGGCAAGGACTGTGTTTGATTTCTCCTGCTCTCCATGGAGCCTTGCACAGAGCCAGGCACATAGTAAGTACTCACCTGGTGAACGAGTGGCATCTCAGGTACCAGTACGTGCTCCTGCTTCCTGCTGAGATTAACCACTTTAGCCTCAGATCAGTATTAACCGTTTAGATTTACATCTCATTCCCAGACTCTTCCATTTCCAAACTGAGTATCTGCCTTCACTGACCCATTTGATGAGAGCCATTATAATGAGAGTCATTATAATCTAAATGTATTTACTCCCTAAAACAGAACCATGTGCTAATTTGGATCCGATCTTGCCAGTGAGTTAAAAGGTTAAGTCATTCAGGATTTTGGTTCATTAAAGTGTAAGTGTGGGGTGCGTGCGTGTGTGTGTGTGTGTGTGTGTGTGTGTAAACTCCATTTAATGAGTGCTTTCCCAATGTCAAAAAAAAAAACCAAATTTTATAACATGATGTTTATAGAGACAGTTAATCCAAGACATATGCATTTGTACAGAAAAATAAATTGTTTGAATAGTTCCTGGGCATTAAAAAAGGTCACTTATGATGATAAACCAGTGTTTTGTTTTTTCCCCACAGAAAAGCCTCTCAGCCCTTTTTGGATAAGGCTCTGACAGCACACTGCCCTTACGAGGTCAAGCCTATATAACTCATAAAGAGCCCAGCTGCCCTCTGGCCCCATCTTGGTACTGCTTTATAGTCAAAGACACAATACATTACTACCTTTACCCATCCCTCTCCCCACAACAAAAAACAAGATCCAAGTAGTCACTGTAGTCTTTTATAAAAAGTCCAAGCAGGAGTACAGTAAAAAAAGCAAAACTTCTTAAAGTCACCTTTCCTCATCTCTTTCATTTTTAGTATTTCTCACAAAGCAGCATGTCAAGGATATTTTAACTGAAGAAAATATTTTGTATACAGGAATGCTCTTGAAGAGTGAGGAATTCTTATTTTTCTCCTATAAACTGAACCACTCTTTACTTTTATAATCATTTTATATAACAGGTACTTTTGAAAATGCAACTCGAGTTGCATCCCATACATCAATCATTTGATGCCATATTTAATCTCATGTGAATTAATAAGAAAAATTTGGCAAATTAACTGTTTGCAGTAGGAATGCTTTGTTCTATTTCTTTAACCAGAGAAAGGAATGAATCTAAACAAATAACCCTGCCTTTGCCTGCTGGACTCAGACACATTGAAGGCCTCAAAGCTGTGCTGTTACAGTTGAAAATGAGTCAGACACAGAGATATCTCATTATGACCTCTTTCGAACTCTCTAGAGACACCAGAGGCCAGTGGCCTGAGGCCGTCTGTATGCATATATAGAAGAGCAGCTGCCCGTCCTGGATTGGACCTCACGGTGTGACCACCACAGGGCCATCTCTCATGAACTCCCAACACATTCCCCACTACGGCTGCTCCAAACCTCCTAACTCCACTACCCTCGCACTGTGATGACCTCTGTGCAACGGTGGGAGCTTCCTCAGCTGTCTGCCCACAGCTAGGCCTAAAAGTAGTCATGGGAGAATAAGGGTTAAGGCTTACACTCTGCTGTGGACAAGGAGCCCATGAGTTTAGAACTCAGCCTGTTAAGTGAGGTGTTCATTCTTCCCTCTCCTCCTACCAGTGAATTCTGGTCACTGTGTCATTATTTCCCTGGTCATGTGTCACACTTCCCATCCCCACCGCCACTTTTCGAGTTCAGGATTACTACTTCTCACTTTTCAGAAACACTGGTGCCAGGAAACAAGCCTCTGCTATAATAATGGGAACAGAGCTCTGCTGACATCTCCACTGTCAGTGAGCCTGTGAGGGCTGCAATTAATGCTGAAGTCCTCTAAGAAGCACCCAAGGGCCTCTCTTCCAACGTTTTTTTCCAGGTCTTCTCCACTCAGACCACCTGTGCTATTTCCTAATACCGAAAAGTGCTGCAACTTCCCCACCCCTGGGCAGGCTGTTTCTTCCCTTAAGTTTCTCTCAGTCCAACAAGATCCTGGCCACCCTGGGTGTGTCTCAAATATTCACTCCTTCCTCAGCCCCTCCTAACCCTTCCCCTGCCCAGCCCCCAGCTTTCTGGGACAGAGCCTGCTCTCCTCTAGCTCCTCCTGACCTAGGCCTACGGCTGACCTTCTTCTGCCTTGAATTATAAGTAGGCTCTTACTTCCCTATTGGACAAGCCTCCAAGACCATGACACCAAGGCTGCGTCTTCTCCACCCTTCTCCCCCGTGGCTCCGTGGCTCCGTAGTACAGCACTCAGTAAACATTTGCTGAACTAACATGAAATAAAGAGGGAACTGTACTGCACAGAACACTTTACCTGGCTAAGTAATCTCCAACACTGCAAGAACACCACCTGGTTTCACAACCCCAACCATGCACCGAAGTAAAAGGTAATCCATGCACTTTTCCAGGACACAATGAGTCCCAAGGAAAGGAGCGACAGGCAAAACCATGAGAAACACAAGGCTTAGCCATAGATGGAGAAGTCAGGGGATGTGGGGGAAGGGGTCAGCTGAGAGCAAATGGCTAGAAAGCCAGTGTCCTCCCACCACTTTCCTAAATCCAACTGTGACCCCTGAACAGAAGGACTGGGCTACAGTCACAAAACCCCATGCCACCTGGAGGCCTGACATGCCCAAACCAGACAAGATCAAATTCTCCAGAAGGAAACTTTAAAACCCCACCATTCCTACAAAGAGTTCTGTGGCTCTTAATAGTAGATGCAGTAAAAACCTAGTAATTTGGAATATAGTCTTAGTTCACAAAATATCTTTGTGGTGAAGGTTTTCTAAGAAAATTAAGTCTTATTACTTCAAGTCCTCCCTAATCAAAGAAGAAATAAAGCTACTTCATTTCTTCTTTCTTCCCCTAAGCCAAGGTTTCAGCAAACATTCAACATGCACCCTTCAAGGACAAGGTTAACAAAGTAAGGGGTCTGATTGGGCAAGAACCCCGTCTCCCCATTCCCTCCAGGTGGACCATCAGGCTCGCAGGGAGAGTCCAGGAAGGAGCAGTGCCTGGTGAGCCTGGCTGGTGGTACACTGGTAGTATGATATTGGTTTTGGCCTATTAAGGGATGCTTGAGGGAAGGAAAAAATAAAACCCCCAGTAAATCCAATTTAGCAATCCCAGGCACTCTCTGCTGATTGTTATTGTTCTCTGTAAGTGGCTTCAAATGATCCACGTATAAAATAAACTCAAAGCCAGAGTGAGTGAGTGAGTGAGTGAATGTACCAGATGCAGCGGAGAAGGGAGAAGGAGGGGCTCATTCTGGTTATGTGCATGAGGGGACAGGTTTAGAAAGACAGGGGATCCCAGTGTCAGCACTATTGCTGCAGGCTGTTGGGCAGGGCCAGCGGTCTGGCCAAACTTCCAGGACAATGGCATCTCCTAAGCCATACTAAACCCTGACTGTGTCGCTGTCCATTCTCTCTGTCTCACTCCCTGATATCGGTCATTGTAGGAAGAGGGACATATGGCCCTTCTCTGGAAAGACATGAGCAGCTGTTAGTAAATGCGGCCAGAAAGGCTGTGGGGGACTCTATCTTAGGCATGTGCGTTCCTGCCATTTATAGGAGAAAGGAGGAATGAATTCCATAAGGACGCAGCTGCCACTCCTGGCAGCCACTCAGCTACTAGTGGAAATTATTCTGAGCGTGGAATGACAGTCCAAGTGAATAAGATTTCCCTACTCCTTATGAGACACCTCTTAACATTAGGACTCTTACCTCATCTATTAAAGGATGACTTTCAGCTAAGGGATTAAATGGTATAAATAAAAAAAGGGCTGGTCCTTTCTTCAGTTCATTATTCAGCAGGAGACTCTTGCCACCATGTGGCCGCAGCCATCGAAGGAGCATCTCTCGGTTTTCTAAGGCCCACTTATAGATGTTCTCAGCTGTGTAGTTAATGACCTCCCTGGGAAAGACCTGCAAAGGACAAACACACAAAGGATAAAACACAGGGCACATCAAAGCACATAAGCACTGTCCTCAAGAGGCCCAACCAACCCCATCAATTCACAGGTGAGGAAGATGAGGCTTAGACAGACGATACAACTTGCCCCTGCTTGTGATGCTAAAACCTGGCTCTACTTCTCCAGATAGAGCATCTCCTCGCAAGTGGCTGGAAAAAGCAAAGGCAGTTTGCAAGAGGTGACTTTCATATCATGTGATTCATCTTTTTCCCTTTAGGCAGATTCATCGATCAGCAGATAATTGTCCATTTGCTGCTGGCAACAATGACCTCTACCACCCTGTCCAAGGGGAGCTATTAAATGTTACTGGGTCTTTATAAAAGAACCAATGAATATTTAAGAAAACAGAAATTGTGGAGTCACAGATCACTTAGATTTTTACCTTGGTCCCTCAAAAGCTGGCTCGTAGGGCAGGAGGGAACCTTCCATTAGAGCAAAATTTTTATCTGTTTTGCTCACCTGTAGCCCCAGTGACTAGAACAAAACATGCCACAGAGCTGAAACTCAACAAATATTTGATCCATGAATGACCTAGAACTTATACAAGGCCATAAATCATGTTTTATGTGTACAGAATGAAGGGAAATTGAAGTTTTTGCTTTGTTTTTCTATAACGACCAAAGTGTATTAACATAAAATTATTTTTAAAATTCCAATAATATAAATCATTGGGCTTCAAACAAAACTCCCAAAAAAATGTTCAAAGGGTTCCACAAAATATTTTATATCCTTCTAAAACAGAGATTTCAAATGGCCTTATAACAAAGATGTCCTCTGCTTTTATTTTTTTAACAATATTTTAAAAATAATATTTCATTTGATAAAAAAAGTTCTGCTACTGAACCAACCAAGCAACCTTAAAAACAGTGGAACTGATGCAGTAAACCCAATATATTTTTCAGTGTCATTCATAGACCTACCTTTTCTCCATCTATTTTAAATTTATTCCTCAGCACTCTTTATTATAAATATGGTATATGTTGATTGTATAGCATGCTATAAAAGAAGAATGAAGGAAAATGATAGCAAAAGCAGATGAAGTCAAAAGAAGCTCAGAGGCACAAGGGTGGGGGAAGCGAAGACAATCAGCAATGAATCTCAAAGTACGATGGTGGGAGTTTGAAAAATCATACTCAAACACCATAATAAACATTTCCACTTAGAAAACACAAAAATACATTTTATTTTTGGAATATAAACTCCAAGAAGTAAAGCACAACATCTGGGCTCTCAGAAATTTGCAGAAGCCAGGGTAACTGGCCATCAAAGAGGTGCCCCCTGGAGAGGGCCTAACAGCACGTACAAGGCAAGAGACTTGCATGCTAAGCCAAGAAGAGCATAGTTTAAAGGGTTGGGGTCACTAGGTACAGGAATACTGGCCTTCACTAGACCTGTAAGTCACTGACACTGTCAATGAAGTTAGAGATAAAAAAAAATACTTAAGAGAAGTAAACTCTCAGTGATGGGACTAAGGAAGTAGCACTAAACAGAGCAGAAGCACAGGACTAGCAGGATACAGGACAAAAGCTCAGAAATAGCCGATCTGAGGCTGGTCTACCAAAAGCTAATGAAATCAGGAACAAAGATGACAATGGAAAACCGAGGCTCTCTAGGTAAAAAGCCATCAGCTTCTCACCGTGCCTTGACAAGAACTTCAAAATCCAGTACATCAGCTAAGGAGAAAAGCATGTCACATTACTACTCTTGATAAATGGAACCAATGAACAACAACATCGCCCAATGGAAGCTTAACCTGAGAACCCGGGCCCATAGTTACAATTCTCCAACAGAATAATTCTATAATTTCACCTGAAAAGGAAAACTAACAAGGCTGTCTCAAAACCTAAGAATATAAACAAAGAATTTCTACGTGTTAAATCAAGAGCCCTCTAATGCATGGGTTCTTAATAGGGGCATGGGCTCTCAAGTGGGATATAAAATCATGTGTACTTTCCTAGAAAGAGTTTCCATAGCTTTTATCCGATTCTCAAAGAAGTCTGTGACCTAAACAAGGTTAAGAACCGCTACACTAATATAAACGTGATTTCAAAATACTTACAAGTGATGTGTTGAAATGTCTATGTAAATACACACTTCCAGAGTGTACTAAGGATACCAGTTTCGCAAGATGTTTATTTGTGATAACCCCAAATCGTACTGTTCCTAGGTAATCTGAAACAGAAAATTTTCCTTTATTAAAGAAAAGGCCTATGCCTTAAAACAGCCACAAAACCCAGTGATCAAGTCTTGATGCACGAATTCCCCAGAGCAAAGAGCTCTTTTTGGTCACCTGGACCACACAGGAAAGGAAGAGGAGCTGAAGAAACCTCCTCCTGGCAGACCTCAAGTCTGCTCCTGTGTAAAGTCTCTGACAGCACCTGTGTTGCTTTGTCCACCTGTGCTGATCTGACCTCATACCCTGGTTCCCTGGTCCCCCTTGTTCACCAGGCCCACCTGGGAGCCCAGGAACGTGCTGTTCTCTCTCTGCCCCGACACTTCCGTGGCCGGCTCCTTTTCATCATTCAGATCTCAGTTCCAACCTCACATTTTCTGAGAAGCCTTCAGGGCTAACCCCAACTTAGAGGACAAAGTCTGTAGGGGGAACTGGGGCTCCCTCCCAACTCAGGTACTCTCTCTACCATTACCCTATTTTTTTTTTACAGCACTTATTAACATCTACATAATCTTCATGATTTATTTAGATTTTCTTTGGTCCAACTTCCTCATAATTTCTGTGTAATTAGAAACCTGGTTTATTGCTGTTAGCACCTACAGCAGTGCTTGGGCAAATTATAAGAGATCAAGAAATACTAGTTAAACGAACGAATCCAGCACATACAAAGAACTCATATAAGTTAGCAAAAAAAAAAAAAAAAAAAAAAAAAAAGCAATTAAAAATGGGCAAATCACAAAAAAAAAAAAAGAAATGTTAAAGCCTAATAATTACATGAAAATACATTCAACCTATTTCAGAGGAAAACAAATTGAAAGAAAATACCCAGATTGCCCAAAATTTGAGACAGGAAATATCAAGTATTCATGACCAATAGAGAAATGAGTACTGTGACACAATACTGGTGGAAATGGCAGCTACTGGGGAGAGCGACGACACAGGGCATTGCCTGTAGCCCTGCAATGCTGCTTTTTATATCCACATATGTGCATTCAGAGTCACACATAAGGAGAGTCACCAAGAAATACTCCACAGATGTTAAAACAAGGGGGCAGAGCTATCAATACAACATGAATAGATTTAAAGACACATGTGAATGAAAAAGCAAGCCGAGGAAAGATAAAGTGTACCCTTTATGTCACAGAAACAAAAACAAAAACAAAAAAGCTCACACTTTTTTGGACAGCTAATCTTGAATAAAAACCTGATTAAAGAGGCAGGGAGAAACATAAAAAGAAATAAAACAGTATATTTTTAGAAATGTATAAAGATTCTGAAAGAATAAGATTAGTTTATGTTCGGGGATGGAGATCAAATAGGACTTTATCCTTATGTGTGAAGCTTTATTCTCCCCAAGGAGTATATATAATGTATTATTTGTGTGATTAGAAATGGACTTCGATATTTAGTGTTAAAGGAGAGTAGATAAGATGTTTTGGGAAAAGGTACATTCTTTCCTATCCCCTTTCTGCTTTATTAGCAGACTTGAAAAAAACATATTAAACTTTAAATGTGACCAAGTTATACCCAAGTAGCTAAGATATAAAAATATTATGGTACTAAACACACAAAGTTTCTAGCTTATTCCCACAAGCCCCACCTTCCAGTAGCAGCATCCTCTCTTTGTCAGAGAAGGAAAGGCTGCCCAGGATGAAGTGGTAGTGACCCTATCCCTACTGCCATGCTGGACAATCTTTAATACAGACCTGATGAGTTTAAAATAGCACAGAACCAAAGAAACATAGAAAGAATAAACGGGAAACTACAGAGGTTGGTTGCTTATAGGAGGGTGGCAAAGATGGGCAAGAATGAAGAATGGGAACTGAAGAATATGGATGAGTGGCATGACTCTCATTCGAGAAGATCTTTTTGTACCAGATTCTTGTTTCACATCATTCACATGCTCAAAAGCTAAACAAATCATTAAACCAACCTAGATGTGGGGGACCCAACATGGAATACAAACACTAGCAAATACACCTAACTATATCACAAATGTACCACAGCACAGTAAAGGGATAAAGGCTTGAGATTTAGAAACTGAGTAACTGGAAACTGTGTCTTTACTGGATACTGTTAAACTAGGGACAGTGAGAGCCAGGATTCTCCTGGCAGAGAGAAAGAAGTTATATGTTAGGAGGGGAAGGCAAAAATGAATCCTGTGCTGCTAGATTAGAATCAGAGGGAATCAGTCTAGACTTATGGCTTTTAACACACATACACACACACACACACAATACAGAGCTGCAGCTGTATACATATGTGTGGGTGTAAACATACATCTGTCCTAGCTCAACTGCTGAGAGGGCCTAGCGGTAATGACACCTAATACCTAGAGCACACCTAGCACCCAGGTTGTGGCTGCCAAATGACATTCTCCAACAAAAGAAACCAGAGAGGGCTCCTTGGAGAAAAGGTTGATTCCAGAGCGGTGACAGGGAAAGTACAAGATGAGCCTGGAGCATCTTGTGGTATCAGAAGTAAAGAGTGCTCATGGAAGGATGGGGACTTGTTCAAAGGACCTGAGGGCCAATCTAAGATGCTCCTAATGGCCAAAGTTGGAACAATTTAGGCAACAAGTAAACAATAACCAGTATTCTTCAAGTGTCAAGGTCATGAAAGATGAAGAAAGACTGAGGAACCGTCACAGGCCAGAGGAGATGAAGGAGAAAAAAAATAATTAAATGTGATATGGGATCCCAGATGAGATTCTGGAACAGAAAACAGACATTAGTGAAAACACTGGCAAAATTCAAATAAGGTCTCCAGTTTTGTTAATAATGAACTAGTATATAAATGTTGAGTTCTTGGTTTAGACAAAAGCAGCCTAACAAACGGTTATAGACTATGTTAACATTTGGGGAAACAGGGTGAAGGTAGGAAACTAGTGAACTCTGTCAGGTAACTTTTCTGCACATGTAAAATTTGTTCAAAATTTAAATTAAAAAAAAAACCATTTCTGTAGTTAGCATTAAGGTATTTTTTTTTGTTGTTTGGGGCCTTTTGCATAACACTTTAATACCAGACTACTTTGTTTCGCTTACAACCATTTGCCTTAAATTCAGTTTTTAATATTAAAACTTTAGTTTATCATACACATTCTACCAAGAACTACCTTGGTGAGGTGAGATGTTAAATTTTTTAAAAATGGTATAATGTAAAAGTTCAGATCCCTAAGCTGTCAGAAGAAAAAAGCAGATCTCAAGACAGGATATGAACTGGTAGAATCAACAGACACCACTCTGCAGGCGGGGGCTGAATCTTGGTGGACAGCCATAGCTTCAGAGAGAAGAGAAGGAAAAGCAGCCAGTAAGGAAATTCACTCAACAGGCTGCCAAAGTCACCAACATGGTTTACTGAAGCAGAGAAATAAGAAGTGACAGTTTGACCCAAAAGTTGAAAGAGGCCATTCAAAACCTGTTTAATAAATAAGAATGGATAGCCTGCCTGCAGAGAACACATTCTAACATGCCCAAACATATTACAATTTCAAAACTTTATTTTCCACAAATAGAAAAACTGACAAAAATCACACATCTACTGAAGTCCCTGCATATGATGGAAATCTTACAGGAAGAAGCAGCTTAAATTTGCTTACTCACAGTGTAAGAATGACACAAGAAAACTATACTTCTCATCTCCCTACCCAGGACATTTTGTTGGGCAGGGTGCCATGACTTTCTACAATAGGGATCTCTGTTATACATAAAATTGAATAATTTTTATCTATAAGTAATAAAACTTCAATATTTAAGAACTCTAAATTTGTTGAATAATTAAAATCAATGCAGAATAATGCTTTCTCCTCTTCCACAAAATAAGGTCCAGCAATGGCATGATCCTATTCAATGATAATAAAATAAAAAATAATAAAATAAAAATTTCAATAAACTCAGTTAGCCAGGTAACTGGCCAGTTTACAGTCTCTATTAAGCATCCAGTGAAAGGTGTCAGAGAGACCACTGCAAGACACGAGGAAATCTTGAAAGAACATCTGGGTACAAGTAGTTAGTTACTGAGTAGTATGTGCAGCTAGTCATGTAAGGCAAGGTGACCATAGCATGGAGACTGGCTTGCCTGCCACTTGCTACAAAAAGTGCTGAGCCCTTAGTTACATGTTCCTCAGCTACAAGGCAGCTCACTTTGCACACAGCCACCATATAGGCCCACTGAATCAGGTCTCCCACGGGACATGGGGCAAAGGAAACCAACACTAGCAGGCTAATTTGCTGTTGGTGTGCTTTGAGTAATAAACAGCCTTGCTTTGATCTATTAAACCCTACCTGCTTTGGCACTTATGCAGGTTTACCCCCTCATTATCTTTTATGAGGTTGGGGATCTTCCCTGCCACTAACTGAATGTTCCACGCCCTCTTCCCACACTCCCCTAGGTAGAGCTTCCACTGACCTTCTGTCTTCCGTGTACTGCTGTCACCATTTACCTCATGGTAACAACCATGGATGCACAGAGAATGGCAGGATCTGAGTTTCCAACTAGTTTCCACTCAGATTCACCTGGCTCACTTGCGATCTCTCTGGTTTGCATTAAGGTTTCTTTGTTTTTTGGACTTTTGTGTCACATTTTAATACCAGACTATTTTGCTTAAAACCATTTGCCTTAAATTGTTTTTGATATTAAACTTCAGTTTAGTATTAGGGTAAAAGTACATGCTTTCTGAGATAAGAACTACCTCAGTGAGGCAAGATATTAAAATTCTCAAACATTCCAGGGAGAATAAGAATAGTTTCTTCTATTAGGAAAGAGAATAGATTTTTAATTGTGCTTTTAAATTAATAATAAAGGGTCCTGCCAGAAGCAAACTTGACAACTCACACTTTCCACCTAACAGGCTACCAGAAACACACTCTGAAACGCCAACACAAGGATACCCGTGCAGGAGACTGAATATGTTACAAACAAGTGGCTTTGCCCTGGACACCTGGATATTGAGGCTTGTGTCCAGAGCTGCATTGTCCTATTTGATAGCCACTAGCTACATGTGGCTAGTAAGCACTCCAAATGTGAGCAACTGAGGGATTAAATTTCTAACTTTATTTTAATTTTAAAGTGACATTCAACACATGGTCATTGAAAAACTTTTAAGTATGTTTAAAACAACTTTGATATGTAAATCACTTTAACCACAAATTTTGTGAAATCTGAATATAGAACAATATTCCAATGGAAATTTATCATCTGAATTGAGATGTGCTGTTAAGTATAAATGTATAAAAACTTGGTTATTAAAAAATGTAAAATATCTCAACAGTTTTCTTACTGATTACATGTCAAAATGATAATAATTTGGATACTCTGGCTTAAATGAAATATATTAGTTTCATTTATTTCCTCTGAAATTTTAATGCAGCCACTAAAAAAATTTTAAATTTCTATATGGTTCATACTATATTTCTATTGGACTATGCCAGGGTAGAATTGAAAATGCAAGATTCAATGAACTCAGGAAGAAAATTAGCCTGAGATAATATATCCAACAGCCAGTAAGTCTTAATAATGAGCAATTATCTGAGAAGAATACATAAAACTATGTTTCTTAAATTTACTTCAGGAAAATCCCTCCAAAAGCAGAGAATAATTTTTAAGAACATGCCACCCTCCTTCCTTCAAAAGGAAAAGGTGGAGCTCCAGGTCTGGGAACTCTAGATATAAAGTGCTGATCTTCAGAAATGAATTCTTCTTTCTCAGACGCCCAGAGTAAACAGCATTTGCCATACTACAACGTTAGGGACCTGATGACACACTAAAAGAATGAACGAGATGCCCAAGCTGAATAACATGGAGATTTTTACATCAGGACTGGCCATCTGCTCTCCAGGAGACTTGTGTGTGAGCTAATCTCTCAGGGATCATTGAACAAAATGGAATATCAGGTCAAGAAAAATCCTCATGAAGATAACTACTGACAAATCGTGATACACTTCGAAACTAAATACCACTGCATTAGGTCGCATGGCTTTCAATCATCATAGCGAGGAAGTCACCTACTCCTTGGGAGGATTTCTCTCACTTCTTTTAACTTTGAAGTCGTGACATTCCAAAGGCAAACCTGTACTGTGCTACTTTCCCTTCCATGCGGAAAGACCCCTCATGTTACTCTATACCCTGCCATTTTTGTTAACTTCTGCTTTCCCATTCTTTCCAAGGTTTTGGACAAGAAAAAAGAAAATGATAGGATTATATGAAACGGGTAACAACCACCACTTCAATGTTACCTAGCCCTTACAAAAATGACTCAATCATTCACTGGATGATGTCACACATTTCCAATGATAAATACATTCATCAAAGTGAAAAAGCCTTCAAAGAAGAGATTACAGAAATGTTTGTTTTTAATGTATGAACTACAGCTCTTTCTTGCATTTTTCCCCCAGAAATGTGACTTTGAGATTTGTATATCTTCAGAATTCTTAATATAAAGCACAAAGCCATTATCTAGAAAAAAAATCTGGCATTTGGGCACCACAGATAAAATATGCACATTCAGTGCTTGCCAAGATACTGTTAAACCCTAAGTAAACATGTACTCCTTTGCTGCGATTTTTTTCTCTTTCTTGGGAGTTAGGGAGGAGGGAAAGAAATGCAGTTCCAAATACATTATCTTAGAAGAATGTAAACTATAGAGATAAATACGCACTGTCACATATACTAACCTGACAGTAAACTAAACACCCTAACACCAGCCATTCCCATTAAACCAAAGCACAATATTAAAACGATCAATTCAAATATTCCCTTGAATGTATTTCAATTAAATTCCTTTATTTTTTTAGCACCCTGCGGAAGGAAGGACTTCATAAAAGAAACATACATGCTTAGAAATCCCTCTGACACCCTCTTTTAGGCCGCTCTTTAGGATCCATCAAGGCAGCCACATGTTCTTTTTTTCCCCAAAAAAAACAATCCTTCACAAATATAAAAACAATTCTCAGCTCCCAGACCCACAAAAGCAGGCCAAGAGCCAACGCTGTTTTCAAGATGAAGAGTCCTAGAGAAGCAATGTGGGCAAAGCTCCCTTATCGTATAGCTGGGAACCTAAAGACGAGTGAGAAGGGGTGACTGGGTGGGCCCTGGTCACACAGGACACCTGCCACTAAAATGACTTGTCAGGACAGTCAGTCCCTGCCTAGGGGAACATATTAGGAAGATAGCCCTGAAGTCCAAGGGAAAATTAGAAAATAATGCTAGTTGCTAAGTTGGAGGCATAGCCAACTAGTGCAGTAGGAGTTCTAAGGGGGGCCAGTGCTGTGCAAATCTCCATCTGATGTCTATAATGTACCACAAAGTTAGTAGCTTAAAACAATATAAACTCATCCCACGGTTTTGGAGGTTCAGAAGTTCAAGATGGGGCTTGCTGGGCTAATAGCAGGATGTCAGCTGGGCATGTTCCTTCTGGAGGCTCTAGGAAGAACCCATTTCCTTGCCTTTTCCAGCTTCTAGAGGCTGCCCACATTTCTGGGCTTGTAGCTCCCATCCATCTTCAAAGCCAGCAATGGCTGGACAAGTCCTCATGTTGCATCACTCTTTGCCCTTCATTTACACTTTTAAGCATCCTTCTAATTACAGTGGGCCCACTCAGACAATCCAGGATAAGCTCCCTTTCTCAAGATCAGGCGACTAGCAACCCAATTCCATTTGCAACCTCAATTCCCCCTTGCTATATAATGTAACATAGTCACAAGTTCTGGTGATCAGAATGTTGACATTTCGGGGAGATATTATTCTGCCTACCACAGTCACCCTGAGTCAATAGGCAATCTCCTCAGAGCCTCTGTTTCTTAACACTGAGCTCATAACAGTTCCAACTTCAAAGAACAGCAGTGAAGACTGATCATCCAGGTAAAGAGCTTGGCTCATGGAAAGGCTCAGTCCAACATCAGCTTATCATGCTCAATTTTACATAAAAAGTCATCAAGTAAGACCCAGAACTGGGTTTGTCTACACTGAGTTGTTTTACTATAAGCTTGTGACTTTATTATAAAAGGTAATCCCTGAGAATTCTTCAAGATTTCAATGGTTTTGGCTCTTTGTCTAGGAGTCTTATTGTAGCTTCAAAACCAATAAAAACATACAGAAAGCCTTGATGTAATAGAATCCAAACACATACACCCTAAAACAGGATGACCTCAGAAAGGTAGACATTATCACAACAAAATCAGAAAGTGAAGATGGTGCAATTTTTCAGCTACATGAGTTCAAGGAATCAAAATAGCTAAAAGACCACTAAATTTAGTTCTGAGCTTCCCGCACACCTTTCACTTTCCCCACTCCTTCTATCTTCCATTCTCTAGTTCCTGACACACTTATCTGAAGACTGACTTCTCATTCTCTGGGAAACCTTCTCCATCCCCAGCACTAGCTCCTTGGAGCAGTCTTCCCTAACCTGATCCAAGCACCTGGCCTTCACGCTCCAACAAAGCCTATCGCAGACCTGTCACCTCACTTATACTGTGCTCAAGCCTTCCTGCTGGCTATTCTACCTGGTGGCACTACTGATGATGAGGAACAAGCTATATTCACCTTTACAGCTACAGCACATCACGTAGTGGATCCTCAAACATTTGTTGATTAGTAAGTCATGCTTTTGAATCTAAAAGTGAGGAGAGGTCCATTTTTTGGCCTTTGTTCTTAGCTAGCAGCATTTATAAGGCTTAAGAAGTAAGTCATAATGGCCATAAAAGTATCTCCTATGAAAATATGATGACATCCTTGCTAACATAATAGCAACATATTAAAAAGGAAGTTTTAGGTATGGGATTAAAAATTGTGCATTCATAATATGTTCATTCAATCACTATTCAGGAGGCCTGAGAATGCAAGCAGATAGTCAGAAAAAGATTTCCCTCTATGAGTGAATATAGTGACAAGGAATGAGATTATCTGAAAAAAGCAAGGGATCCTAGAACCTACTTAATTCCTGGGCAATTGTTAAAACCAATGCCTGGTCCAAACTCCCAAGAGTTAGACCCAGGAACCCAAGAAAACAAAGCAAACTCTGCCTAAGAAGTCAGTCCCTTGTTCTTTCAATGCCTTTAAGAACATCACCTATAGAGTATGAAAATCCTACCCTTCAGACCTCTTGATGTTGCATAAAATTCCACAATCTAACAGAAAAGTGCTCCAAAAAAACTTTATTTATGAATAAGAATATGGAGGAAGGCCCTATTATGTGTCCTGACTCAGAGCTACCAGCAAATCACAGCACCATCAGACGCCACCTGGTCGAGTACAGGGACCCTACACTGGAAAAATTATAAGTTTTTCCTCTAATAAATTTATCTAAAAACATTCATTACAACAGTATTTCCAAAAGGGTATTATTCCTTGGAAAACTGATGCCACAAGGTTCCACTGGCAACTAAGTTTAGGAATTCCTAAAGGTGGTAGAAGGGAGTGGAAATATTTTTAATGAATAATTTAGTGTATTTTCAAGGTGACAGTTAAGAATCACATGAATTTCAATTCAATTAATTAGAATTTTAATGTCAGGGGCAATGGAATGCCAGTGGAAAGAAAGAACAAGAACGGGGCAGGCAGGGGCTCCACCCAGTCCTGCTGTGAGTGATTCCTACACACTGGCCTATGGAACCTGAAAGGCCAGGAACCATGGGAAGTGGTGGTGGGAGGGGATCCCAAATGACTTACCTTCCCAATGCTACAATTATTCTCACTTGAGCAATTTCAAGGTAAGGTGTCCTTTAGTAGGCATTCATTCAACCTTTCAGCTACAACACTGACGTGGAATGTTGTAGAGTTGCAGGCACTCAATAAATATTATCTGAACAAAACAGCTCCTACTCCAGTGGGAGAGAGATGCAGTTGGTTCTACAGTGAGGATACCATGAAGTACAGAAAAGCAGATACAGAATGGTACAGGAAAGGGAGGGGGAAAACCCACGTCCGCTATTCCATCAAGTTACATAATATGTGGTGTAGATGCTTTTAAGAAAACAGACATAATACTTAAAGTGCTTTCAGCCAGGTGGCTTTCTAATTAAGCTCCTATAATAGACTTTAAGACTATTACTTTATTCACAACCAAAGTATTTTGTACATGTGACCTGGTAAAACAGGTCTCCACCCTCCCTAATTTTACAGATAATCTCAAACACAGAAAAGTCAAATATTTTGTTTATTCATGTTTACAGATTCCATCAAGGGCAGACAAAGGGTAAGGACCAGACATTGCTGACTGCCCCAGACAGAACTGCATCCCTTTTGTAGGGTGAATAAAAAACAATGGTCAAATTTTCTCTTTCAAAAAAGTCATTGCATCATAGCAGAATATAACAACATCTTACCAGAATGCACTTTTACAGCAAATTATGAAATAATAAGATGAAAAAAAATCAAGTAAGCAACCTAAAAATACTGACCCTTCTACCAAATTTTCTTTGGGCAAAAAAGAAAAGAAAAGAAAAGAAAAAGGAGGAGGAGGAGGAGGAGGAGGAGGAGGAAAGAGGAGAAGGAGGAGGAGGAGGAGGAGGAGGAGGAGGAGGAGGAGGAGGAGGCGGCAGCCTGTCTGTAAGATCAAACGAGATACTGTTCAAAGAGGAATAGGCTTCGCAGTCTGTGAAGAGTGAAGTCCTAGAGACTAGGTTCCCCAGGGATCTTGAACCATACAGACTGTTGACCCACAATTACTCATCCAGCACTTTGATGTGATGAAACAGTATTAAAGGAGGTATAAGATCTATTATTAAAAATTAAAAAGAAGTTTTAAATAAATGAATAATCATGCTGTGATCCTAGAAAGGGAAGCTGAATGTTAGGAATAGGTCATTTACCTCTAAGTCAATTTATATATTTAACACATTTCCAACCAAAATCCAAATACATATAAAAGGGTAGTTCATAAAACACATGAACTAGAGGAAGCAGAGTCCAGACTTTACCAGCAAAAGGAAGAAATGATATTATATTTACTCATACAAAAAGTGGGGCCTAGACCAGGAGAAAACACAGAAATACACCCAATTACACGTAACAAAATATTTTGTGATAAAGCAAGAGTCATCAAGATGAGAGTAAAAAGCATTATTCTGTAAATGTCGCTAACTGATTAGCCAATAAAGGGGAACAAATTGAGCTCTGTATTTTAAGCCAAAGTAAATTCAAGTTGCATAAAGTGTTAAATAATTTTTAAATTTTAAAAGAAAGTGGACCAGTGATCAGATTTTTAGAAAAAGAATTTTTTAATCAAGAACCACAGATTTAACTACATGAAAATATAGAACTGCTACATAAAAATAATAATAATAATAATGAAAGTAAACCAGCTAGGAAATAATAAACAGAAATATAACAAATGGTTACTGTCCATCCCACCTAACAGGCGGGCCTCCATAAACTGACAAATCAACACCAAGACTGAGATCAACAGGTAAAGAACATAGGTAACTGAGATAAAAGGAAAGAGTTAAAACAAAACAGAGAAAGCAGTTAATGTCAAGTGCTAAAGTGGTAAGTGAACTTTCCCTAATTTTCTTTATTATAATGTATAAAAAATATCAAACATTAGATAAACAGTCTTAAGGCAATGGCAATGACAAAACACCATGAGACCAGATCTTACAACTAAACTGTGGAATTCTTGAGGGCAGGAATGAACTCCCCTCCTGGCATACCCCCAGCACCTTGGCATAATGTGTCATGTATGGTACATTTGTAGTCTGATGGCCAGCTAGCTTCAAGGAACAAATATCAAGAGAGTGTCCTGGCTATTTCCAAGACAATTAAAAAAAAATCATTAAGGCAACAGAAAGGCATTCTATAAACGTCTGTGGTTTGTTGAACCAAGACATCTGCTTTTTACCACAACAGTATAAATACTTCTTCAGTTAAGCTCTCTATAACCAAATGTTATGTATGTCAAATGTTTCTGAGGCCTCGATTTGTATACACAATCTAACCACAACATTAATCTAGAATTTACACTCCAAACAGTACTGTTAAAAAAGAAGTGTGCATATTTTTCTTATTGAACATCTGCTATCAATAAGTAAAATACCATTTGACTTCAGGGTAGAAAAAATAAAAGAGGAAAAAAAAAGCAGATGCTCTGGGCATGATTTATTTTAGGTAATCCTTCATAGTGCACATATTACAGAAAATCATCATTCCAAACTTTTCTTTTTCTTCTAAAAATGGTTCATTAAGCTTAAGTGAGAGCTTATCCACAAAAATAATGTGAAAATGATTAACATGAATCTCAGTTCTTCCAAAGTTCATATGCAACAGGATTTTACAAGACCCAACTAGACTCATAAGACAGAAAAATGTAGTAAAGTTAAATCAGACTAGATTTATTCCAAGAAAAAATTTTGCATAATCATTGATCGCAATTAGTGATTTGACCAGAGGTTTGTTTTGTACCTTCAAGTAGTTTTTACCCAGTTATCACCTCCCTGTGCCTAAAAAAAAAAAAAAAGAAAGAAAAAAGAAAAAATGGGGAAAATTTTGTACTTGGAAATGTTTTTCCAAAAAGCAGCAATATTTTGGAAACCTCTGAATGAAAAAAGTAATTTAAGATGAATTATTAGCATCATAATATAAACTAACCAGATAATAAAACATCCTTCCATGACCTTGAAATATCCTCATCACCTAAGAACTTTAATGCTACCATCGCTTTAGTGAATGACTCAGGTTTCCCTTTACATACATATTATCTTTGGTTGAGAGCTTCTTTGAAGGGCTTTAGTTTTCTAAGAAGATTTAAAAATATTTGCTTCTTAAGCTTATTTAAGTTGGTAGTATTTTGCTTTCCAATTTCAAATTTTGACTCACTAAGTCTTCTTAGTCACCTGAAGATGTGCAGCTCAAAGTCTTTCAAGTGGACAGAAGACATATTTATGTGACAGCTTGATTTCCTCTCCCAATGTCCTCTGGATGAACACAGTAGATTCTCTATGCATAAAACCTTAAGATAATGTATATATTAAAATGGCCAGTCATATAACTGTTTGATATAACATATCAAACATAAAATAAATAGTAAACTACTGTAACACCAAAAAAAATAATAATCTAACATTCAGTAATAGAAAAATGGTTATATACTTTTGGTTGATCTACTGGGGAAAAATGAAATGGCCATCAATCTGATCACTCACTTGACAAAGAGTGACTGAATCCCTGCTATGTACCAGACACTGGGAAAAGAATACTAAACTGAACATATATGGTCCTACCCTCAAAATCTCAGTCGGGGGAAGAAGACAGACATTAAATAAATCATCCCAGAACTACATACATAAATACAAACTATGTTAAGTGCTAAAAGAAAACAATAGGATGCCCAGTTGAGATTGGGGAAGATTGTAGAAGGGATATTTGAGGGGATCCTGAAGGATGAATAGAGGTTTGACAGGTGGGGAGAACATTTCAGGCAGCAGGACTAGCCCATGTAAAGGCCCTAGTGTAAGAAAAAAGGGGCAAGAGTGAATACCAGTTAAGTGTCCCCTGGTCTAGTCCAGGGTTGGGGAAGGGGCTTAGACCAGAGAGGTAAAGAAGGAGATGAAGACAAATGAGCAGATGAAAGTATATCCCACAGAGAACTGACAGGAGGTTATGACTGATAAAAATAGAGAACACGGAGCAACATGAAGAAATGGGCAGGATACAATGCTTAATTTAGAAGGGAGGACCTCAAATAATATATAATTTAGCTAAATTTAAAAAAATATATATGGATTTGAGAATAGTGAAACTGGCAATAGGCTTATATTAATATGACATGACTTTTATACTTGCAAAAATACTTCTTAATGGAAATATATTCCTAAATTATGGTCTATCCAATTGCCAATATAACCATTAGAAACTCTGACAAAATATTTACATATATAAAAAGAGATTATGATATAATAAATTTTAAAATGCAAAACATCACTGCAGACAAGCTATGATTGAGCTACATTTTTAAAAAGCCAAATGTTTTAGACTAAATTTGAAATGGCACAGTATTTTCTGTGTGCCAATAGAACATAAAATAATATAAGTAATACAAATATAGAGGAAGGGAATCAAGAAAATGAAAATATGTAATCATAAAGATAACATATGCAAAAGAAGATATCAATATATACATACATTCTTGTTAAAATACTAATATCTTAATATAAATAATTTTTACCTTTCTTTAATGAATGTAATGCTGAGGTGAAGAAGGTCAAATAACCAGGAGGCTGGGGTGAGCCACTGAATTCAAAGTACCCAAGTACTCCAGGCTGCAGAAACAAGAGCAGAATTGGGTGACTGGTCACTGTGTAACGAAATATTTTAAAACAAGAAAGACATGCCATTATAATCTGACAACTGCAATTTCTTGCTTTTCACTGTCTAAAAAAGCTTAACCACATGAAAAAAGTTGGGGGTTAGGGTTGACCTTTTTCTCCGTTTAGACAACTAACAGGGTAAGGAATAAGTTGGCAGCAGCTTTTACAGTGGCAATTAATTCAGAGCTGGAACTTCCTTCCCTCTCCCTAAATAGGTCTTTCCACCCTCTGCTGACAGTTCTCCTAGGTCCCTGGTTTGAAACCTCACCATCAAGTACTCACTTGCTTTTGTTTAGCAACTCTAGGCAAGCTACATCAATAATTTCTTTGTAGCCCTTCTTAGATTTCTCCCTCAAATGCTTCCCCTCACTCACTCCAAACACACCTTCACACTTCCTGGAAATCAGGTTAAATCTGATTGGCTCCACTTGTGTTCAAGGTCATCCTTCAAATGGTTCTTTCCTCTCCCCACACCCAAAACCCAGCATTCCACAATGGCAACCCTCCTCTCTTGTCAGGACAGTCTGCAGAGGACCCACTTCTAACCCTCTTGCTCCTCCACCCACAAACACAAACATTTCCACCTGCTCATTCCACTTCTCTAAGCTCAGCAAAGAATGCCTTCCTATTCTGCCAAACCAATGAATTGTCCCCTTTCAAATACACAATGCCCTCCTGTTCATAATTTCTTCCATCTTTGAAGGCCCTGTGGCAATCATTCTGTTCTGTTTTGCTCTCTAACAATAGTATCTGTCTGAAGAGTCAAACAGATCCCTGAAGAAAGACTGCTGAGCTTGCAGTAAGAATATCTAAGCTCAAGTCCGACAGCTGAATGACCTCAGGTGAACTCTTGAATGAGAAGCCTGTTCCTTATCTGGCGAATGGGACAATGCAAGATTGGACTGCTGAGAATAAGCTTGATGAACTATAAAGCACTAGGTGGATGTAAAGACTCCTCTCTAGAGCTAAAGCACATGACACCAGGCACTTAATAAGTAACTGTGGAGCTGATTGATCAATGGGACAAAATCATATCTAAAAGGTAAGGTAGAAATTTAATCTGCTGGTAAAGCTTAAAATAAGCTGTATAAAAAAAGAAATTTCTGATCTGTAGCAGAACATACTATCTTTCAAATCTAAATCACTTATTCTCATAAGATTCAATTTTAAACAAATGATTTGGTTTTCATTTTGGTAGGAACTGAGATAGTCAGAATGTTGAATCCTAACATGTAAAAAAAAATCCAGCAAATAACCATCTTCTCAAACAACTGAGAAAATCAGAAAGCAAAGTTACTGAAAACAGGATTTTCTTTTACTAAAACTCCTTCAAAATGTTTTAACAAGTCAATCCAGAATTGGTTCAAAGGAGAATTTCAGAGTGTACAGGTTAAGGTTTCAAACCAGGCTGTGATAGTATAACAAGCATTCCTACCAAGAACAAAGGAAAAAATCATCAGACATAGTTCTAGTCACTTAAGTGATGTTGAACACAAGATTACAAAAATGAAAAGAAAATAGTCACTTAGGTTTCTCTATATTCTGACCAATTACCCAAACAAAAACCGAATGGAATAAATTCAGCTAAGTATTGATAAGTGTTTCATGGCTAAAAATTAAATGAGGTGAATTTCAGATCTCTTCTGATATCATGTTATCCCCAGTGGCTTCACAGAAGTAGACATATGGCCCAGAAACATATATCATATATCTACATGCATGCATGCAACTACATATGTTTGCATATATATGCACACATGTACACACATTAATGGAAGTAAAAAATTTTGAATTCTGACTCTTCAAAAGGGAAACCTCAATTAAACCTTTAAAAATGAACAAAATCTGGACCATGTACAGGGGTCCTTTGTGGACATTTCTACAGTATAAGGGTTTATATTTGTCAATGGCATCACTGCCGCAGTTTTCCAAGGGGCTACACAGCTTGTATGAAGAAACCGCTCTATCTACAGAAGATCTGGTATTGAACTTTTCAAGGAGTTTGACCAAAGAAATTCCACAAACAATATAAAACTAATAAACTCATAAGCAAAATTATTTCACTTTTCATTGCCAAAAACCCCCAGTAGATTGTAAGATTAAAAAAATATAGGATGATTAAAGGCTGTGAACCAACTATTTTAAAACACAATAAAACAGAAAAAGTTTATTTTAAGAGCTGTTTTTCAAATATTCACAATACTATATGACACTTTGTATTAAATTTTGAAAACTGGCATGTTTAAGAATATAATTTAAAATTACTATTTCAAAATAATAAAAAGGAAATAAAGTGAAGTGAGAGTTATCTGTTTATTTCTATTACAAATTACCATTTAAAAGTTACTAAACTCCTCTCTGGTTACGCTTTAGGTAAAACAAATTTCGCAACCATTTCCCCAGAGTGTCAGTGTCTCCCCAACAGAAGCTGTATTTGGGAAATGATTATATAATTCAGTTTTCTCCACAGTATTTTCTTAAATCTGGAAAAAAGGGAGTTTGGGGAACCAAATGCATGCATGTTCACATACATGGATCTTTCTAGGTCTAAGCCTCTTGTTCACTCAGCTGCAAACAAACCCAGGGGCTGGTTCAAAGCACAGCTCTAACCAAGCCTCAAACGCTGTTGAGCTTCTCTTTCAGGTGAGCTGGCAGAGCACATAGGGCAGCCTGACACTGGGTTATAGTCTGCATGCAAGTCCTGCTGGTACATGGCTTGCCCCTCCTCACTCTGCTGCTCATCATGTGTAAGGATCATCCGACCCCAGGTTTCAACTACAGTTTTTCTCTTAGTCCACTCCCAGAGGCTCAAACATCCACCAGGTGGACAGTCGTAGGAACTCAACTGCAGACATGAATTTTGGGAGGACACGACTCGAGCCCTGAGTCTTGTTTATTTGTCTCCCTGTCTGTTGTCACCTAGCTCCACGTTGTAACCCCATGAAACAGAGGCACTCTCTTGTGCATTACTACATTTTCAGCTCAGAGACTGCCTGGGACAGAGCAGGCACAAGAGAACAAGAGAAATACTTGTTAATGAATAAATGGGGATAAAAGATAAATAAGACAAAGCTCCTTTATCGAGTTCACAATTTAGCAAAGAACCTAACATAGTGAGTGCCAGATTATAAATTGACCCAGTTTGTGTAGGTTTAATTCCATACCTATTATAATGAGGAGGTTGGAAATAGGCTATTTATAGGAGGCCAGCAATCCTCATCAGCGTAAAATGTTTATTTCTTAAGTGAATACCATTTGCAGTGTGACACAAATTTCAGCACATGGTTTACACACCCTCTAGTGGCTGTGAGAATAGTTACTTCAATATGTTTTTATTCAGTGGCAATTGAAGTATTTTCTGCTCTCAGGTTAACTCACACCTAGAAATTTTAAAACTATTTCAGTCACAGAGCTATAATTGACAGAAACAGCATCTACTTATTTGTTCAGCATTTGGAGTAGTCTTTTACTAATAAACAGGATAACAGCAGGTGCCAGGAATTCTAGGTTTTTCTTCAAAATGTTCAGGTTTTCTGTCACCTGTTACTCAATGCCCTGCTTTCCACTCCAAAGGAATCTCAAGTCTTTTCCCATTCGCCATAAATTGAAAAGAATCTGGATTATCAAAACTGCTAAGAATAAATAAATGGATGTATGCTAAATCACTACTCTTAAACAGATATATTATAAAAATTCATAAAAGATTTAGAAACTATTCTAGCTGCACATACAAGATAAAAGTCCTAAATAATATTGTTGGCATTTGGGTAGATTATAAGGTACAAACCAGATGATTCTGTCATGTGTTATAAAAAAAAAAAAAAGCATTATTGATCTAGAAGTTACTAACATCTAAGCCGAATGATGCCTAAAAAAATACCAACATTAGAAGAGCCATAAAACTGGTGACTTTGAAAGTGACATGACCACTACTCAATCCTATTCCCTTTCCAATCAACTTAATGTCCACTACAATAAAAATGACAATGGGATATGTTTGCCTACTTGTCACAAGTCATAAATGACATTTTCCTGTCTGTACCTAAATAGGCAGGAAGAACGTCAAGGAAGAGGGATTCTACAAGTGGAGTAAATAAAGGAAAACTTCTTAATGTGGTTTGCAACAGGATGACTTAAAGTTCTTAGTCTCCTTCTGTAGTGTGCACTGGCCGGTTCACTTTGGTTTTTAGCTATATTCATTTATAAGGTCGCTATGATTTCAGTGCATATCTGGAAAGAAAATTCTAGGCTCCACCCTGCATCAACATCACAATTATGGTACAGAGAACACTCTCAGGTCTAAAGAATAGATGCTAATAACCCAATTAATAACAGGAAATGATAAAACTCTGCTGCTTTAAAACAGTAAGTCAAAAACCATGGCCCCACCCTTTAACACTACTTATTCTTAGAACCATTGCTAAAAATGAAGAAAAAAGGTTATAGTCAAAGTAAGAAGCCAACAAAATTTTTCTATCATGAAAGAGAAAACTTTTTAAATGACACTGCATAGCTACATATTCAAAGTTTTAACCTCTTGATACATAGTGAAATTTCAGCTCAGAGACCTTACTTAAACATTTCTTTGTGTACAGGAAGAACTTAGGGAGGCAGAAGACCCGGGCTACAGTCCAGTCTCTACTTAGGGTAAATCATACCTTTCTGTACCTTATCTTATCTTCTTAATCTGTTCAAAGGATCTACAATTTCCATCTACCTCACAGGGCTGTTGAGAGGGCCAGAAGTAAAAGCACATAAAAACTGGAGGGCACTTACCGCTGCATAGTTTACTCATTACGTTTTTGCTAATATCACTAAAGTACTTTGGAATTTATAGTCAAGTGTTTATAATATTCATCTTTTGTCTTTCTACAATGGTCAGCAAATTAAAGGCAAAATTGTTTACCTAATAATTGCATATTTTACAAATATAAAACTATGGTTAATAATGAGCAATTTGGGTACATTTGAGATATTTAAGTTAAATAAAATATTTTCCACTGATTACAAACTTCTATCTTCTAGGTAATTCAATATGACCTGAAACAGGCTTTTGAAAAGATTCATCTTAGGACTTAGGAAAAGGTACACTTAGAGAACTCCTCTCCATAAAGAGCAATATAAACATATAAGAATAGAATTCAGTATATATATAATAAAAGTTTATGTCAATACAGAAACTTGTTCATTTCAAGATATCATTACTTCCCAATAAACACCAACTGTGTAATTTTAGATGGTCCAAGCTATTCACAAATACTGGGGTAGAGACAAACTTATAATTAACCAATATTTTTTTAATAAGGGGGAAATAATCAAATTCACTCCTATAAGACATTACAAACACATCTAGAGACATAAGCAAAAAACAATGCCATTCTAACAAACCTCAGAAGTGCCACAAAAATGTTAAAACAATTATTTCAGTCCAATTTTGGTATATGAAAATTTAACATACTTGATATTGAAATCCATATTTACAAAAAGATATAAATGAGGAAATAAGACTCTTGATCAAAACAAGTATTATTCTCAGTAAGATTTCTTGAAATCAGCAACATCCTTAACATACTTAGGATTATGCTTTTTGGGGGGAGGGGTAATGGACAAACGATTTAAATAAAAAGCTGAATATTGAGAACAGCTCTACAGATGACAATATAACTCACTCCTAGCTCTAGTTCCCTACAGATAACACTCCAGAATTTTCTAGTGAAGGCACTGCTTAATTTTAATCTTCTCTCTACTGCCACTGTTAAAAGCAGATAAACTTGCAACAATTAGATTGTGGCATTCTGTGTGCTACATGAAAAAAAAGATATATTTATACCAACATCTGTGAAGCATCTTGGATGCCCTATTTGGGTAAACAATAATTTACAACAGTGGTTTTCAACTGGGGTGATTCTGCTCTCCCTAAAGACCATTTGGCAATGCCTGGACATTTTTTGGTTGTTGCAACTAAGAAGGAGATGGGGTGCTACTGGCACCTAGTAGGTGAAGGCCAAGGATGTTGTTAAACATCCTGCAAAAGCACAGGACAGCCTCTCACAAAGAATTATCTGACTCCAAATGTTAATAATGCTGAGGGTGAGAAATCTCAATTTAGAGGAATGTCTAAAAGTATACTATGCCCTAGAGCAGGGTCTCCTTTAACTTTCTTGTTTATTCAACTGTCAAAACCATGACAGTGGTTTTATCTCTGGATCTGGAATGCTGTCTTTATGTTCTGTTACAGAGTGTGTATATGAAACTGGCATCACAAATGTACCATATTTGGTATGTTTCACAAGATAAATGGTTTCACAAGTGTCATCCTGGGCTTTGACTCTCAAGTTCTGTCACAATTAGTCAAATTGATCTCTTGCCAACCATAAGATTTCATCTCAGTGAGAAAAAGCCCAGGGAAAGACAATACACAATAAAAGCTATCTACAGCTTTTGGGACAAAGGTCCTTTAAATGCTGACAGAAGCTATACAAGGGTCCCATCTTGGCAGCACTCTGTTGGTTCTACTCAAAGGTAGTCTAATCACTGCTGTATATCATTCTAATTAAGTGGGCTGGGCTGCCAAAAACAACTTTGAGTAATATCACTGGCTATCAGTGAGTCTGATGAGAACTCATTGTTAAACTGGGAACATAAACCCTACAAGCACTGCTGAAAAGCAGGTTCAAAGAATACAGAGGCTAAATAAAAGGATTCATCCTTCCTGCTCAGTCATGAACATGAACTTGTCTCTCTCCTGCAGATACAACTAGAAAAAACACTTTGCACAGCTTAGAGGTAAGAAATAAAAAAGGATTAGAAAGATCTCTGATACAGATGTTCAAAGTCACTGTCTCCAAAAAAAAACTTTCCCAACCAAAAACTGATGAACCGTCTTCTGTCTGTCTCCTTCCTACCTCTCAAACTTCACCAAAGACTAAACAGGACAGATTATCTGAGCCAACACTTACTTTTAGAGTTGAGAAATCTGTGTAATTCTCAGAGATTAGAGACTTGCTAATGTCAGGGCTAAAACTGAGGCCTCTAGAAACCCAGCTAAGTCCTTTGCCTTACTATATGACCTCTGCTAAGAACTGGTTCAGAGTTCTCTAGATACAAATCTCTGATCCAGCCAAAAACAATAACAAAGCCGCCTCTCAGTGCTCTCATTAGACTCAACAATCAGAATTGCTTCCATGCTTTTTTGGAAGGGTAAACACATGCTGCATGGTTATCTGTTGATTATCCACATCTCCTCTCCCAATCTCCTCTCTACTTTTTACAAGAAATTGAAATTTTAAAGAAAAAAAGAAAGTAACAATCAAAACTGGGCAAAACTACAAAAGTCTCAACAGAGCATAACTGAAGGAAGACCTCATGCCCTTGCAGGTCATTTTTTATCATCTTAATTACAAAACAGGCAAATTTTTATATAAATGGGGAATTCTGGCAGGCATTTTGCACATTTTAAGTTCTCGCAATAGTAATAAATACTGAGGATTTTTCCACTATGTTTTCATTTATGGGACTACATCCTACACATTTTCATTTCTTATCTCATTTAATCCATTTTACAGATGAGAAAATGAAGCCTGAAAGGGATTAAGTAACTAGCCAAGGCCTCATGGTTAAGGGGCATAACTGAGTTTGGACTAACACCCGTCTAAATTCTGATTCTTTACCATTTTGGTTTACAACCGCCAGTGATTCTGCCTGCCATCTACTGCATATTTACGTGAAAACCTATTTATCACACAGTTACTGCACCTAAAAGTTAAAAGGAGTCTCAAAAAGACCTTGTTCCAGGAACCTGATGCCTGGCAGGTGAATGACATGCCTCAAGTCAGAGACCTAGTTAGTGCTACCAAAGGGACTAGGCCTAGGCACCCTGCCTCCCAGCGTAGCTCCTGCCTACCAGCCTGCCCAGGCAAAATGGGAGACAGGCCCATGAGGGGCATGGGAATCTACCCTTTATACATAGAAAGGTAAGGTAGCATTTACTCTAATGCCCAGGAAATTCATATCCAATCTATATAAATTCATAGTGCAAAAATTCAACTCAGTCACAATTACTAAATTCTCAATTAGTCAGGTCTGGATTCATACGATTTTTATCTCTATCAGGTACTTGTGGTCTTTATTTTGTTGTCTCTAAGTATCATTTTTACTTGTTGTTAGTTCCCTGGTGGTCTAGTGGCTAGGATTCAGCATGTTCACTTGTTCCCAAGTATGATTTTACACTTGCTCCAATAAATTTTTTTGTGGAACTATTTTTTATAACTTATTGAGATTATTTTAAGCTTTATACTGGCCTCTCAATTAAAAACTGTCCTAAATACACACTGAAGATTCTATAAAAATAATTTATTAGGGGTTGAAGGTGGCCCTGGGAAAGCAGTAGAGAACCATGTTAGGGAACTTACTGTTAAGACCTTCAATAGTTATGCACTTAATAAAATAGAAAGGAACTTATTTCTAGTTTTGTTTTTTCTTCAAAGGTCAAAATAAAACTAATAAGAAAAAAACAGATCTCTCACCAGTAAGATGCCATAAAGTGTCAAATAAAATTTTTAGGAATTAGCAGCTCTATATAAATTGTAAGTTAATTTTTATATACTCTTAGTTAATTGTGAGAAAAACTGAAAGTTAGTTGAAAATTCCTAAACCAAAAAGACAAGGTTTTGCAAGTATTCTATTCCCTTAAAATTGACTTGGCCAAACCATCCCTAAAATCAAGTATCTCAAAAGCATTTGTTTGGGGCTTACCTACAATATGATCTTTTAATTATTGCAAATCAGGAGGTATAAACAACTCTTCTAATACAAACAATTCAATACAACCCAGTAAAGCATTAGGAACAGGAGGAGATATGAAAGACAGGTACCTCGTAGTTTGAGAGAAAATCTAGTAACTCTGATTGAGATGGGATGTACAGAAGTGGTTTCATCACCCGGCGGACAAACTTCTCAATGTAAACAGCACTCATGGGGCCTTTGTATTCGATTGGTCCAAAACTAGTACCAAAAAATAAAAATAAAAAATAAAAATAATTCACCATGCATTAAACTGGTAATGTATAACTGAAATCATCAACACCACAAAATGGTAAGCAGCCTTGTCTCAAGAGGTGACCAAAGGGCCAATTAAGAAGCATTTTATGTAAGGAGAGGGAATAAGCAGCCATCATAAGTAGTCTCTGAAAAAATAATTAATTCCCACAATATTTCCTTAAAAAACAAAAATAGAAAGGTAACCTGGGAAACTAAGCAAATTCTAAAGGATTCCAGGATCTGAACTACATGATTCAATGTCAAGGGCAGTCTTTCCTTTTCGTGTCACTCCGAAATAAGGGACGAAGTGAGTAACTGGCCTTTGGTCTACTAAAACAGAGTTAGTGTCTATTCCCATACATACACAATGGATCACTAAGTGAACCTTAAACCTATTTAAAGCTTTATTGCAACAACAACAAAAAATTATGTGACAGTACCAGGTCAGGGACCTGTATGAATGATTTTCTTGTTTTCCACTCCAGATGTACTTGGGGATGCACAGGAATTTGATTTAAGATTGCTAAGTAATACTACCAACATTCAGTTATCCTCCTAAGCTACTCAGAATCCTCACGTGGCTTTCTTCAATCCTGCACACTACAGACACTGCTCAAATATAATAGGATGGTATGTGGTGGGGGAGGAAATAAGGTGAAATTCAGCAACTCCATAACCATTCTTCTCTCTAAAAAGAAATTGATATTAAGTTTACTGTTAATTGCAACAACAGACAGAGCACAGTAAAGAATTGTACAGCTGCTATGGTCACAACTCTATAATATACGATTATGGAAATTAACACATGCACATAATGTGATCAGATAAACACAATTCTTCAGTGTGCACTGCAGAATATGGTGCCAGACAAAGGAAGATAAGCATGAAAAAAGTAAAAATAGCATTCTATGTGTAAGGCTGGAAGACAGTTAACTCTATAATTCAAGACTTATTATAACTACTTGGTTACTAATTCGAGTTTAAAAATTACCACCACCACCATCGATTTTTAATTTAAAGGAAGAAATCAAAAAAATTATCTAATAATTTATTTTATTTAGCGAAAAGGAGCTATCAATCTGGAAACCTCATCTACTCAAGCAAACAGGCTCTGCTGAGTTTTTCTGGCATGATGTTACAAGGGGTCCCAGTGACTTGCAATGAGAAGATCCCAGATTGCAGGAAAATGAACAGGTTTTTCAACATACTACAGCCATGGCTATAGGATGAGCTGACCTAGAGCTACTGAGCCTGGTACAGTGTTTTGAGAACTACTCCTTGCTATAGAGCCTTTTATAAACTGTTTCTAACTGGTATCAATATAAGCTAAAAATGGAATCTACTTTCATAAAACAGAAAAGTCTATTAATTTCTTTAAGCAGCTACAGCAATATACAAATACAAACAACAGCAGTGGCCTGCCCAGTGATAAGACTCGAGGGCTACATTTACAAGCACATTAACCAAAAGAACCTTAAGACCACCAAATGCCCACGAGACAGTTTAGTTGAAGGTACACACTCATTCATAGAGGGCTTGAACATTTTTAAATAGAATATTAAAAGACTATCTTAAGAATATTTCTGTGCCTTAGCACTTATGTTTTTGGTGCACTGGGAATAACACATGTTAAAATGAGTATTAACAGGTTGGAACAGACTAAAAAAAGTAAATTTTTAACAGGTGAAGATGAAGGGCAATCACTTCAAGATGAGAACCAACCTCAGACTCCACAACTGTAAACTGAGAGCAATGAACTAGAACTTTCTAAAGGTCCTTTCATATCCTTTCAATCTTTCTATAAAACTAAGAAAATGGACAATATAAGACAATATTACACACCTACATATCCCAATGTGACATTCCATATTCAATTCAAGGGAATCATTCTGATTTTAATGTCACATCAAGTTAAGCCCACCTCTGGGCAGTTGGCTTGGTTACACATAATTGTAAATCATATATGCCCTGCTGGGCATCTGTGCCCTATTTCCTATTTCCAAAAAAAAGAAATGCAGGGACATTCACAGGGCAAGCTTATCATATCATCAGAGCAGAGTTTTAGAACATTCAAGTATAATACTTTACACTTACCATAAAAGTGAAAGAAATAACCACCAGAAAGTTACTCTAAAAAAGTATTCATATATCTAGAGGAACATTTGAGGGTGGAGATGAGGTAGAAAAGTGTGTTTTTTCCCTGAATACTATTTAATAGCTCCTGAGAAGCAATGATATGCCACACATTTTATGTTAGAGACATGGAAGTGTGATGGAATGTGACAAATAATCCACAAGTGACAGTTTGTTGATGTTTGTTATAACTCTCCATTGAGGCCTAGGAAGTTTAGAGGGAGAAAAAAAACAAAGCCTAAAAAAGTAAAGCTCTTACAAATCACATCTTTACTCATTTTACCTTCATTAACAAGCTTCGAGCTAATTATTACATTGAACCAAGTCCAAAATCCCATCTCCTGTCTCCAAAATCCTTCAGGTCAAATTTTAGACATTCCTTACTAGTAATCATGGTCTGAGCAGTACTCCAAAATCAAACACCCAATTTCTGCAGCAAAATGAACAAAGTGGTACCTTAGGTGGGATAAATACTATAGGCGGCCTCTTGTTACTTCAGGCCAGATGAATATATTTGGGGACAAAATGAGTCTTTCAGGTTTTCAGAGCTATTTAGATTTCAGAATTATGGATAAAGGATAGTGTATTTGTAGTAATTTTCTTCCCAATCGAAAAAAATGTGAAGATACCCTCTTGATTATGTTATCCTGCTAGGTAACAAGATAAAGACTTTTGCAATATTTATACCATAAAACACTTTCCGAATATCTGAGATTAACAGCCACACAACTGGTACTATTAAAAACAATGTTGTAGAATGTGTAATGACAGGAAAAGATGTAAAAAAAAAAAAAAAACAGTTTAGAAAAGAGTATTACTACATGATACCATGTTCTGATTTTTTTTAAGTGGTGATGCAAATCAAAACACACAGGGATTACGTATGGCTGACAAAATTATCCAGATCCTTTTATTTATTTATTTTTGCTTATTTAATACTTTTAAACAGAAAAAAAAAATTCACTTCGAAATTGATAAACTTAATTGGAATTAGAAATACTACTTAAAAGTTCTTACCTTCGATGATACAGATATATTACAGGAAAATAAAAGAAATGCTTCTGTTTTCTGCATTTCCCCTGGTTCCACCAACAGTTAATTGCCACAAATAACACCTGCAGAGCCAAAAAAGGTTTCAAATGACTATGAATAACAACTGAAAAACTACTAAGATCTAAAATATAAAATTATAGATATAGAACTATTCTTCTCTGAAACAGAAAGTATAAAAAAATTGTTTCGAGAGTTCAAAAAGGTCATCATTGACTACACTACATTAAAAAAGAAAGACTCTTATCTATAGTGTCTACGGCTGTGAATATTTTGGAGTCTGGCCCAAGAGGAAAATATTTTGCTTTGAATCTTAAAGTGAATGAGCACCAAAGAGCTTTTTCTAAGAATGTCTACACTAAAAGGATGTCTTTTGATAGTCAAACTGAGCATCTGAGAATAAAAAAATGTCACCTACAAATAAAACATCACAAATTTCAAAGGACCATTTTTAATGATTAGATTAAAAACTAGTAAGATTAATAAAATGATTAAAGCTATTCTCTACAATGCAGTACTGAATAGCAAAAATATTGATTAAGTAAATATTTATAGGTGGATGCTGAGCATTTAAGGGGAGGTGTCTCTATGTCTGCAATTTACTTTGAAATGTACCAAAAAACAGTAGATAGATTAGAGCAGTTCCTTAACTTTGGCAGTATTAACATTTAGGACTTGAACTGTTAAGGGTTCATTTGGGTTACTTGTTGTTTTTTTTGTTGTTATTGTTTGTTTTGTTGTGGAGGACTGTCCTACACAATGGATGTAGGATGTTTAGCAGTATCTCTGGCCTCTCTACCCACTAGACGCCACTCGCATCCCCCTCTCAAATACTGACAACAAAAAAAAGTATCTAGACATTGCTAAAGGTACCCTTGGGGACAAAACTCACTGGTTGAGAACCACTGAGTAGAGAGATGATAAGATAAATACATGATAAAACAATAAAACGCTAACAGTATGATTTAAGTGGTTGACTATATGTAAAATTGCTTCATCTTTGCTATATGTTTAAAAATTTTTATAACAAAGTATCGAAAAATATGAAGACTACAAATGAAAAGTCACTTTCAGATGCCTTATACTTACTAGATAGCACTATTGCTCAAACTTAGTGGAAACTCTTTACAGCTCCTTTTAGAGTCTATGAGAAAGAAAAGCAACAATTTCTTTACCTAAAGTTGATACCTCATTTTTTACTCAAAAATAGGACACAATCTCTCATGTTTGCTAATTTTAATAAGCAATATGGCTCAAAAGATTTTTGCCTGTTTCCAGAAATAAACCTACTCCTTTGCCCGACTGAGAACACAGAACAATAAGTTCTCAATTTGAAAAGAGCTAAGGAACATTTTTGAAAAAAACAGTGCCCATCAGTTGTTTATGGCACTATGACCTCCGCCACTTGTGTCATCTTTTAACAAACCACCGTGCCCTCTGATCCTGATGTCCTGCTTCAGAAACAGGGACACCAGCATCTATTTGGAGAGCTATCTTGAGAGCACAGCACATGACCAGGGATGCCCAAATACTATTTCTATGTAATCGCTCTGGAAAACATACTGCTTAAGTTGACAATGAGATAACAAGGAATTGACACCTAAAATAGAATGGATTTTCCCCTTGTTCCCCTCAGGTTCTCTAAATTCAGAATGACTGACAAGGTGATGATTTCTTTTATGCTAACGTACTACTTGCCTCCATTTTATTCCCGTTTCCTCCCTAGATGTGTACGCCAGTTTGGTTACTATTTGCCATTTAAAACTGGGGTGGGGACAGTAAAGGAGAATAGATCAAATTCATGGGCCCATGATTAGAACACAAAATCACAACACTCCCCTCCAAAAAAAATAATCGGTTTTATGTGGAATGAAGACTTATATTCAAACAGTACTTGGTACTGCATCCAGGCATACGTAATTATTAAAAATGCTTTACTAGGCTGAGTAGGAAGCCTAGTCATCATTTAGAACATTGCTTCTAAGAAAAGCCAACTGAGAGTCCCAAATCAACTTCTGAAACTGCCTGCAGAAGTAACCTCAGATCAGTGGTTCCCAGCAGCAGCAGCCTCTTAGGCATCTGTGGGATGCTTTTCTGCAGGAAGCAATGACTGGGGGGAAGTTACAGGGCATGTGGTGGGCAAGGGTTCTGGTATATACTCTGCATCACTCAAAACTGCTCTGCACAGTAAAGAGTCATCCAATCATCCTGGAGCAGATCTAAATGCTCTGCCCAACTCTGATGTTAGGGAAAACCCATCTGTTATTACTCAAGCCCAGAACCTAACTCCACTTTGTATGTGAATCCAAAGCATGTTTTTTGTGTTCACTGAATTTCTCAGACAGCAACGTGTGTCAATTGAGGACAGAAAGTGCTTTGTTTGGTTCAGAACCTTACCAAGAGCTGTTCGCTGTTTAGAAAAATCAAATCACTGACAGCAATGCCCCATGCTGAGTCCAATACATCACATCTTAATCAGTCCACATTTGTAACAGTCCCATCCACGGTAGCTCTACATAAAGGTACAAGGACCTATTTTGCCCAAGCATTTACAGAACAAAACACATGATTTAATTACACACTACTTTTCCTCTCCCTCCCTACATTTGTTACAATTAGTACATTATATTAACTATTTTGAAATTATATCTGTAATGAAGTTTTCTCATCAATGAATTCCTTTTCAGTACAGAAAAAGGAATAAATATCAAATAAATGTTCTACAAAGAGCAACTAAAATCCAGTGGGTTGAAAACCACTGCCATACAGGTGGCTCATTTGCTTATATATCCTTCTTATCTAGCATAAAGGCTGCATTCATTAAAAATTTGTTGAATGTAGTTATGGTCCAAGTACAGGTATTTAAAAGTTTAGCATGCTATACTGTAGTCATTATGTATAAATGTGTCCTAAATAAAATACCTATATCAAATATCAAATATCAATGGGAAATATCAAAGGGAGATTCAACTAGGACTTTCGGTCCCCCACCTACTTCAGCAATGAAACCAAACAGCATGGCCCCTGAGCACTGGCCTATGTCATGAGATGCTGAATCTAATCCCACTCCTGCACTAACCAACTATGACCATCACAATATGAAATCCTGGTTCTTTAAAGATAGCTTTACAATTTACAAAGTGCTCCTGGTGGTATCAGCCAGCTGGGTAATGTGTCTCTATGGGGTCAACCAGCCCTGTAACATGACTGACAGTCATCTGATTCTTAGGCCAAATGTCAGCATTACCTGGTCTGAAAGCTGACTCGCTGCTTGCTCAATTTCTGCCCTGGCAGCAATGGACTGCCCACACCACGGGGCGTAGAAGAAGAGCAGCACCACCTCTGAATCCCGGCGAACATGCTCTGCGTAGTCCAGCTGACCCTGGAAGAGGTCAAGAACCGGAGACCTCGAGGAGAAAAAGCTGACAGGTGGCTTTGCTGGTAATATCACATCTTTTGCTCGACTAAAAAAAAAGCAAACAAATAAGATTGCTGAGTTTTCTTCTTCTAACAATACCTTCACATGGAAGGAGAACGAAACTTGAAAGTCTTTTTTTGAATAAGGAAATGGAGTCCCCAAAACACTGTCCTACAGTAAAAAAGTAATATTCTGTGCTAAGGGAACACATGGCCGAGAATGAAAGACACAAATAACATGTTGGAAACTGCTCTCATACTGTCTCCCCAAGAGCAGGGAGAAGTATGTCTTTGAGTAATCCATATTCTTGCCTCCACACCCAAAAGACTTGCCCTCAGCTCTCAGCAGCCTTGTTCTCCACAGAAGCCACTGAAGGCCAGAGCGTCAAGAGCCACCCGTAAGCTCATTGGAATTAAGAGGAGGGAGCACATGTGGCTACCACTAATAAGATTTCTATGAGAAATGCTTATAATCAACTCAACTTTTAAAGGACTTTTAAGTGTGTGAGCTGGAGCCTGCCTGTGCTTATCCAGGGCATTCAGGAAAAGGTACTAATTAAATAATAATACAGGTTTCACCAGGTATACATCATAACCCACAGGTTAATGTAGATGAGTGACAGAGCAACAGCTCATTTAACTAGAAAACAGGCTTCCTGATATCTGAGGTTCCCAGAAGGGAGAGGTCAAGAGAAGAAAGGTGACTGACTGAACAAGTGACCTGAAGTCACGGAGCTGTCACAACTTCCCCCAGCGAAGATAAAAAGGTCCTTGGCTGGAACTGCATCCCACTATGTTAAAGGAGTCTAAAAACACCTTGAGCTGTCCACATATCTAAACTAACATGGCATAAAACCATCAGAGCAATTTAGCTAAGAACTCAACAGAGGAAATAAAAATTGAACTCTAAAAAATATTCTATTAACCCAAAAGAAGGCAGAGAAGGACCAAGAAAGGGACAAAAACAGAAGGTACGAATGGGAAACAAATAGCCAGAAGGTAGACTTAAACCTAACCATATCAATAATAACATTAAATATAAAAGGACCAAACCACCCAATTAAAAAGAGACTGCCAGAGTCGATAATGAAGCAAGACTCAACCAAATGCTTTCTGAAAGAGGCACATTTTAAACACAAAGACACAGACAGGATGAGCGCATATGAATGAGGAAAGATAAACCATCTAAACAGCAAGCATAAGAAAGCTGAAGTAATTCATTAAGTGAAAAGATAAACTACAGTATACTCTTAAAATTAAATGTTATGCAATATAAAAAAAAGAACTGATACATACTATAACTGAATGAGTCTCAAAATAATTATATGTAATGAAAGAAGTCAGCTGCTGAGGAACACGTAAAATATAATACCTTTTTATGAAATCCCAAAAAAGGCAAAACCAATCTATAATGAAATAAATCATGTCAGTAGTCATCTAGAGTGGGGAACAAGGCAGAAACTGACTGCAGAAAGGTGCCAAGGAAATTTTCTGGGGAGATGAAATGTTCTATATCTTGATTGAGAGGATGGAGGTGGTTACATTTGTCAAAAGTCACTGACCTATACACATAAAATGTGTGAATTTTACTAAATGTGAATTATACCACAGTTAATGAAAAAAAAAGCCTGGCTAGTGTGTCACCTCCTCAGTAAGGCATGCTCTGATGATTCCACCAGAAGCAGGTAGGCCTCATTTTTTTTCGGAGCTCCTTCTTGGTTGCTTTCATAGTCCTCACCAAAACTGTTACTTACTTTACCTGTTTATTATCTATCTTCTCTGCCAGATCATTTAATCCACAAGGGTAAGAACTCTATCTTTTTTACTATTAGAACCTCATTGTTTAGAAGCATCTGGTACTCTGAAGTTCAACAACTGATGAAATGAACAAACCTACTCTACTTACCTCACCTGAACATATATGAAAGGAAATTAAATATAAATCCATAAAGCATGTTATTAAGAACAGTATGGAAGTAGCAAAGTGCCTGAAAACCCATTTGCTTTACTAGGGATGATTCTAAGGGCCACCTAATTGTGTTCTAACTCGATAATGTTTTCTCAGGTATGTGTGAAGTACAGGTAGCATTCCATAACTCCAGGTTCCACATCCATGGACTGAAAATATTCTAAAAAAAATAAAAATAAAAAAAAAAAATAATAATAATAATTTACACTGTCCCTGACATGTACTACATAGTAGTTGGGCCTATGATGGTTGCACCTGTACTGAATAGGTACAGACTTTTTTTTCTTGTCTTTATTCCCAAAACAATACAGCATAACAACTATTTACAGAGCATTTACATTGTATTAAGCATTTTAAGTAACCTAGTGATGACTTAAAGTACAAGGAGGATGTGAGCAGGTTATATGCAAATACTGTGAATTCTGTATAAGGGACTTCAGCATCTGAAGAGTTAGGTAGCTGAAGGGGGTCCTGGAACCAATTCCCCCACAGATACCATGGGAAACCTATGGCAGGAAGGAGAAACGGGAAAGGTGCTGCCAGCTTAGAACCAAAAAAGAAAACAAATAAACACCAAGACCTAGAGTCTTGGTCATTTAGTATGAGGGAGAGTTCCACATCCTCTTCTGCATCTAGGTGTTAACTTTCTATATTAAGACAGTTTTAAATACATTACATCCCTTTTTTAACCAAAAATTAACATCATAAAGTGGTATCAAATGGTGGAGCATCTATTTATTCACTCAAACTAATATTTTAATCCTCCAAACAGGGAAATTTGTCTATGTAAAATATCTTCATGACATGAAAAAAGACAAGTCACTTACACAATAATTCAAAAAAAAGTTCACTGAGAAAACCTCATTGTGCTTCAGGCACTGTAGTAGGCACCAAGGTAACAGCAGTGAGCATGATAAGCTCTCAAAGGGCTTACTTTCTCACAGGGGAAGAGAGGTAACCAAACATGTAAACCATAAATAACAACACACAAAATCACTGCTCTGTGGGAAATTTAACAAGGTGACATGACAAGGAACCTGAAAGCTCCTCTGATGGGTTGGTGGTCAGAGTGGTACCTTTTAAATGGAGACCTGAATGACAAGAAGAGAGCCATGGAAAGAGGTGAGGAGGACCATGTGGCAAGAGTGACACAGTTTCAAGAACTCCAAAATTCTGCCCTTTGGAGGTATTATTTTTCTACTATTCCAATTGCATATTAAGTGTCAAATAACGCAATCTGGAAATGTAGGTCTGTGACAGCCAAAGGATCCTCAACTTAGTACTGCTGCTTTGCATGTTCGGAGAGCAGTCCCCTAAACGAATCAGATAAAATGTATGGCCCATCAAAAAGCAAAAAGAGAAGACAGACAAATGCCTCTGCTCCATCGGAAACATTCAATTTCCATTTAACTTTTCAATGTGCTAAACATTTTTGAGAAACTACCCCTAGATCAAAGATATCCTGGCAGCTTTCAGGTACAAAAAAACCCTCAGAAATTGGCTGCAAGCAAGAAAGATTTGTTGCAACTCCCAATTTTTGTATGAGATTTATACTCTACACCTCCTTCCCAAAAGGATCTGAAGCAGCTGTAAAGTTACAAAATGCAATAAAGTAAAAGGAATGTATATACACAACCATACAGATTAGATACACATACACTTTTTCCCTCCAAATCAAGATAAAAGGAAAATGAGCAGAGTAAAGTCATGGAGATTCAATGCACAGAAAAGCAGGTAGCATAGGGATTAAATGCCCAGAAATGCAGTTATTATTAGTTATGTTTCAACCTCAAATCAACCTTTTTATGCTATCTGGTTTGAACTCTGCTAAGCAGCAGACACTGAAGAGGACTGTCATTTATTTCAAGCCTGAAGCTGTTAACACAAATTAAATTTTAAAAAATCCTACTCTCCCTCAAGCCTCTGTCCTCATTAATGAAAAGATCTTAAAAAGTGAAATAGGAAAAATGGGCTAGAAATGTTCGAGTCAGTTGTACAGCGATAAAATAGTATCATGACACCATTCAAAAAGGACTCACAAAAATCAATCTAAGTCTATTAAAAGACTGTCAAATTTGCTAGTGGCACAGAAAGGAGTTGGATAGGTATTCTGGCTCATTCTCCTAGCCTGAAGCAGGTAGTGCTCTGCGTGCCCTAGTAACTGGATTTACACTCCTCCTTCCTGAAATCTCAAAGGACTTTTCACATCTATTGTCATGCTCTCTCAGAACAAACACTAGCGGTTATTTCCACAGACAGGCTAAAGTCAGTAAGCTCTCCACCCTTATATTGCGAAACACTTCTTCCTAATTTGAACCCAAATGCCACCTTGAAGGCACTCTATCTTGTAAAATATTTTGTGTATTTTCCTTGATTAAGGTGATATAGAGCAAGGTTAAAAGTTTAGTACCTGATAAGGATTCACACTGGGGCTCAGACACTTAAAAGGTGTATATGATTTGGGACAAATTTTGTAATATGACCATGCTCATCTCCTCTATCCATAAATTGGACGATTAAGAGTATATCCAGATTTTACTAGAGATTGAGATTTAAATGATCCATACTAGGCTCTCAGATTCAGTGTTAATGAATAAATGCAGTCACGTAAGCTGTTGTTTTCAAGCAGGCAATTTTGCAGGGACATTTAGCAGTATCTGGAGACATTTTTGGTTGTCACATCTGAGAGGTGTATGCTACTGGTATCTAATAGGTACAAGCCAGAGATGCTGCTAAACATCCTACAATGAACAGGACAATCTCCCACAACAAAGAATTACCTGGCCCAAAATATCAAGTGTCAAGACTGAGAAACCCAGTTGGTAGTACAGCACCTGGCACATGGCAAATGCTCAAGGAAATAGTTATTTTAATTTGTTCTCTTTCAACTAAAATCCCCAATCTTTTGACCCCTCTTTGACAATATGGGCCACACACTGTCCTTAATATACTCAATAAAAATGTTCCAAGTTGAAATCTTCTTCATGGCTAATACACTAGTCAGCAGCAACATGGACTTATAAACTGGAGTCCCAGGAGATATGCTGTGGATTTGGGAGGCCAGAAGTACTCCTGAAGTTTAAAGTAAATTTTGTATTTGTATTTTGTATTTCTCAAAGAGAGGCATACTGACTTTAATTTTTCCTGCTCATCATGCATCAGCCTACTCAGACCTTCCTAGTTCCAAGAAAATACCAGGCTTGTCCAGCCCAGGGACCTTTGCACTTGCTGTTCCCTCTACATGGGACACTCTTCCTCTAGCTCTTCCCAGTGCTGGCCCTTTTCCCTTCTTGTGTAAGCTTCTTATGTGGCTTCCTAAAGAAAGCCTTTCTGCCCCACCCTCATTGCCATATTTCCTGCACAGTATATACAGTTTGTTTACTGCCTGACCCACCCACCGGAGTGGACAGCAGAAACTTTTATCCTTCACCGCTCACCTGGATGAGTGGTCCCAAGAGGGAAGGTGCGGATAAATAAATGTTAGATCCATGAGCGCGTGAATCTGCAAAGGGATCTGGGAACTCAAATGGTTGTGAATCACTACTCTCGAGGCATAAGGGAAACGAACTGGGTGATAAATTGGGGTACAACCGCCTGGGCGGAAGTGACAGGTGCGACCCCAAGAAACCCCAACTGAGCAGCTCAGAACCTGGCCCACCTGCCCTGGATAATACATGGGAGGAAGGGGCTCCGAGCAGCACGGGAAAGTCTCGCCACATGACTGGCCGGGCCGGCCAGGGAGGGGGACTGCGGCTGGCACTGCCACAGGCTGGGGGCGGGTCAAGGCCCTCGCTCCCAGCAGTCCAGCCCGACTTTGCCCGGCCGGAGCCGCTACGACCCCTGACCCGGCCACGCGCTGGGGGGCGCAGGGCCGGGGACCCAGGGGTGCGGGCCGCCTCACCTGCAGGTAAACTTGAGGGCGAGGAGCAGCGCGCACCCGAGCGCCACGGCCCCGCACAGCAGCTCGGGCCGCCGGCGGGCCATGAGGGAGGCGCCGCGCAGCCCGCGCCGGAGTCGGCCCGCGGGGGACGCTCCTCCGGCCGGGACCGGGCTGGGGGAGCCGGAGCCCGCGGGGCCACCGCCGCCGCCGCCGCCGCCGCCGCCGCCGCCGCCCTCGTCCTCGGCGTCGTCGCTGCTGCTGCTGCTGCCGCTGCCGCCGCTGCCGCGGCCTCCGCATTCCGACATTACATGCTCCCCGTCGCCAGCTTTATACCTCTGCCGCCACCGCCGAGGGCCGCGGGGCCCGGCCCGGCCGGTCGCCCCCCAATCCCGCTGCGCGTCGCGCCCGCGAACCGGGACGCCCCACGTCAGCCCTGTCGCCGCCGCGGCCCCGCCCCCGGGCCAGCGGCCCCCGCCCCCGCCACGGAGTCTGCGCGGCCGGGACGTGACGCCGCCCGGAAGCCCCGCCTCCGGAAGTCCGCGCCCCCTCGCACACGGAGCCCCGCCTCCGGGAGGCCACGCCCCTCGCCCGCGAATCCCCGCCTCCGGGAGGCCTCGCCCCCTCGCCCGGGGTGTCTGCGCGGACGCTGACACCGCTCGGAAGCCCCGCCTCCGGAAGTTCGCGCCCCCTCGCGCAGGAGCCCCGCCTCCTTAGGCCACGCCCCTCACCCACGGAGTCTGCGCGGATGCTGACGCTAACATCTCTCGGAAGCCCCGCTTCCGGAAGTCCGCGCCCCCGTCCACGGAGCCCCGCCTCCTTAGGCCGCGCCCCCTCATCTGCACCTCAGGGCCCTGCCCTGGGTTTAGCATGTGCGCAGGCGCGGAAACAAGATGTGACCAGCCCTCCGGGTTTAAAGAACCCTGTTGATGACAGAACAGGTGCACACTAGTCTCATTACAGACCGCGGAGGAGGTAAATGTCGCTTATTATCCCCGCTGAATGGGAGGAAAAGGGATGCAAAGGCAAGAAGTGTCCACATGTTGTGGCCGCCAGCCCCCAAAAGACACACGGACCACCAGAACTCAGCGAGTTGTAGGCATCACACTCTTTATTCAGCCAGCTGGGTCTGCCAGGGGTACGCAGACCCCAAATGAAGCAGCCCCGAAATGTAGAGGTACAAGGTTTTTGAGCCTTAAATCCCATTCTTCATTCTGTCTGAACACAAAGGTCTATTTTTCTTCTATTCACTACCTGTCAACCCACTGGTCAGGTGTGCAAAGGGGGTACAGAAGCAGAAAGCTTGTTAGAATGTTATGTTCCTATAGTTAATAGCCTATGTTCCTATGACGGTAGCCAAGCAGTGATTTCCAGCAAGTAGCTAATTTCAAGCAGTCATTTTCCAGTCACCACACAAGGGCCCAGAAATGAGACAGAAACCATCACTCGACTTCGGTTTGCACCTCTCTGTGAAATGGGGTGTTAGCAGTATCTTCTGTTTTGAAGATTAAAGTAACTGATGGAAAGTGCCGAGCCCATAGTGAGTGCTCAGTAAAAGCTTAGTTACTGTCGTCTCCCAATGTCAATGATCTGCATCAATTAAGTGCTGTGTGACCGAAAACCTTCTCCCTATACTGGAGCCCAGGGAGGAGAGTCTACACTGCCTGTACTAGTTTTATCGATGGGGAAACTGAGGCTTAGACAAGTCACTTGACCCAGGGAGGCCACAAAGCTAGTAGGTGAGAACTTGAGACAGGCCATTCTGGCTAAGAAGCCACTCCAGTGTCTCATTGCTGACTCTAAATCTTCCCTGGCTCTAAACGTTAGGTCCTTTCTAAGTTTTGTGATTAAAAAGGACAAGTCAGTGAGGGATGAAATGGGATTTGAGAGTGCCAGGAATCGTTTCCGTGGGAGAGAGGGACAAGTGTCCCTGGGGCTGAGTGAATGTCCATAATTACACAGCTGCTGGGGCCAGCAGATAAGACCTGACTTCAGCAAATAAAACAAATCAGGCAAATAAAACTCTGAGAGAACTAAGGCACTTTGAGGCCAGGCAAAAAAAAAAAAAAAAAAGAAAAAAAGAAAGCATGACTAAGAGCCAGAAGCTAAGGTAAGGGTCTGACCTCTGTCACAGGTCAGATTGGCAGCTCTGGTACAAGATTTCAGGAAGATAAAGTACAGCTGCCAATGGCTACCTTGCTAGATGGACCAGAGCATTCAGTGGGTCAACCTACACCTGTCATTTTGCTATTTGTCTCTATATCTTATGTCTTTCTTGTTCCTTCTTTTCCTTTTTTGTTTTAAGTGGATTCTTTCTAGTATACCATTAATTCCTTTAATGATTTTAAACTTTTCATTACATTCTTAGTGGTTGCTCTAGGGATTACAATATATTTTTTTTCAGAATTTCTACTTCAGATTTATACTAACTTAATTCCAATTAATATATAGAAACTGCTCCAACATAGTTCTCTTCTCACCTCTTTTTTGTGCTATTATTACTTTTTTATGTTATATTACAAACCTAATAATACAGCGTTGTTTTATATAATCTAGTTTAAAGAAGCTAAGAAGAGAAAAAAATATATTCCTAGTTTTTCTATTTATACTGATCTTATTTATCATTTCTAGTTCTCTTGATTTCCTTGCATAGATTTGAGTTACATGGTATGTTACTAATGAAAACAAATATGGCCAAAAGTCACCAGTTCTTATTCACAGTAGTTTGCTAAGACAGACTCTGTACTTCCATAAGACACCTGTCATTTGCACAGGCCTTTATAAGGTTCAAAGTACTTGTGCTGCCTGTGGATTATCTTGGCAATGCAGGGTGGTGTCTTACAGGCCAAGAAACCATCTGGATGGTTCCTTTCCTCTTCTCTTTCTAGACATCTGGCTGCTGCTCTGGCATCAGAACATTCTGAAACAATGATAAATTCATTTCAGACTACACCAGGCCATCAGGGTCAGGCTATATACTGTTCTTCAAGGCTAGGTCAGCCCTAACTTGTCCACATCAATCAGAATACAAGCTTTTGTGGCCACTTTTTTTATACCATGAAGTTGGTGGAGTTTGAGTAGGGGGCAGGAGGAAGGTTATAATTATTAATCCTTAGAACCAGAGAGAAATAACTTTCATTCATTTGTAAAGCTTGCAAGCATTTACTTACCAGCTGGGGTGTGCCTAACAAAACAGGTGATGCAGAGGGAAACCCAAGCCCTAAACCTGGGTATTCTGGACAGTGGTGGCTGTTTCTTTGAGACTTTGTAACAAGACTACAGAATTAGCTTTCCAGAAACTGGCATTCATCCTTTGCAAATACAAGAGGCCAACTGAAGAGTATTTGGAACTTGCACTAACTGCTGGGGGAATGTGTTCTTCAGTTTCCCAATGGATGCAGGTCCCTAGAACTAAGTGGAAATGAATGTCAAGAAAGAGCAGACAGCCCAGGGAAGGGCGTGGGTGATGGAGAGAAGCAAGCACCTTCAGCACCAGCCTGCCTGCCCAAGGTGCCTCCATTACAGGGTGGGAGGACTGGAGAGAGGAAGGAGTCCCTGAGAGCAGCAAGGACCCAAATATAACCTCCCAAAAGCCTCTCCAGGGATGACAGGGGCAGCTCATTGCAGCTAACAAAACTTGCACATGAATATTCATATTCCCAAGAGCCAAAAGGTGGAAACAATTCAAATGTCCATCAACAGGGGAATGGATAAACAAAAGGAGGTGTATCCATTAATAGTATTATTTGGCAGTTAAAAGGAATGAAGTGCTCATACCTGCTGACATGGATGAACCTTGAAAATATTATATTGAGTGAAAGATGTCTGTCACAGAAGGCCACATAGAGTATGAGTCCACTGATACAAACTGTCCAGAACAGCAAATTCACACAGAAAGCAGATCAGTGGTTGCCCATGGCTTGAGAGGCGAGGGAAGTAGGTAGACTGGTGGGTGTTTTTTCAAGGAATGAAAATATTCTAAAACTCACTGTAGTAATTGTAACAGGATATTTGAAGTAGACTAAAAATCACTGAATTGTGCTTTAAAATGGTAAAGTTTTTGTATGTGAACTTTTACCTCAATTTCTTAAAAAATTTTTTTTTGGGGGGGAATCCATCTTGTAGAGGTAAACATGTTCAAGGAGACATGCCAATGATTACTGTAATTTTGCTCCTCATGTTCACCCCGCAGCCTCATCACACCACTTTCGCCTCCTGAAAAGTTATCCATTCACTAAGAGAATGGGCGTGTGACTTTACCATGGAATAATTAATATTGACTTCCTAGTGCTGAGGCCAAGGCTGTGGCAGTTGGGGTTGTTAGCTGCAAATCAGAGCAAGATACTGACTGATTTGGGCAAAAATGCAATTTACTGAAAGGATGGTTGAAAGCACAGAGAATCAATAGCAAAATTGAGAGCTGAGGAAAAGAAAATGCAGGGGAATGTGAAAAACAAAATCCTCATCCTGACCACTCACAGGACCTCCACCTCTAAGTTTTGAGCCTAGATTCCAAAGGTTAAGACAACCAACTTTTTAATCTGTAAACCGAAACAGAGCACCAGAGATTTTTTTTTTTACATTTCTTCTCCCTGGAAAGAGGACAAAAGGAGATCAGGAGAAAGTATGGAGAAGACAAAAATGACATGAAGGCCATCAAACTAGGAATACCTAGCAGAAAAGTAACACTGCCAGTCTATTCTACAGCAAAGGTCCCCTAACAGATGATTTGGCAAGTAAGATGCACTCCGCACTCTTAATGCTGCTGCCAAATAAAACTGGTCCCATTGCCTTCCCAAACCTGGAAGGAAATCAGTACATCCTATTATCTTCAAGAAGTAATGGGCTTCTTGTAACTCTGCAGCCCCTGGTTCTGCTGAACACTCTGTTTCTCTCATCTCACTACTTGCAGCTCTGCCCTCCTCTCCACCCTGGCTGGACTCATGCAAAAAACAAAGATCTCTTTCTGTTTCCCGCAAAAGCTACTCACTCATTCAAGGTCATTTTCATTCCCTCAATGAGGAAGTGACTTTGCCTGAGGGTTTGCAGGGTTGGTGCGTCACAGCCTGGTAGATGCCAGTCTTCAAAGTCTGTCAGCAATTCTCCCCAACCCCCAACAAGGACTCTGCACTGGCAATGCCCTTACGAGTAGCTGCCTCCCCACATCCTGATGGCTCTTCTCCCTCACTTGCTGTGTCCCAGCCTCTGAAGCAGGTTAGAGTGAGTGAGGACAGCTTAGCCCTTTCTTTGTCTCTGCCAGCCCATGCCTTCAGTGGTCTGGCAACAACCAAACACCTCTATCAAGGGTATGGTGCTTGACACCTGTCTCTGCGGGATCCCGCAGCCCACATCTTAGCTGACCATGTGTCTCCTTGCTAACTGCTCATCTGAATGAAACACAGACAAGCACCTAGAAGAGTTACCGTGCCAGTCAACAAGAGAAGACTTGTAGCAACCTAAATGCAGAAGAGAGTGGAATAGTAAAAGTTGCTTTCTTGTCCCTTTAATTTCCATCCTGTCACCAACTGCTTAAATCTTATTTTAAAAGTCAAACCTTGTGAATTTAGTACGCAGTTTCAACAATTCTTTGTGGGAAAAGGACTACACCAAAAAGTGAAAGACATCTACATATAAAATCTTTATTACAGGCAATATTGGTCCATACACTACACGATACCAACAGTACAAGTTTAATCTTTCAAAATCATCATTTAAACAGCAAAAGACCAAGAAATAAAATTTGAATCAGCTGAGTATTTTTCAAAATATTCTCAATGCACATTATCCTCAGTTCCCTTATAGTAGTGAAACATACAAATACAGAAAAATACCCCATTTAACGTATACTAGTGTTAAATGGTTATTTGGCTTAAAATCTGAGTTAAGAAAATCCTTTTTAGCAACCTACATACAGATAAGTAGCAAACTTTATTATATTAAACAAATTCGTTCCGCTTAAAATGTGTAAAGAATTTCATCCATCATATGTTCTGATTCTAGTACAAGTGTTTAATCTCTCACCATCATGGTTCTTATCTGAAGGACCAACTCAAGGAGTTGTCCTAGGAATAACTTTATCCTCTTCCCCAACACACTTCATCCAAAAGTCTGTTCAACAGATGACAACCGGTGGCGGTCACTTAGCCATTTGATGCCAATGGTGCCGCGAGAGCATGGCCAGACCTGTTAAACAGCCCGTTTTCCTACCTACTGTGGGTTGCTGCTCAGGAGGGAGGATAGACGCCAATGCAAGCAGAAAATCTGCAGCTCCTCTGCTACGTGCCTTACAACACTTTCAATTTTTCTGGTCAATGCTCTGATTAGGTAACATACATAAAAGCCAGCATATTAGTTTAAATCTTTAAACAAAAAACTATATTTTCCAAAGTCATTATCATTTGGGGCAATTAAGTGATCTTTTCTTGCTTTGTTGAGCTTCATCTTTAGGGCGTCTCTCCTTTCCTCCCATTCGTGAAGTTCAGCGTTTCCATGTGCAAATTTACAGGTGTTCCCTTCTGTGCAGGTACCATTCATATACCTGTTAGGGCAAGTCAGCTTGGTAAGCATGCATGAGTTCATAAAAATCTTAAAAATGTACATGTCACTAGCTTTCTGATTTTGACATCCAAAAGAGTCATTGGTATTGTAAGCTCTTTAAATGTATTTAGTGCAAAACACTGTCTTATTGCTACAATTCAAACATTTTCTTAAACAAAAGGGATCTTTAGGTAAATTGACTAAAATTACCTTGTCCTGATTATATAATTTGGCAAAAAAAAAAAAAAAAAAAAAAAAAAGAACTTCTCATAAAAAAAATAAGAAAGAAAAATACTGTTTGATGGGGGAAAAGACTAATCCTTCCTGACATGGTAGAAAGAAATCAGAAGAGACATTAGGTAAAAGATGCCTTCAATAGTTTTATGTATTACATGGATCTAAATTTGGAAATTAAATATAAAGAGATTTAACAGAATGAGGAGCAACTGAAAATTATCTCATTTTCCACTGAAAAATTTTCTAAGTGACCTTAAACACACGAGTGATACTAACATTTTCCTTTGACCTAAGTTCCAGATTTACACTTTAAATATCCAAAGGCAGTTTCAAGACTGATGAACATCTACGACAAGAAAGGCTGTGGTGGAGGGTTACACAATCATGGCTGGGAACTCAAAGACTGGGCAAACTTGGACAAACATATATCTCTGTTCAGTTATCTTGAGACATTTCAAATCAGTAAATCTTTTCACATAACCTTGGAAGAGGAAAGAAACGTTCAAAGAACAACTAAAATTTTGTGTCCTGATGTAAGCCTCCGATATTAGAAGACTTAGCACCCAGATGTTGTCTAGCAACACAATGACTGTCAAAATTGTGCAAAACCAGCAGTCATGTGGGAAATCTACGTACCTATCACAAATACTAAAATATCCCGTTGGGAAGCGGTGCTGCCAGCAGTATTGGTCATCTTCTGTGTGGAAAACCTTCTCTTTGTGCTTCTCTGAGGAGATGTGGCCTTGCCACTGCTTCTCGCTGTTACAGTTCTTCCCACACATCCAGCAGTGAAAGTCCACCTGAAGGGCACAGGAGACACACGTGCCATCAGCAGGTGTTGTCTGTCTGTCCCTCCAGCACAAGACCCACCCAAGACCCAGACTCTATTCTCGGGGAGCACGTCTAGTTTGGGAGCCAGGCAAGAACATAAAACTCAAAGTCAGAGACAGAACTGAGGAGGTGTGCCAACACCAGGAGGCATGCCAGAACACAGGCATGGGGCGAGGGGTTCAGCCACATGTCCAAGAAGTCTCCAGCAAGGAGGTGACAGGAGCTGGTATGCCAACAGGGTGGCCTGGCTCAAACAAGGACTCTGGGAGGGAGTAACATGACAAGGAAAAGCAGAAAGGACATGAAAGCCCAGGGCTTGCCAACTGGAGCAGGATGGATGAGCAGCAGCTCTGTTCAGGCACATGAATGGCGCCCCTCTTAGGGGCCAGGACTTGTGCAAGGTGCCAGAGAGGTACCCAAGACGGGGAGGCGCTGGGCCTGGGGCACAGGCCTACGGAGAAGGCACTCTGTTATGGTGGCGTGCGGTGCTACCGCAGATGCAAGCTTTGAGGGAGTAGTATTTCCCAAATGCCCTATGTAAGAACCATTGAGACAATGGAAAAGAATAGATTCTAGAGACATCCCCTGAGATTCTGACTCAATATGGCCGTGAAACAGATGAGAATCTACCTTATTAAACACCTTTGGTATCTCATGACCCGGCAAGTGTGGGCAACCCTGCTCTGGGAACCCAAGGAGGGCTTAAGAAAAGGTGGCAAGGGAATCAGAGCTGAGCCTTGGCAGAGAGGGCAGAGTTCAGAGGGCACATCACAAGCAGAGACACGGGGCAAGGCCAGGCCATGGACATGACCTGATCTGACTGAATTAATATGAAGAGGTGCCAAAAACCAAAACAAGAAACAAGTAGCAGAGTAGCACATATGCCTTTGTCAATCTAATAACATACCAGGTGGAACTAAAGATTAGGAATAAATTATATCAAAAATATGTAAACATGGCCTGGATAAATACACATTGGATCTGGTCCCTCTGGGAAGCGGGGCAAATTGAGTTCCGACTTTTATCTGTTAACATTTCATTTATTTTTACAGAAGCAAATACAACAACTGTTAACATCAGTTCACTGGGGGCAGAGGGCCCAAAATATTCATTATATTATCCTCCTTTTCTATTTTAAAGAAAACCACAACAGCAGAAAACCTTAGATGATTCAATGTCTCCACAGAACCCGGGGGGCAGCAGCCAGGCTGCAGGTGGTAAGGAGGGAGGAAGGACTGGGGGAGGGGAGCCCACACTTCCTGAGCATGTTCTGTCGCCCAGCACTGGGACGCGTGGGCAGACTCATCATAGACTTCTCTGGCACAACAAATCCACCTGAAGATGGTGAATCTGCCCAGGGTCACAAGCGAGTAAGGAAGGAACCAGGACTTAGACTCAAAATTCTCTGGCCCCAAGTCAGAAAAAGGATCATGGAAAGAATTTGATTTTAATTTTTTAGTGGGATGCTTCAGGGGATAGCATCTGGCATGAAGTACCTCCCAGATAGAGGCTATATTCACTGAGACCTCGCTGCTCGGAACATCGTGATCAGCAGCATTTGGTGTGTTAAGGTTTCTGATTTTGGACTTTCACGTTTTCTAAAAGATGACCCAGAAGGTGCTTACACAACAAGAGTGAGGAACCCAGTTTTTTTCCTTTTATCTTTATTTTCCACCTTGTATTATGTTTACTTCATATAGAAAGAAATCACGCTCCACAGTGCTTTGTCATTTATATCTCCCCTGAGGAAAGGATTTTAGAATAAAGAGATTTAAGCTAACAGCAGAGAGCCATTGGAGACAGAAGATAAGGGAAGTCAGCAGGGAGTGAGAAGGTTCCATCTAAGCCTGGGAAGCAAAGGAGAGGTGAACTAGCCAACCGTACTTACAGTAACTTCTGCGTAATCTGTTGGCATGTGAATCTGTTTTCCGTTTTCCTTGGACTGACTGGCTACATCATCACTTTTTTCATTTTTTTGACTCTTTAGCCAGAGTTCATAAAACTGCTCCATATCTTGAACTAAAGAAAAATGGATCACTTTTAGCAGCAAAGGTTTAAATACATCATTTAAATCCACACGAGATCATGCACACTTTTTGCATCAGTTGGTATACGTTTTCAAAAGAAAAGCGAGAGGGCTGAATGGAGACTGATTATATTAGACACAGAGTGATGGCCCACGTCCAAGCGGCGGGTGACCTCTCATGAGCAAGAATCAAATTCACAACTGTTAGACTGCAAACATTAGTTTTCAAGATTAATTCCTTCTTGCACTTGCAAGACACTTTGCGGGTGTTTAAAATTCAGGAATCATTATGAGGGTACCACTAACAAAATTAAATTAAAATAAAATAAAGTAAAATAAAATAAAATAAAATAAAAAGGTAAAGTAAAATAAAATAAAACCTGGCATGGTTCCATGGTGCCCACATTAAACACTGGTTATCACTATCATAACCACACACACTACTTACACGACTTGGGGAAGCCTGGAGCTGATACGCTCCTCACCGTTTACTGAGAAAGAGAACAACAGACTATAGATTCTGACCCTGATGAAAGTCCGTCAGTCAAGCCACAGACCCAGAGGACCAACATGCAATTTACGACAACACAATCGTGACCAGGTCCTGGGCAGTGGCTACAAGCTGCATCCTCTGGTAAGAGCAGGTGTATTCTACACACTGTGAAGTGCTAAGACCAGGTTTCTCAATCTCGGCACTGTTGACACTCTGGGCCAGATAATTCTTTGCCGTTGGGGGCTGTCCTATGCATTGTAGGATGTTTAACAATGTCCTTGGACTCTACCCACTAGATGCCAGTAGCATGTTCCCGAAAGTCGTGACAATAAAAATGTCTCCAGTCATTGCCAAATGTCCCCAGTTGCTGTATATTCCTACTCCAAGCAAGACAGCAGTGAGGAAGCGTCTCATCCACACAAGTCACTGAATTCTGACATAGTTGAAACACAGCAGTGCTCAAATCCGACTGGTTCTTGTAATTCAGAGATTGCCCATCTTAAGCAGTCGTAACTTTCCACCAGTTAAGATTAAAGAACAGTGATCCTTATAGTAAAACATTTTCTGGTCAAAAGTGAAAAGTCATCTGAGGCTCCTTTCAATGACTGTCACAATATACTAGAAGCTGGACCAAGATAAACTCTCCTTGGGCCTTTGAATCTGGGCCTACTCTATCAGTAGGGCCTCCCTGAAGAAACCTCCAACTCTAATCTGATTAGTTCAGCAGGTGACTATTCACAACAGGAGCAAATGATCTGATTAAAGCAGTCATGGAAGGACTAAACATCCCCAGACCATCACTCAGGAACACATTTCCGACAGCAAAGGATGCAGAGCTACATATCTGTATCCAGGTCGGACCCCTGCAAACACAGATCAGATGTCAGATTCTGCTCCACTGATGAAATGGTATAACTGTTTAGGATGCAGACTGCTGTGTTCATGGTAAGCTGGCATATTTCCAGAGAGGAAAGAAACTTTCAGGTGAGTTAGATTTCATGGATGTCAAGGCCACAGGTAAAACATCAACTTACTCCCATTCTCCTTCATGTAAGTCCACACTTCTCGTTCCTCGAGACTATGAGCAAAAGAACAGTTTCCAACATATTGACATTTTTTCCCAGAAGCAATATGATTGCACAGCTGTATAAAAAAAATGAATATAAGACAGAATATACTTAGTAACACTGCCTAATTTTTACATTTAAGCAAAATAAGAATTATTATCCATGCTACTGCTGAGTAACAGAATTCTTAACTAAGATTAATTTGATTCTATCAAATTGATGGTAAGCCCAAAACACAAGAGACAGTATTAATGTTAAGCTCTCTATCTCAAAATTTTCAAAAGAAAATTTCCAAAAGAAAGAATGAACTGGAATATAGAACGTTTTCTTACAAGAAAGTGTCTATGGACTCACTTATTTGGAGTATTGTCTTAAAATAGCAAAACATTTTCTCTCTGAATGCAACCCTGTGGGTCCCTCAGTCTGACAGGCCTGTTCTCCCCTGCCTGCCACCCAGGATTCTTCCTTGTCAGCACTTGAGGAGGGTGAAGAAACTAAGGGCTACTCCAAAGGTACTCCAAAAATATCTCAGACGTTTGGCTTCCTTATAACCAACCAATGCTGGCAGCAAACCTCGGCCATCATTCACTAGATGTGCATTTTCTGAAGACAGTTATTACACTAACCAGGCCATCCATTGACACAGGATTCAAACAATACCTCTTCTGGTTATTTACATTTTTCTTTTACATAGTAAATAGAGTAATACTGGTAGGAGAATCAAGTGATAGTGATGAGCAAAACGCAGACTTCCCTAAGAACCTTGACTATGAAGAACTAAGAAAACCTCCATCACCAAGAGCTCATTCTTAGTATCATCACTATACTTGTCTGCATAGAGCATAAAGCCTAGTATAAGCAGCAGTTAGCTTATCTTAGTTTATTTGTGTTTCAACAAGGGCTGGCTCTATGTATCAGTTTACATAAGGCTAGATGCTTAGCACCAGTTTTTGCTAAAACTTCTAAAACAGTCAGCCCTGACCACTGTACATTTTCTCCCTTGGACCAAGGTCAGCGGCCCCTCCCTTAGTCATCTGTATGAAGTCAGTAGTCGATAAAACATTCTGTGACTAACTTTATATTCTTTTGCAGTCAGACCCCAGTAAGTATTTAGTCAGACATTACTAGAGAAACATTTACCATAGTCTTTAAAGTTCACTGTTAAGGAGCAGGGAGAAGATAAAGGAGAAGGCTGGCTACTGTGCTGGGATTTTACTTAACACCATCTCATGAAATCTTCCCCTATGATGTAATTATTCCCATTTACAGATGAGCAAACTGAGGCTGAGTAACTTGACCAGGGCCCTTCTGGCAGACTCTGAAGTCTGTTCTCCTTCCACCTCACCACACTGTCTATGCACACTCACACACAGAATGTTATTTCTCCTTTCAGAAAAAGGATCCCTTAGCAATACCTAGTATGGTAAAAAAAGGAAATAAGGTACCATGACATCAAACAACAGAACACCATGTCCAAGATTTCAGAATAATCAGTAGTTCTGGGCAGCTGCCTCGTGAACTAGAATTGTTATCATCTTTGTTTTAACAAAGTCTTAAGGAATATGCCCATCATCTCCACCATCTTCTAAAGCAGAAGGTATCAATGGTTCCACTCAGCTTTCTTCCCTCCTACGCTGATTAAATCACCCAATTCTGAGTCTGAAACCGCTGTGGATGACACACAAACACCACCTCCTTCCAAGACTGACCTTGTAACCTGTGTAAGTTTTACAAAACACAAGGTACTCTGGCTGATGCAAGATTAATCTGCCTCTTCCTCAACTCTTTCTGGCAAGTCGAGGAGGAAGTTTCCCTTACGAGGGACCGCTGTGATCCATCTGGCCTGCTTCTCTGGGCACAAGGTTCTCTCTCTATGTCCTCCATTAGGGGAGAAAATTTACTACGTGTCAGTGCTCCCGTGTCCCTGTCCGCTAACTCACACAGTGACATCCCTTCACACTCTCCAGACCCTCTCCATCCTGTAGAGGAAAAGTCCAGAGCCAGCGCAAGGGGGCTGCTCAGAAAATCATCAAGGCGCCACATAAGGCGCCAAGGGGTACAGTACTGAAACGTGCCACTTCATGAATGGAATACTATTCTAATTTTAACTTGGTCTGTCATTTTCATCCCATTTTTCCTTTGAGTTATTTTAGAAGGTCCTATAAAGTGGGGTATCTTTTTAGCTAGTATTGATCGCTTCAGAGAAAGAAAGAGGTATGATGAAAACAACTCGGCCACAGCATTTGTAATACAGAGGCTCTGACAGCGAAGCTGAGGAATCAAATTTAAATGAAATTCTCTTCCATTCCCTCCCAAAAGTAATTCATCTGAAAAATAAGTTAAATGCCCATAAGTGTTTCTCAAGTCTCTATTTCTTGATTCTATTTACTTTTCCCAAGTAATTCGTAAAAATCCAATCCATCTGAAAACTGACCCAGGACCACACACATACTAAAGGGAAGGAAAAAAAGAGAGGACCATTTAAATTTCATTATTACTATGAGCATTAAAGGGCGCCAGTTTCAATCTGAATTACTACTACTTTCTAATGATTTGAAATGCCTAATTTAAAAAAAGTGGCTTAAAAATTACGTATGTACATCAAACTGTAAAGGCATTTGTTTCTTTGTGGGGAGAGGACGGATGTTCATCCACTTCTTACGATCAACAGACATCACTTGCATCGCACGACGCTCTTTGGTCCACCTAAGAAAAATGGAGTTCAGAAAAAACAGAGACACACTGGCAAAAGATATAAAATAAAGGGACAGGTACAAAGTTTGTACCTAAAGGACCAGAGATTTTTTTTTCTTTTCTCAACCCTTCTAAAAGGAATGCCTTATGATTGTTATTTCATTTCCTGTTGATATTAGTAAACAAAATTCCCTACATATCCTCAAAAAAGAACCAATAAAATATAGAAAAAACACTATTAAATTTTGTTGAATTCTTAGCTACTAAAGCCTAAAAATCTCTTCCCATTTGCTTTGTAATCACTCCTAAATTATCTATTTTCCTCTGCTTGCTTTGAAGTCTTAATCTTTTTGTCTCACACCTATGATTTTATACCTATAAAACAGATCAGTATGAAATCAGCATTGTTTCCACACACACATACTACTTACGAATGCCTTGCCTTTGCACTACAATATTTTCTGTTTTTGTCTGGTTCAGTGACTTGCCCATTTTTCAGACACTGAGCACACACAAATTGTATCTTCATATTAAGAAATCCAGGCATTATTTGATTGCCAAGTACCTTAAACAATTAAAAGATCAGTTTTAATTTTAATAGAAAACCAGTTTTCTGAGAACAAAATACTGAATCGCCATGCTTTTTTTTCATAATAGCACACAATATCTTTTTGTCTAGTTTGATATTGTGACCATTATATATATGATCTAATGACTAAATCTCCAAGTCTCCACCCAAATGCAAGACAATAGAAGCAGATTATAGATGCCAAACCTCAATTTATGAAAGTCAGCTTTGGAGTTGATGACTGGAATTTATTGGGGGGAGAGGGAGGTGGTTAGTGGATAAAGCAGTTTTACCTTATGGGAAGCAAACTACAAACACAATCCACCTCCCTTACGCCAATTTTTCTGCCAATTAAGCCGAATAAGAAAATGTGTCCTATACTCTTGGCAGGTATTATGGGAAGATGCCTAACTTTTCTTATGATGATCAACTAAAATTCAGAATTTTTTTACACGTTAAGAATTGCAAAAAAAAAAAAATTTAAAAAGAAAGAATTCTTCAATTTGTCTATGGCCATGCCACCCTGAACATGCCCAGTCCCATCTGATCGCAGAAGCTAATCAGGGTCGGGCCTGGTTAGTACTTGGATGAGAGACCACCTAGGAAGACCAGGTGCTGTAGGTGTTAAAAATTAATTGATTGATTGATTGATTAAATGGGTTAAAAAAAAAAAGAAAGAAAAAAAGAATTCTTCAACTTAATAAACATTAAGAAAGTAACTGGACCACAAATGTGACCTGCCTCCACCAACAAGTAACACCCATTAAGTCATTCTGGAAAGATCCCAAATGCAGAAAGTACATAAGAGAAGATACCTGTGCTCCAGGTACATTTGTTTCCAAATTTTGCCAGTATTGTTTAGATTCTTGAGCAATAGCATCATGTGACATACCTGGGAAATATACAAGCCTTCCTTTAGGATCTCTGTATAATAATAGTCCACCAATCAGGTCACAGTCAGACTCAATTCTCTAATTAGCCCCATGCAGCGTAACCAACCACTGAGGAGGAATGAATAGCACATGACTCTTTTTCAAAATGGAATTTTTTCAAATAGAGCTCTTGGGGCTTGCCTCAAAATCTTTCTTCCTCACCAAACCATACTACATGCATGCATTTGTACTGGCAATTAATTACGTGAGCCTGTTACTCAAAATAGGCCACTTTAAAAAGTATTTGCACAATTGAAAGCTCAAGGCAAAATCAACAGGGCTGCCACATCGGGGTGGTAGAGAAGAGTCTACAAAGACTATTTCACCAAACCCTGACTGCCTGGGACATTTTTCAGTCATATACACACTTACTATTTTCTTTTTGTAATATCCAGACTTTCAATTCTATAAGACTGTGAGCATAAAAGCATTCATCTTCCCTTAAACAGCCATATCGAACCTCATGTCGACATAAATCAAGCTGACACTGACTGTGGTAAGAACGTATTTTTGAGTATTTTACTGTTGTTTCTCGCAAAATGTGGACAAGGCACCTAGAGATGAAAATGAAATGACATTTTAATATGGTCCTGCCATAGCTTAAAAATACACATATACAAACACATATATATATACACTGTGAAGTTCTAAACTCAACATACATTTTGAGTCTTTATCAGAAAGCATAAAGCATTAAATGCAACTGCTGAACTGGGGAGGTGGGGAGGATAATTATATGTTAAGACATAAAATTCCTAAATCTATGTCATGAGAAGCTAAAAATCAATATGTACTAAATGTAAAGCTTCTCTGTACTAAATGATCAATTTAATAATTCATTACAACATACCCAGCCAAATCTACTAACAGATGTTTTTAAATAGTCATCATCTTTCAAAATAACAACAAAAGAAGACAGGGGATGCTAGATGGATACTAGTCTAGTTTTATTTGGAGCTAAGAAAATAATCTACTTTGTCACTATAAAAATTAGAAACTATCAACATACTTATTTTTTTCAAATTCATGCTTTGTAACCGGGTGAGAACAAGAAGTAGAATTATCTTTATTTCGTTTACTGATCATTCTAGGTTTATGATCAAAACATTTCTGGAATAGACAGAGAAGAAAAATTATCACAAAAACATAAAACAAAATATAACTTTTGTACCCCAAATATTTCTTAGTTTCAATATTATCACATACCTATACATTATATACTTATACCAATTAATATTCATCATGAAGTCTTAATATTCTTTTGGATAACAGCAGGAGCTACCATTTGAGTGAATGCTTTATCTTATAGCAGGACCTGTGCTAAGGACTTTATACTTCTGGGCTGGCAAGTCAGAAATTATCACCAATTTTACAGCAGAAAATAAGGTTTGGAGACAGCACCTCACAAAGGAATATAAACTCTCCAAGGTGCTCTTGCAGAAGTTTGAATACGGTCAGGTTGACTTTCCCACTGCCACCAAAGAAAGCCTCTCTACTGAATGCGCCCTTTCGCTCCAGTGTCCAGACATCTATCTCTTCTTGGCAATAAGCAAATGTGCAATGGCCTGAATATCTACATTCCTCTTCAGCAGCAACATCTAGAAAGACAGGGAATTAAAGAACATTTATAACATAGGCCATCATTTTTTCAAAGCCAGTGAATATTAAACCTGTTAAGACATCATATGAATTTTTGTAACAATTCAAGAATTTCAAACAATGATACCCGTATTACTATCCAGAGATGATATTAACCCTTAAAAAAAAAAAAAAAACAAACAGAAACAGAAACAAAACCTTGCACCACAAGTATAATTTTTTTTTCCAGACAGGGAAAAAAGCTTTGATACTCTCATGTATTCTACCTAAGTTTAAAAAATCATTTAGGGACATTCAAAGTCTATTTAGAAGGAGTGGCTTACCAAAATAAAAATACCAAGTTCTTGCCAAAGCAGCTTAAAAAGAGCAATATTTTCAAAGCCTTAGGTCAGTGTTTTGATTCTGTTTTGACAAAGTCAGAGAACTTCAAGTTTGAGATAATTTCTACATAAAACCTGGTTGAAGCCCTGATTTCATAAATAACCATATACTACACAAGAAGTTAGAAACAAAGGTTAAAATAACATAAAAACACTAATGTCTTGATCTGAGGAACCTGCTATTAACTCTATCTAAACATTTTTAATAACAGTAATTCTGGAGCCATTATAATAAATGCAGCACATCACAGATCACTAATGCATAGCAATTAAGAGGTTACAGTACTAACCTTTACATATATAATAAGGTCCTTCATAATTAGTTTTTGTTGGTCTTGGTCGTATCTTTTTCCATGATTTATCTTCAACATTTTTTATTCTACCAATTAAAATATCTTTCTTACATTTATGATCTATATTAGGCTGGTAAGTGAAATCCATTAACTTAGGGCCTGAAAAAGATGTAAAAAGAATTGCTCATATGCACAGAAAGTATCATTTCATTTTACAGGCACATTTATAAGGCAGATGTGAGAAGATGGATATTGATTACTAAATTGCCACAAAAATCTTATTTTCATAACCCCACAATGTAAACAAGCTACCAAAGTAAATTTTGCCTTTTATGCTGGTTGGGAAGACTTCTTCTATACCAGTCTTCCCAAAACATACTTTTACTTAACTATTAGAATAGGAATTCTTATGGCTTACAAAGGTAAAGAACAGAACTAAATACACAAGTAAGAAAGAAAATTAATTGGTGGATAAGAATATATTCAGAATAAATTTTGTTTGTATCACTTGACTTAAGGTATAAAGATAAACAAACCAACAGAAAGTACATTAATTTTCATAGACATTATATAATATACTGGTCTTACAATGCTTTTTTCTAGTTCTTGCTCTATTTGTATATGACCAAGTTCTTAAATGTATACTTGGAACATAAAGAATTTCATAAAAATTTCAATAAGCTTTCAAAATCAGGTAAATATTCTATTCCATGTGAGTCTACAAATAAAATTATATCAAATAAGTGCAGAGACTTTACCTATTAGACTCCAAAAGTCCCAAATCAATAACTGTGGCTTCTTTTAGAAAGAACTCAAATAGGGATTGAAAAAGTCACAATAATGCAATTATAAATTCCTAAGAACTCTCAGGTTATCGATTAGTTCAATACAGTCTGCTGCTTTGCTTGGTCCTGACCTGATTTTTCAAAACAGATCTGGCAAGCTTGTCTCAACTCATGGGTTACTTCAAGGGGGTGTCTTGGGGTCACTGAAGGTGGTTTTGTAACTGTACTTCCAAAAAAGTTTCCACAGTCATTTCTTAGGTAACTTGAAATTCCCAGGAAACTCTCAGAAGCAAACAAACTGCCTGGTCCATTCATCTGCAAGAATAAAAAAACAAAAAACAAAAAACAAAAACAAAAAAACCAGCCAACAAATAATGTGGTGTCACTAAAGAAGGCAATAAATTCATCTGAAAAATAAGACATTCTTCAGTCGGTACTATTGTATTCTTAATAAACTTCTATTTAAAGACTGTTTCTTTCTACGTTTTCCCCTCTTTGGGTCTCTAGGGCCCTCCCCCACTTTTTCTGATCCTCTGTGACTTGTTCAAAGTAACAGGTAATTGTTCTGCTGCATAGCAAACACATGGCCTGATCTTATACAGTTGACCCCGGAACAACATGGGGTTTCAAGGCCCGGACCTTGAAACAGTTGAAAATCTGCATTCAACTTCTGACTCCCCAAAGACTTCAACTGTCCCTCAGTATCCCTGGGGGACTGGTTCCGGAAGCCCTACAGATAGTAAAATCCCTAGATGTTCAAGTCTCCTATATAGAATGGCATGGTTTGATGCATACAGTCAGCCCTCGGTTCCTGCAGACTTCCAACCCCAGATTGGAAATAAAAAAGGTATTTACTAAAAAAACATCCACTTACGAGTAGATCCTCACAATTCAAACCCATGTGGTTCCAGGGTCAACTGTATTTCCTTGTC